>CM014731.1:9909609-10544609 GCA_004329165.1 Spatholobus suberectus | reverse complement strand
TAGAAAAATATATTAATAGTAATAGTATTATTATTTTATTAATATATTTATGTAGAAGTATAAATTAATATTTATAATATTATTAATACATATTATTATTATTATTATTGAGGTGATTGAGATCCATAATGATGTTGAACATCTAATTAATTTGCATATTTTAATCACTAAAATTTACATTTATATCATATATTTATATCTTATTTTTAATAATTTATATTTTCTAAATTATTAATTATCTATTAATATACTAATGAGATATAATATTATAATTAGTAATAATATTTGTATTAATTTATTAATGATACTATTTGTGAACACCCAATTTTGTCTAGGTAAATGAAAATAAAATATAAAAGAAAAGGAAAAAAGAAATAAGAGAACTTTTGAAGGAAAAAGCTCTTTTTTTATATGATAAATACCATGGAAAGACAATGTCGTATCTTGAGTTATACTTGTCCGTTTAAGGTGTTCTATGCACCGTTGAAAAGCTTGTAGAAAAATCTACAACTCATCTCTCTACCTCAAAAACCAAAATCAACTTCTATCTTGATGAAAATCAACCCAAAGTGGGCATTTAATCATAACAAAACTCAAGTCCTATATTCTTTCTCTCTCACCTTCCCTTCACTTAAAAATCCAACATTGAACAATCCACACTCATGCATCTTCTCCTTCCTCTATATAAAGTGGTGCTTACCAAGCAATGAGGAGGCCAAAGAATTCATTAATTATGGGCTTAATGCAAAGCATGGAGCCTATGAAAGTTTAATTTTTTTTTATTATCTCTTTTATTTTTTCTCTCTTAGAGCTTTTCCTAGAAGCTTGTGGTGGATTGTTTTGTGTTCATCATAAATTGTATCTGGAGGTAAATTTGTCTATCCTATCTTTTTTATATATATGTTTTATTTCCTTTTTTTTTTTGTCATTATTGTTTTGTTAAATTTTATTCTTTGTATGTCTTTTTCAAATTAGAAATATTGTTTATTTAACTAATTTTTTAGAGAAAGGATTAATTGGATGTTACATCTTTTTAATCCTAAGATTTTAAGGCACAAGTTGTGACAACTTGATGTCTTTAAACTCCTTTCTAAAATTAAAAATGTTAAACTAAAATTAATTTGCTTTAATGGATTGGACTTAGGTATACACTTCTGTTGATTTTATTTTTAGGACATATAAGCCATGATGGTTTAGAAATCCTAAAATTTAATAAACAAAATTAAAAGAAATAACAACACACAAATATTTTCTACAAAAGAATTACATGAGTTTGATTTTCTATTGTACCAGGAGATACGTAGGACAGGAGCCCACTCTTGTTGATCTCAAAAAAAATAAAATTTAAGATAAAATAAAAATCTTTTTTTATAATAATAAAATTCTTTTTTGCAATTATTTCTAGGATGAATTAAATATTTTAAAAGTCATTGAAAATTTGCTTAATCAATTAGAGGTAACTGTCTTTATGACAAACGTTGTAGGGTGCTAATACCTTTCCTACACGTAATTGACTCCCGAGCTTAAAATTTGATTTCGTAGACCATTTTCTTTTTAGGTTTTTCCAATATTTTCCCCTAATGAATATTGGTAGCGGCTCCCTGTTTTTAAAAAAAATTTCGCCATCTCGTCGCGACCCCAGTTACGACATTATTGATACAAATAATATATATAATAAATATAAATTTATTTATTTAGTTGTAGTAAATATTTGGATAATTTTGGTCTCCATTTATTTTACATATATTATGTTTTACATTTTGTATATCAAAAAAATTCATTAGTTTAGTGGTTAAACATTATTCATGAAAATTAAGGTTGAGGGTTCAAATCTTATTAGGGTCATTTTGATATTTGTTTTTTTATTCTTGAATGCCACAATATCATGTCGCATCAGGGATACGTCAGAAACTATGACAATTGCCATGTCATCCACCAGGCCATATCATCTACCATGTCATCCGTTAATGCCACATTAACAAAATTCATTAAACATTTAATGAAAAATTGACAGAGAGACCAAAATTCTGTTTTAATACTTGGGAAACTTAATTTATGCAATTAAAATTCAAAAGATTAAAATCGCACAATTATAATACTAAGTAACCAACAATGCAATTAATTCAAATCCTTATTATTTGTTTTCTCTTTTAACGCGGGAGATCAGAGAAAAATCTTGTGGTACAATGTGTGCCACATGTCTTTGTTCTTTGACCGATAATATAAATGAAAAATTCGCTAAAGGATATTTATCTAATCATATTCCGACTTAAGATAAAATAATTGACGGTGACAAAATTCTCTTTATAATGCAACTACCTTAATTTGAAATTACTCATTAACATAAAATAACTTTTTATTCATTAATTTACGGGCACAATAATTAATCTTTAAAAGTGTTGTGAAATAAAATATTAAAATATTAAACACATTTTTTTATAAGAAAAGCCGCAACCATGTTAAAATATTAAATATATTTTATTAAATATTTCAAATTTCAAATTTTAAAAAAAATAAGTGTCTAATAATTTTGTTATTAATAAAATATATTTTAACAAGTATGTTTTAGTGTTTGATTTCTCAATATGTGGACACATGTTGAAAAATCTGTTTACAATAACATAAATATACTCAAGCTTTCTTTTGTCTAAGAATAAACTTATTTTGTGATTGGAATTGCGTTATGAAACCACGATAGCATGCCATGACTTGAAATAAGCTAGGTATACTTAATTTTTCTTTTGTCTTAGAACAAACTTACTATATCACTATAAAAAAACATAAATTAGTGTCGACCAAAAAGTTGACGCTAATCATCAAAAATCGTCGCCTTTTTGTTTTTATTGTAGTTGAAGCAATGGCCTCATGGCCGACGCTAATCAAGTCGACACTAATTGGGTTGTGTCAGCCACGTTTGGCCAACGCTTAAGCCGAAGCAAAATTGTGAAAATTGAACCAAAAAAAAAAACATCACCATTGTTGCCGATGTTCTCCCTTTTCTCCCAAACCACCACACCAAACCACCACCCACATCCACTAAGCCCTAAACCGCCACCACATGCCACCACCCACATCCACCAAACCCAAACCGCCACTACACACCACCACCCACATCCACCAAACCAAACCCAAACCGCCACCGCACTCCACCACCCACAGCCATCAACCCCAAACTATCACCGCACGCCACCACCTCATCACAACCCCAACTATCACGCACGCCACCACCCTCATCCACCAACCCCAAACCTCAAACTACCACTACCACCACCACCTGCAAAACAAAACATCAATAGAAAAGAGAAACCACCACCACCACCACTCAAAGAGCCACCACCAATTCAATATCCTCAAATCACCATCATCATTGTTGCCCATCTTTGTTGTCAATATCCATTGCCTCCAAAGCCACCTACAACACATAGAAAAGAAAATCATCAATAAGTGAAAGAAAAGAAAAGAAAGAAAAGAAAGGGGAAAGGGGGAGAAGGAGGCTTGTAGAGTGGGAACGGAAAAACACGGTTGATGATAAAATAGACAATACAAGCGAAGGTCAGGCGACGCTAATAATTTTTTTTTTAATCTAAGTTACTAGGCCAACACTAATAATTCTTTTGCGTCGACGATGGCCGTCACTTACTTTTAAATTTTAAAAAAGCTAGGAGGCGGGAGTAGCTTTATATTTTTGTGCTCAGAAATAATTGCCAAAAATTATTAGTTAGCGTCGGTTAGGCTGAAGCTAATAATTCTTTTTCTTTTTTTCTTTTTTAACATTACTAGCGTTGGCCATGGTCGTGCAATCTAAAAAAGAAAAAAATATATATTAAAAATTAACAAAAAGTATTTTTAATGACAGTTTAACATTGGCTAATTGACCCTATTTAGTGTCGGTGTTTAGGCCGATGCTAATTTAAGTTTTTCTTGTAGTGTATGTTTAGATTTGTGTTACCAAAACATCGTTAGGGTATCATGGCCTAGAAACTACAATGACAAACTTACTATGTGTTGATATATGTAATGTTGTGCATATTTGGTGCACCATCCAGAATTTACCTTTAGTGCAAAATCACCTCAAAAACAATGTAAAAGCAACTAATAGTTGCTTTGGAGATCCTAGGGTCGGCCCAACGTTGAGTGAAGGTTAAAGTAAATTTTGAAAGAGTTTTTTTTACTTTAAATGAGAAAGCTATATGTTAGATCTTTTTGCCAACACATGTTGCCTTTTTATCAACATATGTTGCCTTTTTACTTTATAAAAACTAATAATAAATAATTTTTTGTTGGTGAACCTAAAACTTGAGCTTTACCCTTGGGCCAGTCCTAGGAGATCTGAGTTCAGCAGTGTCTAATGTGCTATTAAACGCACAGGTAACATATAATTAGACGTGCGTCTCTCCCTTGAAATGGGGTTTCAAACACCAAATTATATTTGTTAGGTAAGTGACAAGGATATATGGCATCCAAAGTAGTTGAAATGGGTCATATGTTAAACGTTTTCGTAAGTCCTAGAAAGTGAAGTCTGGTAGAAAATTTAAGTATTTATAAGGACCTGTTCCGCGAGCAACTTCAATTCCACCCCCAAATATCAAACCTTTGAGATTTGCAAACCTCTGCTTATTGAGAAAAAACTCAACTTTTTCCAATAACCTCTATATCTGCTTTTGTTTAAATGTCAGAAAATCTTTCCTACAATTCATCCTCGAATGTTCCTTTACTACCAGAGTGGGAGCACCATGAGCTAGGGAATGCCATAGATGAGAAGAAAGCCATAGCCTCTCATCCTTCCACTGAAAATACTGTATCTTTCTTTCGGACCTGCCTTAATGGACTCAATGCAATATCAGGTTTCATTATCTACAACACATGCACTTCTTTTAATTAGTTATTCAAAGAAAAATCTATGTTTAATTCAGCTTATTTTAAAGAAATATTTTTTTTTTTGGTTACCGCAACCTCAGGATGCTGTTTTCTGTTAAAACAGAATCTAATAATAAAATGCTTATGTTTTGTTTGTGTGGCTTTGGTTTTCAGGTGTTGGGATACTCTCAGTTCCATATGCTCTTGCATCTGGTGGGTGGTTAAGCTTGGCTCTTCTGTTTGCTATTGCCACTGCAGCATTTTACACAGGTATGCTGATTAAAAACTGCATGGATGAGGATTCGAATATTAGAACCTACCCTGATATAGGTGAGCTTGCATTTGGAAAGACAGGAAGGCTAATAGTATCTGTGTCTATGTATACAGAGCTCTACTTAGTTTCAATAGGATTCTTGATTCTGGAAGGTGATAACTTGAGTAACCTATTCCTCATTGGGGAGGTTCATATAGCTGACTTAGTAATTGGTGGGAAGCAATTCTTTGTGATATTGGTTGCCCTCATCATCTTGCCCACAGTTTGGTTGGATAATTTGAGTCTACTTTCTTATGTATCTGCAAGCGGAGTGTTTGCTTCTGCTGTCATCATCCTGTCAATATCATGGACTGCAACATTTGATGGAGTTGGTTTTGATCAAAAGGGTATTCTTGTTAATTGGAATGGGATTCCCACGGCTGTTAGCTTGTATGCCTTTTGTTATTGTGCACATCCAGGTCTTCCCCACCTTGTACAATTCCATGACAAACAAACACCAGTTCTCTAATGTAAGCGCTTCACAAATTTTACTTTAGACTTGTTTTGCACTCAATCTCTCAAAATTTAACTTAACTGCTCTGAAGTTGGAATGTGCATAAACTAATAAAATAAAGTGATATTTATCTTTGATTTAATTAAGTGTTAGGGTAAATAGTTAATCCTATTTAAGTAAAGGGTGGATGTACCCTTAGTTTCTTATTTTGTAAACCTAATCCATGACTTTCTTTGTCTCTAATAAATTTTATTTTTCTTTACATTGCAGGTTCTACTTGTATGCTTTGTGTTGACCACCGCTGGTTATGCATCCATGGCTGTAATTGGTTACCTAATGTTTGGCCCAGAAGTTGAATCACAGGTAACATTAAACCTCCCATTAAACAAAGTAAGCTCAAATTTAGCAATATATACTACCTTGGTCAATCCCATATCCAAGTTTGCTTTGATGGTGACACCGATTACCCACGCTTTGAAAGACTTGCTTCCAAGAACGAACAGGAATAGAGTTACCAGCATCTTTGTTAGCACTGTCTTGGTAATAAGCATTACCATTGTTGCCTTTACTGTTCCTTTCTTTGGGTATCTTATGTCCCTGGTTGGAGCTTTTTTAAGTGTCACGGCTTCTATTCTGCTTCCATGCTTGTGCTACTTGAAGATTTCATATACTTACAGGAAATTTGGGTGTGAGACGGTAGTCATAGTGGCAATAATAATAGTAGCTATAGTAATGGGAATATCTGGGACTTACATCTCTGTCATGAAAATAATCCACCATTTGTAATATACAATGCAATCAATCATTAAATAGTATTATTCATAAAAAATAATAAAAAGTAGAATTTGGACCGATGTAATGTTCATTGGACTTGGTGATAAAATTTGAATTCCTCAGCATTTTCATTTTCCAACTTGATTTAGATGGGAAAAACTGTTTTGATTGAGGTGAGGGTCGGATCATATATATATATATATATATATATATATATATATATATATAAGGTTTAGATTCGTTGGCACCAGGTGTCAAAGTTAGTCAAATTACATTTCCAATAACTTTTTGTAGAATGCAAATTTAACCAATCATTAAATTCGATATTCTTATTAATTAGATTAAGTATACAAAATTTCATATAATTTTAAAATTATTTAATAGTTTATCGCATCACTTTATTTTAATGTACAATATGATATATATATATATATATATATATATAGGATCAGGATCCGTTGACATTAGGTGTTAAAATTTCATGTAATTTTAACGTACAATATAATATTAAAATATATGTAAATACTCTATGTTAAATAACATATCTAGAAAAGTTCAAATTATGTGAAATTTGATATATACATGATCATGAAGATATATCATATAATTTAACGGTTGGATTGGTTAAATTTACATTTTACAAAAAGTTATTGAAGGTGTAATTTTACTAATTTTGACACCTGATATCAACGAATCCTAATATATATATATATATATATATATGGGATAGGATCTGTTGATACCAGGTGTAAGAGTTAGTCAAATTACACCTTCAATAACTTTTTGTATAATGCAAATTTAACCAATCCAACCGTTGAATTTGATGTTCTTATTAATTAGATTAAGTATACAAAACTTCATACAATTCTAAAATTATTTAATAGTTCATTAAATAACTTTATTTTAACGTACAATATGATATTAAAATATATGTAAATATTCAATATTAAATAACATATTTAGAAAAGTCCAAATGATGTGAAATTTGATATCGATAATCATAAAGATAATATCATCAAATTCAATGGTTAGATTGGTTAAATTTGTATTATACAGAAAGTTATTGAATGTGTAATTTGACTAACTCTTACATTTGGTATCAAAGAATCCTGCCCCTATATATATATATATATATATATATATATATATATAGGGTGTATACTATAAGAATGACTTTCTTATGTGAGAATGAGAATAATCAATCTCAACCATTAAATTAAAATAGAAGGCATAGATTAAAATATTTAAGAATTCAAATTTAAACCTCATGTAACCATCAAATCTCTAAATTAAAGATTCACCAAACAAAAATCAAATCTCTAAAAGATCTCAATTATCATGTCACTCTTCTTTAAGATTGTCGTTAATTCATCACCACCATGACCATCACCATCAGCATTGTCATGACCATCGTCACCACCCTTGCCATAACTGCCTTCACCACCACTACCATGACCATCACTGCCATCACCGTTACTACTACCACCACTATGACTATCGTCATTGTCACCATCACCATCACTACCATGACCCCCGGCACCATCACCGTCATGACTATTGCTACCGCCACCACCACCACTGATGGTGGCAGCAATCATGGTGGTGATGGTGATGGGTTAATGATAATTTTGAAGAAAAGTGACGTGATAATTGAGATATTTTAGGACGTGATAATCAACATCTTTTAGAGATTTGATTTTTGTTTGGTGAATCTTTTAGAAATTTGATAGTTACATGAGGTTAAAATTTGAATTCTTAAGTATTTTAATCTAGGCCTTCTATTTTAATTTAACAATTGACTGTTCTCATTTTCACATAAGAAAGTCATTCTCATAGTGTATGCTTATATTTATACATACATATATATACATATATGTATATATATATTAGAGTTAGGATTTTATTTTCATACTTTCATTTTTTAATTATTAGTTTTTGTTTTTTATATTTTTGTTATCTATTAGTTTTTATATATTGTTTGAATTAAAATATAATTAATAAATTAATATTAATATATGATTTATTTAAAAATAAATAAGTAAATTAAAAGTTTAAAAAAATGTGAGGTGAATTCTTTGTAGGTTTCTTAAGCATGATAAACCTAACAAGGATAGGGTTGGATTTAAAAAAAAATTATCTACGTCTCTTCTAAACTCCCTCCCACCCTAGCTCGTTGTTATGTTTGGTATTGATCAATTCAAATTAACATGCACGATATATAACCCATGATCATGTTTGCAAAAATAAACATAAGAAACCAAAGTATCTTGGTTCTATTTTCCCTTATTAATTAATTTATAAGTCAATTTTGATTAGCAAAATTTTGATAAATCATTTATTCATCTGGTGTCCAAATATACACACACAGGACTCATCTATAAGCAAAAATAACTAATTTACTCTAACTAAGAAAATTAGTTAATATCATTTAATATCACGAATCTCAATTAAAAAATCAACTTTTTTCCTAAATTACCCTTTATTAAAACTTGATATCATGAATAAAAAAGGAGTTATTAGAAATAGAATCTCAATTAAATGAAAGATATTTTCGAGATAATATCATTAAATAAGGTAAAATTAGTTAAATTTGCTCATATCTTAGACTATCATACATCAAAAAAAATTCGCTTATATTTGAGTTCAAAGGAAATATATTTAATTCATTTACTATTATTTGTGTATGAGTTTATTAGATTGAAAATGTTGAATTTTTTACAATCAAGGATTAAGATCCAATGTCACATTCAATAAAGATTTATGATGGGATGTACTCAATGTGTCTAAACCTATCCCACAATTGTATTAGAAATGATACCTTAGGATGAATATAAAGTTAAACAAATTGCTTTTATGCCAAGAACAAAGGATTGTGTTGATTGAAAAAGGTGCAAAATCTGCCTGTTCCATAGTTCTCCACTTCAATGATATAGCTACATTTTCTATAGATAAACATGATTTTGTTTTAAGTTAGCAACTCAATAGTGTTACATTCTTCTGCTATCTCATCCAAACATCTTTTGTTTAAGTCCTGCAATAACTTCATTAATAGCTTTGAACTCGTTTTATAAAAACCAAGGGGACAGATTTTCTTTGGCAACTTCTCATAAATTTTTGATGTCCCAAGTTTATATATAGAGTATTATAAAGTATAAACCTTGTTTTGCGCAGATATATTGAGCTATGTAACGATGCAACTTTTTCTCATTGAAAGATGGTTTAGCGATTTTGCTCATCAACCATATAAAACAGTAAACCAATATCTTAAAAATATAAAAATAAAGAAATAATAAAACATTATCAGAAAAACATGACAAAAAATAATGTGTATTTCTGTCAGAAAAAAAATCACAATCGGTAAATACCCAAGACACTGATCTTTTGCAATACCAAGCGATGCAAACCAGCATGAAAATTTTCTTATTATTGCTACATCCTCTCCTAAGGATAAACCAATGAGTAGCAAAAAATTTGTATTACCCCACATCCTACCCCAACACCAAAAGAAAAACTGTACTACCCCAAACCCCACATCATTCTTATCCCCACTGTCTATTGCTGCATCTCCAAGTGTTTCCAATGGCTCACATTATCCGGGTATTCTAGCTCTTTTTACTGTTGACAGCATTTCAAAATAGTTCCACATGTCTATGTCCAGGTTTGACTCCACATGGACATGCAGTCCCTTCTTTGTAAAGTCACTTGTGCTTCTTCAAGAATCCACCACTGTGATGAAAAAGAAAGGGTAAAACACATCCATACAAAAACATAACTTATTTAAAAACAGGGGGGAAAATACCTAACAAGTGGTCCCTACACAAGTTAACCATCACTTTTCACCTTCAACTCTATCTCAACCGTTTTTGTCTCATAGTAACAATGACTTCGTTTGAGATTTACAGAAATCTTAACCGTTTTTGTCTCATAGTAGCAGCGACTTCGTTTGGGATTTACAGCTGGCAAAAGTTTAACGGTAAAGAAAGAGAGAAGAGTCCAAAGATTTTCCAAGCACTAAAGCACACTAATTTTAACCCTAAACTCGTGAGTTAGGTGCCTTCAGGTCAGCTTCTATGTAATTGGTTATGTGCCCTTACTAATCTAACACGGTGTGGCTGAAGTGTCATTAACCTCGTAAGTGACAAACTAATGGAATTTGACGGCAAGAAATAAAAGAAAACACTAACAAAATGTTAAAGATCTAAAACTAATAAAAAAAAATCAAAAATTAAAATAAGACAGAACCATATTTACATAAACTTAAAACATATTTAAGATTTTTTGTTTTATCACATAATTTATGGGGAAAAAGGACAAAATAACAAATTCTCTTCATTTTTTTTATTTTCAATTTTTTTCACTCTAGTGTCCTTTGTCGCGCTATTCACGCACAAGAGTACATACTTCTCTCACCCGTAACAACCTATTCACTCTCCTTTCATGGAGAAATTATTAGGTAGTCTAGGACTACCAAGTGTCTATGTTCTCAGCCAATATATTTATAACACATATTCAACTTTTACAATTCACGAAAAAGAATTAATAATACTTGATTACATGTCATGTGTAAATTAATAGGGATCATAGTGGTCTAGAACTACTTAATAATTTCTCCCTTTCATGACACAAATTCTCTCCTTCAACCACTCAAGCATTCACAAGCATTCTCTCTCATAAAAAAATAACTAACAGACTCTCTCGGGCTCACAAGCATTTAATCCACACTCATTCTCAATACACTATAAAGTACAGAGCACACACACTTTCCCTCTCAATAAATTCTCAGTCACCACCCTCATTCCTATTAAGCACGCACATATTCCTCACAGCTCTCATTGAACAGGTTGAGGCCACTCTCCCTCACAATTTTTCATTCACAACTCCCACTCAAGTCACACACACTCACTTTTCCTCACCCTCACACACTCACACACAGTACACTCATTTTTTCATCAGCACTCAAACTCACTCTGATAGCACCTCTTTCTCTCTTTTTCCTTGGCACTCACATTCTCATTTGAAAACACTCTCACCAGCACTCATATTCTGATATTCATACACAACACTCTCGTATTCTCTCACGGCAGCACCCCTCACTATTCTTAATCAACCAACACATACCCTCTGAGATTCATTCACAAAAACACAAAACACGTAAATGGTAGCTGCATTGCTCTATAACCACTGAACCGTGGTCCAGTTTGACGGCATTTTGCAGCCCCAAGAACTTTATTCGACCAAACCCATTTACTCCTTCTCAGCCCAATAGGTGGGGCAGCTCCTTTTTAATCTTCAACCCATTGTGTATTTTAATTTAGCAATTGGACTTCTGCATTTGCCGTATAAAAGATAACCCAGGATTGTTTGTAACGATTTGTTAACTTATTTGAGCTTTACAATAAAACTCAATCAAATTGATCTCAAAAATTAAACACTAGTCAACAGTTTTTTTTATTGTTATTATTTTTCCTATTAATCTTGTGTTCTTATTTTATTATATTTTTCTTTATTTGTTATTAACGTAGATTAATCGCGTGAATTAATTCTGAAAAACACATGCAAAAAAATGAAATTAGTTTTTATTTTACTTTTCTCAGAGCTTTTTTTTTCATTTTTTATTATTTTCAGCCAATAAAAGAATTAGTTGAGGGTACAATTTTTAAATTAAAATTAAATATATTCTAAAAAAATAAGTCGCTAATGATGATCATGTTGGAAATACTTCTTGTTTAGTTGTCATAAAAATCCAATAAAAAGTTTGAGTTGTGACAACATGATGATTTCCATTTTACAATTAAGAATTAATCCTTTTAAAAAACATAATGAGTTAGTTGGAATGTGACATCTTATTAACCCAATAAATTTGACACACGTAAATTGTGATAACTTGGTGATGCCAAATTTAATAATTAATTAAAAAATACCAACACACATTTTTTTTAAAGAACTACATAGTTTTGATTTATCAAATTTGATATTTAATTAAAAACCACAAGCACAAATGTACAGAACGGCAGAACGCTGTATACAGTTGTTTTGGGTTTGACATGGATATAAATTTCAGGGATACAAAATCAAACATGCACAATATGTAATGTACGAGTATGATTAGTCGAGGGTCTCTCCCTCTTCAAACAGGTTCCAAACACCCAATTATATTTGTTAGGTAAGTGACAAGAGTATTTGGCATCCCAAGTAGTGGGATTGGGTCATATATTAAACGTTTTTCGACTCCTATAGAAAATGAAGTCTGGTAGAAATTTTAATGTATTTATAAAACCAGTTCCGCCGAGCAACTTCAATCCGCCCCAATAACAAACCTTTGAGATTTGCAAACTTCTGCTTATCGCAAAAAATTCAACTTTTTCGAACAACCTCTATATCTGTTTTTGTTCAAATGTCAGAACAACTTTCCTACAGTTCATGCTTGAATGTCACTTTACTTCCAGATATAAGAGTGTTGATTTAGTCTCATGCTTATCTTAGCTATATGTTATCACTTTGTTATTATTCTTTGTTTTATCAGTGAATTTGTTACTTAAGTGGGCTGCTGCACAGTATATATATATTACCTCAGTTGTAACCTGTACTACCAGACTTTGAATTAATAAAATATATACACCCTTCCTCTTTCTTATAGTATCAGTCTATCAGATTTTCCTTTTGGCTTAGCTTCTATCGATCCGATGGCTAGTTCCACCACTTCCACTGCAAACACCTCTGCATCTTTAGAATTTAAAGATCTGATTGAATTCAACCCCTCTACTCAGCTTCATAAGCTAGGGCATGCCATAGATGAGGACAAACCATAGCCTCTCATCCTTCTACCAAGAATACTATATCCTTCTTTCGCACCTGCCTTAATGGACTCGATACAATATCAGGTTTCGTTATCTACAACACATGCACTTCCTTTAATTAGTTATTCAAAGAGAAATCTATGTTTAATTCAGCTTATTTTAAAAAATATATTTTTTTGTTAGCACAACCTCAAGATGTTGTTCTCCCTTAAAATAGAATCTAATAAAATGTCAATGTTTTGTGTGTGTTGTTTTGGTTTCCAGGTGTTGGGGTGCTCTCAGTCTCTTGCATTAGAACCTACCTGATACAGGTGAGCTTGCATTTAGAAAGATAGGAAGGCTAATAGTATCGGTGTCCATGTACATGTAACTCTACTTAGTTGATTCTAGAAAGTGATAACTTGATTACAGCACAAGCAAACACTCCACTTGCATATACATAAGAAAGTAGACTCAAATTATCTAATCAAACTGTGACCGAGATGATGAGGGCAACAAATATCACAAAGAGTTGCTTCCCACCAATTGCTAAACCAGCTAAATGAACTTCCCCAATAGGGAATAAGTTACTCAAGTTATCACCTTCCAGAATCAAGAATCCTAATGAAATTAAGTAGAGCTCCGTATACATAGACACAGATACTATTAGCCTCCAGTCTTTCCAAATGCAAGTTCACCTATATCAGGGTAGGTTCTAATATTCGAATTCTTATCCATGCAGTTTTTAATCAGCATGCCTGTGTAAAATGTTGTGGAGGCAATAGCAAACAGAAGAGCCGACCTTAATCACCCCAGACGCAAGCTCACCTGTGAAAGCTTCCGATTTCAAGTTTCTAGTGGTATCAATGTCTATCATCGGGTTGTTTAAATAATTTTGTGGAATTATTTTGCTTCACAGTGATGTCCGGTTACGGTTCAAGAAGTGACACAGGCCACAGGTCATAGTTTGGAAGGATAAATTTGTACGCAGGAGTGCAGAAGTCAGTTTTCTTATCTTAGCCTTGGGAACAAGACTGTTCTTCTAGCAGCAAAAAGTGTTAGGACACTGAGTTTGAGCCTAAGCCCAACAACAACTGAGCTGAATAGGAAAGTTAGAAGAACTGCTGACGTGGTAATTAGTTAGAATATGCTAGTGATTATAGCCATAGGGAGAGGAAGAATGAGTGTGATGATTATTGAGTATCTTTTTCTGTTAGAAACCTTATAGGTTGGGCAGACAGAGTTATCTCTTTCCCGAGGAGCTTTGCTGTGGAATTGCAGGGATATCTCCTTATCTCTTCTCAGTTCAATGCTAGACATATGATTATTTCTTTTGTCACATCTAATTTTGATTGTTCCTGATCACAAATTTAAACTTGCATGATTAGACTTGTCTCTATATATGCAAGTACATTATCAGATACCTTTAATATTTGTCAAATGATGATGATACAGATTGCAAAATTTGTCCAAGTGCAAAGTTCATTAATTACATCACCTCATAAAAATTTAAAATCACAGTGAGGTCAAAATCATGAGTTTTCTTATACCAAATTGGGTTTAGTAGAAAGGACTAGTCCTCACAATATGGTGAGCAATGTTTGAATTTTTGTTGAAAGATGTGTCAACACTTAGTGTCTACCGGTATTTCGAACAAGATTGCTTTCAAAAGAGAATACTTGTGATAAACCAAAACAATTAAATAAACTTGGCAATAAAATTTGAATTTGTCAGTATCTCTAATTCTGACTTGACTTTGATAAGAAAAACCATTTTGACCAAGGTCAAGATTATATATATATATATATATATATATATATAGCATTGTCAGCACTCTTTAGTCAACTAACATAATAGTTATATTCTATAGTAAATATACTTATAATAAAAATTGGATAAAATATGACAAATTTGAGAACATAATACATTTAACTAGTTATTAGTATATTTATAAGCCAAACGATCAATTAGATTAATCAATACACATAGTGAAATTTCGATTAAAATTAGATTAGTATTTGATTATTGAGTTAAAGGTTTTAAAAACAGAATCATCGAAATAATATGGTTGAATTGTGCATGTAAACTATTTTTTAATTATTAATATCATTTTTTAGAGTAACTGCCCACTTAATACTCATAAAGATATGTTTTATAAGGTTGGTCCTTCATTCGTTAAGTATTAATTATGCCATTAAATTATTTCTTAAAGTAAAATTAAATTTATTCTTTTTGACAAATTTATTAAATTAAATTTATTCTTGAATGAAAAAAATGGAGTAATCTATTTATCATTAAAAACTGTGAATCTTTAATTATTCTTCACTCTTTTCATTATTAGCATTAAACAATAAAAAAAATAATAAAGAAAAATTACAAAAATAATAATAAATAAATAAAATACATAAATGAAAAAGCACAAATAAAAATGGAAAACCAAAAAGTAACAAAAAATAAAATACGAAAATTACCAAAAGAAAAGAAGTCATAGACAGGTCAAATAAAAATCCAAGCTGCAGAGTGCAGAGCAGTAGGATCCACTTTTGGTCTCTCTGTTCTTAGAATTGGTGGTCTGGCACAAAGATTGTTGTGCCCCTCCTCACTCGTTTTTTTTTTTTTTTTTTTTTTTGGGAAAATCCTTCGAAAAAGAGAAGTCAAATTCAGAATAAGAAAGTAGAGGAGTGTAAGCTCTTGTTTGATTTTCTCCTCACTCTTTTGTTTCAAATACTTTTTTTCAAATTATTTTATATTATTTATAAATTGATTACTCATCTAAATTTTAAAATATTTTTTTGTGAATCCGGAGTATCTTTTATTCAAGAATAAGAGATTAATCCCTCGATATACTTAATTTATTTAAAAGCCTGACTTCTTTCAATAAATATTATTTTCATATACATGCACTTGAGAATTGAACTTTTGAACATGTTTAAGGAGTATAAATATTGTGAGGTAGGGCACAAGGAAGAGAAAGGAAGGACTCTGATGAACTTCCACGGTGGTAACAAGCGTCTCCGATGATAACACTTGCAAGGACTCTAATACCTAAGTCAATAAGAGCGTAAGTAAATGTAAGAGAATGAGTGTGTTATTTGTACCAGACATGTACAGAGTCCTTTATATAGAGTACTTTTGGAGGAAAAAACTGTTACAGAGAGGTGTTACGTGGCAACGTGTGTTTGGATGTCGTATTAAGCATTTTCCTTATCGTTGACGTTTTCCTTGCTGTAATGGGAATAGGCGGTCATAGAAGTTGGAACCGGGATAGGCAAGATCATGTAACTGGGATAGTTGAGACAATCGGTCTGGGTTAATCTTGATAGCTGATATCGTTATATTTTGGTCCAGTAGTCTTTTAGTCAGATACATAGCGAGTCAACCCAAATCCATTGGCAACCGGGATAACCCCCAAGACAATAATTATGTGTCAGCTATACAACACCATGTTAATGAACTCTAAAACATTTAAGTTTTAAAAGTTGTTTCCAAAATAAATATTTTAAAAACAAAAAAAAAATAGAAGCTGAGCGATACTTTTTCATGATCTTTTGTTTTTATATTGTTCAATCTCTCCTCCAATTTCATACTCTACTTTATGTCTTGCATTAGCTTCTACTAGTTGTCGTGTTAAACTATTTAGTTATATTTTGAAAACTTAAAAAAAAAAGTTGTATCTTTTAGTTTTTGAAAACTAAATAAAGTTTTGTGAGATTTTGTTTAATTATGCTTTTGTTTTTTAGTTTTTGAAGATTATTTTATAAAAAAATTATAAATTATTTCTAAAGAATAGAAATGAGAAAAAAATAGATATGAAGGTGCAAGAAAAAATATGAATAATAAAAAACTAAAAAAAAATCAAGTTATTTTAATTTTTGATTTTAAAAACTAAAAAAGAGATATGAATATTAAAAATAATTCAAAAAATTACTCTTATCAAATAATTTTTTTATTTTTCTATTTTTAAAAATATCAAATAAACAAATCTTAGCCGGAACATCTTCAATTGCTTAGCCAAAGTAAAAGGATGGGAAGGAGTCATTCAATCTTAAATCGTCATAATTCTAATACTGTTGACCTTATTCTGATAGTGAAACATTTCACTTTATTTTCTACTTTAAAATTTAGTATAAAGAACAGTAAAAATCATTTTTTTATTATTTATTTTCATTTTCTTTTTTATTATTTATTATATAATTTTTTTCTGAAAAAATAAAACAAAATGAAATTATAAAATAAAAACCGAAAATGTTTCTCAAACTAAATAGTCCCTATTTTTTCTTGGTTCAGAAATTACAATAAATTATTTTAGTTTTAGAACTTTATTATATATAAATGTAGCACGTTTAAGTTTAATGCGTTGTTAAAAAGAATGGTTAGTCTAGTGATAGTAAATACAAAAAGAAAAGATGAATGATACAACTTCTGAAACAAGATGAAAGGTAATAATTATCAAGAAAATACTATCTCAAAACTAACTCGTGTACAACGTCTTCCTCATCACTTGAATTATACTTATGCTTCGATCATTTTCCGAACAGGGGTTCTATCTATCTTAATTGAAGAAATATCAGTGAACTCTGACAAAATAGCTCTGAATTCATCTCCACTAAGGGTCTCCTTCTCAAGTAGCACATCCACTAATTTATCAATTGCATCACGGTTATTCCTTATGTGATTCCTTGCAATTTCATATGCTGCCTCTATTATCTGCCTCACTGAGTTATCAATGTCCTCAGCTAGTTTCTCTGACATTGAGCTCCTAGCCAGCATCCTTAGCACCACATCACTGCTTTGCACTGCAGGATCAGTTAATGCCCATGGTCCAATCTCTGACATGCCAAACACTGTCACCATCTGTTGCAAAAAATATAACAATTTTTTTAGCATAATGTAATTTCTAAATTTCCTTTCTCATCCCACAAAACATGCATTTAAGCAGTCAGTAATTCAGAACTGTCAGATGAAGATTGGACGGATCATATTTTACTTTGGTAAATCAGACTCAAAATATGCATTCGTGATCTAAGTTGTTCAATCTTCCTTCAATGGTTACAAATGCATTGAATGTGTGAATGCGTGGAAAAGTGACTCTAGTGAATCCCTTTCTGGATCAGGATTCCCTGCAATCGCTCTTCCATGCATTCACACAGTCAGTAATTCAGAATTGTCAGATGAAGATTGGACGGATCATATTTTACTTTGGTAAATCAGACTCAAATATGCATTCGTGATCTAAGTTGTTCAATCTTCCTTCAATGGTTACAAATGCATTGAATGTGTGAATGCGTGGAAAAGTGACTCTAGTGAATCCCTTTCTGGATCAGGATTCCCTGCAATCGCTCTTCCATGCATTCACACAGTCAGTAATTCAGAATTGTCAGATGAAGATTGGATGGATTATATTTTACTTCGGTAAATCAGACTTAAAATATGCATTCGACATCTGAGTCATTCAATCTTCCTTCAATGATTACAAATACACTGGACGTGTGAATGTGTGGCCAAGTGACTGCAGTGAATCCATTTCCCCTAAGCCTCCTACTATTCTAGCAAATAGTTGGTTCTTAGAGATGAGCGATGGATCTTCACCTGGTATGAACCATGTTAAGCCCCGGGCCTGACCTCTGGGAACTAGAGTGACTTTCTGTACTGGATCATGCCCTGGGGTCAGTGTCCTGCAAAGTGCAAACATTATTAATATTAAGTAACACTTCAAAGACAACAAATTCAAGTATTGAACAATATGAAGCAGTTAGAAATTTCACTCTCAAAAGTGTTTTAAAGGAGAAATTATTACATGGTCTCGAACCACCTCGTATCTATGGTCCTGACCAATCTTTACAAGACATATAATTGAAATTTTCAATTTATGAGAAAGAATTAACAACAGTTAATTATGTGTCACGTGGACAGGAATGAATCCAAGGGAGGACAACCCTTTTTCCTTGAGTCTTTGAAAATTATATATTATTATGACTTGATCAAAGATAGATTTTTAATTGATTGTTAATTATTTATATTGAAAGAATAATTGAAGTTTGATATATATTCTATTATTGATCACTTTTATGAGTTAAAAAATTGATATTCACAACTTAAATAAAACTGTATGATGTATTTAACTATTATAATTTAATGTTTATTTAATGTTTATTATTAAAAATTTTCCTGCCCCCTCCCCTTTGATAGGTTTCTGGATTCGTTCTTGCACATGGAGATTGGTCAAGACCATGGACCATATAATAATTTCTCGTTCTAATAGCCTTTTGGCTGTTTTCATATTCAGTTTTTATAAATAATTACAAAATTGTTTTTCTTGTTTTTACTACAAATATTTAAAAATAGCAAATAGAGTAAAGTAATTTTGCAATTATTAACGAAAATTTGAAATATCATTTTCTCAAACCATGCTGGCCTTAATCTTTTCTATCAACATGAATGAGTATTTGATGTACTTACGCACAGACAGCATGTCCAATTTCATGGTAAGCCACCAGAATTTTGCTCTTGCCATCAGTCATCTTGGTTCCTTCCATGCCTGCCACAATGCGATCTATGGAGTCATCAACTTCTTTCATTGTGATCTTATCTTTGCCCCTTCGACCAGCAAGAATGGCGGCTTCATTCATGAGGTTTGCTAGGTCTGCACCACTGAATCCCGGAGTTCTCATGGCAATGACACTAAGAGAAACATCCTTGTTTAGCTTCTTGTTGTTACTATGAACTTTCAATATGTCTCCCTCCCTTTTGTATCTGGTAATCCAACAGTGACCTATTGGAACAATTACAAAACTATTCATCTATTTCTTGACATGTCCTCAATTTCAATTGATAAGTTTTTCATGAATATTTTTAAATTTAAGTAAACTTTTAAAAATAAAAAATATATAAGAGATAAAAATATCGACATTACTAAATAATGATGAAATCACATATCTTTAAAAAAAGAAACTATAATAGTAGATGTTTCATTATCAATAATGTATTTAATTAGAATGCACTGATAGTGTAAAAATATTTTACACTGTCATCTAAATACAATTGTTATATATGATAAGTTTATTGACTTTTATAATAATTACTATAAAATCTGTACAATAATTTCTGGTCGATTAATCATGTAAAAATCTTTATGCAGTCATCAATAATATATAGGGATTGACAAGGATTAATTATAAAGGATTTCAAAGTAGCAAGTAGTATACCTGCCTGTCAAACCTCCCAGGTCTAAGCAATGCTGAATCAAGAATTTCAGGTCTATTAGTGGCAGCAATGACTATAACGCCAGTGTTTCCAGTAAAACCATCCATTTCAGTGAGCAACTGATTCAGTGTTTGCTCTCTTTCATCATTTCCTCCACCTATACCTGTACCTCTCTGCCTGCCTACAGCATCTATCTCATCAATGAATACCAAACAAGGTGAATTTTGTTTGGCCTTGTTAAACAAATCCCTTACCCTTGAAGCCCCTACACCCACAAACATCTCAATGCACTCTGATCCAGAAAGGGAAAAGAAAGGAACCCCAGCCTCTCCTGCAATTGCCCTGGCCAGCAATGTCTTTCCAGTCCCTGGGGGCCCTACCAAAAGAACCCCTTTGGGAATTTTTGCTCCAACAGCAGAAAACTTCTCTGGGGTCTTCAAGAAATCAACAATCTCTTGGAAGTCTTGCTTGGCTTCATCAACTCCAGCTACATCCTCAAATGTAACTCCTGTATTTGGTTCCATCTCAAACTTTGCCTTACTCCTGAAGTTAACATGATTAAATAAAATAATGTCAAGGAAGTTGCTCAATAGAACTAGTCTATATCTATGGAAGTGTCATATACTCAAAAAATTTCAGAGATCTAGAGTATGTACTCCTATTAAAATCATGATACTTGGCATGAATATCAATCTAATTGCTTGTTGTGACTGTGAGTATTATCCAGTGAACACTAAATAAATAAATTAGTTATGGACTGCATGGCAAGCACTCATTTTCTCTCAGCGCTTGCTGCAATTTTCCCTTCTGTATCTGCACATTTTACTTATTTTGAGAATTATCAAACCAATTTTATAAACAGTAGAACCAGTTTCTGAACTCGTTATAGGGGTTCTTGAACTGGTAATAAATATAAAGCCAGTTCTTAAACTGGTTCATAAACCGGTTCAAAACCAGTTCGCAGAATCAAAACTGGTTCCCTAACCAAGACCGGTTCATCGAATCCAAAGAACCATTTCAGTAGTTCTTGTCAATTATAACTAGTTTGGTTTTGTTTGGTTCTTTGTGTTGAACTGAACCATCAACAGCCTTACTTAGCATATATGTTGTTTTTTTTTTCCTATTTTAAAATTTTAGATAAAAATAAGAAAAAAATTACTAAATTAAGAATACTAAATGTCCACATACCAAAAAATTGCTAGTTGCTATATTTACTCGTTGCTAAATTATACCTTCCTAGTCCAAAGGGCAAGTTGGGGCCACCAGCAGGATTATTAGTTGATGTCCTCAAAAGTAGAGAACCAAGCAAAATCAAAGGAAAGGCCAAATTTCCCAACAAATCAAGTATTGCAGGCCACCAACTAATTTCCATGGGATGAGCAGCAAAATCAACATTTTTATCCTTCATTTTCCTGACCAACTCCTGTGGCAACCCTGGTAACTGAATTTTGACTCTTTGGATTTTTTCCAAGGTTAGATTGTATATCTCTGCTATAGCAACTGTTCCATTCTCAAAGAGGTCCACCTTCCTGACAGCACCTTCATCCAAGTACTGCAAGAACCTTGAGTATGACATTCTGCTTGAGGTGGAAGCAGCTGGGCTGTCAGGCTCAGCTCTTGTGGGCTGAGCAACAGAGAGCCCAACCAATGTTGGGCCCAACCCAATAACAGCAGATGATAAAAGCTTCCTCTTACTTACTTTCACTTTGTTATCTAACACATGTTGTTGGCATGGTTTCTCTCTGTTGTTGGCTTTTGAGAGGCGGGTGTCATTGGAAGGGTCTTGAGGCTTGTGGATCAAAGTGGGGGAGACAAGGGCAGCAGACATTTTATAACTTCAAATGGTCACCTAGTTTGTTATTTGAGTATTTAGTGATGACGTGTTACTACAAGGGTATGATGGTGTTACACCTTTTCCTCAGTGGCTTGATTAGTGTGGAAGAATTGATTTGGAGGGAAGGGGCAGAGTTTGCTTAAAAAAGGAGAGAGAAATGGGAACCTTCTGGTACCTTAATTTGGAATTTTCTTGGAGTAAGGTTTTTGTTCTCTTGTCCTATTTTTCATTCACGAAGGGTCTACTATGTTCCTCTATCTTTGGCTCCTTTGTTGACATTTCTTTGGTTGTTTAGAAGTGCTAAGCAAATTGGATATGATTGTCTCAGGCAAAAAGCGAACGCAGGAGATGACTGTAGAAGATATCGCGTGATCATAAGTCACAACCACACACTTGGAAGAAGTTAAAGTAGTAGTGTGGATTGATTAGACTTGTTCAACAGCAAATTTTGTTTGGTGAATCATAGCCTCAAATGTTGCCACCTAATAAAATAAAAGATTAAATATATTTTTGGTTCTTTAAAAATTAACCCATTTTAGTTTTAGTCTTAAAAAAAAATTAAAATAAAGTCTCTTAAATATTAAAAATATCTTAATTAGATCTTTATATTAAATTTTATTTAACTTTTTTATTAAATAATGATCACATCAGCATCACAGTTATCATTAATTTACTGATGTGGTCATTTATATCAACTGTTATATCCAAGTATTAGTAACATATTTTTTGAATAAAATTATTACAAATTTAATCTTAAACCACAGTTTTTTTAACCTTAAAACAAAAGTAATTACACTATTTTTTATTAAAAATTATCACTAAACACTTCAGGTAATAAAATACTTTATTTGAAACTATTGTGACCATCATTTAATAGTAAAATTAAGTAGAATTTAATACAGGATCTAATTAAGATATTTTTAATATTTGAGGAACTTTATTTAAAATTATTTTTCTTAGGACTAAAATTAAAATAAGTCAATTTTTGAAAGACTAAAAATATATTTAACTTTAAAATAAAATTATATTCTTATTTTGTGTTTGACTTATGTTGCAAATGTCAAAATTAATGCGTATGATTTGACATGGCTTTTTCCAGAGACCGAATTAAGCTCACAAAAAAATTTGCCCCAAATTTATTTACTTACTAGTTATAACAATTAAGTGGAGACGCAATATGGAAAGGATTTTATTTTTTTACTTAAAACTTTTCCTTGATAAACATGTACTTACTTATTTTTGGGTTATAGTTCTTTATGTCTAGAAATTAAATACATTTTGTCATGTTAATATAAGAGAAAACAGGCCATGCATTGACAATATAAAGTAGTTTTATACTGTCATTCAATACAAACAACCTATTTATTGTAAGTTTGTTGACTTTTATATTAAATACTTTAAAAGTCATACCAATAGTGAATTTCAATTGGTTGACAGTAAACTAATATAATTTTCATTATTTGGTAAATTTTATGCATGTACTATTAAAAAACCTTCATTTTCCAGACACGCGCCAAGTCAGTAAAGATTTTAACAAAATGTATGATAAATGCATATCTAACACTATTAACGAAAGTTGTATTTATATTTTACAGGGTACGCCAAGATGGGTCATAAGCATGGCACGGAATAAAAGGCCTCTTTTAGAGAGTTTTAAGTAAAATACTATCAATTTATTCTAGACCGAGGTATGTTCTCGTATTCTGGGGCGCATCAAAGTTGCCTGATGCCTAAATTGCTTGTAGGTGCACTCCAATTTAGATATCTTTGGACTGTTTTGGGTTATTAGCATTTTGGGCCGAGGTGATTTGTTTTGGTGGGTTGGGCTTCGAGAGTCTAGTATGGAATAATTAGATATACACCAGAAGAGGAAAATTCCACTTTACTATCCTGCTATTGCAATCAATCTTACTCAGCAATTAAACGACAAAAATAAAACTTATTATTAACTGATCATTCGTTAAGGCCATTTTTTTTTTTGGCTGAAAGCAAGGCATCTCTACAACTAGAAGCCATGAGACTAATCCTCCTCAAAAGTAGAGTATCAATTAAGAGGCAACTCCTCTCTCCATAGGTGCTGCTTTATTCGTATAATTAAAAATCAAATCCCTGCCATATGCTTAAAGTACTTAAGTTACTAGTCACTTCTGTCACACCTTATGGCCATCATATAGAGATACACATTTAGAACAAATATTTTCTGCATACGAAAGCATTAAACTTCAGTTAGAACTTAGAAGGCAAGCTTATGAGCAGAGTAGTTAGTGAGACAATTTCAACATTCAAATAGTTTTATAATAATAATAATAATAACCTTGAAAAGTAAATACGATGTGTTAATATCTTTGATCGATGGTAAAAACAAATAGTGTTTAACAGGAGCACAGATCCTCTCCAGTTGAAAAAAGCTAGAATGTCCAGTTTTTAATCCCCACCATTCAATGCATGATTTTTTATTTTTTATATATTAAATTTATTAAATATTAAAATTAATCAAATGCTAAGATTGTATCCAATTTTTACATAGATTGGAGAGGATCTTTTCCATCTAATAGTCCAATTTTTATTGTTGTTTGTTAAAGTGAGTATTATCGAAAGTACTTTCAAGTGCAATCAGTTAGATAGTTTTTGGATTGAGTATTTTACTATTTTAAGAAATTTAAAATTCATAAAAAAAATAATTGCTTCAATTAAATTTTATATTTTCAAAGTACATTATTTGCACAAAGCAATTAAAATTCATTGTATTTAAATTTTTTTATTTGGATAAAGTGATTCAATTTTCATCATAAAAATTTATTTCTGAATATTTAATTAAAAAAATGAAATTTCAGTATAAAATTTTACCAGCTTATCGTTCAATTACCAGGAATTTTTGAATTATGCGTTACGAAGAATTCTAGAGCTTCCCGTTTTGGAGTATTTACAAACATTTCAACTAAGAGCAAGATAGATATGAACATAATAGGATAAAAATAGGAAAAGAACATGATATGATTATAACAGGATAAGTTATAATCTTATCTAATGTTTGGTGCACACCAAATAACAAATTAGATAATGACAAGATAAAATATAAATTATGTTCAAATGACAAAATCACTGTTTCATAAAATTACATATAATTTTCTAAAAGTAACTTTTAATTTAATTTTTTATTTTTTACAAAAAAATTATAATTTTAACTAAACTATACAATATTATTTTTTATTTATGTAGTTAATTTTCTTAAAATTATAAAAAATTATATAAGATTTTTAAAATTATAATTATTATTCAAATAATTTTATTTAAAAAATATTTAAATAGTAATTATTTAATTTTTAATATTTTAATTCATAATATACTTTAAATTTACATGTCAAAATTATTATTATTATTATTATTATTATTATTATATAGACACACACACATACAAAGAGAACTTATCCTATTTTATTGTTTCCTAACCCAGTTCTCCTCTTAGGATAAGAAATACACTAAAACAACATAATAGGATAAAGGATAGGATAGTATTATCATATCTTACTAGCGTAACAAATAACGGATTACAACAGGATAGAATAATTATCTTATTCTATCCTATCATATCTTGGCCATCAAACAGATCCTTAATTTCTAGCTCGTTGATTCCCAACCATGATAACAAGTGATTTATTATAAGCCATAATTACTCATATTGCAAGCCAATAACACTTCTCTACCTAATGAAAGCTGAAATCTGACACTGCTTTCTGCCTGCAGCAGTCCACAATAGATAATTGGAAAAAATCAGAAAGGAAAAAACCTCAAAAAGCTGTTGTGCAATAAGCAATCCAAGTGATAACGAGACAGCCCATTCCTGGTGTGTGCCAACATCCTAGAAATAATATACAAATAAATGATAGATATGTTTACCTACAAAAGTAATCAACAGTATAAAATGTGAAAAAAAATACAAAGCAGAAAAAAACTAATGATACATGGATACCTCAACAGTATAAACACTCATTTAACACCTCTTATTTCTCTCTATAACTCCTTTCTTATCATATCACATTACCTATCAGACTATCACATTATCACTCTTACGTTTTCTGTTTCTTTCTCTCTCATAGTGTAGACTAGCATTTGGTGTCCACAAAACATTATTCAAAGAACTTACCATTCGTCTTTTTCTAATTTCAATATCAGACCAATTAGAATTCATTGAAAGCAACTACTACAACAAGTATCAGCTAACCATCTTCAAGTGCAAGTTCAATCCATCTAGCAGATGATAAACAGGCATCAAATCCGGGCAAGGATCATACCCTGCAAAGAACCTATGCATGGACCCACCTAAGTCAACACAACTCTCTCCAGCCATCTTCTTCATCCCTCCATCTCTCATGACCCTCCTCACATTTGCCGCTTTCTCCCACATCCCTACTTCAGAATACATGTTAGCAACAATAACCAAGTTCCCTCCCCTCCTTGGCTCCATCCAAAGCAACCTCGTCCTTACACTTTCCCCAATCCCTGCATGGTCATGCACATCATGAACAGTGCATGCACTAAGCAACGTCCTCCACACAACCGGGTCAGGCTCAATAGGCATGCTCTGTATAAACTCATAAGCCTCTTTAAGATGGCCAGCGCGGCCCAAGACATCAACCATGGCTCCATAATGCATCATCAGGGGTTTGATCCCATGGACACATTCCATGTCATGAAAATATTTGTAACCCTCATCTACCATCCCAGCATGGCTACAAGCACACAGAACCCCAAGATAGGTTACATAATTTGGGCATATATCATGGCTGTTATTGTTACTCATAATTGCAAACAGTGCAAGGGCTTCCTGAGCAAACCCATGTTGAGCCAACCCCAATATCATTGCACTCCATGTCCACACATTCCTCTTTTCCATTCTCTCAAAAACAACCCTAGCATAACCCAAAGCCCCAGACTTCCCATACATGTCAACAAGAGCAGTACCCAACTGAACACTCAGAACCATCCCTCTCAAAACCAATTGGGAATGAACCCACCTTCCCAAGCTCAAGTACCCCAACTCAGCACAAGCAGAGAGCAACAACACCATGGAAGTCTCATCAGGCTCAAACCCACAACCCCACATCCTGAAAAAATACCCAATCCCATCACCCAACCAAAGACTCTCAACACAAGCAGTCATAACAGAGTTCCAAGAAACAACAGTTCTCTCAGGCATTTCATCAAACACCTTCCGCGCATCCACAATTTTCTTACAACACCCATAAAAGTTAATCAAATTGTTACCAACGTAAACATCAGAGTCCAAACCACACTTAACGGCGTCCGCGTGCGCCTGCTTGCCTTCACCAAGTGCGGAAGTAACAGCACAACACTTAATGAGGAAAGGGAAGGTGAGTTTGTTGGGCATGGCGCCTCGTTCTCGCATACTCCGAAATACCCAGAAGGCTTCGATGGGGGAATCGCTAGTGGCGTAGCCTCTGATGAGAATGTTCCACGAAATGGGTGATGGGTTGGCGGCGTGGTGAACGAGTGCGCGCGCGTGGCGCAGGTTCTTGGAGGGAGAGAGGGAGCAAAAGTAGACGAGTTCGGAGAGCATGGGGGTGTCTTGGTAGAGACCAGAGACGTGGATTTGTGCCTGGATTTGACGGAGTTGGTCCATGGAACGACACGAGTTTAGGAGAGAGAGGCATTGGTGCTTCTTCGAGAGGGACTGGGTGTTCAGTGTTGGGAGCCGAACCATGCATGCATTCGGCTTTCAAGTGTGAGCACCTGCGATTTTCATCGTCACAGTTTGAGACATACTATTGAAGAACTGATATTTAGACACCCGTACATTAACTAACACCCATGAGACAACTGCTTACTGGCTTTTATTATTTTAGGTAATATTTTGTCTCGAAAATTAATCGATTTTGGTCTCTCGAAATGTTTTGTCTTATTTTGGTTTTCTAATTTGAAAATGTATTATTTTTAGTTTTCAAAATAACATTTAATAGCAGTTATAAAGTGTTATCCAAATTATTTTGAGAACCAAAGGTGATGTATTTCCAAATTAGAGGGACCAAAATAGAACAAAAAATTTTAGAGAGACTAAAACCAAATTTGACAAATTTTAGAGAGACCAAAAACATATTTTACCCTTTATTTTATTATTTTTAATTTAAATTATTTAAATAAGCAAATTTGAAATATCAGAGAACCAAATTGGAGAAAAGAAAGAAAATTAATTTGGAAGAAAGAGAAGTGACATTCGTGTTCTTTCTCTTTATTCCTGCCATTGTCAGCAGTGTGAGGGCTCAACAAATGTTGCATCTTCCAGATTTGGTTTCTTCTCCTTTTCTTTTCTCTTGTTTTTCTTGACTCTTATTCATTGGTTTTCTTCTCCACCATTGACATTTTTTTAACCCTTTGATAGAGGGCGTGTTTTAAGAACTAAGAGGCTTAAGAGAAGTTGCAGTGCCTACACAGAGAGAACAAAAGGCAAAAAAAAAAAATGTGAAAATATGTGTATAAATATATTCATATGTCATTTCCTTATTTTGTCATATTATTCATGTTGTTTTCTTTTTTTACTTTGATGATATATGTGATTTATCACATTTTGGTAGTGATTCACCATGTTTTGTCCCCTACTTTCACATTGGCACCCTAATTTCACATTGGAACCCTAGTTTCACATAACCAAGTAGTGACATCACTTTTCTCCTACAATACTGTCATCAATTTTCCTATGCCAAATACTTCCTTATCCACCTTGCCCGTTAAATGTTTGATAAAATTCCCTAACTAGACAAACTTTTAAGACACCCTTATAATTGCTTATGCTAGTAAGGATAAGTGTGGACCTTCATTGGGGCTTTTTAAGGAAGTTAGAAAGCTTGGTTTAGGCCTTGACAGGTTCACGTTCTCTAGCATTGCTTTGATTTCTCTTTGCACAAGAGTTGTGCTCTCTTTTATCGTCTAAATCTTCTTGGAGACTGTCATCAAGCCATGAGAAATAGGAAGTCCTTGTAAGAGAGTAAATTCAGTAGTCCTTCCCTCTACAACCACGTTACTTGATTGGACATTTTTTTATTTGTAATTTAACAAATGTTAATGATAAATGAGTTTATATGTGTACATTTAAAGCATGTATGTATATGTAAAACAAGCCAAATTATCTATAGACAGTAGCATCAATTTTAAATAAGCTTCCATTTTGTTTAACTATTAGACTTGGTTGGCAAACAGTAGTGATGGCATGATGCTAATTGATCCAAACTTTCCAATATTTAGAATAAGATCATCCAAAGAAGGTGCTGATATGATGGGAGGGCAAATTTGTAAATGTATTCTATAATAGAAATGGTCAAAGCATGACTAAAATATGCCATGACATCATAAGTTACTAGACCCAAAGTATTTTAGTGTTTACAAAACCTTTGACTAAGGTGTTACCTTCATGGAGCAATTAATGGTTAATGTGTAAGTAAAATAACATTCTTAGATTTTTGTTTATTTAATGACATAGAAGAATGTACAAATAAGGAATATACCTCTCTTAATCCAACATAAACAAAAAATGGGAAAGTAAAAAGTGAAAACAAAAGAACAAATTTAAAGGATGGCCTTCATATTCATTATATTTAAGAATTGGTATAAAAAACATGAATTCTGAACAATTATTTGTTGGTTATGTCATCCTTCTTGATAGTAGTATCCTATATGTCTCCATATTTTTCATTGAATTCTCACATGCTCATGGTATTATAGTCATTCATCAACTTGTCTTGAACTCCACTTTTCATGTTATATATGTGAAGTTCAAAGTGATGGGGTTTATCAGGTTTATCCATCTCAATAATGCAAAATATGATTGTAAATATGCCTGCTCCAATGTATAAGTACTCCCTCTAAAAGATAGAAAGTTATTAGGAGTTAGAATTACTTGTTCCTCCTTGCAAACTCATATTACAAATGCGTTGTTTATATCCAAAAAAATTAGCCAATTAACTTAAAAATTGAGTCCTTCTTCATTAATGGTAATTAACATTTAGAATTACCCCAACATTGAAGTAGACCCCAACAACAATGGCTAATGGAAAGAGCCATGAAATAAGCTCTGAGTGAAACTAAAGTTCTGACAATGTAGACACATCCTGCTATGTAATTATTATAAACTCAATAGGCAATTATGCAATTTATTACTTGCAGGTTCAGGTGGATACTTACTGAGTATGAAAGGCCACACCTTCCATCATTTTGAAAGAACTACTAAATTTGTCAGAGATAAATCTCTCTAATTGTTCTTTGGACTTGAATGCATCCCTCTAAACCTTTACTTTTTTCCATTGCATGCTCTTTAGCCTTTACAATTTCTCTTTCTACAATAGTTTGCTCCGCTTTCAATATGGCTTTTGCAATTGCCTTATCAGCATATGTTTTGTCCTTATCCTTAGCACATGCATTTTCAAGTCTTTCTCTTGCACTATAGTAGATTAATCAGCTACTTTATTCCTTCTACAATCGCCATACATGTTACCTTGGCTTGATGGAGTTTGGTCCCTACTTTCTTTGGAATTTAGTGCAATATTCACATGTTGTTTAGTCTTTTCTCTTTCACCTTATTCATGAACAATTTTCCTATCTTGACTTTAAGGATCAAATTATTTGAGGGGTTGTCTTAGTGTTCTCAATTATTGTTTGTTCACTACTAAAACTATGCTCATCGTCACCAATTTGCTTATTAATCGGTCTTTTAACCTAAAAAATTCACTGAAAGGTGTTGAAAAATGTTATTTTTTCCTAAGACTTGAAATACAATGACTTGTTATTGAAGTAAGTATTCACATAAGTAGATACTTAATAGTAAGTGACCATTTTTCTTATAGTAACCATTCCATGTAACCATATAATTTTACTTTCATATAATTTTATGTAACCATTCTATGTTTGTAAACTTGTATTACATATTGTGAGGTTTTAATTTTGACGGTGTGATATGCAGGTAACCAAAACAAGGCACACATGTGAAAAAAGTTGTTGTCCTAATTGGCCTTACCTGCCATGGTCTAAAACCTATATTTTGTTAATGTTGTTGACATTAGGTCCATATAGGATGTTATGTGTGGCTACCTTGTAAAGAGGTATTATGTGTTATTTTTTTTTGGCTATGCAGGGTATTGTTCCTTAACCAAATACCATTGTAATGTGGATAATGACACAAATGCAGTAACAGTTTATGTCTATAATCACTTTTTTTGGCCTTATGTTTGTTGTTGTGTGGCCAATTAAGGTTCACCTAACTACTTACTATGATTTATTATAATATCATTAATGTTCATTGTGATTGAATTTGTTTTATTACAAGTGATGTTTAGGTGCACTAGAAATTTTAGTTGCACACAAGTATCATTAAGTGCCCCCACAAAGTTGGTTAATTCAATGTAAAATGTGGTAAACTAGCTTAATCTAATAAAATATGACACCATCACTGAGTGCAATTATATGGTTAAAGTTGCACCTCTTGAAGCATCATTTATTGATAATTAATTGAGTAATACTAAAACATTTATTAAGAATGACTTACTTGACATGAAATGTAAAACTCAATTTCAGACTTTAATAGCCAACTGTTCATATAAAAGGGTTAACTCAATCTAGACATTAGTTAATGTTCTTATTCTAATAAATTTGACATAATTACTAAATGTGATAAAAAATTATAGACAATAAAACTTGTTCACATGTCACTTGTTTCATTTACAAACTTATCCCCACATGTCAAACCACAATTGGTCAATAAGTGATTATTTAAGTGTTCATTCATAAATATGGTTAACTTATTGTAAATAAATGGTTAAGCATGTGCTTTGTCTAGTTAATTAAGGATTCTTCCAAAAATAAAGTTGATAATATTTTGTTAAATTTGCACCACTTGAAGCATCATTTCTTCATAATTAAATGAGTAATTTTTACCTTAAAACATTGACTAAGAATGACTTGACATAAAACTCAATTTCAAACTTTAATGGTTAACTGCTCATATTAAAAGGGTTAACTCAATATAACTATTGGTTAATGTTCTTATTCTACCAAATTTGACATGATTACTAAATGCGATGCAAATTATGGATAATAAAGCCTATTCATAAGTCACTTGTTTCACCTACAAATTTATCCTCATATGCCAGACTATGATTAGTCAATAAGTGGTTAGCTAAGAGTTCATTCATAAACATTGGTTAACCTAGTGTAAATAAATGGTTAATCACGTGTTTTGTGTGGTTAATTAAGCTTATTCCAAAAACAAAGTTGACATTACATTGTTAAAGTTGCACCTCTTGAAGCATCATTTGTTGATGGATAATCTGTAGTGAAAATTTTATACAAAAATATTTACTCACAATGACCTATTTGACATGCAATGCAAAGATCAATTATAAACTTTTATGGTTAATTAGTCATAGTAAAATGGTTAATTGAGCATAGAAATTGGTCAAATGTATTATTTTGATAAATTTGTTATAATGCCTAATATGATAGAAATTTGTTGGAGCATCATTCATTGTTCATAATGCAAAGTCCTTAAATTGAATTAAGCAGCAATTAGTAACAAGATTTACAAAACTCAATTAGACCTTAACGGTTAATTGGTGATAGTATAATGGTTAACTAGTGTGTATATAAATTAGGTAAATTTTTTGCTCTAATAGATCTAACTTCAAGTGGTTATTCAAGTGTTTAATATGGTTAACTCTATGTAAATAAATGGTTAATCCCGTGCTCTATATGGCTAAATAATTATACTTCAAATACAATATGAGACATTGGAATCGAAAAAGTTGCACCTCTTTGTAGATCACCATTCGTTGTTGTTAATTAGGGTCCTTAAATTTAAGAACCAACAATCAGTATGAATGACTTCATATTCAAAACTCAATTGAGACCTTAGTGGTTAATTGTTAATAGTATAATGGTTTGCTCTTGTATATAAATTGGTTAATTTTTTTGCACTGATAGATCTGACTTCAAGTGGTTATCCAAATGTTCATATGGTTAACTCCATGTAAATAAATGGTTAGCCCTGTGCTATATATGGTTAAATAATTATACTTCCAATACAATATGAGACATAGCATTCAAATAAGTTGCGCCTTTTTGTAGATCACCATTCGTTGTTGTTAATTACACTTCTCAAATTTAAGATTCAACAATCAGTATATATGAATGACTTAATATTCAAAACTCAATTGTTAATAATGTGGTTGATTGTTGATAGTATAATGGTTAACTCTTTCGAATGCAATGTCTCATATTGTATTGGAAGTATAATTATTTAATCATATACAGCACAAGGTTAACCATTTATTTACATGGAGTTAACCATATCAAACACTTGGACAACCATAAGATCTATCAGTGCAAAAAAATTAACCATACCTCTTTGTAGATCATCATTCATTGTTGTTTAGGAATTGTTGAATTGAAAATGAGATCTGTAGCAAAATATAAATTTGATCAGAAACAGTATTATGTGGTTAAATAGAGGGTTGAACTGTGGTTAACTGTGAATCATGTGTGGTTAATTGTCTATTTTTTTGATAATGTTCCTCCAATGTCAGACAATTATAGGGATTTCCTTGTCTGAAGCCTGAGGATTTGTTGTACTAGTGTCCAAAAAGTGTGTCTTATAACATATGACATAATAGTTAGAACTATTTTCTTGGACAAACAAGCCTGAAATATTTATTGGTTAATCATAGATGTATAAAGTGTTAATAATGTATTTCACCTATTTATAGACATAAATTTCATATTAGCTCAAAAATTGACTTCTTAACGTCATAAATTACTAATAAATACTAATTTGTTTTGGCTTTGTTGAATTGAAAAGGAGGTTTGTAGCAGAATGCAGATTTGATCAGAAACATTATTCTTTGGTTAAGTACGAGTTAAATTGTGGTTAACTATGACTCAAGAGTGGTTAATTTTATATTTTTCTAATACTATTCCTCCAATGTCATACAAATATGGGGAGTTCCTTATCTGAAGCCTGTTGCTTGTTGTATTGGTGTCCAGAAAGTGTATTCTTCTTTGTATCTCTTTCTTTTTCCACTTGAATTTCCTTTCTTCTCGTTTAGGTTACCTTTCTTGCAGTTGTATTTCGCACCTGTTTCTTTTTCAGTTGGGTTTCGACCCCTCCACTCCATCTTACCTTTCCAACTGTTTTTCTCTGCACCTCTCTTTCCCATAAAAATTTAAGCTTGCTTTCTTTCCCTCTTTGGTACCTCATTTCTGTATGGTGCTCCCTATTTCCCATTCCTGCACTCCCTTTGTTTTTTATTTTTGTCAAATGAGTTTTTAAACTTTCAAACAACACAATTAAAAAAACCCCACGTAACCTACAATTAATGAGTCAGCAAAAAAATATATATTTTTTAAGGGTGTCTAGTGCGTGTCTCCTTTTACCAGGTGTCCATTTATCTTTTTCGTACTTGTATTTCCTTTTTAGTATATTTTCTTTTATTTCTTTTCTTTCTGTCGCATTATTTACTACATTTATCAGTTTTTTTTCTTTTTTTATCTATCTTTCTTTACATGATTTAGAATCATGTATTGTTGACCAATTTTCACATAATAACATATTATTAACTCCTTTTTGTAAATTAACAAATATAGAAATTCAACAAAACTACATGATCTTAGATTATGTAATAATTTCTCTTAAAATAAAGTTAGATTTATAATGGTTTACAAAAGTGGCCCAACATAAAGTTCTTAACTTTTAAGTGAATTATAGGAGTTTCTATTTTTTATTTACAACCTTTCTTTATATTTTATGTAACATGATAGAATACATTCAACTATATATTATTATTATATATAATAAATTTGTTATCTTTTATAATAGTATTTTAAAAGTTATATTTAAAATAATTTTTGATTAATATATAAAAATCTTTATACTAGGCTAACTGAAATGATCCATATCAAGAAGGTTAGACTTTCTGATCAATCTTTATACTAGGCAAACTCCTAAAATGATCTATATCAAAAAAGTTAGAGTTTTTACTCAAACGGTAATGATTATTGATGATACTACATGACGATTACGTAAAGTAACATTGCATCATTAGATGTTCTAACTTTTTAGTTTTTGTAGTAGACTTGTTTTAGTATCCTAGTTTTAAATATACTACTAGGAATGCTGGTGATAATTTGCCATAATTTAAAATCAATATTAATCCTAAATGCTTTTGTTAGGTTTTCTTGTTTTGTTAAGAAATTATCCCAAGTAGGATCGTAATACTCTAAGTGGTCACATCCACAAATCGAAGGTGGAATTCAAGAAGTGCTAATTTCAAGCATACGAGTATAGAGTATTTTTTTTAAAGCCTTTTATTGACACGAGGGCAAACATGTTTGAAAAGCTTTGGATGCAATTTCATATTTGGTACAACTCCTTTGAGTGAGGCAAGATGTGGATGAGGGAGAGAGATCACTAAATTTTAATCCTTGAAAAGAGATAGTAATAGATCCTGAAAAGCCCAAAAGGAAATATATAAGAAAAGGGTCAATGAAAAGCACTAAATTTTGAACTACCACAACCTTTAACAAAAATGGATCCACTATATGATAGAATGTTCAACCAACAAAAGACAAATAGCAATTAACAGAGAGAAGAGAAAACATGAACAATTCAGATCTTTACCTACAAAAGGCTAAAAGTAATAGAAACTACAAATGTTTAAAATTATAAAGAGGTAGCAAAAGGAAAAGATTGCTTTTGTTACTAATTGTATAATCCTAATGACTAGACTTTTAAACAAGTATTGTAATAAATTAGATTACATCCTAATTTGGATAATTTTTTTCATAAATACTTATAGGAAAAGAAAATAAGAAGGTAAAATGAACTTGTCCATAAGTTAAAATCAACTTATGTAACTTAGGTTTTAGATAAGTTAGATGAGAGAGCATCTATAAAAGTTAAGTGTATAGGTTTATTTTAACTTATGAGAGAAGTTCAATTTATTTTAACCTTTTCATTTTCTTTTCTATAAGTACTTATAGAGAAATTTATCTAAACAAGAAACCCTTTTTCATGAGCGCCACTACAAACCCTTCTTCCAAAAACGTTTCCTCTACCTCATCAGAGGAGAAAGACCTAAAGGAGATGAGTATTAAAAAAGTCAAACTTCATGAGACTAGTTCTACCTCTCATGCTGAAAAAGAGAAAGCTTTATCCTATAAAGACAAAGTTATTGGCTTGGATGTAGAGTCCTTAAAACCCACAATCAAGTTTGCCACCTAATCCTGTAGATATTGTGAATGTTGTGGCGAAGGAAATTTTCCTTTGCATAGATACAGAAGGACAAGGAGGAAGATGACTTGTCGTTCAACCCGAAGCCTAACATAGTGATTATTCCAGAGACGTATGATAAGTGGTGTAGGCTTGGAAGTTTTCTCTCATTGTGAAACTCCTTGGCAAGAAGGTTAGTTTGGGATTTTTGTCTACTAAGCTACAAAAATTGTGGGCCCATACAGGGATGGTCCAAACTCTAGACCTCCATGAGGATTTTTTCTTGGTCAAGTTCTTAGAGGAAGATGACTATATGTTTGCCCTCTTTGAAGGGCCTTCGCTTCTTCTAGATCATTATTTGCTTGTTCAGTGATGGAGACCCTTTCTCAATCCTACCGAACATTCAATTACCAAAGTTGCTGCTTGGGTGCAGATTCCTTCTCTACTAGTGGAGTTGTATAACAAAGAATTCCTTTGGAAGTTGGTAATCCTCTAGGCACCATGCTTAGGGTTGAATATCATACGTCAATCCAGTCTAGGGGCAAGTTTGGGAGGTTTTGTGTTGAAATTGATTTACATAAGAAGTTGGCCCCTTTTTTCACTGTTCCAGGAAGAGAGTTCAAACTAGAGTATAAAGGCTTGCATATGATTTGGTTTCAATGTAGCAAATATGGCCACCATTGCAAATTTGTGCTCAGAACTACCTTAACCTTAGGTGAACAATAGCATGGAATCAAAATTGGAGAATATTTAACACGTGGAAGGTGAGAGTATACAAATTGTGTCCTTGGAGACAGATCCTAACAGTATAGGAATAGGTAATGGAGATGATGTGACAAATGATGGACCATAAAATCAAAAGGAAACCTCAATCTTCAAGCCTTGGTTGATTGCAAAAAACAAAACCCTCAAGACAACGAAATAGTCTTATGAAATCAAGAAAAAAGGTTTTTCAAAGGAATTTTCAGGAGACAATAAAGCTACTAGCCATTGGAATAATACATCCTCTAGGTTTAGGTTTAAGACGCTTGAGAATGAAGAGGATGCAGCTGGGCCTAGTTTTAGAAATGACAGTGCTAAACCTAGTCATCCTGCTGTGGAGGAAATTAATATCGCTCAACATCCTGCCAATAGGATCGACAATGCCAAGGCTATTCAAAGGACCAAAAAGACAATGTTTGAGAATGTGAGTGCCCCCCCCCCCCCTCCGCTGAAAAAGGTTGTCTCCACCCACAGCATTCAACGCACAAAAAAACTAAATCCTAAATGCAAAACCCTAAAGCTTAGAGCTCTGTTTCCAATTCAAAAAGCTCTTTCTTGCATCCTAAAACGATCGTCCCTTCTAGAGATTAGCTTTCAAACCCAGAAGTTATCCAACATTCTACCCATCCTGACAGATGGAAGGATTGTTTAGTGGACATGTAGATTGACGAAGGAAGAGTGGAAGAACATTGTAGGACTTTTGACATAGATCCTGCTTTGACCCATAAAGCTTCATATCCATGTGAGGACTCTCCTCATCTCTCAACTGCTTAGACAAGTATTATGACCTCTTTTGAAAATGATATGTTGATTGACATTGAGGGAATCCCTCAATTTGATCACTAATGTAATTCTCTCTTCTTTTTTTGTTGCTCTTTATGAATCTATTACTTTGGAACTATCGAGGAGCGAGAGGTCATTTATTTCTTGGTATGGTTTGGGATGTTATCCATATCTATGATTTGGATTTCATTGCTCTACTTGAACCTCATATAAGTGGTGAAAGAGCTGATAAAGTCATTAATAAAATTGGATTGGATAGTGGTTTGCAGGTGGAAGCAGAAGGCTTCTCAGGTGACATTTGGTGTCTTTGGTGAAATTCCCATGTGATCTTATTCGTTGTTTCCTCCTCAAAGTTCCATGTACATCTCCTTGTTAACCTGAATACAAGCCAAGCTTGGCATTGTACTATTGTTTATGTTAGCCCTCAACAAAGTCAGCTCCATATCCTTTGGATACTTTTCGTGAGATTAGTAATGATATTTCTAGTCCTTGGTGTGTCGTTGGTGATTTCAACACTATGTTCTTTAGTAATGAGTAAGATGGTGGAGCTCCTATAAATTTGAATTCTAGTTAACCTTTGTTGGACTATTTAAACTACTATAACCTTATGGATATGGGCTTTAAAGGCCAACCCTTTACTTGGGTGAGAGAATCTCTCTTAAAGAGCTGCTTGATTGTGTTGTTGGAAACTCGACTTGGCAACATTAATTTCCTATGACCTTCATTATTCACCTTGCCTTGCCTTCTTCAGACTATAGTGGATTGTATATGAAACTTACAAGAGAAAGCTTCAGACCTCCTAGAAATTACTTTAAATTTTTGGGCCCTTGGATAGATCATCCAGACTTCCTTTCCTAGCTTTCAAACTACTAGCAAACTCAGGATTCTTGGGTGAATAACATTTCTAGATTGACCAAGTCTCTAAAAATGTAGAACCGTGATGTCTTTGGCAACATTTTTAAAAGGAAAAAGCATATTTTGGGAAGGCTTGAAGGCATTAACCATGCTCTTATAGCTAGGATTATTCCTAAACTGGTCAAGCTGCAAGAAAATCTCTAGAAAGAGTATAATAGTATTCTTAGCCAAGAGGAAACTTACTAGTTTCAATTGACTAGAAACCTGGGGGGAAGAAATGCTGACTTCATGCGCCAATCAACCATTGCTCAGCAAAGACACAATAGGATCGATGCTCTTTTGGATTCTCAAAATCATTGGATTTATAATGAGGAAAGCATTAAGGATTTGGTTCGAGACCATTTCCTTCACCTATACTCTTTATTGTATACCAAGCATTATTTCCCTCTGTTGTCAGTCTCAATCAAGATGTCACCTTCAAGGAAACTAAAATGGCACTTTTTTCTATGGGGAACTATAAGGCCCTTGGCCCTGATGGATATCACCCCATTTTCCTTAAAGCCCACTAGGATCTTGTGGGCCAATCAGTTTATGAGTTTGTTTTAAAAATGATTCATGATCTTTAGAACATTGGTATAGGCAATCAAACCTTTCTAACTCTTATACATAAGACGAATAAGCCCTCTAAAGTCTCTCAGTTTCGGTCCATTGCTCTTTGTAATGTCATTTACAAAGTGTTGATAAAAATTTTGTTCAATAGATTAAAATGTATCCTGCCTTTTGTAGTTAGCAACACTCAATCCAGTTTCATTTAGAGGCTTAGCACTATGGATAATTCTATTATTTTATAAGAACTTGTTCATTCTTTTGATAATCTAGTTGGCCAAAAAGGATACATATTGTTGAAGCTAGATTTAGACAAAGCTTATGATAAGATCAAATGGGATTTCGCTAATTAAACTCTCACAAAACTAGGGATCCCAAATTGGATGATATCAACCATTTCTCGCTGCATGAAGTCAACTTCTACAGCCATCATTTGGAATGGTAGAAAATCTGACCCTTTTTTTTCCTTCTAGAGGGCTTCGCCAAGGAGACCTCATATCTCTTTATATCTTTCTTTTTTACCTGGACAGATTTAGCCACCTCATTATGGATGTTATTGAGGATGGAGATTGGCATCCTTTCATTTTCAGCAAAAACCCTAGTGTGAAAATTTCTCACTTATTTTTTGTTGATAACATCATTTTAGTGGCTGAGGCTTTTATCTCTCAAGTGTAGCATATAATAAATATTTTGGAAAAGTTCTGCTTTGCACGAGGCCAAACAATTAACCTGCAGAAGTCTAGCATTCTCTTCTCTAGAAATGTAAAACATGATAATACTATAGCTATCTTAGAAATGTTTCATATCAACAAGACTACTGATCTTAGAAGTTACCTTAGTTTCCCAATGATCCATCATCGTAAGAACGATAAGTCTTTCTCTTTTTTGATTGATAGAGTCTGCAAGAAGTTATCTACGTGGAAAGCGAGATCTTTATCCACAGCTGGGAAAATCACACTAACTCAATCCACTCTTCTCAGTCTGTCTACGTTTATCATGCAGACCACTTCACTTCCATCCGGTATCTGTAATGAAATGGAGGAATTGTGCCATGATTTCATTTAGGGAAGTTTGCCTACCCAGTGTAAAGTGCACCTTGTATCTTGGGAGAACATTTGTAAACCCAAGGACCAAGGAGGTTTGGGTTTTCAAAATTCCTGCACTCTAAATTAGTGCTACATGCTTAAATTGGCCTGGAACATTATCTCCACTCTACAAGCTATGTGGGTTAGAGTTATTTAAGCAATGTATACTGGTGGCTCAAGTATAATGCCTCAAATCAAAGCTTGCAACAAAGCTTCTCATACTTGGCGTGCTATCTACCAATGTTGGCATCACATTGAAAATGGTTTAGCCTGGGTGGTTAATAATGGCAATTCTGTTAGATTTTGGTTTGATAGGTGCATTCCAAATTTGGATCGCCTTTTTAAAATGATCCTTGAATCTATCCCTTTTAAAGAGTGAAACCTTCCACTTTCTACTTATGCTAGAAAGGATGCTTGGAGATGGGAAGTAATCTCTAATCTCTTTCCTCATACAATTGGCAACAACATCAGACCTATTTCTCCACCAAGACATGGTATGAAAGATTTCCCTATTTGGAGATTCTCCAAAGACAAAATGTTTTCTATTAAGGAGGCCTATGCCTACCTTTCTTTTTTGAAATCTAGCCAAAGTTCAAACTCTTTTAAATTCTCTCTTGTGTGGAGGTGGTAGGGCCCACAAAGGGTCCTTGTATTCTTATGGAAGTTAGTACATGGGTGGCTCATAAATAATAGTGAAAGAAAGCACAACTATATAACGCATGATAATAAATGTCCCCATTATGGTTACAACTTTGAATCTGTTATGCATGCTTTAAGGGATTGTGATGTTGTTAAGGATATTTGGTCAGCGATGATACATTTGAATTATTGGGCTAAGTTTTTTTGCTTGGGATTACATGACTGGTTGAATTTTAACCTTACTACCCATGCGAATTTGCACTCTCAATGGGACTGGCCCTTTGTCTTTGGGGTTACAATTTACTCTGTTTGGACAGACAAAAATAGGTTGGTGTTTGCTAATTCATCAAAGATATCCCATTTGTAACACTCCTTTAATTATAATTCATATTAATTTAATTATTACTTTAAGTTGATGAAAATGTGAGTAATTTTTTTTTTTTTATATACTAGCAGAACAGAATTTAGAAATAGAAGTGAAATGATAAAAATTGCTTATGTATATATATATATATCCAACTGTACATCATGGTTTGGGTAGTACATAACAGTCATAAGTACATCAAAAGACATATACTACCTAACCTAATATATACATCCAAAAAGTTCCTATACAGAGTAGTACCGTCTACCCTATCCCTTACTAAATACTAAAGTCTTTAATGGTCCTCATCTGAAGGGGTCTCCTCTGATGCGTCCTCTGCTGCATGGTATGCCTGTCCATTAGGTACCTCATGTGGTACCCCAAGTCCAGAAGAAGATGATGAAGAGGTATGCCACCCATTGGCTATACCCACTTGGTACTCAATATCAGGGGAGGCCACAGGTGACTCAGCGAGTACTACCTCCATAGGAGATCCATCATCGGCAGGTATGGGTGCTGGCTCGTCTACAGCTGGAGCGTCCACAATAGGTAACTCGGGAGGAAGTGGAGGGGCATCCAAATAAGGAGCTATCACAGGGATGTTCAGATCTACTGGTGGTGGCGGCGGTGGTGGAACGTGAGGAGCGTAAATAAAATCTGGGGGGAGAGCAGTCGTATAGGAAATAGGTATCATATATGTTAGTGGAAACATCTCAGCCCCAGGAATAGGGGATAGAAAAGTCACAAACATCAGACCTGTGTAGGTTAAGATGTTTGTGTCCTGATCATAATCCCATACTCCTCCATCTAGATATGATATATGTAGATTAAACAGAACCGGCGTCCCCATCTTCAAAAATCACGATTGAACATGCATAGCAAAAAATAATGGAGTGAGGTGATTTGTTCTAAATCACTTTTACATGTATGGTAGGAATTTAAATACAATTAATGAAGGAAACCTAGGGTTTATTCTAAGTTATACTACACTACCCTTGACTTGGTATGGATCCATACTTCCCATCAGTGAGTAATAGTTCTTAACAGAACCTGGGAAGTGACTGGGAGTACATATACTTCATCAACATCATCACATGGTACAGTCCTCATCATCAATGAGGAACAAATATTAGTCAGGACGTCCATTTATAGAGGTATACTCTCAAACCAATCCCGGAATGCTGAGCAGTTGTCGGGGTTATCGAGCTTGGTCAGGTGAATATCCCAGCTCACGGGCGCTACCCTAGCTATTAGGACTTTCACCACTCGATGCCTACCCCCGAGACCTCCCAAATGGGTCCCTGCCTTTCATTCCTCAGCGTACCAAACTGTAACTTCCCTAACAGGGTGTCATGCCCCTGCATGTCCCTTGCTTTACATTACTCACTAATATATTAATTTCTAAAGGTTCATTCTGGTTTCAAGTATTTGAGCACCAGTATAATTTCTACTAATATCTCTGCCTTATATTACAGAGATTTGATCCATACATATAATTCACATAAGTCATAATTCAAATTAAAGCACATAAGCAATAATTCAATAAAAATAAAGATCTACAAATTAAAATAAAGACTGATAATTAAGAAATAAATCATAGAATGGTCAAAAAATTCCATAAAAATAATTTTTAAACCTAGAAAAATAATTAGAATTTTATCATGAATTTTTAGAATTTTTTCGAAAATTTTTGAAATTTAGTATTTCTAAGAAAAATGTGTCCACAGGCACTTATAGAGCACAATTAGAAGTACTAAATAAGCTTTAAAATTTATGAAATTTTTATAGATGGTCTATTAGTGTGTCTAGACCTTACCTGAACGATAAGAACTTAAACTGAAATTTCTATAGTAGTTTTCTAAAAATAAATTCATAAATAGCTCATAAAATAATTTCTATCTTTAGTTTCATATTATGAGATTTATGGTTTATTTCTTCTACTATTTTTGCTAAACTAATTGAGCATTACTAAAATTTGATAATTTAATTATTTATCATAATAGCTAAAAATATTTTTTCTAAATTTGGGCAGTATAACAGCTTAGTAATTCTACTGTAATTGTTTAAATTCGAGCAGTATAACAACTTAATAATTATACTATGGTTGTCTAAATTTGAGCAGCATAACTACTTAATAAGAGTATTTTAATTATCTAAAATTGAGCAGAGTAACATCTTAGTAAATGCATTTTAATTTTCTAAAAATGAGCAGAGTAACAGCTTAGCAAGTGCATTTTAATTTTTTAAAATTGAGCAGAGTAACAGCTTGGTATAATTTAATAATTTAAATTTGAGCAAAATAATAACTTAGCAAAATTTAAAGTTTAACATCAAATAATATAACAATAATATTAATAGTACAACTAAAGCCTAAACGGGTTTAGGGGAAAACCCTTCCTACCAACATGCAAAGTAATTGAAAATTAGAACCAACCCCACTCCCCCCATTACCTCAAAGAGCTGGTGAAGTTGTTGGTGCAGAGCTCCTAGGAAGAGGATTTTTACTAGTTATTGGAAAACTAGTAGAATTTTAGCATAGAACAAAGTAAAGAAATTTTTTTCTAAAGGGAGAGGAAGGCTCACGGTGATTTTAGGAGAAGAGGAATGAGAAATTTATTTCAAGTTCATAGCTATTTATAGAAAAAAAAATTGGCTTAGGTGTCCATGGAGTTATGTCACCCATGATGTCAAAATTTCAATTTTTATTTTTTTATTAGGGACACATATTCATATAGGGGATGAATCACCCCTTGCTAGAGCTGGTACGTGGGATAGCAGCTGTCCCAAAGATTTACAGTATAAATTTTGACTGTTAATTAATTAGCCGGTACCGATAAAATCGCCTAAACTTGAAAAAATTAACTTTTAATACCAAAATAATTAATTTAGATATAAATCTGAACAAATGTAATATTTTTCATCAAAAATAATTTCTAAAAATAAACTTTAATTTTTTTCGAATTATAAATATATATATTATATATTTTAAGTTTAGAAAATTCATATTAAATTCATTTTAATTCAATAAATGCTCAAATTTTTTATGAAAATTCTAAAATTACATATTTTATCTATAAATGTACTAAAATATCATTTTCATCATTTTTGGATGTCAAACCAATACTAAGTTGGTTATTTGACAACTAGGGGTATTTTGGTCATTTTATACATAAATTTTAGAAAATTCCCAGAAAATTTCCAAAATTATATTTTAATACATATGACATGATTTTAAACTCAATTTGACATTTTAATATCAATTGAATCTTTTTCTCATGTCAGCTCTTAATATTGACAAATAAGGACAAAATCGTCATTTTCTAATTTTTTCGGGCTTCAACTCGGAAAAATTATTGAAAATCACGATTAGATAGTTTTCGCTATTCTGAGTTTAATCATGTGAATCAGAATTTTTAGATTCCTTCCCGATTTTTCAGAATTAAATATAGAATAAATAAATAAATAAAACAATTAATTATATAAAAGTGAGGGTGTTACACCATTCCCTTTGCTTCCAAATCATTGGGCAAGTGCAATTTATTTCCAATGAAATGAGAAAACCAATATCTTCTTACCTTTAGGATAGATGGAAAGATATTCCTATCTCTTAGGAACCCCTTCCTCCATCCTCTTATAAGGTGAATATGGATGGTTCCTTTCATAAAAGCACTGGCCAGGCAACTTATGGTGGTTTAATTCGGGGTTGCAATGGTTTTATGCTTAAAGATTTTTGTACGAACCTTGGGTCTTGTAATTCTCTTTAGGCGGAACTTTGGGCTCTCAAGATTGGGATTCATACAGTTGAAATGTTCTCTTTGACAAATGTTACTTTTGAGATGGATTCAAAGGTTGTAGTTCAAATGATCCTCTTTGGTCATTTGAACTCCTCTTATTTAAGACCCTTCATTTATGAGATTACATGCTTCCTTCAATTGTCTAAATGGTTCCCTTCGTTAAGGCATTCTTATAGGGAAGCAAATAGGAGTGCTAACTTAGCAAATTTAGGCCATGACTAATGAGGTTTGTTATTTTGATTACGTTCCTTCTTTGTTAGCTTTGATTCTCAAAGATGATGTTAGAGGCTCTGTTCTTATGCACTCTGTAGGCGTTGTAGTTTTTGTTCTTTTCCTTATTTATAATTTTTTTTATCTAAACAAGACCTACTTATAGTATTTGTACAATTCATGGACAAGTACATAGGAGAAAGCCAAAAATCCAAAAAAACAAGGAGCAACTTACAATTTAGATCTCTGATGTCTCTCCATTACATGTTGTACTTCTTAATGGATATGCATTGGTAGAAATTGCAATTGAGGATACAAACCTTGAGACAAACTGCTTCGTTGCTTACACCTTTAGATGCGACAACATCTTTTAATTGTTTCTTAATGGTTTCTTGCTTCCACTGCTTCTCCCTATCCATGATTTCATCTTAGAATCCCATCGGACATTTATCAAAAGTGCCTGATCAACATTAGAGAATATTTTTCTCACATTTGGGTTAAACTCTAAACAACTTCATTCCAATGGCCCTATGTTTTTCTCCAATGCAAGGAAGATTATCGGCATTATCACTTTGCAATTTTGTAAGATAAAATTTCAAATATGATCGTTGTTTCACAAATAGTGCTCATTTAGCTACTTGTCAATAGAACCAAGTCAACATCAAATCTGATTCACCAAGTAAATTCCAATTGAAGACATGCTTTCACAATTCCACTTATGTGTGTTTCATTTCTTCTTTTAATCTTTGAGAGTTGATTTTGAGTAAAACAATTTTGTACTTAATATAAGTATTGCATTGCAATTAAGCTTGTAACATGACACAAAAATTTATATATAATTTGATAATTCTTTCGAAAACAAGCTTTCACATAAAATAACAACTAATTTTGTCTGTGTTTTATTTTATTTCATTTTACTTTTATTGATTTACTCATATATTTATCTTATTTTATTCTATTTTATTTTTTTCATTTATTTTTCAGTTATTTTATCCTTGTCAACTTAAAATCGAGTTTAATTGTTTATTTCATTTATTATGTTTTGCTTAATTTAAATTTGTCTAGGCCAACCAAAAATAATTTTCTCCTTTAGGGTTGATAACCCAAGACAAAAAAATAAAATAAAAACATAAAGGGAGATTAAAATTCTACAAATTAATAAATAATAAAAAAAGAAAATGGTGAATAGGGTGGGCTCATAAACCCTTTGTCCTTTTTGCAACATACCCATGTGTGCGACCTTATTCCTTTTCTCTCTCCTATCCTATTAGCATACCATATATATTCACGTTCTTATAGGCATAGGGGATTTTTTCCTCAAAAACCCTATATTCTCCTATAACATTCTTTAAGATTTTCCTTAGCCTCTCATCTCAAGATAAAAGTAGAAGATAGTAGTGATCAAATCATGTCAGGGTAAATTTTCTACTCCATTACTTCTTATTCCTTGTTTTGGTAGTGATAAATAATTCTTGTATATTTGTTTTTGTTTATTGCATATCCATCACTAAATAATACAACCTTATTCTAAAATAACGATAATAAAAAAAAGAATGAAAACACTTCATCAGCAAGCAAATCACTCACACACATAACGCCAATTTCATGTCATTCCATACCAAATCATCCCCACTAGCTTGAACCACAAACTATTAACCAATGCATTAGATTGAAGCAAGCCCTGAACCCAACTCACATCATCTCAATTAACCACGCACTTACAATGCACATTAACTATTAGAGCCTAGCCTCACACTCAGCTCCATCAGTTGTTGAATAAGGAGCACCAATACCACACCAAAAGTGCCAGACATTAGCCAACCTCAAGCCAAAAGCTACCTAGAGACCTTGATGCACCATGACTACACTAGCTTTCATATCATCTTGGTCACATAACTTAGGCCTACAAGCTAGAGAGGTCCCCCTCTATCCTAAAGAATTAGATCAAGTCATTGCCTTGGGTCAACATTTTTCTATAATTTGTTGAGTTAGATTTGGTGGCTTGTCAAATCTAAAGTGTCTATTATGTAGTTTGGCTTTGTTGGTCACAAAATTTTGCAAGTTTGACTGAATTCATTAAAGTCATTATCAAATCTAACTTCTTGACATTGCAGGTACCTACTCTGCCATGCAATTGACAATGGTATAAAAGTAACTAATAAAACCAAGTTTTTACTATTAGCTGATATCATGTCAAAGTAATGAGTTCTTGTTGCACTGAAACTTATAAGAAACTAAATTTATTTAACAAACGAAAATTGTAATTTCTCTCAGTTGGCAATGTCACTAGTGTCTTTTCACCCAGTTAGTTAGTGTCAGGGGGAAGAACCTTTCAAGGGTTTTGTCGTGTCTTCATGTGGAACATCAGTCTCCCTTGACGATAATCACTTTACCAAATCATTATATGAAGCTTTATTACCATATGGATGGTGGATGGTATTGCTTCAAAGGCATTGAAGGTTGGCACTGTAGAGCAATAGGCAATCTACATTCAAGAATTTAATGTTCACTATTCTTATGAGGGTTGTATCTCCTAGAGTTAATTATAAATCTAATAATCCTAGGGATTTAACCCTGCTTCTTACAAACCTGATGAGTTCTTTCGAGTATGGGATGAGGTTATAGAAGAGCTGATTCATCTTTTTATAGGTCTTATAAAGGAGCATATTGGTTAAGCTTCCATGGTTGATGAAGATTTAATGCATTCTCCAACTTTTAACCTTCTCTAACTTTTGACCTGAGCCATAATTGTGAGTGGGTGATTAAATTCTTGGTTCTTGACTCTTCATCCGACCTTTGAGAATGAGATCAGAGCACTTCTTTGTTGGACTACCCTTCTATTCTTTTATGTTGACTAGGTCTCCTAGTTGGTTCTTTCACCTATTATGCTTTGATTTTCAATTGTAAGGAGTCTTCTTACGATGGCATATATGTCGTTTTGCTCGATTAAACTACTCTTGGGTAAATTAGCCTTTCTTCGATGTTGCTTAGGTGTGTTATCTTAGTGACTTTGTCTCAACTAAAAGGAAGAATTAGAGTGGTGTCATCCGTGTCATGACCTAACGATTTTGTGAAAATGGCAGCATTTTGTTTTATCAATCTCAGATCTAGTTCTAACTAGCTCTGTCCTTTCATTACAACGTCTCTAAATTCCACAATATAAACTTCTTTGAGAATGTTTGCATGTGAAGTGTTCAAAGGTGTGTAACTCTCATATTTACTTGGTGGTGGTGGTTGGGGCTCTCCTTGCATAATGTAATCCTTATTGCTTTTGCTAGCTCTTGTTTTGTCTTGGTTAGTCAAGACATTCTTTAGCTGAACCACTTTAGTTTCTTCTTCCAATTTAATGTACTTGGATGATTGTACAAGGAAATCCTCCTTTGTCTCTAGTCTTCTTTTGCAAGGGAGGTGTGGAACAGTGTTGTAGGGAACAATCCATCCTTGATAAGGTGAAGCTCTACATTAAGCATTAATTCTTGTACCTGAAGGGCTTCTTGATTGAATCTGTTGATATATTCACAAAGTATGGTTTTCCCAATTTTTTTACAAATAGACACCTGAGCAGTTTCCATCTTTAGTTGTATTTTTCCTATGGAAAAATGATTTGCAAACTTCTATTTCAATTCTCTTTAAGAATTTATTAAGCCCGTTGTAAGGGCACGTTACCATCTCAATGCAGTCTTCTTAAGGGTTAGGGGAAATACCCTCCACATTGAAGGGCATTTAGCTCTTCTATACATCAACATTGACTTAAATACATCCAGGTGCTCCATTAGATCTCTTGATCTATCATATTATTCTATCACTAGAAGCTGCTCCACATTTTCAAGTAATGGGATCATCAAAATCTATTCAGAAAAGTTAACAACAAGTACCTTATCGTCAACGTATGGTGTTAATGATCTATTTATAGTATTATTTCATAGGTTAAGGTGGTGATCCTTATGCGATAAGGCACGGGCCATAATAAATCTCTGTGCTTGCTAAAGGGATTTTTAGGAGTAAAATGCTTTTTATTGGATATCAATGTTTAGAACTGACCCATTTTTCTTATACTTAACACAAAATTGGGTAGAAGGAAAGATTTAGTGAAAAAGCTAAAATTTGAAGCAAAATTATATGGAAAAAGCCAAGTGAAGACGTTAGGCAAGGAGCATGACCATGCTCAACTAAGCACGATAGTGCAAGAGTTCCAAGACTTCGCCTCATATACTAATTGTGCTCAATAGCATGCCCTTGTAGGAAGAAACACAGTCATGCTCAACTAAGCACGATCATGCATGGTGATTGTGTTCCCTGTTGTGTATTTTTCTCATTCCCTAAGCACAACTTTATATGGTTAAGCACGATTGTGTTGCTTGAAGCACAGTCATGCATCTTTCTTTGTGCCCTAAAATCAGAAGTTTTGTTATAAAAGGAGGGAAAGTTGAAGAGACAAACATATCAGTTTTAGACTCAGTTTTACAATAGCGAGAATAAGTAAGAGCACGAGGCACTCTTAAAAGACCTCGAGAACAAGGAAGGAGCGTGCAAAGGAAGAACAAGGACTCTCACCTATAAAGGAATTCTGTTCCTTTTTCTTTTTCATGTATTTTGCTATGTATTTAGTTTGTTCCCTCTTTGACGGATAACCAAATTTCTTGACTAGGGTTATGGTGTAACATGTACTTGAGAACCCTTGAATTCTAATTTTATGTGAAGCCCCAATTTTTGTTTTCAATTAAATTGTTCTATTATTCTCAATCTTGTTAGAATTGATCAATCTTGGCATGCTCTTAATCAATTAATTGAATGGTGACCGTATCACAGTTGATTGGAAGACTTGTAGAACAATTAGGTTAGGATTATTGCATAACCAACCTTTAATTCTAAACTCCTAATTAGGTTAATCAATGTTAAGCTTCCTCTTTATGCTTTATGCTTTTCTAGATTACATTTCTTACATGACTAATAGAGGATTAATCTAGAAAAAGAATGTTTTCAATTCATAGCCAATAATTGTGAATACAACTTGACAAGGAAAAATTGGTAATTAGAAATAAAATTAGGGTTCCCATAGAATTAGGACCAAGGAAATCAAAGCTACTCGTGATAGGCTTCTTTGTTATTGAACTTTTGTTTGTTGCCTTTTGCTTCATCTACGACTAGCTGTGCTTTATTTTTTGTTAACCCGACCCATCCTTAAAACTATTTTCCTAAGCCTCATAAAGGCTTCTCGAGTTTGATATTCAGTTAGTCCCTTGGATATGACATCTGGACTCATGTCTTTGCTATTACTGCGATAGGGTACACTTGCTCTTAATTGTATTTTGAACGTATCAAGCCATGCCTCTAAAGGTGAATCCTGCAATTTCTGTTGTCCCAACTTAACCGATTGTGGCATCAAGTAGGTGTTTCGTGATTGCGTGAGAGTTGGTGTAGCACTAAAAAGTTCTTGTTGTTAGATCTAAGGGCTAGTTATTGAACTTATTTATATTAGGCCAATAGATTGGCTTTATTTTTAATTATAGGCCCAAATCTTCTAAGGAGGGGTCTAGAACAATATGTAACATTGGAATTCAATTGTGTGTGGTACCCTATTTTTTTCCTTGTGTATTTTATGTGCTGCCCAAGGTTAGCCTTGTTTTGTTCTTGGAAAATCAAATCTTGGATTTTCTAAGGAAAAACACAAGTTTTAAGTTGAATTTATAACAGAGATTAATTAGGACATATACTAATTATGTCAATGATTTAAAATTAATTTTATCAAAATTAAATTTACTCAATTTTAAACAAACAGACCCTAATTAGTTTATTAAAAGGAAAGGGATGTATAATATGGTTCGTTAAAAATAGCCAATCATTAACAAGTTAAAAATGATACCTATAGATATGATATAAATAAATAAAATATATGTGAATAGGATTCATCGTTAGTCCTCCTCATTAAAAAAAAAGAAGAAGGTATTTTGTCGAAGTTTTTGTATTGAAAGTATGTACGAGAGAACAAGTATGAAAATAACAAATATCACTCAAAAAGAAATAAAAAGAAAAGAAAAGAAAAATGTTAAATTCTTTTCACCTATAAATCCTTGTCATAGTTTCTCGATCCTTTGTCACATTTTGCTTGAACCAAATATACCGTATTTGACTGAAATGATGCTCCGAAATAATCATGCGGAAGAAATGAAGAAATTTGCAACAAATCTAAATGACTTGAATGCTTTGTTTGGATGAGGAGTGAAATATAGAGAAAAAAAAAAGTAATGAAATTGGATTGATAGAAATAGAGGAGAAATAAAATAAAAAAAAAATTGTTTGGATGGATAAAAAGAAAAAGAAAAAGGAGAATTTCTCTCTGTTAGTTTGAATGAATAGAAAAGAGAGTGAAAAGAAATAAATGAATTATGTATAAAAATATGTTATAATAATTAAAAAATATAGTTTTTTAATATAATATTTTTTCTTAACAAAAATTATTTATTATTTTTTTTAAAAAAATTATATTATAAATTTTTTTTTAAAATAAACCAAAAAAATAAATAATGAGATAGATAATTTTTCTCCCATTTCATTTCTAAAGTGGGAGAAATATTTTTTGTAGGTCCTACAAAAATAATTTCCTTCTTTTTTATTTTTTTTCTCAAACAAATAGTGAATATCTATTATTTTTTTCTATTTTCTTTCTTTTTATTTCCTTCCACCCTATTTCAACCAAAACAAATATAGGAGAAATGACGAAATTTGCAGCATTGTAGCAAATTCGCAACGAACCTATTCCCTATATTTCTTGATACAAATTTACAACAAATTTTCCATTTCTTACAGCAATATTAACATGGCAAAACGTTATTTATCACAATTTATGTGGCCATCAACATCCATGACGCCATTGTTGACCTTGACAAGAGCACTACTTACCACAACATAGACACAATTCTATCATTCATTATTTTGTAAGGCCATCAGAAAGTTCAAGAATTATGGCCTCAATTCGTCACCTTTTTGTCAACTGGACAATGCTTTCCTGGCCCCCAAGAACTACATAAGGTGCATCGCCAACACCTTGCTTGGAACAACACTACAGCATTGCTGATGTCGACAATTCAATTTTGTGATCCATGACTTTTAAAATTAGAATTACCCTTTTATTAATGGTTCTTCGTGGTATTGCATCATTAAAAAAAATTAGAGGATTACTAATAAGACACTCTTTAACATACTTCTTCTAACACACTTTATTAGTAGTTGAAATTTATTAAAAATTATAAAATTAAGATAAAAACTCATTAAATAAGAAATAAGACTCACAAAAATTTGTGATTTTTAGTGTGTGGTTAGCATTTCTCAAAAAAGTATAGCCTTTATTTGGGATTTGACAAGGAACAGCTAACAAAGAGTTATATTTCCTTTTTTTCTAAAAAAGAAAACAATCTTTTTTTGCAGTTTTGAATTGAAGCATTAATAAAGATTTTTTCCCCCGTTTTTAAAAGAGAAACCTTTATTAGTGGTTAATATTTTATTTTATTTTTTTGTGTACTTATTAGTGGTTAGTATTGAAACCACCACTAGAGGTCACATAGTTTATTAATGATTCCAAAATTAATTGTTAATAAAACTTCCGTGTTTAATATCATAATAGTTTGAGGTATAATTACTAAAAAAATGCATTTCTGTAGCAATATTAGGAATGAATTTGATTGGAATTACAATACCCATGTTCTTAACTAATAAACTAAATATAAAAAGAATTGTGATATGTTGCAAATTTTCGAAAAAAGGTTTTTCTTAATTGAATTTATTTTAGTCTTTAACCAATAATTTTTTGAGTATAATTGTCAGGCTATTGAATCATATCTGACTGATAAATTTTCCTTCGATTTAATTTTAAAATTTCACTACAGTCAACCATTACTAATTTTTCCTTGAATATTGGAATTGAAACCCACTGGAGAGCTCACAATATTTATTATTATTACATAACAATATTAGAAAATCTCACAATCAAAACTTGGAGAAATCCACCGATCAAATCACTGGTAAGCAACATTTATGTAGCCCAATTAATTTGTGTATGTTGTTTGTGCCAATGTCCAGAATTATAAGCAAAACGGAGGTGTTTTAAAAAAAATATTAAATTGTCACAAAGATAGAATGAAATCTTATAAATACTACAATGAACGTATTATATAAAGAGGTTCTCCTGGATTTCAAAAAAAAAAAAGGTTCTCCAAAAGTTGAGATAATTCGTGATTGTAATTAATTTTCAGTATGGATTCTCACCATAAGGCTATGGCTTATTTTCTTTTACAAAACATTCTAATATTTAAGTAATTTGTACATTTTATTGAAATATTTATGTGTTCAATTATATTTCAAGATCTCATCCAATATATTTTCTACAAAATAGTTATATAAAAAAACTAAAAACATAGAAAAGATAAAAATCATATTTTTTTTTACTTTGGTGCAACTAATTTCTATCTGAAAATTATTGTAAGTGGGATGTTAATTTGTTTGCATTATATAGAATAAATTAAGACTGTGTTTGATTTGGGAAAATATTTTTATTTTTAATTATAAAAAACTATATTATCTTTCTTTTGATATTATTTTTGCTATTTTTATACCAATTTTTTAAAACATATAATAGAAATAAAATAACTTATTTATAATTAAAAATAAAGTTAAAAATATTTTTTTCAAAACGAACTAACTTAAAAAATTCCTTTATATGATGTCAAAAAATCCTTGATGATATAACAAATGTCATATCCCAATACAGGGTTGTGACTGGCACCAGAGTTTTTAGTGACATAACCCATCTTAATTAGATGAGTCAATGGCCGGCTGTTTTAATTTTAGTTAGCTCAGAAAGTGGACCCTACGTCCAAACTGTACTAGGGCAGAATATAAAAGAATTAAAGCTTTTTGACCAATAAAAAGAAATAAATCTTGCACATGAAGTATTCGTGAATGGTCCAGCCATGGTCAAATGGAGACAACTATACATAGGTGTTTGACACATAAATTACCATTTACATACTTATCTCGTTTCATAATAAGTGTTATTTTAAGTTTTTTTTTACACAAGAAAAACAATTAAATAGATAAAATAATATAACAATTTTATAAAATTAACTTTATTATTAATCTTCTTTGTTAAAAACGATGCAACACAATAACAACATTCTAAAAAATATTATTAGAGATATAAATGGAAAAAATAATTAATATTATATTAAAAAATTAAAATGACACCTATTTTGAGACTTATTTTTTCTTCTAATATAACAGTTATTATGGGAAGGAAGGAATAGAATTCGTCATGCAAACAAAACAAAATGAAATAGTTTGTTATATTGTACGTATTGCATTCTTCTTAATTCTACTCTTTAAAATGTGTCATTTTTTTGTCCAGCTATGTTATCATTTAAATATTTTCAGTAAAATGAAATATGTATGTTCTATTTTGACTTATTGTAATCTGTTTATCAAACAAAATTTATAATGGTCCCACGGAAAATGCCGTAGATCAGGTGCAAGAAGTAATAATTAATAATCACTAAACAGTATGGTGCGTGATTGCCAGGAAAATAAAACTATTGCCTAATTTTTAGGAAACATTAATCATGAGTTTAATGGTCATACACTGTCAGTGTAAAAACTTTTACATTATCAATTAATCAGAAATTATCGTTAGTATGTTTTTTAAGCTATTTATTATAAAAGTCAACAAACTTACCATACATGGTAGTTTGTGATTGAATGATAGTGTAAAAATGCTTCACACTGTCAGTGTGTAGCCTATTTTCTCTAAACATATATCCTCCAAAAAAGGAAACATTAATATCTCATACATTACACGAGTATTTGTAGTAAGGAAAGTATTAACTGGTACTAATGTTCTTAATTATACAAGTATTTATAGTTAAGGAATAAAAATAGAAAGTGTTTATTGGAAAGTAAAACAATGCACTCCCTCATATTTTCAATGCAATACTTTTAATAAAAACTTTCTATTTATTGATTTTTTTAACCAGTGCCTTTAAGGCACTGTTTAGCAAGACTCTAATTAAAATACTAATAGTGATTTTAAATGGAACCTTTAATAACAACAACAACAATGATAATAATAATAATTCTCTTTTTATGGTTCCAAATGAAACCACTAATAAATGAATTTTTTATTTTTTATTTTTAAGAACACAAGCCTTTTTCGGTAGTTACTATTGAAACAGTTAATAAAAGTAATATCCTTTAATATAGCGATTTTTTTTTCGTAAAGTTTAGATGAGTAAGTTTCGAGAACTCACCAAGGTCAAGACAAATGTCAAAGCTCAAAAAACAATAACAAAAGTATTTTCAGATTATCTACTAACAAAGTTTTCGCAATTCAAACTTACATCCTTATAGGATATAAGTCATATTCTTATTAACTAGACCAACTTTCATTGGTATATCTTAATAAAGGTCTTGATCTATGTTAAATATCTTATTTGTTTAAGATATAATTATAATCACTACCATATGTGCAATAAAAAAATGTCATTTATGTATTTGATTGGAATAACGATAGTCATGTATTTAACTAATAAATGGAATAAAATAAGATAATTGTGATGTTTTTCAAATTCAAACAAAAAAGATTTTTCTTGATTGAATTCATGACGGATAATTTTATATAAGTACACTAACTTTTGAATCAATTCAAACTCTCATTAGTGCAAAAAATGCATACTACAACAGGTTTTTGCATCAGTTAATAAACAATCAATGTAAAAAAAATATGATGACAAACTTGTAAATAAAAGCACAAATTTTACATCAGTTATTAGTTTAACCGGTGTAGAAAGTGGTTTTTACATTGGTTAAACTAATAATTGATGTAAAAATGGTTATATATGCCAATTTGAATTGATTCCCCTTCATTTTGCAAAAGCACTCTTGACCCCAAAACCCTAGAACCTCGACACCACGATTCCCACCCACAAATTGCGATCACAATCGCCACTCCAGCCATCACTGCCACTCCTCCATTGTCGCAACCACTGTGAGCCTTTCTTCGCTGCCGTGATGCCTTTCTCCACCATGAGCCCTTCTCTACTGTTGTAAGCCCTTCTTCATTGGGAGCCCCTATCATCGTGAGCCCCTTACACCTCGTTTTTCCTAGCTCGCAATGTAAGTTTTCAATAACTGTCAGTTTATTCTACCTATGTGGCCTCCATTGTATCTGTTTATGCTTTGGTTTAACCAAGATACTATTTAACCTTGCCTCTATTGTGTATGATCCACTTTGGCTTTGTTTTTGTCCATTTGGCCCTGGTGTTGTGTGGGTTTAATTATGTCCATTGTATCTATTATACAGGTTATGGTGATTTGTGCTTAGTTTACCTTAATTTCATTTGCTATGAGAGTTAATGTTATTGTTCTTAGTTGGGATTTTTTTTATTTTGTTTTTTCCTAAATGAATAGTCTGTCATTATGTATTTTTTTTATATTAATATTTTTAGAATTGGGAGGTTTCAATGTTATGAATAGATGTATTTTTTCTAGACATGGTGGATATTCTCTAGAAATTTTGATTGGGTTGTCTAATTTATTGGCTAATTAATTAGCAAAGAATAAAAATGGTCATATAAAGCTTAGTTGAGCCTTGTGTGATATTCTGATATTTGTTAATTTCAATTATATGACTCTTAAGAATGTTGAATAGGTTTGTATGTGAAAGGTTAACACTCTTTCCTACGAACTATGCTTCCTACAACCAATATGTCTTGATACATTTTAAACAAGAAAGGATTTTTTCTTTTTTGGGAATGCAAAATTGTTTTTTTTTTCCTTTCTTGCTCTCTCATAGTAATAATTAAGTGTTTTTGCACAATAAATAAAGAATCTAGGGTTTTTGTGAATGTGAAAGGAATATTTGGATTTAGATGTGTTAACATGATTGGTTAACAAATGTCCTTGCTTGTTACGAGTCCTGCAAGCAACACAAGATTAGTGATACATTCCAAACAAGAAAGCACTTTTCTTTTTTCTTTTTTTTTTTCTTTTTACAAACGCAAAATTGTTCTTTTTTTTTTTCCTCTTGAGTGATCAATAGAGAATGCAATGTCATGAATTCACTCTTTATTCTCTCATAGTTAGGATTGGAAAAGCAACAGTTAGAGGACCAGTATAAGCCTTTTCATTTCTAAATTATTCATCACTAAAACATCTAATTTTAGTAGAAGCACTAAATAGTTCAATAATTGACACCTTTCTCTTTTCAACAAAATTTTCTCCCGTTCTATTTTAACCTAGGAAGTAAAACCAGGTGATGGGTCATAGGATCCTCCACCCTCTTTTCCACCATTGTTGTCGCATCTTTATGCGTTTGAGGAAAGCCAACTCATGATGGCTAAATGGAACATAGTTAAAATGTTGAAACATGATACAATCGAAAACTTATCACTTATAACCTTATACGACACATTTGCTACTTTGCGCTTAGCAATCACTCTTTCAAGCTTCTCAATTTGGCCTTTAAGGTCATAGGATACTACACCTTCTTTCCACACAACAATCATATATGTCTCCTTCATTTCTTAGATTTGATTGCTTCCACCAACTTGATCAAGGTTAGCTCATGATGAGTAAATGGCACACTATGAAAGCAATCAAATCCAAGTAAGGAAGCCTTCCCAGGATTTGACACTTTTGATATAAAAGAACCAATTGAGAACCTTTCAAGAGTGCTTGCTCAATATACTCTATTGTGTAAATTTTTCTTATTTATAGCTTTTTAATTTTCTACTTTTTCTATATTGTTTGCAAAATATACTAATAATATCTTCCTATATTACTTGACATTTGCAAAGTCAAGTTTTTTTGGTGATATTAGTATGGAGCAAATGGGGCAAATAGTATGTTAGCTTCAATTTAGGTCAAATAGAATGTCCTCTCATTTTATTTCTCCCATTTGTTTCACACTAATATTACCATAATGACTTGTCTCTACAATGACCTGCAATACAGGAAGACATTATTAGTATATCTTGTAACCAATATAGGAAAATAGAATTTCAAAGAAATTATAGTTATAAGACTTATTTTCATCACAGAGTCTAATGGACAATCACTCTTTCAAGATTCTCAATTAGGCCTTATACATCAAAAGTATCAAATCATGACAATGCTTCCTTACTTGGATTTGATTGCTTTCACTGTATGTCATTCAGCTCATCATGAGCTAGCCTTCATCATCTTGATGAAAGTAATCAAATCCAAGTAAGAAACGAGACATATATGATGGTTGTGTTGGAAAAAGGGTATAATATCCTATGATCTTGAAGGCCAGATTGAGAAGCTTGAAAGAGAGATTGCTAAGCATTAAGTAACAAATGTGTTGAATAAGTTCAAAGTGATAAATTCCTACATTGATGTCACGTTTCAACATTTTTACTATGTGTCATTTAGTGTGACACCCATTCACATTGAACACAACTCATACTTATTTACTTATTTAAAAATGCGAGTAAAATTTTTCTCCGCTTTTAATAATAGAAAATTTGTAAATTTAACAAAATTTGAAAATGATAGTAAAAAAAAAGTAAAATTTGTAGGTATTCATCATAGAACTGTACATCATGATTTCATAATCAGAAAAATTATTGAAATATAGGGAGATTTAAATATACATCAAAATAGTTACTACTTATTCCCAATACATCAAAAAGATCCTAGTCAGAGCAATGTCCATCTATCTTATCCCATAAAATAACAAACTATCAGACTAGCCCTATAGGTCCTCATCAATAGACAGGTCTTCATTAACTGTGATCAATCATACATAAAAGAAAAAGTAATGGAGTGAGGTGATTTGTTCTAATATCACTTTAACATGTATGGTAGGAATTCTACCGCACAATACAGATAAAACACAGTTGATAATAAAAGGGGAACTTAAAGTTTATTCTATGTTATACTATCCTTGACTAGGTATGGATCCATACTTTCCATTGGTGGGTAATAGTTCTTAACAGAACCTGGAAAGTAACTAGGAGTACATATACCTCTCTCAATACCATCACATGATACAGTCCTCGTCATCATTGAGGAACAAAATAATAATTTAGGATATCCATTTATAGAGGTATACTCTCACCAATCCTGGTGATGCTAAGCAGTTGTCAGGATTATCAAGTTGGTTAAGTGATTGTCCCGGCTCAAAAGCGCTACCTTGGCCATTAGGACGCTTACCACTCGATACCATACCCTCTAGACCTAACCATGGGTCCCTGCCTTTCATCCTGTAGTGTACTAAACCGTAGCTTCCCTAGTAGGGTGTCATGCTACTGCATGTCACTTGCTTTACATTACTCACTAATTTATCACTTCCTAACTTCTTAAACAAAGATTTCCCTATTCTCAATTAATTTGAGTGCCAGTACAATCACCATTTCTGCCTTATATTGTAGAAATTACACAATATCTAAACAGAATAACGACATAGTAATTATAGTTTAATTACTAAAAGTTTGGTAGAATAAAAACTAAATAAATACATTTTAATTTTCTAAATTTGAGTAGAGTGACAGCTTAGCAAGTGCATTTTAATTTTCTAAAATTGAGCAACGTAACAACTTAGTAATTATAATTTAATAATTTAAATTTGAGCAGAGTAATAACTTAGTAATTATAATTTAATAATCTAAATTTGGGCAGAGTAACAACTTAGCAAAAATTAAAGTTTAACATTAAACAATATAACAATAATAATAATAATAAAACTTAAGCCTAAACGGGTTTAGGGGAAAACCCTTTCTACCAACATGCAAAGTGACAATAATTTAGAACCAACCCCACTCCCCCCATTACCTCTAAGGTGGTTGATGAAGAGGATGAAATTGTTGATGCAAAGCTCCTAGGAAGAGAACTTTACTAGTTGTTGGAAAACTAGTAAAATTTTGGCATAAAAGCAAAGTAAAAGAAAAAAATTTCTAGAGAAAGAAGCTCTCTAAGAATTTGGTGGCTTGAGAGAGGGAGAGGTGCTGAAAAATGGTCCAAAACCATGGCTATTTATGGAGGAGGAGAAAGGGTTAGGTGTCCACAAAATTACATAAGCCATTATGTAAGCATTATGTCATAAATCCAATTTTTATTTATTTTTAATCTAATTTAGGGACACATACACCATTTAGGGTGGTGAATCACTCCTCCTAGGCTTGGGGACGTGCTATATGAGCTTTCCTCAAGCTCCTCAGTATAAATTTTATCTGTAAGTGAATTAACTGGTACTGATAAAAACGCTTAAACTTGAGAAATTAGCTTTTAATATCAAAATAATGCATTTTAATGCAAAAATGGACAAATACAATATTTTTCATCAAAAATAAATTTCTAATAATAAATTTTAATTTTTATTAATTTAATTCGAATTATATGTATTTATTTTGTATTTTTAAGCTAGAAAATTCATAAAAAATCCATTTTAATTCAATAAATACCAAAATTTTTTGAAAGTTCTAAAATTAAATATTTCACCTATAAATAAACTGAAATTACCATTTTCACTATTTTGTATGTCAAAGCAATACTGGATGGCTTATTGGACACCTAGGGACATTTTGGTCATTTTACACAGGAATTCTAGAAAATTCCTACAAAATTTTCAAAATTATATTTAAATATATATAACATGATTCCAAGCTCAAATTTACATTTCAATGTCAATTGAATTTTTTTCTCATGTCAGCCCTTAATGTTGAAAAATAGGGACAAAATCGTCATTTTCTAATTTCTCCAGGCTCTGGCTCGGAAAAATTATTAAAAATAAAAATTAAATAGCTCTTGAAATTTTGAGCATAATGGTGGGAATTATAATTTTGAAGTTCTTTCCCGATTTTTTAGAATTACATTGTCAAATATTAGAAAAATAGTTGAAAAATTAAAATAGGATTATTATATTTTCACTATTTTTCTTTCAAAATAAAATTTTTACAACAAAAGATACTTTGTATAAAGTTTTCAAAATATTTTGAAGTCAAAAAGTCTCTAGGCTACTCCCATAGTCAACTAGGAGTATTTTGGTCATTTCACAAAAAATGTCTTAATAAATTCCTAAAAAATTTCTAAAATTATTATTAATTATTCTAAGTATATTGATAATTTAAAACTAATTTGTAAAAATTTATAACTAAATTTTTTTTATTCTGTTATCTGATTTTTTTAGGGGCAAAACGGTCATTTTACCTATTTTGAGCTCAATTCCCCAAAAATTTATTAAAAATCTAAACTAAGTACTAAATAACTGTAGTAATCAAATTTTTGATATTTCTATCTAGTTCTCCAAAAATAAATACAAAATAATTAAGAAAATAATTTGATATGCAAAAATAGAGATGTTACATTTAGCTATCATCAGTTGGCCTTCCTCGGCCTCATAAAGACGTGACTGTAATGGTGGAAATGAGGGTGAACGATCTTATGACCCACCACCTAGTTTTACCTCTAAGTTTAAAACATAACAAGAAGAGAATTTTGTTGAAAAAGGAAAGTTATCAATTATTGAACTAATTAATACATCTATTTAAATTAAATGTTTTGGTGATGAATTAATTTGAAAATGAAAAGGTTTACATTGGTCCTCTGACTATTGTTTTTCCAATCCTAACATAAGGTTTGCAACTCCTCATTCTCCGTTGAGCACTTCGTTTTAGTGTTTTAACTAACATTTTATTCTCTTATGTGAACCTACAAATATTCAACAATCTACATCCATCCTTCGACGCAACATGAATGACATTTGCACATGTATATTTAGGTAGTTTACAATTCTATTTTAGGTGGTTTGGAATTATTATTTAGGATTAATTGTAGATGAAATTTATATATTTGTTTTGAATGTATTTAGGAGGCAATTATAATTAGTTGTAGATGAAATTTATATATGTTTAGAATGGATTTAGGGAGTTTGTAATTGTTTGAATTATGTTTAAGAGGTACTTTATATAATTGTGTTTTAATACATATTTGATTATGTTTTGAATTTAGCATATTTAAATATGATTGTACTGCCTGTCTAGGTCTATTTTTATTTTACAGGTTGTGAAACATATAAAACAGACAAAAATATTAAAAAAAATAACTTTCTACATTGATTAAGGCCTTAACCGATGTAGAAATCGATTAAAGCCTCAACCAATATAGGAAGTCACCTTTCTATACATAGAAATTGACTTTCTACATCGGTTACAAGCTAAATCGATGTAGAAAGTGATAGCTAGTCTGGGTTGGTCTTGGACCATGACAAGATCAAGAACCAACTCAAGGAGTGGGCTCAAACTAAGGCCCAAGAAGAGGAGTCTGAGTTGGTTAATGAAATAGCAGAAGGAGTAGGTTGTTTGGAGAACACTAGTAGCAAAGGGAAGAGGGTAAATAAGGAGAATTTGGGAAATAGAGTGGGTCATAAACGTGACTCTGTTATTTAATTATGCCCTATGGGAGTCACGTTTTTGGCGGGGGGGGGGGGGGGGGGGGGGGGCGCAATATATAAACGTAGGAGTATTTGTAATAGATGAGGAATTTTCTGGATTTTCCATTATAAGGAGTTGGGCACTAACTCAAAGAGTGCAATTGAAATACAAATCTCTTTGATTCGTATCAGAAAGTCACACCTTTCTACATCGGTTTTGGGTTGAAACTGATATAGAAAGTCTTTTTTGCATCATTTTTTTCAATATAAAAAAACCCCACTTTCTACGTCAGTGAGATTTTCATTGATTCATAAACCGATATAGAATCTCCAAAATAATCGATATTAAAAGGTATTGTTGTAATAATATTTTAACAGATAAAATTGGCTTGTATGCAGGAGAGCTCACAATATTTATTACTAATAATATTAGCAAATCTCACAACTTGTGTATGTTGTTTGTCGTAATGTTCAGAATTACAAGCAAAATAGAGGTGGTTTTAAAAATTTTAAATTGCACTAAAGATTGAATGAAATCTTGTAAATATCCGACAATGAACGTAATATATAGAGGTCTCCAACAGTTGAGATAAATACATATATTATTCATGATTGTAATACATTTTTAGTATGTAGTGTTCGCATTATAAGGCTGTGGCCAATTTTTTTATAAAATATTTTAATATTTAAGTTATTTTTACATTTTATTGAAATATTTATATGTTCAATTATATTTCAAGTTCTTATAAAATATATATTCTACAAAATAATTATATAACCAACAAAAAATATAAAAGAAATAAAAAAATTATTTTTTTCTCCGTGCAATGAATTTGTAGCATAAAATTACTTGCAATGGAAATATTAGCGTTCGCATAATAAGTTGAGGATATGTTTGATTTGAAAAAAATATATTATGTATTATTTTTTACTTTTTCATTAAAAAAGTATTATTTTTTCATTTTATTGTTGTGTTCACTTAATTACAATTTTTTAAAATAAAATAAGATAATATTTTTATAGTTAATGTAAAGTTTTTTTTTCAAAATAAACAAACTTAAATCTCTTTAATATCACATCAAAAATTTCTTCATGAAATAACTAATGTCATATCCCAACGCGACGCTGTGACTGGCACCAAATTAAGGTTGACTAGCGTAACCCATCATAATTGGATGAGTGAATGGCCAGCTGATTTTACTTTTAGTATACCCAGAAAGTGGGCTAATAAAGGCAGAATATAGAAGAAATAAAACTTTTGACCAAAGGGGGGAAAAAATAAAGCATGCACTTGAAATTCTAGCGGATGGAGATGTATCCAACCATGGTCAAATAACGACAACTAATCAACTATAGATGCTTGACACATAAATTAACATTTACATTTCACGTGAATAAAATGGAATGTGTTTCGACAAGTCGGTTTCTTAAAAGCAGAAAATTTAGGTATTGAATTCGATGATCTTCTTCGTGCTCTCGAGACCTTCTTAAAAGGGCCTCATTGTCTAACGAGAAATGTTAGTAATATAGTATTCTTTAAAATATTCCTGACTACTCTTTATTAAAAGCAACAAAATTATGGGCGAATTCATTAAATAAGAAATGAGATATAAAATTTTATAATTTTTAATACATTTTGGTCAAGAGAAAGTGTGTTCAGAAAAAAGGTATTAGAAAATGCGTTATTAGTACTCATGTTCTAACAAATATCTATACCAATGGATGGATTGATCATAATGATGCATAAAGACTTGCAACTATAAGATCTATACCAGTAATGTCTATATTAATGTTTGTTAATGCTCAGTCGGTTAGGTATTAACTGGCCATAATGATATACAATCCTTCAAGTGTCAAGTGTAAGGGTCGAAGGCAATTAGTTAAAGGATGACTCAACCACGGAGAGAACTTTTTAAATAGGTTAAAAATGACTTTTTAGATCAGTGCTTGAACTGTTTTAGATACAGGGAATATAAAAAGTTGGGGGCTTTTACATTGGATATTTACTCAATTTAAAAAAGTCTTTTTAACTCAATTATTTGAGGAACCGATTTCTACATCGGTTATATCCACCACTTTTTAAATCAGTTATGTACATAACCGATCTAGTGGTAAACACCAAGTTAAAAAGTTATTTTTTTTAAATATTGTGTTTGTTTTGTTTCCTTCCATCCCTGTAATGTATAAACAAACACCACACATATAACCACTAGACGAGCAGTAATAATTATAAGTTACTTTCTAAAACATTACATCATTATATACTTTTAAAAACATTTAAATTATAAACTACTATTATTGTACCTAAAAACTTTTTAAACATAATGTTTAATGTCAACTATTACTAATGTCAAAGAAGAATGTTGCCCAACATTAGTGAATGTCTAACACATCCTCTTCAGGCAATGGTTTCTTATTGATGAATATCTACAAGTTAAAATAACATATATAAGATAAAACATTAGCCCATCAACTTTAAAAACCATAATAATTGTAATTTGTTGAAATTATATTATTTGATTCCAGAATCTACAATGTTTGCAAAAACTATGATGAGCATATGTCTCGTGACATAATATTACACGCATAATCCCCAGCTTGTTTATTAGCTTACAAATGAATATTGTATTTAAATATAATGAGTTATAGAAACTATTAAAAATTGTATAAAAGGAAGTATTTCAAAGAATATAAATTTCAAACTATGTATTTTGTTTAACTTTGCTAAGATGTTATTGTTTTTACCAATGTAATATTATTTTATTTTATACATGATTGTTTAATAGACAGTTGTTACGTGAATATATTTGATTATTAAATATCGTATGCGTTTAGTTTATATAACAAAAACCTTATCAATTGTAATGATTTATTCAATGTATTTTATTTTTTTTGTATATAGTTGGAAATATATACTTAAGTATTAGCAACTAGTTACATGCATAGAGAAAAAACTATGTAGGTTTCTTTCTTTTTGATGAGTGCCTACTCGCCAACACATGAAATCCGCTCATAGCTCTATGATAAAAAAAATGTACATGCAATCTATGTTATAGGTTTCAAACTTATAAAACAAAACACAAAGCAAATGTATTACAAATAAAAACTTACAATTTTATTAGCTGTCTGATTTCTTTGTTTAGCTTCCTATGCAATGAACACAAGCATATCACAATATTATCCCTATAACAAATAATTAACAATTACCAATGGGTCCTACATTGGAAAACAATTAGTTACAATTCACATATAATTTAAAATCAATTGTAAACTTGTACTTACGAATGCAAGTAAGGTGCTTTAGAAATTGCCCGTACATACATCCAAAATATCCTTTAGAAATATATATAATGGAATAGTACTGGGCCTGGCAAGGAAAGTGGGTTCCTACAGTATTTTCTTAGGTTCCCTTCCAATACCTATAGTCACTTGCCACAAGCGTGTAATTAGATCAGGTTGAGGTTCTAATCTTTTTGGTGGAACATCTTTCTTAGATGTGTGAATATCCTAAAAAAATATAAAATAATGTTATAAAACACAATCAAGTTATTTTAATTGTAATTATAGAAAAAAAAAAGTTAAGAATTTGTTTTGAATACCTTAGTTGATGTAACGCCCTCATTTTAGTACCATATTTAATTTCTTAATATCTGTGAAATTGTCTCTAATAAATCGGAGAATTAAAAAACTAGTAGTTAATCTTAAATTCTCTACATTGCAGGCTGACATGAGAAAAAGGTCTAAATGAATATGAATTGTCATTTTGAGCTTAGAAATATGTCATATATATTAAAATATAATTTAAAAATTTTTTGAGAATTTTTTGAAATTCTTGTGAAAAATAACCAAACTGCCTTCCACTATCTACTAAAATTATAGTCAGTATAGGCTTAACATATAGGAGAGACAAAATGAATTTTCTCAATTTAATTTTAGGTTAGATATTTAATTTTATAATTTTCATAAAAATTTTGAAATTTTCTGAGTTAAAATGAAATTTCTATGAATTTTTAACTCAAAAATACCAAATAAATACTTAAAAATTTGAATTTAATCATTAAAAATTAATTTTAAAATTTTGAAATTATTTTTAATTAGTAATTAAGGTGCTCAAAAAGTCTCAATGAAAAATTTATTCAATTGCTGTAAAAATCAAAATACCAAAGTTTAACGTGTTTTTATCGGAATCGGTCGATTTATCTGTAGAGAAAATGAAACGAAGAGACTTGAGAGAGCAGAGGTATGGTACATTTAATTTTCTTTGTAGACCCACCCCCTCTAATTTTTCACATGTCATAAAAAGAAAATCCAAAAAGAAAAGAGAAAAGTAGACTAACTTTTTCGCCCTCTTTTTAGACAACCTACCTCCTCTATAAAAGGCTAACATTTGGGTCAGCTTTCTCCATTTCTTCTACTCCCAACACTGGCCGAACCTCTTCCCCTTTCTCCCTAGCTCCATTTCAAATTTTTCATACCCTTGAATCCACCATTTCTCTTTTCCTTCAACCTTCCTCCAAGACCACCACCACAGATTGTCTCGTGGGGGCTACAAGTTGCTTGAGGAGAAGATGATGAAGGAAAAGACAAAGCAACGTCAACAAGCAACATCAACATCTAATCCTACTAGAGTTATTGCTCCTCCATCACCACCGTAACTCAATGAGAAATGAAAATTGGCCCGCACGGTAGAATCGGGCAGATATACATATGAGGAGACACTTGTAAGTAATTTTTGACTTTTAATTATAATTATAACAAGTTACACATTATCTTACACATTTTTCAATTATATGTTGTAGGATTCAATGGTCGAGCAAAGCACACCAGGATCGTTTTTTCCTCATGGACGTGAAGATATACTGACTATTGCCATTAAGCGACCTAAGCACCTTGGTCATGTGCATGCTGCTAGATGAGGTGTGGGCATTCAGGATTACTATGGACCACCTTCACATTATGGCCCTACTATAGGAGTTATCACTAGGGAAAAGATGGAGCGCCTTAGATAGGAGATTAGACAGAAGCTTACATAGTAGTTGAGACAAGAGATTAGAGAAGAGCTAGCATCTTTGGGTCTTTCACAGCAACATGCAAATGACTAGCCAAAATGACCTCCTTCTCCAATACGTGTAAGCACAAAGGGGACTTATGCTGTTGCTAATCCTTCTAGAAAGGAGACTCACATTGATATCCCATACCAATGTGAGTTGTATGTTAAAGGGGATCCTCTCCGTTTAGTGATCGTTGGGAAGGTATATAATTTAGGGTCAATCATACACTATAAGACCATTGAGGATGATAAGGTGAGAGTGGTGGTTGAATAGATACAGATGATCCAGTCCTTGTGCCTAATGAAGAGGTTCAAATAGTGGGGTAGGCCCCCAAACAATTCATTCTATGGTTGAGATGATTTGTAAAGGTTGCATCAACTGTGACACTCATTCATATCGAATACAATCCATGTTTAATTTATTACTTAATTAGTTATTTTAATTTGGGGTTAGCAAAATACAAATAAATTTTTCACGTGCATTCCATATTACGTGCAATCATCATACAAAACTTTTTTAAGTAGATAAATTGTAAATAAAACGGAATTTGGAAATAGAAGTAAAAGATAAAAAAATAAGTCATATCATATAATCATAAGTCAGAACCGAGTACATAGGTTTCTCAATACATCTGAGTTAAATACAACTGAGTTCGAACTAAAATACATCTTAAGTCATAAGTATAAGGAAATCAAAAATGTACATAACAAGACATCGATCGTCCCAACTATATCCATACAAAATATCCTAAATCAGAGCAATGTCTATAAATCCACTCCTAGTCTCTGTATACAAAAGAAACCTGATCCCTACTGTCACTCTCCATTGGTCCAAGTCGCCTCGGAGTCGTCTGAGTTTGAATGATGAGCTTGTCCATTGGGTAAATCTTGAGGGGACCCAGCATTGAGTGGAATTGACGAAGGTGATGAGTGCCAACTATTGGCCATACCCACCTAATACTCCACCATCGGGGAGTCTACAAGTGACTCAACCAAGATGACCTCTATAGGATATCCCTCAGGTTCCTCAAGCACGGGTTGTGCGATGTGAGGTAGATCCATAGGTGGTTACTCAGCAGGTAATGCGAAAGCTACATAGGGGGCCATAAACAGTATGGCAAGATCCTTTGGTGGTGTTAGTAGGGTGGGAGGAACGTACTAGAAATCAGGCAGCGATGAAGAGATGACAAAAATCAGAAAGGTCCATGACATAGAAGGCACATGCACTCCCGAAATAGAGGATGAAAAGGTGATCCTAACAATGCCTCGAAAGGTCAAGTAATCAATTGCCTCGTTGTACAACCATATCCCCGCATCATCGTAGTCAATGTGCATGTTGAGCAAGACCGGGAACGCAGCCATATTCAAGTATCAATCACGAACAATCATGCATCAAGAAGATAAATAGAGGAGCGAGGCAATTTTGTTTTTAAAATCACTTTCACATAGATGGTAGGGCATCTTACCATCACACATATATAAAACATAGTTGACAATGGAGAAAAGGGAAACCTAGGGTTTGTCTAAGTTATAGCAACTACCCTTGACATTGTACGGATCTATACTTTCCAACAATAAGTAATGGTTCTTAACAGAGCCAGGAAATGACTGGAGTACATATACCTCTCTTAATATCATTAACATGGTACAATCCTCATCATCATCGAGGAATAGAGCAACGGCTCAGGACATTCATTGTCTGCTCAGAGGTATACTTTTACACCAATTCTAAAATGCTGAGCAGTTGCGGGGTTATCAAGCTTGGTCAGGCAAATATTCTGACTCAAGAGTGCTACCTTCATCATTGGGACTTTCACTGCTTGATACCTTACCCCCAAGACTTCCGCAAGTAGGTCTCTGCCTTTCATTCCTCAACATTTCAACTATAACTTCCCATACAAGGTATCACGCCACCGCATGTCCCTCGCATCACTTGTACTCTATTTACTAATCACTGTCTTTAACACTCATAATTCGAACAGAGATTTCCCTGGTCTCATTACATCTGAGCACCAGTACAGTTTCTACTCAATATCTCTACTTCTTGAAGCAGAGGTCAAGTTTAATCACAATATGATTTATGGGGATTATAAAAAGCTAAGTATACATTCAAGAAATCAAGAGAACAAAATGGGAATTAGCAATCACACTTTGATTTGTCTTAATCACCTTAAGTACCTAATTTAAGAGTTAAACTTACTTAGGAAAATCCTAAATTGGCCACTAATAATTTAGACGTGATTATTTAAATCCTTAATCTAAGTAGAAACTTAGGTACTTAATAAAGAATTCAACTAGTTAATTAAGATTTAATGTGTTATTAACCCTACATTTTAGGGATTGAATTGCATAAGGTCCTAAATGCCATTATTAATTCATTTTATTAAATTAACTTTGGTAGTTAGCCCTGATTCAAAAAGAATTTAGTTAGGGCAAGTATATTGCAACTTGAACCAAGAAAATAATTTATGAGGACCCTTTTAATTGGATAAAAACATAATGTCATCTTTCTTTTAAGGAAAATATGTTTAACTTTTACTAAAAGGATTCACCATTTAGTTTTAAGTGTAACATCTCGAGTGTTGGCGGGGCGAGGAGTGATCGCTGGTGCAAAAGAGATAAGGCACAGACAAGGAGTGGCTTTTGGTAGGCTTCCAGTAGGAGGGGTACATGAATGAATCGAATACACATTGTAATGAGAGAGATCTAGAGGCTGTGCAGGTATGGGACTGTATAGTTGAGGATAGCTTAAAGGAATTAATAAGTACTAGCTATACCAACAAGATGCATCTACTTTTTGATAGCCTATCACTTAAGAATTTCATAGTTAAGTGTGCTTGACTTAAAGCAATTTTGGGATGGGTGACTTCTTGGAAAGTTTCCCAAGAAGCATGTGAGTGAGGACAAAGCATGCTGAATAGTCTTGTGTTGGTTTGTGGGGATAGTTTTCGATCTTGAAAACAGCCAGAAGTTACATTGAGCACTAAAAAGCATGGGATTTTGTAAACTAGAAAAATGTAATTTATTGGAGCTCAAAACAGACTCCGAAGACAACAGGTTTGTACCTTAGTTTTGGATTTTAATTTGGATGGGCAAACGGTTTTTCTTTGACATGATCCATAGTTTGTTGGAAAGGTATTTCTTTCTAGTTTTTAAATAATCAAGGATCATCTTAAGTAAAAATCTACAAAAATAGATACAAAAATAAAGAGCAAGGAGGTCAGAAGATCCTACTAGAGGACCAGTAGCTCTCTTTTGCTATTTTCACATCTCACCTCAATCTTTCAGTAATCAAGCCCATTTTTTCAACAAGTACATTAAAAATCATTTTCAAAAAGTCCAAAAACCAAGGTCTATACGATTTATAGTGATTTTTCAAAATTTACAGTTATAAAAAGGCATTACCTATTAGAAAAGCACATCACTTCCAGATTCTAAAATCTATTAAAAAATAGTAAAGGAAGATGAATATAGGAAAACTATATATCCTTGAAAAGATTAGTGAATCTACTTTCTAGTTTTTCTAATATTTTCAATTAACACTTAATAGAACTTTCGAAAATTGCTTTTTTGTGCGCATTGCCAGTTACCATTTTTAGAAAAGCAATTCCAAATTTAAAAAAAATGTAAATTTGTCGTTTCTCAACTTTTTCAAATGCTTTTTGTGTCCATTTAGAAGATAACTTTGTCTAGTTTTTAACAAAAAAAAGCACTTAAAAATATTGAGTGTAGCTTGAAATATTACAAAAATAATGACTAGTGTTCACACAAGATTCTAAAATAGCTTATTGGAACTCAAGTACCTCTTCATAAAAATTACTCTTTTCATCAAGTTATGAACTTTAAATGGCTATAAAAAATGTAAGGGTTCTTAGGTACATCAAAAGCTAAAATAATCATCTACACTCTTCACTAAAACCGTGACTTATTGGGCGGAAAAAAATACCAACACTTGGTGTCAGCTCAACCTGGGTTCAGTTTTAAGAGTCCTTCAAGTTCTTATAGTTCTAAGGTCCTTTGTTGATGGGTAAAGCTTCAAGCTTGTCTTAAGAAAGTGACTATCTTTTGAGTCCCCTTTAGAAGGACTTAATCAAGGGTTCAAGAAGGGTTAATAGTTCAAAAAGTCTCTCCTTTTTCAGCTTTTCATTTTGATAAGAAGAAAAGTTACAAGTTTTTAAAATAATAAAATGTTGGTGCATGATAAAAAAATGTAATTCCAACTAACCTAAAAGGCAAGATCCAATCAGCTATTAATAAACCTTTGCCACGTCTCCTTATCTAAAAATGGGTATTATTCACAAGAATTTTTATTCTTTAATTCCCCATGTATGTATCTGTTGGTGAGCTATATCTTAAATGTCTTCCAACACTCACCTGCAAGTGTAAGCAATTTCCTCCTCAGGATGTCATTATTCGGAACATTGTAAGTGAGCTATAGATTAAAATTAAATAGTTAATGTATGATAATAATATGATTAAATGCAATACAAGGAGTTGAGAAGGTAAAAGAGAAATATTGTGATAGTTTGTCAAATCTGATTCTTTACACTCTTTTTTACATGTTCCCAATCCTTAGCGAGGAATGAAACCTTGCTTCAACTAAGACGCCCACAAAACTAATGAATTTTGTTGCATTTGGCCTAAGAGGTATCCCAATACCAATGTCAAACTTAATCCGTATCTTCTAATCACCAGCTAAATTAAGAGTCAATATTTTTAACAATGTACCTCGTTTACCTTTTTTATATATATAATATAAGAAAGAGGGCTAGTGAATAGATTAGCCATATGTCTGTTTGCACAAAAAAAAAAAAACATATGTCAATACCAAGATAAACATAACTTGTAAATTCCACAGATAATAACGAAAACAATAATAAATAATAAGATAAACATAAGTTGTTTACTAACATCGTTAGGTATGAATGCTCTCTCATATCCCTTCGTGATGATCATCACGTGTGGCATGTACATCATCCACTTTATTTTCGTTAATAAAAGTAGGCATTTGATAAATCTACATTTTATGTGGATTTATAGAGCAAGTTCACATAATTTTTGCATTAGCTCATAGGAAATTTATGAAAAAATAGACCATTAATGAAGGATTTCATGTGGTGTGCATTTCTAAGCTTTCTATTTAAAATTTGCAGGAATTGCCTTGATTTTGTGAAGGATAGTTAGATGAGTAGAGAAAGGAAATATAGTCCACATGCTCGGAGGGAAGTTATGCTAGTCAAAGAGGACCTAAAAGAAACAACAATGAGTTAAAAACCGCAAAAGGAGTTCATAGGCGCAAAAACGGGCGAGGAAAAAACATAGACGTGCGTTTTGGAGTAGTCAAGGTCGCACCCGCCTCACAAGATAGAAGGGCTGCCCAGCGGGTTATGTATCTCGCCCAACAAGTCATCACACCCGGTGAGAAATGCAATCGCCTAGCACTAATATGGAGTATAGTTTTTAAAAAATAGTCGTCCAACAGCTATCTAATCCTTCTGAGCGAGTCCGATGTACGGATTTTAATTTGTTTTTGTGCACAATGTGCCTAGATTATGCGGATACTTGACCGAATTTAGTCCCCTACTCCTGCACTTCAATTCTGAAATTTAGCTACAAATAGAAAGGAAGGGGCCAAACTTTTTATCTTATCCCTATTCTACCTTTGTCTCTTCTTTTTTTGTTTTCCTTTTTTGTCTTTGGCTTTTGGAGAAGGATTATCGGAGGAAAATTGGATATTGAGAGTCAGAGATTGGAGGAAACCCTTTTCTCATAAAAGATTTCTTCTTCTCTTTTTCTTATGTATTTCTCTAAAATTATGATCTCTTTATTTATCATGAGTAACTAAACTTTTTGTTAGGATTGTGGTGTACTTAGAACTTGGAATCCATGAATGTTTAATTTTAATTGAATTCTTGTTTTATTCAGTTAATTAGATTGCTCTACTATTTTCATTTTCTTACTTGGAATTGATTGTCTCTTGTATGCTTTAAATTTATTAATTGAATGGCGATTGTACCACAATTAATTGGTAGACATGTAAGGTAATCAAATTAGGTTTTGTTGTATGATCAATCTTAATTCCTAATTTCTAATTAGATTAAATAATTAATTAATCCCCCTGTGTTCTTCATACATTCCTAGGGTTTTAATATCCCATATGATTAATTGGAAAATTAACTTAGAAAGGATTATTGCAATTCATAATCAGTAATTGACAATAAAATGTATAGGGGAATATCAGTAATTGACGAATAGTACGAGGTTCAGTTAGAATTAGATGTGAAGGAACTTAAGAGTATGAAGGAAACCATAGCCCTAAGCCTATCTTCCTCTAAATTTTTCTTTACTTGCCATTGCTCGTTTCACTATTTCTGTTGCCTATTTATTGTTATTTAAATAATCCACCACCAATTTAATTTCACCTAAACAATATAGAATCTCTGGAAACTAGTAACCGTTACTTAGTCCTTTAGGTTCAATATCAGGACTTACGTCCTTTTGTTACTGCTATAATAAAGGTATGCTTGCCCTTGAGCGTATTTTTAGCGCATCAGCATCCATATTGAGAAAGAAGAAATCTCAACAAGATCAGCAATTGAATCTTGTTTTTCATCACTACCATGCATGCTTCTTCGTTGAAGAACCATTGACCCACCTTTTGTTAGAAAGATCGTTGACATAAAAAACTTGTTTGCTTAGTATGTCATGATGAAAGGATCTTCCTTATGATCCTACCTTGCCAAGGTCTACCAATGTCAATCCTAATTTATCATTAGACCTTTTTAGCAAAAGTGGATAGGACTTAGAATAGTAGCAAATCTCTCATCTGGAAACCTCTCACTGCTAGCCAAGTTTTGAAGGAGGTATTACAGTTAACTCACTTACATTTAAAAATAAACACTCTAAATTTAGTGTAATCAACCTCCTAGATGTCTTCAATAACTTCAAAGTAACACATGGATGCCATAACAGGATTTTTATCTTTTGAACTAGAGAAGTGTATAGACTCAGCCACAACCATAACTCTACTATTTTGCACGGTACTCTTATCATCTTGTGACTTTGTAAAGAATGAAAACTTGTTGATATCGTATCTAGTCCAACATATAACATCAAAGTTAGGCCCATGTGCTAACCATTTTAATGTACCAGAAGCAGTATCATCAATGACAACTTATTCTTTAAACCAGTTTAAGAAAGTCTCATTATGCTTATTCAACAATCATTTCTCAGTCATTTGAAGGTTATTTTTCTTTACAATGCTAGCTTTTGTGGGTAGATAAGTAAGGTTAAACTTCATCAGCGTTATTCAATATATATAAGTGTGCTTAAAACACTTCTTCCCAACGCATTGGTTGAACGTTTATACCTCGTGTACCCTTACCCGAACATCTTCCCTCATGACGAGACTTAGGAAGCCCTATAGCTTTCGCTTGTACATGTACTCTGAACAAAACTCAATAGCTTCTTCTGCAATGTACCTTTCAACAATAGATGTTTCAAGATGGTATGGATTCTTCACATACCCTTTCAAGATCTTCATGTATTGAACAATTGGATACATCCACCTTAAATAAATAAGGCCACACAATCAAATATCCCTTACTAGATGAACAATTAAGTGAACCATGATGTTGAAAAATGAAGGAGGAAAATACATCTCCAATTGGCATAAGATAATAACAGCCTTATTTTCTAGCTCATCCAACCTTTGAGGGTCAATGACTTTGCTATATATAGCATTGAATAATAAACAGAACCAAGTTATGACATGTCCAACATTTTTAGGCAAAATGGTACAAATGGCCACTAGTAGTAGTTGTTGCATCAACATGTGGCAATAATGAGACTTTAAGCCAACTAATGTCAGATCTTCCATTAAGACAAGCCTCTTGACATTTGAAAAATAACCCTATGGCACTTTGACACCCTATAGACACTCAGAAACTTTTTTTCTCTTTGCTTTTTGAACAAAGTATGACATGCTGAGGGCAAATATGTCCTCTTACCATGAGATTGTAAAGCCAACTATTCTCTCATATCCACAGACAACTAAATCTAGATGAGCATTCATACCCTTATTTGTCTTGTCCTAAATTTAAAGAAGAATTCTGAATACACTATCATACACATTTTTCTCCTTACACATCACATCAATATAGTGTCTCACATCAAGTATGCTCCAACATAGTAGATCAAAGAACATCAACTTTTTCTTCTATAAGTTTTTTTTTTTCTATAGGCTACTTTTGGGTCTTTCCAAACTTCACATTTATGTCCTTCACCCGTTCATAAACTTGCACTCCAGTTAAGGCTGTTGAAGCATCTTCATTCTCTTGGCATCCATTAAAAGCTTTCTTTAATCTACGATACAGGTGATTAGGTCTAAGAAATCTCTTGATGTCCAAGGTAAACTGTCTTCCTTCCATGTTGCAATGGATGGTAGGATGTGCCTTCTTGACATATAAGACATGCTTTATGCCCCTTAACACTATTAGCACAAGTTTCCATGTGCTAGAAAGTCATTGATGATGCAAAACTAACATGGCACGGAACTTAAACAACTCTTTTAAATACCCATCAAACACATCGACTGCCTTCCTTCTATAACATTCTTAAGTTTTCAATTAAGGACTCAAATAAACATCTATATCATTTCCTGGTTGTCTTGGACTTGAAATTATCATAGATAACATAATACATTTGCACTTCATACATAGCCATAAGAGGTAGATTGTAAATTATTAGTAGAATAGGCTATAAACTATACTTACTACTTAAGTTACCATACATATTCATTCCATCTATAGCAAGTCCAAGCTTAAGATTTCTTGGCTCACTACTGAAATCCAAAAACAAATTATTAATTTTCTTCCATTATAAAGAATCAACCAGATGGCAAAGTTGTTCATTACATTTCCTCTCATCTGCATGCCATATAAGGTGTTTTGCATCATTTGCATTAGTGAATAATCGCTTCAACCTTGAAATTATTGGAAGATACCACAACACCTTCGTTAGAGGACTCTCATTTGTGCTCTCATCACTACTATAATCATCATCCTTCACTTTGTAATGTGATACCCCACATGTAGGGCACTTATGCATCTCTTCCCAATCTTTCATGTACAATATGCAATCATTATAGCACACATGTATTTTCTTATACTCCATACCCATTGGACATAGCATCTTCTTTGCCTCATAGTTACAATTGGGTAATTTGTTACCTTTTAGAAGCATGTCTCTTAACTCAAGTAATTCAGTGAAACTTTTGTCAGTCCACCTATTTCTTGCCTTCAGATTGAATAATCTTAATACCACTGACAATTGTGTGAAATTAGTGCATCTTGGATACAAAGGCTTCTCCGCATCACTACACAAACTATCATACACATGTGCTTGCTGAAAAGAATCTAGTCTAATATCACAGATCATGCCCTCTAGTAGATTATCCATATCTACATCAACTTCCTCTGTCTAGGATACACTTGGCATGTCTAACAATTCACCGTGTCATGTCCATGATGTATAGCTTTTACAAAACCCATCACAAAGAAGATGTTCCCGTATTTGCGTAACTTGTAATAGTCTCTCATTCAAACAATTAACACAAAGACAGTAGAAGAAGCCATCATTATTAGAAAGATTTCTTTTAACAAATTTGAGAAACTCTTCCATTTCATTCTCATACTCATCAATTATGCATCTAGAATTAATCAACTATGGTCCATAACCTTGTACTGTGATACACAAAACAGATCTTCGTGCATGTAAATCTCATTTTTTTACATAAGGTGTGGTCCTATCCCATTCAGGAAGACATTTTTTAAAAAATTGATTAAAATGTACAGGTTTAGTCCTATATCTTAAATTTGACAAAATTTTGGTATCATTTTGCATTGGTCTCCAAGTACACAAAATGAAAATTGTGAGATCAAATCCACCATAATCAAGTATGCACCTAAAGAATAACACGAAAGGCACTAAACTGAACTTTCATCAAATTTAAGATGAGACTTAACCTATATGTATTAATCAAGTATAAAAAATAAATCTTCCTAAACTGTCCAACTCAACAATTCAAGATTCAATACAATAATTAGTATTTTAATCATTGTATTGAATCTCAAACGGGAAACTAAGGTTCACTTTTAATGCATAACTTGAATATAAAGCATATAATTAAACACACATGCTAATACAAACACTTAAACTAAGGTTTCACAATTTTCTAGAAAATATTCAACAGAGTTTCCTCTATACTCTAGTACTTTCTCATATACTTGTTTATAGGTATTCAATCACAATACCAAAAGTTAACCTGTTAAACAATCTAGTCCACAAAAAATCTCAAATTTTCAACTTAAGATTTCATAGTTCTAATTGTTCAATTTACCACCTCCAATAAGTCACAATAACCATTTAACATCAGTTTAAATACTAATGGAAATTTAAATAAAAGAAACATATTGGTTAGCTCAAAGGTAACCATATGAAATAATTGAGCAACATAATTAAAAAATACCATTGTCCAAAATTTCATCCTAAGTTCAACAACACCCATGTCCAAAGTTTTCCATTCCCACTATGAACACAAAATTAGAACCCTCACTTTTTTTTTCATCTTACAGTCTAACACCCACACACAAAGTGCTCAACTTTTTTTTTTTCAACTAAGTATACACCATTTCAACACCCATAAATAGTAAAATACCAAGACAAATTTCTTAACAATCCAAGCCCATAAACATTCAGTAAGCACCAAGCAATACATATTCAAAAACAATACCATAAACGAGCTAAATAAAACTTACCTTAGTGTGATGCGATCCTATTATAGCTTTATACCAATTGTAACACCCAATTTACGAAATGCAATTAAGGACCAACTACAAACTGAGAAAACAAACTCATTTATTATGTTAAAGGCATTAAACACTCAAACAATTAAACACATTTTCAAACCCGAAATGCACAAAACACATTTACGAAGTTGTGTTTAGTACCAACACAAACGCAGATGCATTTGGTACTTTCAATGGAAGATGCCCTTGGAACCAAGAACCCAATGCACATGAATCGCTTTTTTAAAATAGAAAATGCATTTCCAACCTACAAGTGGAAACACGTGACAGAAAAGGTAAAAAAAGGAAGTTTGAAGAAAAAGAAGAAGAAGATTGCGAATGTGTTTACCTCAAATATGAATGCAAATGAGTGAGTTAGGAGATAATTAAAATGAGGAGCGCATGTGAGAATAAGGGAGTTAGGAGGGAGTTCAAGCACAATGGGGGTGTGAATGCAAATGAAATATGGTGTTTCGAAGAAGAAGAAATATTGTTAGCTTTTTTTTTTTTTAAATCAATTCATAAAGAAATTGATCTAAACAATGATTTTTCAACTTGGTTAACAAAAGAACTAATTTAAAAATGTGATTCTGCATTAGTTAAACATTAACTGATTTAAAATATTTGCATCTAATTATAAAAATGCCACAACAATTTTTTTTAATGGTCTCAAATAACTAATTTAACATCCCCAATATAAAAATATGATTTTGCACTATGATGGTTTCTACAATGCTTCATAGCCCTTCAAGTGTCCAACCTAATAGGCAAAAATGATTTATTATACACTAGATCAGAATTATGTGATATGAAATAATATAACCAATTTAATTAATTAAGGTTCCATATTAGCAATGTCGACTTATTTGAAATTGTAAGAATATAATTGAAGATGAAGGTGATATGTTTTCCAAGGACTAACTATAATATATAGGTTAAGCTTGTATGTGAATAAATCATTTTCAGATTTAATGTCTATCATTGGTCAAAATAAACTTGTTCAAGATAAATAATTGTGTGTGATTTGTGGATGGATGCATTGTGGCCATGTATGACGATGCTTAAAGAAGAAGGGTAGTTCGATTGAACAAAACAAAACTATTTATTAACTAATTATTTTGTTGACTTATTATTGCATTTAGTGCTAACAACTTTCTGCTTCTTTGCATGATTTCCAAAATTTTTAACACAGTCAGTCAGCGATTGGTGATTAATGATGTTCAACAATAATATTCTTACTTGCATGGCTACAACAATTAACATGGTTGATATTTTGAACAGATCATTTTGTTTATAGACACTAAGCAAGACATCCTAGGTATTTCTGTTCGTAAACGCTAGGTACAATAACCTAAGCCTTAATTTCTTATTCAAGACATGCTAGGTATAACAACCTAGGTCTTTCTTATCCCAAATTCGAGGTCTTTTTTATTAAAAATTCTTGGTCTTTCTTATTTGGGACTCAAGGTCTTTTTCATCATGATGCTAGATCAAACTAAGTCAGTATTCTTTGAAACTCAAGGTCTTTTATCATGATGCTACATCAACCTAGGTATGTCTTCTTTTAAGACTCGAGGTCTTTTATCATGGTGCTAGATCAAACTAGGTCAGTCTACTTTAGTACTCAAGCCTTTTCAAACTAGGTTGGTCTTTTTTAAGACTCAAGGTCTTTTATCATGATGCAAAATCAAACTAGGTTAGACTTCTTTGAGACTCGAGGTCTTTTTCATCATGACGCTAGATGAAACTAGGTTGATCTTCTATGAGACTCAAGGTTTTCTTTTTATCATGACACTAGATCAAACCAGGTCGTTCTTCACAACACTAGATCAAACTAACTCATTCATTATCATGATCCTAAATCAAATTAGGTTGTTCTTTAGGACACTAGATCAAACTAGGTCATTATCTATCATGATGCTAGATGAAATTGAACCATTCTTTATAATGACGCTAGATGAAACCAAACATTCTTTATGATGACGCTGGATGAAACCAAACCTTCTTTATGACACTGGATCAAATTAGGTCATTCTTTACCATGACACTAAATCAAACTAGATTAATCTTTAGGACACTAAATCAAACCAAGTCGTTCTTTATCATGACTTTAGATCAAACTAGATTGTTCTTTATCATGATACTAAATCAAACTAGACCGTTCTTCAGGGCATCAAATTAAACCATGCCATTCTTTAACATGATGCTAGACTAGACCAAATCGTTCTCTAAGACACTTGATCAAACGAGGTTGTTCTTGATCGTGACATTGGATCAAATCAGACCATTCTTTATCATGACACTAAATCAAACTAGATTGTTATTCAGGAAACTAGATTAGACAAGACCATTCTTTATCATGACGTTGCATCAAACTGTTCTTTAGATGCTAGATTAAACTAGGTCATTTTTATCATGACATTGGATCAAACCAAGTCATTCTTAATCATTAGGTTGGATCAAACTAGACTATTCTTTAGGACACTTGATCAAACCAAGTCATTCTTTATCATGATGTTGGATCAAACCAAATTGTTCTTTAAGATGTACGATCAAACCAACCCGTCTTTATCATGATGTTGGATCAAACCAAGCCAGTTCACTCTTCAAGACAATTGATCAAACTAGACCATTATTTACCATTATGCAAGATCAAACCAAATCGTTCTCTACAACATGGAATTAAAACAGGTTGTTCTTTATCACAATGCTTGATCAAACCAGAACATTATTTATCATGACATTGGAGCAAACCATAACATTCTTCATGTCAGTGGATCAAACTAAGTCATTCTTTTGCACATATTGGACACAAATTTCTCCACAACTTAAAACCTCAAAAAATAAAAATGGAGACTTGACGACAATACTAACCCCGGGATTTTGTTGTTGGACTTTAAGTTGTAGGATGTTTTAGTCGTTTATTCTAATAAGTATAGGCTCATTAAGCTCCCCATCTAAGGAATAGCTTCCATTGAATTGCTCCAATGATTTCATTATGCACAATATAAAAAACAATTATTAGATATACATTTCAATATTTGAATAACACAATATGAAAATTATTAAACTAATAACAATAATTTATTGTGAATAAAGGACAATTAATGATAAAATAAATTATTATGATAAATAATGATATAAATAATTATATTAAATGAATGCTAAAAGAAAATGAAGCAATAATTAAACATAACAATAGTAAATATTTTAAGCATATATACACCAAAGATAAATATTAAAAACTGTTTTAATAATATAAATGGCAAGTGATGTGAACCAAAACCATTACAATATATAAAATATGAATAGAACAACTTGAAAAGCCATCAAATTTATCAGACTATCTGTTACTAAAATTTAAAACTAATAAAAACAATAAATATACATGAAAACTAATCAAATAAATCAATAGTCAATACTTTAGGGGAGGGGATTGATGAAATCATGATTATTTTTTTAAAAAATATTGCTTAATGTCGCAATGAAACATTTTATATATACAGTTAAAAATTATCTGTTATTCAATTGAGTTTAATTGTCATGTACTGACAGTGTAAAATAGTTTTACACTGTCATTCAATCACAAACTATTATTTATTATAAGTTTGTTGACTTTTATAATAAATACTTTAAAAGTCATATTAATAATGATTTCTGATTGGATCAGTGCAGGACTATTAAACTTTATTCAATTTACTATTTACATTCTTTGGATTTTAAATTCATAAAAGCTCGTCTTCCTAAACAAAATGGAAATAACAGAAGAAAATAAAATAAATAAGTGGATCAGACAAAATAGGCTTTAATCATGGGGAATGAGGGATCTTTTAAGAGTATAAAATTTACAGGAAGGGAGTTTGTAAATTTGATCTTTTAATCATTAAGATAGTCAAAGCAACCTCTTGTTGCACCCTGCAATGGAGCGTTAGGTTTAATTGCGGGGTAATGGCTACCTCTATTTGGCTTTCCAATACACTAAATTGTATTAATTACATCACACCAAACATATCTACCAGAATAATGATCAACGCGACCCCATTTTGGGTAGATTGGAGTGGAGGAAACAAAGAGATAGAGATAAGAAAAAAAGAAAGAGAAAAAAGTGATAAAAGTGATATGTGATGTGATAGAAAATATAAAAAGATAGAAGGAAAAATAGAGTGAAAATGAGTTATAAAAGAGTATAATGACTATTAATAAGAACTCTATGTATCACCCGTATCAACTTTCCCAAAAACTGTAGGTGTTAAAAAAAAAATTGTTAAAAAGAAAAGCGGGATAAAAAAACATGGGTCACAAGTTTTATATTAATATCATATATTGAGTGTTTAATTTATTTATTCTTTTAATTTTTAATTTAATTTAACAACTAGTATTAAAAGTTCTTTATTTTCAATCTCAAATCACTATCATTTTATTTTTATTTATATACTTGATCTTTTTAACTGTTTATTTCTTTACTATATTTTTTATCTTTATTTTAAATTAAATATTAATATTTTGTAAATGAAATTATAAATAATTAAAAATAACCTTGTATCATAATATAAATTATTTATCATAAATTCAAAATATATTTTACATGTTCAAAAATATTATTTATTATGAATTTTAATTATAATATAATTTATACATGTAAAAATATTTATTTATGAGTTTAATTTATATGCACTATCAGTGTAAAATATTTTATAATCTCAACCAAATAGAAATTACCGTTGATATGACTTTTAAGGTTATTATTATAAAAGTCAAAAAACTTACTTCACATGGTATTTTGTGATTGAATGACAATGCAAAAACCCTTAACACTATCAATGCATACATTATTTACTCTTTATTTATTATGAAGTTTAGTTACATAAAAATAAATATTTATCTTATGCATTGCACAAGCTAAAATGCTAGTAAATAAATATTTTGAATATATAAATTATTTTTTTGGTTTATGATAAAAAATTTATATTATGATACAATGTTGTTTTTAATTATTCACAATTTCTTTTAAAAATTATTGAAATTCAATCCTCTTTATGTATAAACTAGAATTGCTATCTTGAATGAGAATGTTTTTAGGAGTTATTGTTTAACAAGAGCGTTTTTAAGAGTTTTTATTCGATGATAGCATTTTTCAAGTATTTTTCTTAACCTCTTAACTTTTTAAATCTATCATTTTCATCTTTATTTCTAAATAGAATTTTAATATTTTTTTTAAAAGAAATTATTAACAGTTAAAAATAATCTTGTATCATAATATAAGTTGTTTCTCAGAAATCTAAAATATAATTTATATGTTCAAAAATATTTATTTATTATAAATTTTATTTATATAAAATCAATATTTATTCTGTGCATTGCACATGCTAAAATACTAGTTTACAAATGAAGATAAAAATGATAAATTGAAAGAGATAAGTAGTTAAAAAAATCAAGTATTTAGATAAAGATAAAAGGAGAATGGTTTTAGAAGGTTGAAATTTTTTTTTCTTTTGGGCTAGTTGTTAAATTAAATTACATTTGAAATTAAAATTAAGAAATATATTTGAAAGAAATAAAAAATTTAAAAAATAAATCTAAATACTTAATATATAGGATTAGAAGAAGGATGAGTGCTAGCAACATACTATCTAATACACTTTCAACTATTGGTTAAATTTATTAAAAACTACAAAATCATGAGGTTTATTAAATAAGATGTGAGACGTACATAATTTTTTAATTTTCAATAAATTTCAACCAATAGAAGAAAGTTTGTTCAAAAGAGTATGTTAGAGAGTGTGTTGTTAACATTTTTTCTTAGGATAAGACACGTGGACTTAATGAGAGTAAAAATAACTCCTAAAATCATTCTCATTTAAGAATAATTCCTAAAAATGCTATCGTTTAAGAATAGTTCCTGAAAACATTTTTGTCCAAAAAAACAGCTCCTAAACACACTCTCATTCAAAAAATATGATTCATATTTATAATATAGGAGTAGATAGTGGAGTGAGCATCACCCAACCCGTTCCACTAACCCTCTTGGCCCAAGGTTGATTTTGATGGGTTTGGGTATTGAAATTAGACCTAATGCATTTTGAGGACGGATTTGGATTATATTTCAAGTCATCCTAATTCGGTTTAATGTCCTATATTTTCCTAAAAAGCATAAGCTTTTTTGACAATTGTGTATTAATAATAAAACTTTTTATTTAATAGATAATATTTTCAAGTCTAAATTAATATGAATTTTACAAAAAAATTAAAATAATAAATGATACCAAGCCAAATAGGTTTGGTTGTTTTGGGGCCTACATTTTATGAGTCCAATCGAGACCATTGAATCATGCCAAATTAGCTTGATTGTTTTTGGGTTTACATTTTATAAGCCTAGCCTGACCTTATTTATGAGCTGTCTGGGTCAGGCTCAATTTATCACTTGTAGCTTTAAGGGTTAGTTTTGCTTTCAAGAATTGGTTTTACTTTCTTATATGAGTTTTTCTATCTATTACTTTGTGAACAATAGTTAAGAAATTAAAAATATTTTTTATTATAAATATAATATTTAATGTTATCAATATATTCTAACAGTAGTTTTTAATAAAAATAATTATATGTTAATTCCTTAACTATTATTTAAATAAAATTGTTTTTGTAAATACATATTAAGCTTGCATGTCCAATTGTTAACCTGGATTCAAAGTAAGCACTTTAGTAGTTTTAGGGGATGATCCTACTTTCAAGTAAATGTTGGTTTTACTTTCTTACATCAGTATGCTAGCAAGATGAATAAGAGGGAAAGACTGTTAACTCCTTTCAAGATTGATCCATAATGCTTTTTTGACGGGGATAAGAAGAGAGAGTAAAGGCATAAAAGTGTAGGACTTATCTTTATTTTGATGGCAAGTATTGGATGTATTTTTGGAATATGAAATCATTTTATGAGTTGAAGAAATATGTTTTTTGACATTTATTTAAGATGTAAATATCCCATTGAATGAGAGATAAATAAGGAAAAGAAATAAATAAGAAATATGGCAGCATGGGCAATGTAATAGGCAACAGAAAAAAAGATTTAAAAATAATGTGCACTGAAAAGTAAGGTAACTATGTAAGACAAATGTAAGTGAAATTAAAGAGTTATATTTTCTTTTTCAGCGTTAATTTTATAAATTTACATATTAAATTAAAGTAATTTTCTCCTTAATTGATTATTTAATTAAAGACAATTTTATTTTTTAATTAGTGTAATTAATATTAAATTTTTTATTAATTAAATATTTCATCAACATAAAATGTGATGAAATATTTATAAATGATTATTATAATAATTTTTTACTAATTAAATAAATATTTAATATGCATGAACACAAAAATTTCAAATGCCTATTTTTTATATTTGAATTTATATATTTTTATTTTGATAAGATAAAAATAAAGTCAGTACTTTAATTCTCTAATTTTTATTGTTGTCATATTAAAATTAAAAATAATAGATAAATAGAAACAAAAGAAATAAATAAAAATAAATAGAGGCCACATAATATTTATCAGTTTAATTAACATCGGTTTTAAATGTTGATTTTAAATATTTAAAATTGATAAGTTTTTATTGTAAAAGAAAATATTTGTTGCGAAGAAGTACAACATATAATAATTAATTTTTCTAATAAAAATTTATCACTTCAAAATACATAAAATTAATTTTAAATATTGATATTAATATTTTACTTAATTTTATTAATGAACTCTATCGTAAATTTTAATAAAAACTTTTATTTATTGATTTAGTGCTCTTAGGAACCGTGCTAATTAACATCCTATGTTTAATATAATATAATATAAAAACTATAAATTTAAAAATGTTTAAAGAAAAATTATTTTACAAAAAATTAGTATTTTAATTCTTGATTTTTTTTTGTCAAGTTATTAATTTAGTAGTAGTAAAAAAATAGCGTAATTGACAAAAACGCCGCAATTTTTTACGGTAAAAAATTGTCACAGTTGATAAAAAGGACTAAATTAAAATTAAAATGAAATTACATATCTAGAATCAAAAAAACTTAAGTGAACAAACTTAAATAAAAAAAATTTAGAGAACTAAAGTACTAATTTTATTTTTATCTTATTAAAATAAAAAATATAAATTCAAATATAAAAAAGAAGCATTTGAAACTTTTATTTTCATACATATTAAATATTTATTTAATTAATAAAAAATTATTATAATAATAGTTTGTAAATATTTCATCACACTTTATGTTGATGAAATATTTAATTAATAAAAAATTGAATATTAATTACACTAATTAAAAAATAAAATTATCTTTAATTAAATAATCGTTTGAGAAAATTACTTTAATTTAATATGAAAACTTATAAAATTAACGCTGAAAAAGAAAAAAAATTCTTTAATTTTACTTACATTTGTCTTACGTAGTTACCTTACTTTTTTGTGCACATTATTTTTAAATCTTTTTTTCTATTGTCAATTACATTATCCATACCGCCATATTTCTTATTTCTGTTCTTTCCTTATTTATCTCTCATTCTATCAGTGGGATATTTACATCTTAAATAAATGTAAAAAAACATCTTTCTTCAACTCATAAAATGATTTCATCTTCAAAAAATACATCCAATACTTGCCATCAAAATAAAGATAAGTCCAACACTTTTATGTCTTTACTCTCTCTTCTTATCCCAGTCGAAAAAGCATTATGGATCAATCTTGAAAGGAGTTAAGACAATCTTTCCCTCTTATTCAGCTTGCTAGCATACTGATGTAAGAAAGTAAAACCAACATCTGCTTGAAAGTAGGACCATCCCCTAAAACTACTAAAGTGCTTACTTTAAATCTAGGTTAACAATTGGACATACAAGCTTAATATGTATTTACAAAAACAATTTTATTTAGATAATAGTTAAGGAATTAACATACAATTATTTTTATTAAAAACTACCGTTAGAATATGTTGTTAACGTTAAATATTATATTTATAATAAAAAATATTTTTAATTTCTTAACTATTGTTCACAAAGTAATAGATAGAAAAACTCATAAAAGAAAGTAAAACCAATTCTTGCAAGTAGAACTAACTCCAAAAACTACAAGTGATAAATTGAGCCTGACCTAAATAGCTTATAAATAAGGTCAAGCTGGGCTTATAAAATGTAAGCTCGAAAACAATCAGGTTGATTTGGCCTAAGTCAATGATCCCAACCGGACTCATAAGATGTAGGCCCCAAAACAACTGAACCTATTTGGTTGGGTATCATTTATTATTTTAATTTTTTGGTAAAATTTATATAAATTTAGACTTGAAAAAAATTGGGTCAATTGGACCTTGATGGACCTAATAACTCAAACCTGACCAACAAATTTGTAGCCTGTAAGAAATTCGAGCTGACCCAGCCTGACTTGCTTTTACACCTTGGCCTGGCAAGCCTTAATTGAGCCAAACGGTCTGATTTGCCACCTCTACCTAAAACTGTTTAAGTCATTACATTATATCCCAGCTAAGATTAATAATTAGACATAAACTTAAGGAAAATACTAATCAATGCCTTAAGGGCATTAGTTAAAAAATCAAAAGTATTTAATCAAAAAATAAAAAATCAAAAGTAAAAAGTTCTTTATTGGAAAGTGTATCAATGCATTTCACTGTGATTTTCAATACACTTATAACTTAAAAACTTTTCACCTATTGATTTCTTAACTAGTGTTTTTTTTTTTTATTTTGTGACTAAAAGTACCTAAATTCACCGCAAAGCCCGCCATGAATCTGCCCATGTGATCACGAACCACACCTCCACAAGCTGCCACATTAGAGGAAGACACAGCCCCATCTATGCTAATTTTAACGAAATGTTCTGGTGGAGGAATCCATCTAACAAACTGAACACTACTCTGACTTCCAGTCACAGCTCCCTTCATCCTAAAAACCCTTCCATAGGATTCACAAGTGCGCTTGACTTTGAAAACCAAATATGATGAACAAGGCCACGCCATACTACCTTTATGATAGAGAAATCCCAGAAAGCATGTATGTCTGTCTCCTCGTCCACCCTACACCTAGGACAAGTTCGATCATGATCCATATATCTTGTACATGCTTACTATTAGTAAGTAACACTCTATGGGCAAACTTCCAAAGTAATAGACTAATAGCTTAATCCTTTTCATCTCCAAAGAAACGTGAATACAGGGTGGCGCACATGACCTGCTTTTTCCTTAGCACATATATTATATGCCTACTTAACTAAAAAATAAAATAAAAAAATTAATAGAGTGTTGAAGGTGGTCTTAATTGGTGCTCTTAGAGCACTCGTTAGCAGGACCCTAGACTTAATATGTATTTACAGAAACAGTTTTACATAACTAATATATGGTCAAAGAATTAATATATGAAGTTTTTTTATTAAAAATTACAGTTGAAACATATTAATAATATTAAATATTACTCTTTTTAATAAAAAAAATTGTATTTCAAATTTATCAACTGTTAAAGTAAATGATAGTAAAATCATATCCAATAAAAAAGCAAACATTAAATGATTTTTATCTTAATATAATAATACTTTTTCTTTTAATAAAAATTTTATGTTATTTTCTTAACCATAAGACAAAGACAATGTAACGATTTTTACACTATTAAATAATTAGAGATCATTTTAAAGATGAATTTTAAAATAATTATTATAAAAATAAAAAAATATCATATTAATTGCAATTTATGATTAGATAATAAAACTATTAATGTATTTCAATTAAATTCAATATTTAATTGAGTGCACACACACACATATAGGGCTATCAAGTGATAACTATTGAAATATTTATACTTTTTCAAATATTTAACCATTCAAATATGATTTAATGGTCTATATTTATAGTTTTTTATTTTTCTCAATAAGAAGAATCCTCTTTATTATGGTTTTTTTTCGGTGATCAACAAGAACAAAGCCCAAACAAACAAACTAATTAATATGTTTTTAGTCTTTACAAATAGGACAAACTTCGTTTTTAATCCTTCAAAAATAAATCGTCTCTTTTGTTCCCTCATTTATAAAAGTGTGTTACATGTGATCCTTATTTGCATAAACGAGTGAACAAAAAAAGACAATTTTTTTTGTGAAGGACAAAGACCACATTTGACACATTTTCATAAATGAAAAACTAAAAAGAGACAATTTATTTTTGAGAGACTAAAAATAAATATTATTCTATTTATATATAGGTACTAAAAATATATTTAACCCCTTAATTTTACATAAAACGTAAAAACCTGGGTTCAATAAATTTGATTTTATATTTTAAGCTATGATAATAGTGAAATAAGTTGATTGTCGGTTGAGAAAGCATTAAAATGAAGAGTGAAATTGTCTCCTAGGAGTGAGCAGTCAACAAGGAGAGGGGTGTTTGTAATGTAGAGTAGAGAAGAGTGGTTTGGGCAAGAATAATAAGCAACACCTTATAGAGATGATAATTTTGTTTTTGTGAAACAACACAACAATACTTGCAACAAAATTTTAGCAAAGAGAGATAGAGAGGGTAATTGATCTAAAAAATGAAGTAAATTTATAAGTCGGTTAAAAAACTTAAACTTTTTTTTTTTTTTTTACAATGACAACAATAAAGTTAGAACTTAAAATCTTGTGCATACTATTCAATATATAATTTTAAAATTTTTAATAAAAAATTTAACATATTGTTATTATTACTATTATTTATACTACAATGTTTGTTTGTATTTATTTAAATAGGTTAAACTATTAAATTAAAAAAAAACATTTTACACATCTTAAAGCCTATTTTTTTAACTAAATAATTTTATAAAAAAATATCTTAATCTATCATATTTAATAAATAAACTTATGTTAAAAGTAATGTGGGCTAGGGCATGAATCCACAACAAACTAATTTCCCAATTTTAGGAATTTAACTAATAAGTTAATTAATTATTAAGTTAATAAATTATATTAAGGTTAAACTATTCAGTTGGTCCTTATACTTGTGCTATTTTTAAGTTTGGGTCCCTATACCTAAAAATACATGTTTTAGTCTCTATATGAGTAATTATAATTTCGTTTTGGTCTTTGATGTCGATTGTCTCTTAACTTTGTTAGTTTTAGGTGCTTTAACACCACCATAAAATAGAAATTGGCAGTGTAAAATTGCCAAAATCTGTTTGGCAATTGCTAAACTACCAGAAAGTTGTTCCACTACCTCTTTGTCACAAGATAGTCGTGCACCACCTAAAACCAAGCCCTTCTCCCCTTGAAAGTTAGCGAGGGCGCAAGGTCCAACCTTTTGTTGAAAAAGTGGTCCATCCACAAATACCTTTATCCCTTCAACACCCTATCTATTTAAAACAACAAAAACTCCATCATTGTCACCAAAATCCTGTAGTTCATGTCGTGCCCGCACCACACCAAATCCACCACGTTGTCAAACAACGATAATTGCTACTATAGTTGTACCAGCCCTCAATTGCTGAATCAGGAGATTCAAGTTGCTATTGTAGGTATTGAAATTAGAAGCATTACACAAAGGTTTGGAACTGAGTTTAAGTTTTTGTTTGTTGAGGCAATCGAATTATTTGTAGGTGTAACAGTCCCAAATGATTGTGGCATTGGAGGGGGAGGGAGGGAGGGAGGAAAGGAAAGGGTTTTAAGGGAGGGAATTTAAGGAGGGAGGTTTTTGTGGCATTCGAGAGAAGCAGTGGTAGTGGCAATTGTGGAGGATTAAGGATTCAGCGAGGTCAGAATCGAAAGGGCAAAAGGAAAGGGGGCATATGTCATGTACTTGTGGAGGAGCTCGAGATGGTTGTGGCATAATGAGGCTATTAGGGAAAGGTGTGAGTATAGCAGTAGATCTAAGGGGATGGTTGATTTTTTTTATTTTTTATTTGCTTAAGTTCAAGTTTTGGAGGCACTTGGAGTGGTTGACAGTGATGTATATGTGGAGTTTGTAGGCGATTGATGGGGTGGTTTATGGGATATGGGGGGATTGTTCCATCCCTGGTCATGAGTCAGTTAGAGGGAAAGGGCTTGGTTTTGGGCAGTGCAACTATCCTGCAACGAAAAGGTAATGGAACAAATTTTTGTTAGTTTAGCAACTTTTAGAAAAAGTTTAGTAATTTTGCATTACCAATTTCTATTTTGTGGTGGTGTTAGAGCACCCAAAGCTAATGAAGTTAAAAGACAATTGACAAATGGGACAAATACAAAATTATAAATTCTCGTATTGGGATTAAAACATGTAGTTTTTTGGTATAGGAACAAAAACTTAAAAATAGTGCAAGTATAGGGACAAATTGGACAAATTAACCTTTAAATAACTAATAACATAATTTATTAAGTGTAGAATAATAATTAATTTATTAAGTGCCAAATAATAACATTAATTATGTGAAAATAGTCATTAATTAATTATTACATGTAAAATATTTTAAAGGAAAAAATATGCTTTTTGTCCTTCTAAATTAGTCAAAATTTATATTTTTAGTACCTCAAAATTTTTGTCTTCTTGTGGTCATCCTAAAATATAAAACGTATTACTTTAAGTCCATGACCTTAAATTTGTTAGTAACATTATTCATGTGGCTACGGTCCTAACATGTAGGCAAATGACGTGTATGTTTCATTAATGACTAGGCTCAATTGAATGTGTATGTGGCGCAATATAATGTGAATCAAATATCATTTCTTTTCAATGAAAATTTTATTGGAAACATATGTTTAAAGTTATTGCTTTGAACACTTAGCATCTAAGAATTGAGAACTCTCTTAAGCGTTATAGTAGGAAGTGAACCCTAATACACACGTGAAAGGCTTGAGTGAAATCGATGTCAAATGTGGTGGTCCTAGCAAAAGAGCATCTTGTTGTGGAAATTGGTTTGCTTCTTGGATTGATGACCTGATGTTTGAAGTCACGCACACACACTTTTCACAGAGAGATTTATTGTAGATCTAAGTACTGGTTCATGTTCTTGTAATTTTTGGGAACAAGTAGGGATATCTTGTGGGCATGTAGTTGTTGCCATTACCTAGAAGGTGATAATCCAAAGAAGTATGTTCGTGTAAACTACAAAAAGGAGTCTTATTAGAGGTGCTATGATCACACCATGAATCCTATCAATGGTGAGAACATGTGTCCAAAAACAGATGATGAACCAATTCTGCTACCTATTTACAAAATAAGGCTGTAAAACCATAAAAGTTATGAAGGGAACTTGATAAAGACCCAAACCCTACAAAATTAAGGAGAGTACATACACAAAACAGATGTAGAAGGTGCCACAAGTACGACTTTAATAATAGGAGTTGCAATAATCCATTTGTGGATCCAAATTATGGAGCATCACAAAAGGGATCTCAAGTGCATAATAAAAGTCATGGAAGCCAAGCATTAGTACAGGAAACTCAAATGTAGAATGGAGGAAATGAGATCTCAATGGTCTCAACTACTAAGTCATGGACCTCAACTGCCAACACAAGTTTCTCAAGTCCAATTAGAAAATGTGAATCCAACTTTGGCTACCAGGGGTAAGTTATAGTGAAGAAACAAAAAACCATACCAAAGGTAAATTTGACTTTTGTTCAAAACCATACCAAGATTTCTCAAAAAACATACAAAACTCAAGTGTTAACATACCTACCTTTGCAAACATGAAATAGAGAGAAAGGGCAAGGCTATGAATCAAGGCCTAACAATAGATACCAACAATTCACCTATGGATGCAAGAAAATAGAAACAAGTTTTAAAGAAGGTATTGTTATATTATATTGTTCATTTTTCTTATAAGAATACATCCTAATCTTTTCATTTGTTAATGTAGGGAAATAAGAATTCAACAACTGCTAAAAAAGCTTCAAACACCAAGGTTATTGAGGGAAAAACATCATCACTACTTGCCATTCCAAAATTTGCAAAAACCCTAACTCCAGCATAGGTGCTTTCAAAGATCATCAAATAGAATACTCATCCTTGGTAGGCATTAGTTTGCTACTGATGTTTTGTGTCTACTAATGTTTCTCGCTACTAATGCATTTTTTTTATGCTTGTACAGGAGAGAGAAAGAAAAACTCTATAGGAAAATACAACAAAGATTAGACCATTGGATGATGCTACTGCAATGGATCTAAAAATGATTCTAATTAGGTGATGGATACAACAAATGTGTTTGACTATTAGTCATTTATTTTATTAGGAATGTATGAAGGGGATCTAATTGGGTGATGGATTTAGATGTAACTTCTAACAAGATTTGTCTTTTTTTTTTTTTTATCAATTATTCTATTTAGGATTCAATTTGTAGTCTTTTGATGGATACACAATGTGCAATGACACTTTTTGATTGGACAATTCCTTTATAAAATGTGAATTTACTTATGTGTCCATTTATGATCAATTAGGTAGGTAATTAACTTTAAATTTCGTTATCAAATAACTTTAAATATGGATCTAAATGTTATTAACTTTCCTTCAATTGCTTGCATGTGACATGACTTAGGAAAAAGATAATGAGATGTCAACTTTTTTTTTCCAGTAAAATCGCATAACCATACCCTCACTTCCCACTATATTGTAACCTAGTCCATGTATCATCCTACCTAATCCATTTTTTTTTTAATTTTCTTAATGGAATTTTACTTCATTTTTTTTTTGTATAGACCACAGGCATCTTTTATTGGAGACAATCCTACTTGAGTCGGATAAGACCACTATGAGCAACAAAGTTCTCATCTGAGTATTTAAAGCATCTGCATACCTAGGAATTGAACTTGAGACCACTAGTTAAGATGGAACATAATCGGTCTCTACAAAATCATAATGATGCTACCAGAGGATTTTTTTTTTCTTTACTAAACACATTAAATCAATTGGACATGGACATGGTAAACAAACTACCTTAATCAGATTTTTAAGTGAACATAATCTACCACAATTACAAAGTTTAACAAAACATAGTCACATTAAACATAACTATAATCAACCACAACCATAATCAACGATAATCATCCACAATCAACAAAAATTACATATACTATAATCAACCATTAAACAAAGTTTAACAAATTAAAAGATCACAACAAAAGGACTTTTTTTATTGATTCAAATTTTGTGTCATTACAATAACTAGTTATAATTACTGACATATAGACAATACAGTACCATTCACCCTAACCCATTATCATTGACACTTGAACACACATATGAGAACCATCAATCCTAATATTGCCTAACACATAACCAATACACCCATAACAAATATCCTTTTCTTTTCTCCACTCAATCTTCTTCTACAACTTCTCAATCTTTTTTCAAGCCTCCTCCAATTGTTGCTCAATCCTTTGGACTATATCTTAGCTTGCATCTTTGTGGTTCACATCATCATTAAACCATTGATAGAAGTTATAACCATTGGGTCTCTGCAAATATTAACAAAATGGAAGGTACTCAAAATGATAGAAATCACAAACCTACATTTTTCAACTTTCCACAATCGTGCAAAAAAAAAAAAAAAAGAAAAGAAAAGAGAACATTTACATCCTAATTTCAACATCTCTAAAAGTGTCTACTTGTGTTCCTCAAGGTTTTTGAAGTCATCAACAACATCATTTCTCCACACCCAAAACTCTATAACTCCCCTTTGACAAAGATGCAAACGATCTCCAAGCTTCCACTTTCCTACAAGGTTGTGAAGATGAAGAGCCATCCATAGTCTAGTATAGATCATAAAACTATACATGGATGATTAGGATTAAAAGTTATTTAATGATCACATAACTAAAAAAAGTTATGTGACTTTGTCTTTTAATCTTAAGCTTTCATGATTTGATCCAATAGCCAAAATTCACTCCTCTCATTACACACACATGTACATATGCACACACACACACACACACACTCATGCCAAGCTCTTGCAAAATTGAAAACACATTAAGGGGAAAGATGAAATGCCCTAACACGTTAGGGTTCCTAACTTTATGCAAAAAAAAAAAAAAATCACTGAATGATGTGGCAAAATCACTACATGGGTCCAACCTAGTCATTAATAAAAACATACACATCACTTGCCTACATGTAAAGTCATTAGTTTCATGAGCGACATTACTAACAAAGTTATGGTCGTGGACTTAAAGTAACATGTTTTATATTTAGGGGACCAAAAGTAGACAAATTTTGAGGGGAAAAAAATGAATTTTGACCAATTTAGAGGGACAAAAAACATATTTAATCTTATTTTGAATAATACAATTTTCGACAAATTTACACCGCTAAAAAATTTGTAGTAAATTTTAACTACCGAAAAGTTGAAATTAAAGTTACACATACAACACTTTGTCACATGACTTCTATGTCAAACTAATGGTCCACATGAAAAGGCGCGTGATTGTCAATGTAATTCACATGATTGTTTAACAGTCTCGATTAATGGAAAGGACTAAAAACACAAAAGAATTTTTATTTTATTTTTGAAAGATTAAGACCAATCAAACCTTTTTTGAAAAACTAAAAATGCAAACCAAGTAAAAATGTGGGACAATTTTCATATTTTATCCTATATAATTTGAATTAAGTTGGACACGCTTGTTTCAACTATGTAATTATGACTGACAGCTTGATTAATTAGAGTACACCTAAAATATATGTATACAATGTATCGTGCTTTTTCCATATTTCCTTCCCTAACCTTCTCTTTAATTTGTTTGTCGTATAGATCCCAAGCGTACATTAAATGTCTCCTCCCAACTGCTATATATACATGCTCTATATTCTTCAATTTCTCATCCTTTTGCAATTCTCCCTTTCTAATAAACTCATTTATTCAAAAATATCTCTTCCACCCCAACTGTTCACATTCCCAACGTGCAAGATTAAAACCACAGTAATGGGTTGTTTGTATTTTATAAAAAAGGTCAGTTCCGGTTAATGTCTACAATTTTTTTCATATTTTCATTTTGGTATATAAGAGGGGTTCCTCATTGTTTTTTCGTCAATGCTTTGTGATCCAACTCTTTGGAAGGATCCTCACTTGATTTAATGCATGCATGAATATTGTGAAACATGTAAAAGCCCCCCAACTTTGGAAAGTTGGCCCATCCTGATATAGTGCGCGTACCATTTCATGAGGATGACAAATTAAATGTAATTTGATCGGAACTTCAAATCAAATGGACCATACAAAACTCCAGCGCATGCATGTCATTTGCTGAATGGTTCTTTTATTTGTAGTACAATTATATGATATATAATACAAATATTGAAATATCAAACAAACCGATACTAGTCAGTGCATGCATCATGATCTTGCTTGCCTTCCTACACTCCAATTTCTTAACTGTATGAAATTAAAGATATAATATAAGCTGCCATGGATTCATATTTATTCTTTTTTTGGTCCCTGAACGATTGTTCTTTAAATCTTGCTTTCCCTTTTATTTCCAACCTTTTTCAAGACATTTTTTCCTTACAAAATCACAATTATGGATTGCTTATTATGATATTTTTATTTATATTTTATTAAGATTTCTGGGCACTTCTCAACTTTTTGACTAAGGTTTTATTGTTTTTTTCTTTTCACCATTCAATGAAATGTTTTATGTACTTCTTCTTTTCCACAGTACTGCCTGTACATTCAATTTGTTATATGCATCAAAGAGGAAATAAAATTCAATCAATCCGAGCGTGCATGATTTTTATCTTTCCCTGCATTCTCAATTTCTCTTTTCTTTTCATTACCAAACCAGTAAATCTGAGAAGCTACGGATTCAAACAGTGAATGACTAATACACGTCAAAACAGCAGAAATTCAGTCCTTCGGTAATAAATATTAATGAGAAAAAAGTATATACACCAATAGTATAAAGTTTTTTTTTACGTTATCATTCAATTACAAACTACTATGAATGGTAAGTTTGTTGATGTTAATAATAACTATCCTAAAAGTCACACTAAAGTTGATTTTCAATTAGTTGACAATATCAAATCTTTTACATTAATAGTGCATATCTATTAATTCAATATTAATTCCCTTAAAATAACAATACCTACTTTTATATGGTTATTTTTTTCTTCATTTATTTTTTAAAATTAAAAATAGAAGTTGCCAAATAAAGAAAGTTAACTTGAGCTTGATTTATTTCCAAAAATCTAATACTTGAATTTAATTAATTTATTTAATATGAACTTCCTAAAAGCTTAATTTGTCTTAAAAGCTTTTTTAAAAACTTATTTTATGAAAAGATATATCAATATTATTATTGTTATTATTATTATTATTATTATTATTATTATTATCCTTTCTCTTCATATAAATTAGAATAATTATCTTGAATAAGAGTGTTTTTGGGAGTTATTCTTCAACGAGAACATATTTAGGCATTTTTCTTCAATGAGACCGTTTTTAGAAATTTTTCTTAATTTATTTCTTATCTCTTTCAATTTATCCTTTTCATCTTTATTTTTAAATTGAATTTCAATAAAAAAAAATCTTGTATCACAATCTAAATGTTTTATCATAAATCTAAAATATAATTTATATGTTTAAAATATTTATTTATTATAAATTTTAGTTATATAAATAAACATTTATCCTGTACATTACACAGACTAAAATACTAGTTTATACGTAAGGTGGCATATTAATATTAAATTTATATTGTCTAAACATACTTTTTTTTAACTAAATAAATTTGAGAAATATCTTGAGCTAATTTATTTATAAATGATACAAGTCATATTAGACAATTATTCATCCTCAACTAGGGGTGTTCATAGGTGGGGTTGGTTCATATTTAGAGTAAAATCAAATTTGAACTAATTATTTTTAATTGGGTTGGTTTGATTTGAATTTTAAAATTTTTTCAACCAATTTGAACCAAACTTATCCGATTAGGATCAAACTGATTGGTTTGTTTCGGACATCAATTTATGATCAAAAAATAAATTTTTATATTATTTTCAATTTTTATCTCCACTTATTATCTATAATTTTATATAAATATTTAATTTTATATTAATGAAAGGTAAAAATATTTCTTATTCTTTAATGACTAATTATTTATTTTATTTAATATTTATTTTTTTTGTATATAGTTATCACTTTACATATATTATTAATTTTTTTTACCCAAAATGTAATAAAAAAATTATATAATATATATGACCAAATTAAAATACTAGATGAAATCATAAGAGGATCAAAATAAACAAAGAAGAAAAGAAAAGACAAAAGTAAGAAAAACTTAAGTTCTAAAGTCTAAAATGTATTACCATAAAAATTAAAAAGGAATTGGTCCAGTTATTAGATTGGTCCAAGTTAAAGGAGATAAATCCGAGAACCAAATCAATTATAATTAATTCAATTCGAATTTGAAATGAAAAAAAAAATCAATTAATCAAACCAGTTTAACTGGTTTAGTTTAAATTGTTGAGTATATCGGATCAATCTGATCATGAATACTTGTATCCTCAACCTTATTTTATATATATATATATATATATATATATATATATATATATATATATATATATATATATATATATATATATATATATATATAAGTATGTTCTAGCTAGCTAGGGATTCCGATCAAACTAATATCTAATTTTTTTATGATTAAATCTTTCAGGACACAATCGAGGGAAAATTGAACAGAGATCGCGAGGTTTGCACCACGGATGGAGCTATTGATTGCCATGGTCATCCTGCAGTTCGAGAAAGAACTGGTACTTGGGTTACTGGAATTTTGATTTTAGGTATATATCACTCAAACCATATATATGCATATATTACCCTGTCTGAACTTTAGAGTTATAAATTTTAAACTTTCAAACTTCTACCCTATATATTAAATAAGAACAACTATTTTAAACGAGAGCGTTTTTAACTATTGTTTTTCAACGAGAGTGTTTTTAGCTGTCATTCTTTAATGAAAGCATTTTTAGGGATTTTTTAACCCCTTATCTCTTTCAATATATTATTTTCAATATATTTAGTTTTAAATTAAATTTCAATATTTTTCAAAAGAAATTATCAATAATTAAAAATTAATATTATATTACAATAATTGTTTATTATAAATTTAAAATATAATCTATATGTTCAAAAATATTTATTTATTATAAATTTTAATTATAATATAATTTATATATATTCTGAACTATATATTTATTGTAAATTTAAGTTATATAAAACAAATATTTATTCTATGTAATGCACAGATTAAAATACTAGTATAGAAAAATAATCCAATATATCGAATCATGCCAAATAAAACATTAAACAAATCTCAAGACCCTTGAAAATATAATTATTAAACTATGTGTGATTCTAACTTATTATATTTTATTTAAACAATTTCATAATTAGTATATATGTACCAAATATTTTATAAAAACTTGTGATTGAATCATGTTTATTTGTTTGTCTACGTGGTTACTTTGTTAGTGAACCAAGGGCTTGCGACTTTGGCATTCTTTGGGGTGGGAGTGAATTTGGTACTGTTTTTGACGAGAGTGATGGGTCAAGACAATGCTGAAGCGGCCAACAATGTGAGCAAATGGACAGGGACAGTTTACATCTTCTCTCTTCTTGGAGCCTTCCTTAGTGACTCTTACTGGGGAAGGTACATGACCTGTGCCATCTTCCAGGTCATATTTGTTATTGTAAGTTATCTTCATTGCATCTTTTTCCCCCTTCAATAAATGAAGCAAAACGAAAAGCACATGCACATTCGTAGACAAGCATATACTGATCGATCATCTAACTTCAGCAAACATGTCTTCTTCTTCAAAGAATATGAATTGTTAATTAATGTTGTCCTAACCTAGTTCATTAATTCTTAGTAGTGTGCTTGGTTTTGATTTTGGAAGTCACCATAGTTTAAGGAAAAGTTACAACAGACAAATTTTTGACCAAATTGTGGTTTGGGACTTTCAAAACTCTCGAAACCAAACTTGCTACAATTAGTAGTAACTTTCATCTTAATTTCCGTATTCTGTTGTGTGTCATCTTTTCATATCTCCTTACCGAATCACAATGACTTTTTAACTAAACGACAATAAAAAAGAACTGCTTGGTTAAATTACTAAATTCCAGTTTGATGTAAGTTTGAAAAAACTAGAAACCTTTTACAAAGCTCATTTAGCTAGGTCCTCAAGTTTTAATAATGTGCCTAGTCACACTTTTGACTTGCTTCGGTAAAATATAAATGCTTTTGAAGGAGAGTAAAACCGGTTATATAACTCTTCTAGAATGAGGAATTTATTTTAGAGAGAAAAATGAAAAGTTACAGTTATTTATCAAAAATAATAATTGTTAAGTTTTAAAGAATTACATAATTTATTATACATATACATAATTTAATTGTAATTTCAACTGTTAATTAATTTTTCAATTAATGACTATAACTCTAGACTGTATTATAACTCTTGACTGTATTATCTAAAGTAAATAAATACTTCATTTTAGAATAATCAATTTAAAAAATTGAAAATAAAAATGGCCTTATAATTTCTATTATTATTAATTATTATTTGCTTATCGCGTGAGTTTATATTCAGGGGCAAAGGGTTGTGTAAAAATGGAGCAGCCTTATTTGGCTATCTTACAAATGAAAAAATAATTATTGTGTACATATAATGTATTAATAACAAAATTTAATAACGAAAATTGTTTTTTCGTCACTAATATTGACGTCACAAGAATTTTAGTGACAAATATTTTAAAAATTATATATAAATTATTTCATTGCTAATATTAATTTTCTTGTAGCTTTTATTTGATAGTACTACATGACTTAAAAATAAACTAAAAAAACTACCCAAGAGGTGTTAGCTCATTATGCCTTCCTTTTACATTCTCACTCTTAATGAGATAATCTATTCTACTTTTCACTTACATTTTATATAAATATTAGTGATATGGCGAATCTTGTAGTTATTAATTGAATTTATCATATTGATATTTGAATTCATATTTTTCATCTTTATATTTGGTTCCCTTTTCAGTTTTATTTACACTAATTTTATTTATGTAGGAATAGATAAGGATGTTTATAGGATAGACAAGGATGGTTTATGTAGTTCCTACTTGATCCAAAATTTTTATTAAAATTATTTATTTAGATCTAATTCAACCTAATCAAATATGTGGAATGAGGTCAATTTAAATTATTGTCATAACCTATCAATTTTAATGTTTTATAAAACAAAATCATAAAATTAGATAAATATAAAACTAAAATTAAGATATATTTTATAATATATATTTTAAAATAAATAATATCATGTTGTGAAAAATGATATCTAGTAAGTTAAGAAGTTTAATTATTAATATATAATTATTAAAAATGATATAATTTTTTAAAAAAATATAGTACATTAAGTTAGGTTAAAACAACCTAAAATATAAGTCAGACTTCTTCTCAAAATACATTAGATCCTATCAAATTAGCTTTGAGTCAAGCCGAGTTAACGAGACAATTGGGTCTGAACAATTAAGAATTAAATGATTCGGTGTGTGTATACACACAAACATGAGCAAGAGTTTGGTGTCACAATATCTGTTGTGTTCAAGAGAATTAATAATTTTTATATGACAGGGTTTGGTTTCATTATCATTGTCATCTTACATATTCCTATTGAAGCCGAGTGGTTGTGGTGATAAAGAATTACAGTGTGGATCATACTCATCATACCAAACTGCTTTGTTCTATATTTCCATATACCTAATAGCCTTGGGAAATGGAGGATATCAGCCAAACATAGCTACATTTGGGTCTGATCAATTTGACGAAGGAGATCCTAAGGAAAGCCTTTCAAAAGTTGCATTTTTTAGCTACTTTTATTTGGCTTTGAACCTTGGATCGCTATTCTCAAACACCATATTGAATTATTTTGAGGATAAAGGACAATGGACTTTGGGATTTTGGGCATCAGCTGGCTCTGCTGTTGTGGCATTGATTCTGTTCCTTTGTGGCACACGAAGGTATAGATACATTAAGCCTGTTGGAAATCCATTACCTAGAGTTTGCCAAGTTTTTGTTGCTGCTGCAAGAAAATGGAAGGTTAAGGCACCAGGTGAAGAAAAACTTCACGAGGTTGAAGAATGCTCAACCAACGGAAGGAGAAAAATGCTCCACACTAAAGGATTTAGGTGCGTATATCTTTCTCTCTCACACACATTGGATTTGCTAATTATTCATACTTTTTTAAAGGAGTATATTAATAAGTTGGACAAAACATAGATATAGTACTATATATATGTACTATTGTGCTGTTTTATAATTAAAATCAATTTGATTAGACAAAACATAGATATTGTACTTGTGTCACACTTTCATTTAGGAAATGTTTTCATCCCGATAACTAAAATGGACAGTTATCATTGAGTTGATTAGGTGAAATATCAATTTTAATTAGAAATTACAATACCAACAGTACGATATCTAAGTCTTATCCTAACAAGTTATGTCTTTGGAAGCATTGTAAGAAATCTACATTATAAATTGTTACCATACATCTTTTAAAAATAAATAAATAAGTGAGAGTATACAATGCTAATACAATTCAATTAGTTTTTAAGAAGTATATGTTAGCAAGTCATTATTGATGAAATTTATACTCATTTGTCAGGTTCTTAGACAAGGCAGCATTTATAACATCAAAAGATTTGGAGCAGATGGAAGAGAATAAATGCAGTCCATGGTGTCTACCGACTGTGACACAAGTAGAAGAAGTGAAATGCATCCTAAGACTACTCCCAATTTGGCTATGCACCATAATGTACTCAGTTGTTTTTGCTCAAATGGCATCACTCTTTGTGGTGCAAGGTGATGCGATGGACACTGGAATTTCGAGTTTCCACATTCCTCCAGCCAGCATGTCTAGCTTCGACATTTTGGGGGTAGCATTTTTCATCTTCATTTATAGGCACGTTCTTGACCCTCTTGTAGCCAAAACAATGAAATCCAAACTCACAGAGCTTCAAAGGATGGGAATTGGTCTAGTCCTTGCAATTATGGCCATGGTCTCAGCAGGATTGGTAGAGCAATTCAGGTTGAAGTATGCAATAAAAGATTGTGATCAATGTGATGGGTCTAGTTCACTGTCCATTTTTTGGCAAGTACCACAATATGTACTCACAGGAGCATCAGAGGTTTTCATGTATGTGGCTCAATTGGAGTTCTTCAATGACCAGGCACCTGAAGGATTGAAGAGCTTTGGCAGTGCACTTTGCATGACATCAATATCACTAGGAAACTATGTGAGTAGTTTGCTTGTTGCAATTGTGATGAAATTCTCTACCAGAAATGACATACATGGTTGGATCCCAGGGAACCTTAACTTGGGACATTTGGACAGGTTTTACTTCCTCTTAGCAGCACTAACATCAGCTGACCTTATAGTTTATATTGCATTGGCTAAGTGGTATAAATATATCAAATTTGAAGGAAGGGACGACGAAGAAGACATCAAAAAGGAAAATCGTGAGCTTATAGTGTAGAGATATTACATGATAAATTAAATATAGTCTTGTTGCAATGATGGAGAAATTTATTATGCATTTCTCTTAGTGAAGCAGAAGTACTACAGATTGTATTCGATGATGTATTTCATGTTCAATTATATTTTATATTAAAAAATATATTTTGCTTTGGTGTATACACTTCAAGATTATTATTATATACTAAATAGAAAAAAATGTTAGATGTTAAAGATTATTTTTGTTAATATTATCTATTTGTCTTTATCTAATAAAAATAAAATTGTTAATATAAAAAAATTATTATCATACAATATTTTTTGCTTTCATCTTATTTTTCTTTTTATTTCCTATCTCATCACCAGTACATCTATCACTTTCTCTCTTTTATTTATTGTTTTTCTTATTTTTCTCTTCCACCGATGGAATGTAGTTTAACATATTTCTTAATATAAACATCTTTTAATAAGAAAATTTTATTGATGTGAGTATAAAATTTACTTTAACCTGTTTACGAGAAGAATATGGATCACATACAACATGGTACTTTAACTAATATATATGAAGGAGAAAGATTCTCTCCAAGAAAATTTAACATGCGAGAGTCATGTGAATTAATCTTTTCTATTCATAACTTAACTTCATCCATCTATAACTTTTAAATATAAGTTTATAGTATTTTTTATAAAATAAATTACATAATTTTAATAGTTAAAATTTCATCCAGTAAAAATGTCATTGCAAAAAAATACAAACTCTAATATGGAAAGGAAATTGTACTTTTGACTTTGTTGAATACCATGACCAAGACTTAACTTTCATCAAGTCCAAGAAGTGTAATATCAAAAGATTCATTCCTAAAAACAATATTGTTACATCAACCGCAGATACCATGCACATAGCCATAAGATACGACCAAACTTTTTAGCTATTTTACCTTATTTTTTATTATTCTATTTTGTAAAGCTAAAGCATATATGTCATGCTCTTATGCTCTTTCAGGTAAGAGGTGAGTATTAAATGTGAATTATTATATAAATTTGATATTTCAAAACCTCATTTATTAATATTAAGATATTACATTTTATATTTAAGAGAATTGAACACCTAAATTTGTCTTTTATTTTTTTGTTTTATTTTACAGTATTGTTATTGTACTTGTTTTCCCTTTCTGCACAATTATATTGGGCCAGCCTAGCCCAACAACTTTGTTCTAAACGTCCACACCTTCACGGACTCTTCTTGCCTAACCATATTTGGCAAATTTGGCTTTGCCTATCTAACTGTAATTAACACATTTTCCTTTCCTAATTGTGCTTACTGGCGTAGTCAATCTGTGTTTATCCAAGATAGTGGAAACCGCACAATCTTCTTGAAAGTTCTCAAAATGCTGAGTCAGATATCCACACAATTGAAAGCAAAAAGAATTCAGCTACTTCTGCTTATTAATTTATTTAGTTTGGGAACATTGCAGTATTGCACAATCTTAAGCAAGCAAATGCACATTATAGAAATATAAGAGGTAAGACTAATAAATATTAGGAACTAACACAAAATTTCATTCCTACGAAATGAAGTGAAATCCTCAAAATCTGCTTGAAAGTTTCCCAAATGCCGAGTCAGATCAACATCCGCAAAACGATAAGGAGGAACAACATCAACTTTATTTATTTCTATAAGTTTATCAGGAATCTTAGTTTGAAAATGTTAAATTTCCATGTTTAATGTAAGGATTTTAAAAATTATTCTTAGGAATCTAATATTTCCAGGAATTGTTTTTTAACTAAGTTTTCCACTAAATTTTTCCCGTGGCAAGAGGTGGAAATCCAAGACTTCCATGAAAGGGAAAAGTTTGTTCATAATTATGTATTTCATTCCCAGGAATATTTTAGTCATACCAAATATATTTGTGATATTCTTAAAAAACATAATTTCCAAAAAATATAATTTCTGAAAAACATGATTTCTAGAAATGAAAAAAGATTTCGTATACCAAACACTCCTAAAGTTTGTGCACATTGCACATTCTTAAAGGACGCTTAAGCCAATTAACATAAGGAATTAACACAATTAATTTTTCCTAATTCAACTTACTTGCGTAATGTAGTTGTGCTTATCCAAGAGGACGTGAAACCCATAAATTCTGCTTGAAAGTTTCTACATTGATGAGTCAGATATCCGCAAAATGATAATCGGGAGAAAATATCAGCTACCGCTTATTCATTTCTAATTTTTTTTAGTTTGCGAGCAATGGCCAAATTAATATTGAGCATTTTAATAAAAAATAAAATTGAGCTTCCCTTTGGACTAATAAAAAAGTTCTTTTTCTTTTTTTTTCCTTTTTGAAGATGACTAATAAAAAAAAGTTATGTGGCATAATATGTGACGTAATCCAAATAAATATTATGGTCAGTACATACTGAAGCCAATTGGACTAAAAACTAACCAAAGACAAGGACTTAGCACATTTGACCAATTTAAAGTTAAGGATTATGACACTGACTTCCTGTCCCCTGTCTCCTCAAAGCCAAGTTGAAAGCTTTGACGTAAAAACAAAGAAAGAAAAGAAAAAGAGAAAGAAAAAGGCTAAGATTGAGGTAAAGAAAGTTTGAGAGGAAAAAAAATAAGTTGACAAAGTTGAGTCTGGAGTTATTTCAATTCCTTTGTCACCGAGTTTTTCTTTTATGTGTGTTGCTATTTTCGAATCAACACTATATAAAATTTTATTAAAATGTAATTGTGCAAAATTCTCTACATCAAAAGAATTCTTTTTTATAATATAAATATTAGAGCCGCTAGCTTTTTGCTAACTGAAGTTCTAGGAAATATAGAGGTTCAATTTGACTCTTGGTGACAGCATGATTTCAAGATCAGTGTTATTATGTACTATGGAAAAGAGAGGCACTTCATGTTTTTTTTTTTAAAAAAAATAAAAATAAAATAAAATAGTGAATGTAATTATTAGTTTAGAGAATAGTTAAAGAGCAAAATAGTAGATAATTTAGAGAGTGATTAAAGGATATAGTAGTCCACTAAAAAGTTGAGACTAAAAGAGGATATTATCTTTATTATCGTCATAGATTTATACTACTTTCAAAATTAAGGTCTTATTATGAACTAAAAAGAAAAAAGGATTAAGATCGTATTTAGACAAAAAAGATAATAATTGAATACTAATTTAATAAGTAGTATACTAGTATATGAGAGTTTATAATTTATTTCTGATAAATTTTAGGGTGAAATTTATTAAAATTAAAAAACTATAAGATCACTAATCACTTATATACTTAATCAATTTAAACATTTGTTTAAATATTTATATGATAAGAGAAATTTAAATAAATTCAACAGAAATTCTTGTGAACGTTCCTATCAATTTATGTAAATTATATATATTAAAATGTTTAGAAAAAAAAATTTGACTATGTTTTAACTGTGCTCTGTTAAAGACATTTTTCTGTTAATTTTGTTTTTGTTTATATTTATAGAATATCTCGATGAAATCCGAAAATAAAATCACTGTTCTTTTTATTGCTTCATAATATAATTACGAGACTAATATATGTACATTTTTTTACCCAAAAAAATGTAATATATAAGCATTAGAAGGTTGGGCATGCTCATCTCAAATATGTCATTTTCATTGACAGCTTTCATAATTAGAGATTCACGTAAAACATGATTTTTTGCCAACTGTGTGCCAAGTTATTGAATTATTGATGATGATCGTATGTGATTTTATTAATTACAAGTGTCCAACTCTATCACGCTTCTTCCAAATCTCCTTCCTTACATATTTACCCCAACTTTTCCTGTGCAATGGAATCTTTAATTTGTTTGTCGCTTGTTACTTGTGAATCCCATACCATCCATTGGAAGTCCGATCCTTCTATATATATGGGAAGTTGTTCTTTCTGCTTGTTAGTGATTAGGGATGATAAAATAGGCTAACTTAATTCATTGTATGTAAAATGCAAATTAATGTTGGTCTATTAGTGTCAATCTCGACACCAATGCGATGTTAAACTAATATTAATATGTTTTTCGTTAATATTTTTTTAATCTTTTTAAAATTGCACTAGCAATAACCGACGCTCTTAAATAATTTTAAAAAAATATATTATTAGTGTTAGATAGGTTGATGCTAGTTTTTCATTTAAGAGCTAAAACAAAACCTTCTCTTCCCTCCTCTCCTTCTCAGCATTTTGAAACCTCATTCCTCTTTTACAGTCAGTTTCGAACACAGGATATGCAAAGGACGAAAGCGTGAACAACGGAAAAGAGGAGTTGTTGTGTTCCTTCCTCTGTTTGAAAGCCATAAAAAAGAGAAGGAATGATCACAAAATGTATGGAACCCACAAATTTTAGTATCTTTCCAAAAGTGGACGGATTAAAGAAGGAAAGTTGGTGTTTTATGAGAAAAATACAAAAATACTCTAATTTGAATATATTTCTTTTTTTTTTATTAAGGATATTTATGTCTTTTAAATACACATTTCTTTTCTTTCCTTTCATATTTTATACAACCAAACAAGAGAAAAGAAAAAATTTATCTTTCCTTCCTCTTACTTTCTCTCTTACCAAACAACTTAAAAAATCATCTCATCTTCCACTCACTTTCTTTCCTTTCACTTTCTTTCTTAAACCAAACATACCATTATTATGAAAACGAAACTTTTTTCCCCTCCTCTCACTCTTTTTGTTGTTGTTGGTTGCAATGTGCAAGGTAGAAAGTAGCGACACCATCGCTGCTTAGACTTGGATTGTCACTATGCACGGAGAGAAGGGTATTATTTGGACTGGGTGTGTGTCGTCGTTGACGAGGGATGCATCAAAGAGAGGGACATATCATTAATCACCCTAGTGTTAACATACCAGGATTGAAAATACAGGCCACTCAATAATCTATTTGACACTTATTGAGAGGAAAAAAATAATAAAAAAGAGAGAAGTGTAAATATGGTAGGTCATGTTCTTTTTTTTGTTGTTGTCCAGGATATTTCCCAGCTAAGAGCCAGAGCTTAATTCCTCGAGATACGAAGATCCATTTAAGGGGCTAACCTTCCCAATAGATGCTCTTCCATACGCATAGATATGAGATCAAACTCCTAACCGCATGCTCTGTAGTTGTGATATTATAGGTGAGAAGTATTCACTAATTTTGCCGATGACTAATCTTCATAAAAAAATCTGACTGACCACTTTTAGTAGAGTTTCCCATTCCAATTACGTGTTTTCCATTTACAAGACTCAAATATGAAATTTTGTTTAAGAGATTCGAATCTAATTCCCTTTAGACTAATGTAATGTCGGTAAATATAATAGGTAATATAATATAATAATAAAATAATAAATAATAAATATTGATGAAATCTTTAAAGAGATAGGATATTCACCAATGATTCCTCTTTAAAAATAGTATATTCGCTGATATAATCTAGGCCCTTTATTTTATTGATACTTTTAGGCCCTTTATTGTTGATGATACCATTTCAAATAGATAAAATGTACTACACCACCGATGGTCCTATTAAGATATTATTCTCCGGTTTTCGTTAAAATTTTCTAAAATTTACTTGTAAACAGTATGTTGACATTTGTTTTGCCCTCAGTCAAAACTCTGATATCGTGTCAAAATGTATTGGCTGAAATAACAAATGTCATATCACAACACAAGGTAGTGACTGGCACCAAAGTTGAGTGACATATACCTATCTTGCTTGAGTGAATAGCTGGTTTTTTGTTTTATTATTTTGCTTTTTCCTGCTTACTATTTTTCACATTTTTCATACTTTTTTCATCCTAAAATGGTTCATGAACATCTGTGTTCATAGACATCTAGATAGAAAATAAAAAAATGTAGATGTAATAAATGATACGATATAATAAGAAAAAAAAAAGTTAATTAAATGTATGTATTATATAGATATATCATTACTCTTTTGTATCACATTTTTTACGCTCTCTCTTTTTGTTTTATCTTTCTCTTCGTTCTAGCCATTTACTCCTCACAAAGAAAGCGCGAAAAAGACATAACAGAAAGTGGACTAATGCAGGTGTGTCCAAACTACTACAGTACAGTATGAGCTCATGACGACATTTAGAAGAAATAAAGTTGGTCTATTGAAATGCCATGAGTTGAAGGGGATGTATACCCAACAATGGTCAGATGGCGACAACAACTATAGTCTACATCGGAGGCAATTTCGACGACAAAAACAGAGATATTTGACGCACCACAACATAAAGAGTAGTTACGATGAGTAGTTACCAGGAAAGCAATTCAAACACAATCCCATCGGCAAAATTGGTCTTAGTGGTGCAAGAAAGTGAAACCAACAAATTCTGCTTGAAAGTAGGGCCGGCCTAAAGACTAATAACAAATCCTATGAATTTGATTCCAACTTGTTTTGGGTTACATATATTCTTTTAATTTTTTAATGATAAAGTCTAATTTAAGGTCTTATTTATTTTCAATTTATTAACTCCTAATTATAATATCGCTTATCCTCTTTTTTTTTTATATTAAATAACTACTATACTCATAATGTTTCCTATAATTTTTTTCTCATATTTTATTTCTCTACTATGCTTATATTTTTTTTTCTATTTCACATCAAATGGTATTATCTACTTATGGAAACGGAATTATGCAAACTATAAACTTCTAATAAATCAGCTTTTTTAAAATTCAGTATCTATTCACTAAAATTCCTTTTTAATCTTTGCACGTTTAATTTTATTTTTTTTTATAGAAAATAACACTCATATGTGTTGTCTTCATATTTGATTGTTAAAATATATTATTATTTTTTTATAAGCTATTTTAATTGTAATCACACATAGGGTCCGTTTGGCAGTTAAAATATGATAACATAGGATATAAAAGTAGGATAAGAACTTGATAGGATAAAAGCTAGATAAACTTTAATCTTATCTATTATTTGGTGCACACCAGATAATATTATTGTGTTATCATGTCTTGTGTGGCAGTGATGATGGCAATGACGTAACAATGACGGTGGTGGCAGTGGTAACAATGGCAGTGGTGGCGGCAACAATGGTAGGGCTGATGGCGACAGTGATGGTAGCAATGGTAAAGGTAATGGTAGTGATGATAATGAGGGTGGAAACAATGATGGTAGTGATAGTGGTGGTGACAGTAGCAATGGTGGTAGCGGAGGCGATGGTGGGGTTGGGGGTGGTGAGAGGGAAGGAGAGAGACTATCCTATTCTGTTACTTTTTAATCTAGCCATCCTTCAAGATAAGAAATACATTGCACCAATAGGGTAGGGTAAGCAGTAGGATAAACAAATCATATCCTATTGGTGCACCAAACAACTTATTATAGCAAGATATAATAATTATTCTATCCTATTATATCCTAACCACCAAATGAGTCTATAGTGTTTTTCATCAATTTCAAAATATGGTTCCATTTCCTATATTATATATTGTTTCAATTATATTTCACACTTTTCCAATTCATATTAAAAAACATTTTGTGTAGAAATTAAATCTAAAACGAAATTAAGCCTATATATTCTATTAAATGTATTATTTACAAAAAGAATATTATCATTGAAATATTAATAATGAAATTATAATTTATAAATTAATTAATAATTATATGTGTGTGTTAGAAAACTAATTTTTATTAAAAACTAAAGATATTTATTGTGAACTTTAGAAAACTCACAAGTTGCTATTTGGCTCTTAATTAAACCCTAAAATATCTTAAGCCACTCTGGTTGAAAGTTTTGAAAGGCTGATTTGAAGGTCCGCAAAATGATAAGCACAAGAAGTTATCGCCGATCTGCTTATTCATTTCAACAGTTTCAGCAACTTGCTCCATCTTATGAAAAGTAACGCTTTTCGCTTTTGATAACCCATTGCACATTAAAGTAATATAAGACGTATGCCAATTGAATAGGGGCGTGACTTTCCCATTTCATGCACACATACTAAAAGCCAAGTTGGACACAAAATTAACCTAACATTTTTATTAAGCGAAAATGACGTATATTTTGGTTTTAATTTTCGGGATGACACTGACTTCGTTCTCTACTGTGTCATGCTCAAAACTTAATTTGTGACTAAAGTTCTCAAATTGGGAAGAAGAAAAGGTTAAAGCAAAGAGACAGGAAATGAAAAGGAAAGGTTGAGAAAAAAGAAAAACAAGTTGACAAAATTAAGTATATAAATTGTGTTGTTAATAAAACTATTTTTTTCAACTTGTTAATTTTGTCTTTTAAAGACATTTTATTAATACAAATTTATTAATAAGATTGAAGTCATTAATTAATGATAATCAATAAGGAAAACTTTTTTTTTTTTGACAGAAACAAACTTATTGCATTTTCATTAAAATAGCATATTCAACACAAGTAGGAATAACTTGAAACACTTGGGAGCTAGCAAAAAATACATGTGCCCTTGCAAGAGCATGAGCAACTACATTAGCTTGCCTCCTAACAAACTCAAGTTTATGTAAAGAAAGTAACCTCCTACATTTTTCAAGAACTTGTCCAAACTCTGACACATCAATCCCTGGATTATGTATGCTATCAACCACAGCTTTACAATCTAATTCAAAAATTACTCTATATAGCCCTAAATTAATACACCAATGAATCGCTTGAAGCAAGGTAAGAGCTTCCCCCTCATGGACCTACGGAACTGTGGCTTCCCAACCAGATTGTGTAGCAACAAAACAACCTGCACTGTCACTTAGACATATATCAAAACCAATCTGTTGCTAGGGATTGAAGAAAGCAGCATCAACATTACATTTTAAACAAGCTACTGGTGGAGGTTTCCAAGCAACATTAGCTACATCTTGAGCATCCGTATGGTCTCCAACAAAATGGTTCTTAGAGGCTAACCACTCACCTAAAGTCGTTGAAGCTCTAGCAATGATTTGCAACTCTTGTTCCTCCTTATCTTCCCATAGTTTCCCATCGTGCCTCCTCCAAATACTCCATAGGATCATTACAAATAAATCCAGCTTCTGATTATTAATTCCTATGCAAGCTTTAAAGAACATCTCAGAAAAGTTTTTGACGTGTCCAGCAACGACTCAATAACTCTCCACAAATCAACCAATTTCCAACATTTTATACTAGTCTGGCATGTAAAGAAAACATGAAAACAGTTCTCCATAGCTGTACTACGTGCACAACACACAACATGCTAAACAAAGCACACCTTTCTCCTACAATTGCATACGAGTTGGCAAACAATTCCTACATGCCCGCCACAAAAAGTTTTTAGTTTTGGCGGAACATGCAGATACCACAGCATTTTCCAATTCCCTACAACATGATTCTCTACAGAATCGGCCAAGTTTTCCAAATACAAGTTATAAGCTGATTTTACAGTATATATACCATGCCTATTATGAGACCATATTGGCTTATCCTCCTTAACTGAAGCCACTAAAGGCATCCACAAAATAGCTTTAACAACCTAAGCTGGCATTAATGCATCTATCAACAACTTGTTCCAAGTTTTTGTACCCTGGAGCATAAGGTCCTGTACTGTCATATCCCTTAGTCCAGTTATGGGTGGATCTCCAACACTCAAACTCCCTCCATCTCGCAGCCATGGATCCTTCCATACACTAACCTGTGTACCATCCCTAATCTGCCATCTATAGTCTTCTCTAATCAATACCTGGGATGTCCAGATGCTTCGTCACATAAAACTTGGATTATGACCAATAACCAAATCCAAGAAACCCCCATTAGGAAAATATTTAGCTTTGAAAACTCTTGAAACCATGGTTCTAAATTGCAGTCCGCAACCGCAATTGTGGCCGCAACGTAAAGGTTTTTGGACTCACCGCAACCGCATCGCGACCGCAATTGCGGCCGCATCAACCGCATTTTTCCGCAATTTTCCGCAATATTAGGGATTTCAATGAAAACGCAACAGCGACCGCAACCGCAATTTAGAACCATGCTTGAAACCAAAGCATCAGGATCAGAAATAAATTTCCAACCTTATTTCCCCAGCATAGCCAGATTAAAGCCATATAGATCACGAAAACCCATTCCCCCAACTTCCTTCCTAACAGACAATCTATCCCAAGTCATCCATCTAATCCCTTTCGAATTTCTTAGTTGCACCCCACCAGAAGGGATTCGTCATATGTTGAATCTCCTCATTTAAAGATCTAGGAATAATAAATACACTCATGCAATACGAAGGGATAGCTTGCAAAACAGCTTTGATCAAAATCTCTCGCCCAGCTTGAGATAAAAACCTCCCACTAAAAGAATTAATCTTCTTCTACATTCGGTCTTTTATATAACTGAATGATACCTTCTTACTTCTCCCAATCATAGAAGGCAATCCCAAATATTTTCCAGTCCCCAAAACAGCCAGCACCCATCAATTAAGAAGGAAAATTTAATCACTTATATACTTGGAAAAGTTGGTATTAATTATTTTTATTAACAATTTTAATTATCTTTATTGGCTTTGCGTTTAACTTATATTATACTATTGATATAATATAAAATTAATTTGATTCATCTTTAAATATGTACACAAGAAATTTAATTTTTAAATCAATTCAAAGTTTATATGTTATCATAACTTTAAATCAAATCAAATTAATTTAAATTAAGTCAATTCTAGTTTTGGGTGCAAAGCTCTTTCTAATTTTTATTGATTACAAACACAACCTTAATTTATAAGACGTTTGTATTCTAGCTATCATCTTTTAGGTAGTTATTTAATGATATGTAAATGTCATATATTTTTAGGTATACTTAATCAAAATATTGTATGACACTTGTAAGATTACAATGTACAATTAGATACACGTTTCGAAATTGTTGTACGCAACTCATTTAACTGCGATCCAGCTCATAGTGTCTTATAAGATGGAATATCTTGCTCATTTTATGGTGTGCTCCGTCAACATTCCACGCCAAAGGCGCAAGCTGAATTTCTGATCCTGCACAAGTTGCAAAGGAAGCATTCCAAAATGGGTTTTTCTTATAAGTTTTTCCCAACAATACTTTTGCTTGTTTCGTCAGTTACTACTACCCTGAAATTTTAATTATAAATACATACACAAGCCCCTTACTGATACGTAACTTGCACCATATTTCCATCCTGTAATTAGGGCCATTTTATTGAAATAGAAGTCAAGAACTCGTTTTATACATAAATAATCCTAAGTACTTTTATAAAATGATATTATATATTAATAATCCTAAATACAAAATGATATTATGTATCGGCTTATATATGTTTTTGGTTCCTGTAATATACTTTTTTTTGGTTTTGATCCTTATATATATATATTTTTAAAATGATTCTTGTAAAATTTCTTTTTTTAATTTTGGTCCATGTTATTTTGTTTTAGTCCTTGTAATATATTTATTTTTTTGTTTTCATCCTTGTAATATGTAAATAATTTGTTTTTAGTCCTCATCAAATTTTTTTCAAAAGGACTAATTCAAAATAAACAAATGATACATAAAAACTATTTTCTTATATATTTTCGGATATTAAATTTGTAATAATTACTTTTTATAAGTATAAGAATGTAACATTTAATATTATTTAAGATAATTATATATTACATTAATAAATATAACATTTGATATTAATGTACAACTAAATGGTTTATATAATATGCTTATAAATTTAATTTATTCTAAATAATATTTTTTAGTATATATTTTTAATATTAAATTTGTAATAATTATCCTAAAGTCACAAGGAAAACACAATAAGGAGGTTTGAATTCTGTTTTCAAAAACTTTTCACAAATCCTTTTAAAAACGCTTTGAAACCCAACAAATGATATGCTTTGCAAATCTATACAACACTATAAGACGAAACTAATGTATCATTTTCTAAATCATGAACAATTTTATAAAACTGGTTGTTCAAAAATTACAATATTTTTTTGCAAGTTCAACTTTCTTATTTACGTTAGTATAATAAAAGAGATAACAGAAGATTAAAAAAAAAAAATACAAGCTTTTATCTTGTTCGTCTCACAATCCAAGATAACATCCATTCTTAACAACCATCGAGGTTTTCTCTTGACAAAAATAGATTTACTAGAACTATATTCCAAATTATTACAAATATTCTTTCAATCTTACTTATTCAGGCAATCACACCCCAAGTACTTTTTTCTCTTGCCTCTACAGACACTACAACCAAGTATTCTTTCAATAAGTTTTTTCATGCTTAAAACCAAACCATACAAGTTTGAAGGTAACAAGTAACTATAGACTAATGTTTTTTAAGTTCAGATAAATGATAGTGTAATGCACTCAAAGTATTTGCAACGTTTATCGAGAATTTTTTTAAATAGTTGAAAGAGCGTAATAAATGCAAATTTGTTAATCTCTTCCATCTTTGTAACTTGTTGACTTTTTAGGCTTTTATAGGCAACTACAGACTAGTTGTTGTGAGAGTTTCTCTCTCTTGTTCAAAATAAATGTTGGAGTGCTTAAATGTTTTCTCCATTTTGATAAGGATATTCAAACAAATTATGTTTTTATCTTCTCCTTTTGCACTTTGTCTATGCAATAAGTATATGTTTTCATATTTGTGCACATATCCCAGACTTTTATTGTAACGTTATATTGTCTACTTCTGTTTTTGTGTTAATCACACTCTTCAAGATACAAAAGTTGGCAAACTCTATATTTTGTTTCTTTTGGATAAGACTATAAACTTTAGGCTTATTAGATATACCAAGTTGCTTATCTGTTTGATTGTCTTGATAGTATTCTTATATGAGAAATCACGCAACAAACAAAACTTACAGTTAAGTGATAGACAAAACTTGTTAGATGCATCAAGTTGTCTTCTATTTAGACAAAACAATTAGACGATATTATTAAAATCAGACGATACAGACAATCTTTATCACTTAAAAGATATTAGTCTTTATCAACAAATATATCTTTATGTCTATTTTGTTATTATTAAAATTCAGTGTTAAATGTTTTAGACCTAATAATTAATTTTTATAGTAATAATTTTTTAAATATATTTATTATCATGGAAAACTTTATCTCCTAGAAATATGTTATAATTAATGAATATAACATTATAAATATTATTTAAATTAATAATATATTATATTTAATAATAATGTTCGGTCATTAATTAAAAAGTTAAATAAGGATAATTATAATTAATAAAAAAGAAAACAGGCTATGTATTAACAGTGTAAAATAGTTTTACACTGTCATCCAATCACAAACTATCATTTATTGTAAGTTTGTCGACTTTTATAATAAATACTTTAAAAGTCATATCAACGATGATTTTTGATTGGTTGACAACGTAAAACTTTTTACACTGACAGTACATGACCATTAAACGCTTAATAAAATATAAAATTGATTAATCAAAATTAAATTTTACATTAATATATATTTTATATATATGTATAGATAGATACTTGTAAATGTGATTATACAAGTACATTTGAATATGGGGCACGTATCTTTCAAATACGTAATTATCACTGACAGCTTGCCTAATTAGAGTGCACATAAAACGTGATACACTATCAAATTCACGATGATTGTGATGTGTTATCAGTAAGTGGTATGTATCCAACTGTATCACGCTTCTTCCAAATTTTCCTGTGAAATGGCAAGAGTTCAAGACTCCCTCTTTAATTTATCTGTCACTTTCTACGTGTATATCTCCTAGCCAACTCCACCCAACTTCTATATATACATGCCCAATGCTAGCTTCATGCTCATACCTACATGCGGATATCTCTTGTTATCAAACCCATTTATTCAAAATCTCATCAACTCTTCCAATCGTTCAGTTTTTCGTCTTACAAGATTAGTCCCAGTAATGGGTTGTTTGTATTTTCTTAAAAAGGTTAGTTACTGTTATTTCCCATTTTTTTTTTTTTTCAAGTTTTACGGGGAGGGGATTCTCATCGGTTTATTCTTCTAGTTGAGTTGATCCTCACCGGTGCGTGTTTATTTATTTCCCTTTTTTTTCCTCTCTCTCTCTCTTGCTTTGATTTAATGCATACATGAATGGGAACTGTGAAAGCTCCCCAATTTCTAAAACAACAAAATTTAGATGTAATTATTTAAGTGTTTTTAGTGTTGTTCTTTAATCACAATCAGAGTTTTACCTTGAAAATTAATGCCAACCTTAAGTGCTAAATTTTGTTGTGCGTATTACTAAAATGAAATTATAATTTTAATTAGAGAATAATATCAAAAGATCTAAGTAACAATATTTAAATTTATCCCTTCAAAAATCTTGATCAATATGATGGCACGTGTATCACTCTGTGAGCGCCACATGTGTTCTTACTGAAAGTTCAAAAGGCTCGTAAAAATCTTGAGAGCATGCGAAGTCTCGTGTTGGGTTTTGCTTTTATGCGTAATACAATTATGATAGTTACATGAACAGTGTGCCATGCAGGTGACATTATTTGTGAATTGAAAAGAAAATGGTGACAACTAGATATTAAAATATGAAATATCATATTAATACAATAAAATTATACAATAATTATTTAATAATCCCTTTTTTTTTTTCTATTTCTCTCTATTATATCATCCATCATATTTTTCTTTTTATCTCATTTTATATAAATTGTTGTATATATTTATTGTATGGATGTAATTTCTCTTAAAATATCAAACTAACCAATACTGATCAGTGCATCGAGATCTCGCCTTTCCTACATATTCCAACTCCCTCACGTGTGAAAGAGGCAATATATAACCTATTTATTCAGTTTTTTTCACCTGCACAATTGGTTGATCTTTTAATCTTATTGCCTCACATGTCCAACTCTTTTCAAGATATTTTTGCTTGAAATATCGCGTTCATGGATTGCTTATGACTTCCTCATTTATGTTTTATGAAAGTTTTATTTACTTCCCTACTTTATTGAACATGTCTCAATGCACAAGAAATGGAGGAAATGTCCGGTGCAAAAGATGAAAAGAACATGTTCCAACAGTGCATTACTTCAAAAATAAAAATAAAAATAATTATGGTCTGCTCTCTCCAACACGCACGGTGGATTGGGACAAATTTAAAATAAGAATTTATTCAGAATACAGTGTAATATATATATATATATATATATATATATATATATATATATATATATAATTTGTTTATTTTTTTTACTGTCATACAAACACAGATTTCTATGTATAATAAGTCTAGTGACTTTTACATTCTAAGATGATTTTTTATTAGTTAATAGCATAAAAATATTTATTCTCTTAAAATAAATCCATACTAAGTAGATTGTAACTTTGCAAGAATTGCGATCAAACAGTATTCTAATATTTGATTTTATTTTTTTTTTGACTAATAAATATTTCAGGACATGACGGAAGAAAAGGTTAATAAGGAGCACCACGTTTGCACGACAGATGGAGCTATTGATAGCCATGGTCGTCCTGCAGTCCGAGAGAGAACTGGTGATTGGGTTGCTGGAATATTGATTTTAGGTATCACTCAACTCTTTAACTATACCAATAAACTATATCTACTCTTTATATACCAATTAGAGTATAACTTGGAGAGTGAGACTAATATGTGTCAAATATCTTATGAAAAGTTGTGATTGAATCATGTTTATTTATAGGGGTTTTTTAACTTATTCCAAGTAAAAATATGGTTAAACAATTCTATCAAAGTTGATGCAATTTTCTATGTTGTACCAACCATTTTTAAGTATATAAAAAATTATACCAATCACCTTTAATTTTTACTTGGAATAGGTTAGACAGTCCCTTATTTATATATGCTATAATTTATATTTAGCTTTATGTACCAAATATTTTATAAAAGCTTGTGGTTGAATCATGTTTATTTATTTGTCTACGTGGTTACTTTGTTAGTGAACCAAGGGCTTGCGACTTTAGCATTCTTTGGGGTGGGAGTGAATTTGGTACTGTTTTTGACGAGAGTGATGGGTCAAGACAATGCTGATGCGGCCAACAACGTGAGCAAATGGACAGGGACAGTTTACATCTTCTCTCTTCTTGGTGCCTTCCTTAGTGACTCTTACTGGGGAAGGTACATGACCTGTGCCATCTTTCAGGTCATCTTTGTTGTTGTAAGTTACCCATATTGCACATACAGAAGCTAGCATCTAATGATCTAACTTTGGACTAATTTGATTCAATGTTAATTACCATCATATATTATCGGATTTATTCATGTCCGTGGCTAAGCTCAAATTTTGAAAAATAAATAAATAAATAAATTTGAGGATGCTGAAAGACAAATATAACTCTAATGATATTATGATAATGTCAACATTGGCGGAGTGAAAATAGTGAGTGGAGTAAGACATCTGTGCCGGTGGTTGTGGTTACAGTGTGATGCTACTCGGCGCTGGCGATGGAAAATGTGTGATATGCTTTCAAATTTATAAGGATATATCGGGCCATCCTTAGGTCCTAACTAAGGATATAAATATGGTCATGTGTTTCTTCCTTGTCTGTGGGAATGTTCGTTTCATTTTCATGTTGATAACAAAACATTTTTTTTGAGAATAAATCTATGAGAAGTTTGCGTAATAAAATTACATAACAATTTTATATTTGTTTTTCTTTGTAAATATTACATTATTAGGAGTTTATCCAACCTTAGTAAATATATATATTTTTACATTACTATGTTATTGGCACAAAGTATTTACTAACTTTACCAATGACTAATATTGGTCAGAGAACTTGACTGATAACTTTTAGTAAGATTTTTTTTTTGCCAATCACGTTTTCTTCTATTTATAAGACTCAAATTTGAGACCTTGCTTAAAGAATCAAAGCACAGTTTCACTCCGGTCAACAAATTGTTGGTAACCTTATTAAATATTTATAAAAAAAAGTAAACATAGAATTCCTTATCGTTTCATATTTACTATTTTTTCTATTTTTAATCTATTGTTTAAAGTTATAATACACAAATTAGGAAAAAGTAATTAATTTTAACATTATAGTTAAAAATTATTTAAAATTTTTAATATGTTCTTTATTTCTCTTATTTATTACTTTGATATTTCATATATCATTGTTTCTCTCTTCTTTTTATCAGGATTTAATTGAAAAAATTGTAATTAATGTTATTCTTAAAATTTTTAAATGAAAGTTAAATAGAAAGAATCTTCAAAAGTCACAAATAAAAAATAAGAATAATAATACTCAATAAATCTACCAGTACCCTCAAAACTAGCAAACCTAATGTACCCAATTTAATTTATTTTTCATTATTTTTCTTGATAAAATAAATTCATATATAATATAAAGACAAGTTTTCAATTTAAAGCATTTTAAGATTAATATTTGACAAAATAGGCTATGTACTGACAGTATTAAGTAGTTTTGTACTGTCATCCAATCACAAATTATCATTTATCATAAGTTTATTAACTTTTATAATAAATATTTTAAAAGTCATATCAATGGTGATTTTTCATTGATTAACTAAAAACTTTTTACAGTGACAGTGCATGACTATTAAACTCTTAATATTCATTGTTTATATTTACAATATCATTTTGTGTTCATGAGAGTTAATGTTCTACGTAACAGGGTTTGGTGTTGTTATCAATGTCATCTTACCTATTCCTATTGAAGCCTAGTGGTTGTGGAAACAAAGAGTCACCATGTGGATCACATCCATCATACCAAATGGTTTTATTCTATGTTTCCATATATCTAATAGCGCTAGGAAATGGAGGATACCAGCCTAACATTGCTACATTTGGGGCGGATCAATTTGACGAAGGAGATCCCAGGGAACAACATTCAAAAATAGTATTTTTTAGCTATTTTTATCTGGCTTTGAACCTTGGGTCACTCTTCTCGAACACCATATTGAATTATTTTGAGGATGAGGGACTATGGACTTTGGGATTCTGGGCATCAGCCGGCTCTGCTTCTTTGGCATTGGTTTTGTTTCTTTGTGGCACACGAAGGTATAGATACTTTAAGCCTAGTGGAAACCCTCTTCCTAGATTTTGCCAAGTTTTTGTGGCTGCTACAAGAAAATGGAAGGTCAAGGTGTTACAAGATGATAAACTTTACGAGGTTGATGAATTCTCGACCAATGAAGCGAGAAAAATGCTCCACACCGAAGGATTTAGGTACGCATATAATATTATAGTTCTCTCTCTCCCCCTCTCTTACATGCATTGGGTTTGTTAATTAAAACTAACATTTCATCTCTATATAGCACTTTTGTGTTGTTCTTCTATCAAACTTAACATTTCATCTCAATAACTAAAATGGGTAGTGATTAGTAAAAGAAAATATTAATTTTGATGAAAGAACAATGTTTGTATCATATGTAAATCTTTCGTTTTAGCAAGTTATACCTTTAGAAGTATTTCAATAAATTTAAGTTATAAAGGTATAGAATGCTAGTATAGTCCAATTTGTTTTTAAAGTCTAAAGAATTAGTATGTTAGCAACTCACTGATGGAATTTACATTGATTTTGTAGGTTCTTAGATAAAGCAGCATTTATCACTTCAAAAAATTTTGAACAAATGGAGGAAAATAAATGCAGTCCATGGTGTCTATCCACTGTGACACAAGTAGAAGAAGTGAAATGTATACTAAGACTACTTCCAATTTGGCTATGCACGATATTGTACTCAGTTGTGTTTGCTCAAATGGCATCACTCTTTGTGGAGCAAGGTGATGCCATGGACACTAGAATTTCAACTTTCCATATTCCCCCAGCAAGCATGTCTAGCTTTGACATTCTAAGTGTAGCGGCTTTCATCTTCATTTATAGGCGAGTTCTTGACCCCCTTGTCGCCAGAACAATGAAATCAAATGGACTCACTGAGCTTCAAAGGATGGGAATTGGTATAGTCCTAGCAATTATGGCCATGGTTTCAGCAGGACTGGTGGAGCAATTTAGGCTAAAGTATGCAATAGAGGATTGCAATGAATGTGACGGGTCTAGTACATTGTCCATATTTTGGCAAGTACCACAATATGTACTTGTGGGAGCATCAGAGGTTTTCATGTATGTGGGTCAACTAGAGTTCTTCAATGGGCAGACACCTGATGGGTTAAAGAGCTTTGGTAGTGCACTTTGTATGACTTCAATTTCACTGGGAAACTATGTAAGTAGCTTGCTTGTTGCAATTGTGATGAAAATCTCTGCCAGAGATGAGATGCCAGGATGGATCCCAGGAAACTTAAACAAAGGGCATCTGGACAGGTTTTACTTCCTCTTAGCAGCACTCACCACAGCTGACCTTGTAATTTACCTAGTAATGGCTAAGTGGTATAAATATGCCAAATTTCAAGGAAGCAATGAGAACGACATCAACAAAGAAGACCCTGAACTCGGAGTGTAGAGAAATTACAGGGTATAATGTACTCTTTGCTGTGACACTAGAGAAATTCAATTTTGCATTTCGCCTAGTGGAGCAAAGAAACTACGGATTGTATGTGTTGGTGTATTATAAATAAAATTATATTATATATAAGAAAATATATTTGTTTTGGTGCATATGTTGGATCTCCATGCATTTCAATCCCATGTATATATCTTCCACTAGCATACCCTGATAATATACTTAGTTTGTATCATCAACCAACTCTCCCGGAAACAAATAACCAATAGATAAAAATATATAAATAATTTATATTTGCATAATGTATGAGCAAAGATCTAAGATGCAATTAGAACCTTTTTTTGGAGAAATTATTATATAGTTTGAGACCATCATGTGGTCATGGTCTCGATCAACTTTCACATGACACATAATCAAATTTTTTAGTTTTTGAAAAAAAGTTAATTAGATTCGAATATGTATCACATGTAGATTTACTGGATATAATAGTCTATAATTTTTATTTTCTTGAGGGTTTTATTCCTCTGTGAGGGAGCTTATGTTGGGTGAGATACTTTTAAAAATTAATTGGTGCTCCGATAGAGTTATGGTATATAAAATAATGCATACATAATTTGTGTGAAACCCCTTTGTTTATAAAATTCATATGCGGGTAAGTCACATATATGTGATGTAATATGGTCCCGACACACATCTAATTAACTCCCCAAAAATCTCAAGAGAGCAAGGGTAGGAAAGTGCTTTAACTAAAAAATTCATACTCGGGATACTTGTGAGTAAAACTCGTTACGGAGTAAAAGTAAATAGTTGAATGGGTACTTGCGAGTAAAATAAAAAGATTTTTCTCTATCCGCTTAATAACAACACATAGGTGGATAGTAAAGTATAAATGTCCTTAATTATATATAAAGTAAGTTGATATAAATTATTTTTAGTATAAATATATGTTTCAAAATTATTTTTTTAATATAAATATGATTTAAAGCTATTTATTTTTTACATAAATATCTATCTTTAATATAAATATCTATTTTTAATATAAATATATGTTTCAAAATTATTAATTATTAATTTTATTTTATTTTTTACTTTCTATTTAAAATTTAATATTTTAACAAATATTCACAGATATTCATAAAATTTTTGAATACTCGCTTAACTACTACCTATGCAAATATGAAATGGATATGAGGCGGACTTCCATCTAACAAGACAAGTGACAGAGATTACTAGTCGTGCTTGTTGATTTGCAGCCATACACGGATCAAATAACAAGAAAAACTATAATACAAGACAAACAACCTTGGTCGTCTCTCAAGGATATTTAATTATTATCAATCAATTAGGAAAGTAAGAAGAGAAGGTTTGAGTTTTCAAGGATGAAAAACAGATTGCAAATCAGAAAGAATTCAATTTAATAAAACAACCAATCCACTTGTTAAGTTTTCTAATTGAACCTATCACTAATTTTTAAAGTTCTAATTTCAGTTTTTGATTCACTTCTTTTTTAACCCTAAAATTAACAAATTAAGCATCAATAAATTTCAAGAGAATTCCTAAACAATAAATCATCCATGATTTAATTAATTTGGATTAGACAATCAAGCACCTTCTAAAACACCAAACCAAATTCTAAATTGATTCTTTATCAAACCAATGATTAAGCATCAAATACCCTATTAATTACAATTAGAATATGCAAAATCAAGCATTTAACATATTCAACAAGAGTGTAAATTCAAATTTGAATGATGATGTACTAACCCAAAAAGAATCCACAATCAATATTCAAGAAGAGAGAAGAAAGATTAATAGAGAAATAAATCAAACCAAGAATTAAAAAAGAATTTAAAATTAAACTTCCATAAAAGAAACCTTAAACTAGTGAATTGATCCAAAAGTGTTTAGCCTTCCATAAAGGCTTCACACAAAATCATCAACGGGAGAAAGCCAAGAGAGATGAAAACCCAAGTGGGAAACAAAGCGCAATTCAAACTCTATGGAGACTCCCTCTCTAAGGTCCCAAAAGAGTTGTTTAAAAAGAGTCTACCTAGGGTTAACTAATGCCTAATCTTGAAATATGGGTCCATTAGATGTTAATTAGCCCAATTACACATAAATTCAGCAAAGCCAGCTCGAGTTGTAGAGTAAAAACATAGCTACTATTGTCCTCGATTTATGCAACCCTTAAGATGGTCAAAGTATCTTTCATTGTCTTCATCAAAGTTGTAGATAAATTTTTCCTAAAAATTTTGACACTGGTCTCATGTCATTTCAACCTCTACAACTCAAGCAATGCTTAAAATACTACACCTATATCAAGCTATGAAGATAAAACAACGTCTCCAACTTCAAGTCCAATTTTTTTCCATGATCCAAGCCGAATCAAGTCACAACATCTTCATAAGAATTGTATATCTTTCTTTAAGCTTTTCATAGACACCAAGATCATCTCAATCGCATTTCTAGAGCCCAAGTTACGACCTAATGTTACAAATCATTTTGCATGCACCGCTTCATTATGTTGAAGGGTATTCTTTTGAAGAAAGTTGGACAATGCAAAGGCTATCTTATTGAAATCCTTGTTGTTGCACTAATTGTGTAGGTTGCTACATAGGTGGCTGGTATGTTTTGCTAGAACCGACATTTTGATTGAAAGGAAATTGTTGTGTACGTTGTGCAAAACCATTTCCCCATTTCAGATTTGGATGATTTCTCTAGCCAGGGTTATATCTATTGGAGGATAAATCATAATTTTCTTGCTATTGTAGCTTGTTGTTGTATATGTCTACAATATATGCTCGTGGAGAGCCACTACTGTTAATCTTTTACAAGGTAGGACATGCATCTATAGGATGCTTTGAAGAATTGCAAATGCGACAAACTCTGGCTATTATAGATGTAGAACTTTGTTATTGTTGACTCATAGCCATATGTCTCACTAATGAAGTAAGCTCATCAAGCTTGCTTTCTAGCTTCTTGTGATTAGTAGCAAATGTAGTCTATATCTCATGAACTCCTCTTGTTAGCACCATCGAGTTGCTTTTGGTACTAAACTATTGCGAGTTAATAGCCATATTTTCAATTAGCAGCTACGTGGGTCTTATCTACAAGTGCTCCTCCACTAGCAGCATCTATCATGCTTCTACCCATTGGCTGCAACCCTTCATAGAAATACTAGATTAGCAACTGGTCATAAATCTGATGGTGAAGGCAACTTGCACAAAGCTTATTGAATCTCTTCCAGTACTTATGTAAGGTCTCTTTGTCAAACTGCTTGATACCACAAATCTTCTTTCTAATTGCTACAACTCTTAATGCAAGGAAGAACTTCTCTAAGAATAACCTTTCAGATGATTTTAACATGTCATATAATCTAGATGTAAGTAATACAATAGTCTTTAACAGTTATTTGTAAAGATAAAGGAAAGGCTTTTAGCTTGATGTGCTCTTTTGGGATACCTTGAGGTCTCGTGGTAGAACACACAATATTGAACTCCTTTAAGTTTTTATAAGGATCCTCACCTGCATAACCGGTAAACTTAGATAGCAAATGTATTATACCATATTAAATTCAAAAGGAACCTCAATATCAGGACATTGAATGCATAAAGTTTGGTATATGACATTAGGTGCATCAAGTTCCCCCAATGTTCTCTCATTAATTTTTGCCATGGTATGGTCTAGACAATGATCAAAATTAGTATGCTCAGATGTAGAATTAGTGAAAATGCTATTATGATCACTACCTATATATTCATTATGGATGCTACTCCTACTCCAATTCTACTATGAAATGTCCTATCAATTTCAAAATCAAAAGGATGTAATTCACCACAATTGGACCTAGTTATGCATAAGTACATAGCCCAAAACTGACAGAAATAACTGAAAATGCAATATGGAAGTAAAATATCTAAAAATTTGAAAACTATATAAAATATTTTTTTGAAAAAATCTAGTCCATAACAAAAAAATCCCGAAAAAGTCAATATTAAAATATAATAAAATTTTACTTTTTTAAAAAATTGTAAAATACTTAAAAAATTAAAAAGTGTTCTAAATGAAGGACTTTGGCCAAAAAAACACCCTCCCAACCTCACTCGTCCCTCATGATGTTGCCTATGATCTATGTATTTTTTTCCTATTTTCTAGAATTTTTCCAAATCAACAAAACTCCATCGTTTAAGCACTGCTTATTGCATACCAACACAACTTGAAAATTAAAAACAAAACTCACAAGAATCAAAGAATTAGGAGTGTTAGCAGTAATAAACAACTCTTAATATGGCTAACAAGAATCGAAGATTTCTAACAATGGTGCCAATTTGATCCATGGTCGTACATGAGCCAAATAACAGCAAAAACTATAGTACAAGGCAAACAACCTTAGTCATCTCTAAAGGATCTTTAATTATTATCAACCAATTAGGAATGCAACAAAAAGGGGGTAGAGTTTTCAAGGATGAAAAACAAATTGCAAATAAGAAAGAATTTAATTTAATAAAACAATCAATCCACTGATTAAGTTTTCTAATCATACCTATCATCGGTTTCTAACGACCTAACTTCAATTCTTGATTCAATTTTTGTTTGACCCTGAAATTAACCAATCAAGCATCAATCAATTTCAAGAGAATTCTTAACGAATAAAGCATCCAAGATTTAATTAATTGGGTTAGACGGTCAAGCGCCTTCTAAGTCACCAAACCAATTTCTAAACCGATTATTTATTAAACCAATTATTAAGCATCAAAGACCCTATTAATCCCAATTAAAATATGTCAAATCAAGAGTTTAACATGTTCATCTAGAATGTAAATTTAAATTTGAACAATGATGCACCAACCCAAAAAAAATTCATAATCAAATATTCAAGAAGAAAGAAGAAAAATTAATAAAGAAAGAAATCAAACCAAGAATTGAAAAATAATTTAAAACCAAATTTCAAGATCCATAAAAGAAACCTTAAACTAGTGAATTGATCCAAAACCATTTAGCCTTCCATGGAGGCTTCACACAAAATCATCAAAAGGGGGAAGAGAACGAGACAAGCCAAGAGAGATGAAAACCTAAGCAAAAAACAAAGCGCAATTCAAACTCTATGGAGGTTCCCTCTCTAAGGTCTTAAAAGAGATGATTAAATAGCGTCAACCTAGGGCTAACTAATGCTTAATCCTGAAGTACGAGCCCATTAGATGTTAATTAGCCCAATCACATATTAATTCCACAAAGTTAGCTAAGCCGCAGAATAAAAAAAAAAGTTTACTATTGTCCTCAATTTATGAGATCCTCTAAATGGCCAAACTAGCTTTTAATATCTTTATGAAAGTTGTAGATAAATCTTCCCTTGAAATTTTGGCATTGATCTTATATTGTTTTGACTTCTGCAGCGCAAGATATGCTTAAAATACTTATGTTGGGCTGTTAAGACAGAACACCATCTCCAACTTCAAGTCCAAAGTCATCCACGATCCAAGCTAAATCAACTCACGACCTCTTCACGATAATTGTAGATCTTTCTTTAATTTTTTCATAGACACCAAGATCACCTTATCGTATTTCCATAGTTATAACCTAAATAAGGACGAAAGGTCAAAATACATTAAAATCTAAAAATTAACTAAGATTTACATTAAAGTCCAATTATATCCAACCATACAAAACTCAGCCAAAATACTAATGTTAGGCACAATAAATATCCAGTAAAATAAAGTGCAAAGCCATAATAAATGTATTAAAATTAATTGATTACTTGCTCTGCCCTATTGTCATCCCTAACTTATGATTTTGGAACACTCAACTTTGATGGATGTGGTCTAAATTTGAGTCATGTGTTAATTTGACCCATAAAAGTATTTTGGCCCTAGAATCCTTGTTGGGTCTAGTACATATGTTGATATTTAAATTTGTCCAAACAATTATAGTATATGATCAAATAATAGAATATTTTTATGGATAAAGAGATTAGTAATAACTCTAAATCTTAATTAAAATCCCAATTGCCCATTCGTCTTTGGTCCCTTGTAGTATGGAATTGTGACAAAATAATATCTTTAGGGTCTGTTTGGTAGTTAGGATAGGATATGACAATAGGATAAAAACAGGATAGTATAAGAGCAGGATAAGTTATAATCTTATCTAATGTTTAATGCACACCAGATAACAAACTAGATAATGATATGATAAAATATACAACATGTTCAAATGACAAAATTACTATCTTGTTAAAATTACATATAATTTTCTAGAAAGTAACTTTCAATTTAATTTTTAATTTTTAATTTTTACAAAAAAATATAATTTGAACTAAAGTTTACAATATTATTTTTTTATTTACGTAATTACTTTTCTTAAAATTATAAAAAATATATGTAAAATTTTTAAAATTATAATTATTATTCTAATATTTTATTTAAAATGTTAAATATTAATTATTTAATTTTTAATATTTTAATTTATAATATACTTAAATTTATATGTCAAAATTATTATGAATATATAATAAAATATATATACAATAAATATAATATATAATAATATATATTAATTTATATAATATTACTATATATTATATATATTTTGTTATATATATATATATATTATAATATTTATCATCATATATTATATATAAATCTTATATATATTTTTATAATAATAATATTTGTTTATATATATTATATATGATATTTATTATAATATAACTATCTATCTATGTATAGATATAATTATTTGTAATATTGTAAATATTATAACAAATATTGTATATAATTATATATATAGTAATATAATTGTATATATATATATATATATATATAATATTTTTATAATATTCAACATATTACATAATATAGAGAGAGAGAGGAAAAAAAAAGTTTATCCTATTCTGTTGCTTCTTAACCTTGTTCTCCCTTAACATAAGAAATACACTAGAGCAACAAGATAAGATAAAAGATAGAATAGCATTATCATATCCTATTGGCGCAATAAACAACAAAGTACAACGTGATAGGATAGTTATCCTATCCTATCCTAACAACCAAACGGGCTCTTAATAGCAATGGGAACTTTGGCCGAATTTAGGGATTGGATTATCTATAGATTAACTAGAAGATCATGTGATCACAATAGTGATGGGGTTTGTTTAGTTCTCTTTTCTTGGTCCTTTTCTTTTCTTGAAAAGAATATTTCTTAAAGCCAAAAACATATACAAAAGTTTTCTTATATAAAAGTATTTCTAGAAACCCTCTTGATTAAATGAACTAAATAAAAACAAAAATAAATTATTTACCAAATTTTATTGCCTAGTCAACAGATCCGTTAAGCGTTATCGAGGTACAAACGAATCATAATATATATGATTTTTTATTATTTTTCCCGTTAATAAACAATATATACAAGCTTAGGAATTGCACAAAAAAGAAATTCTTGACGCCTCCAATATGCAACATTGTGTGGCATGCTTGGAAATTGCTTTGCATATTTTTCAAACGAAAGAAAACTTTGTATGTTTGAAACAGTTCTTAAAGCAGAGGTATAAAAGGTTATATGCTTTTACGATTTCCCATGATTTGGCACACAATCAGTTTGATAATTGTATTTATTCTTGAAAGCTGATAGATGGTCCTTTTATATATTTGTTGTTATATGTGGATGATGTACATGTTGATCACTGCTAAGAACAAGGATGAAATTGATAGTCTTAAGACTTGATTAAGTAATGAGTTTGAGATGATTTCTTAACCAGTGCCCTTAGGGCACTGCTTAGCAAGTCCCTTCAAAAAAATGATATGCTTTCATATAATTTGATAAATTTGATATTATATAAGATGTCATGCTAATTAAATGCGTGGGATTGCCGTTGAATGATAATGTAATTAACGTTGGCACCGCATTATATTCAAATTAAACGCTGAGTGCTTCTTAATAAGAAGGCATACGATTCTTCGAATGAAAGTTTAAAACGAGTTATATTGTTTATTTAATATTTTTTATCTCTTATTATCGTATGAATCATTTTATCTCATATTTTTATTTTTTTTATTACACAAAAGAATATAAATATGCTGTACAGATATAAGTTCTCATTTAAAATTGGACAATAAATCCTTTAACTTAATCATATTATCTTATTAATTAAATATTTTAATGCTTATATTACCAGGCATAACAATTTCGTATTAAATATATTAATATTTTATTATTTGGTGAAAATTATAGCATAATATTATAAAATTAATAAAACTAAATCAATTTTTATTTTAAAAGTTTTATTCCTATATATATTATTTAAACATGTTAATATTTACAATATATTGAAATAAAAAATTTACATAAAAATATATTGAAACTCAATGTATATGTGTATTAATTGTATAGGGACGTTAATTTTTCATGAAAGTATTATTGTCTAAAATTCCAAGAATAAATAAACATATAAAATTAGAATAAAACTTTTACATGAAAATATATTAATATTTAAATTACAGGGGATATATATTTACGTTACACTGGAGATAAAAATTTAATTTAAAACCATATCAATATTTAATTTACATGGATAAATATTAACATCATATGGTATATAAAGTTTGCATTAGTAATTTATAAATCACAAAGATAAATATTTACATACATTATATGCGGATGGAAGAAACTTATAATAAGAACATATATTAACGCCTAAATTACAGATACATCAAATGCAGCTGATAAAACTTTTGTATGATTAAGAAAGTATATCAATATTTAAATCACAGAGCACTTCTTAGCATTACATAAAGATAAAAACTTTATGTAAAAGTATACTAATATATAAATTACATGAATATATATTTGCATCATACAAGAATAAAAAATTAATTAACATGAAACTATATTAATATTTAAATCTTGTGAATAAATATTAATTTTATATCAAGATGAGAATTTAACATTAAAGTAAATTATTATCTAATCACAAAGATAAACACATTTACGTTATAAAAAAAAATTAAAAACTTTATACCTAAACATCTTAGCATCTAAATGAAGAAGATAAATATTTAAATTGGAGGTATTCATGACCCATCTTGTTTCACTAACTCAATTCAATTTGAAGTTATTTTGATGATTTTGAATTTTTAAAATTAGACTTAATATATTTTTAGGATAGATTCAGGTTATACTTTTGATTGTTCGAATCTGGCCTGATGTTTTGTATTCTTTTAAAATATGTAATTTTTTAAAACAATTATATGTTAATAATAAAACTTCTTGACTTAATCAATCAATTAGAAATTATCAAAGGTATGATTTTTAAGGTAATTATTATAAAAGTTAACAAATTTATCATACATAATAATTTGTGATCATTTAATGGTATAAAATTTCTTTACACTATAAATCTATTATAATTAAATTCTAACATGATATTATTTATTTTGAAATATATATTGTGAAATATACTTTAATTATAGTTTTATAATTCTTAAATTCTATGATTTAACTATACATAATATTAAATTGGTGTATTATGTCAACAGATCATATTTATCTAGTCTTGTATTATATATAATCCGATCTTAATTGTGTCAAATTCATAGTCAAATAAATGATTCTATCAAAATTTCAAGTTAGATAGAAATTAAACAAAGATAAAATTATCTCAATCCTTCCCACCAACACCTTGATAAAATATAAAAAGTAAAAAATAAAACAAAACCAAAAGTTTGAAACATATATTTATATATACTAAACATAATCTCCTTGACACAATTTTTGAAACATGTAAATAAATTATTATTATTATTATTTTATTATTATTATATTAAAATAAAACTAAATATACGAATTGAAAACAGGTGCGCACAGACACACATATGTAAGGATATTTATGTAATTTAACATAGAAGATATATGCTATCACAAGTATCATACTACCCGCTGAGGGGTTTGCTAAGTAGTAAACCCCGTGTATATATATATATATATATATATAATGCATGCATTCATGCATATGATCATGAATTCAATTATAACTAACATACTTAAAGAACTTAATTATTTTTGTGAAAAGTACTAGTAACACACTATCTAACACTCTTTTTAACACACATCCTATCGTTAAAATTTATTAAAAGCTACAAAATCGGGATAAAGACTTATTAAATAAGAAGTGAAAATGTTACATGTAAATAGAACTACAAATTAACTAAACCAATTCGAAATTATCAAAAAAAATTATTCTATAAACAACATTTTATTATTAATATCTCTTATTAAAATTATGTATATATCTAAGTTACATACAAATGTAAATATATTTATAAAAATAATATTTTCTAAAAATACATGTATATAAATTGAAATGATATAAGACATGTGTAAATATTAAGTTTAAATATATATTAATATTTATAATTATTTTATATATTTTTAAATATTTATAAATATATATTTACTAGCACAAATTTATAAAGAATTAAACAAAATAATTAATAAATATTAGAAAAATCATAATAATATAAAAAATTTGTAAATTATGTACTATAAACTTAATACCCGTGCAAGGTAGGGGTTATTATGCTAGTATAATAAATATTCTAATAAAATAAAAATGAACAATTAACAAAAATAAAAGGCATGTGATCAGCCTACCCGTTAATTTACGAACCATATATACCCATTAACCTATGAATTAGGCAGATAAAGGCAAAAAAGAAAAGTTGATATTTAATAAACCACATATTTTAGAATCCATAACTTACGAAAATAGTTAAACAAATCTTCCACAAGTCAGAATCAACCCACTAATACATGATGTTCTATCTCCTGTTCAAGTCAGTTGTATATCTATGTTAAATTTATATAAGATTATCAATTTTTATCATACTTTAACATTATCCTACTTTCGTATTAGTATTACGCATCAATATTTAATATATTTATGGTTTAATAAAATTCATCACAAATATTTTTTATCTTTAAAATTTATTTTTTATTTTTGATATACAAATTTAATTCAATATAATTTATAAAAAAAGAGTTCAAAATTAAAAGAGAAAAAAAAAAGCATAAGGCCAACGAGCTAGTCTAAATTAGTCTAAATTTTTGGATCAAATTAGTCTAAATTTAGAACAAATCAAAATTTTAAATATAAATCACACTATATTTTAATGATTCAAACTAATCCACCAGACTCAACTCGTTCTAGAAGTGTAATGTGGAGAGAAAAGGCTGAAGCTGTTGCGTTTGTGGGTGGTACATGGATCAGGATTTGGTTGTTTTTACTGCAAATAATGAGATTTATTAAATATTGATACGTAATATCAATATGAAACTATATATGACACACCAAAATAAAACTTGAATCAATACTATAAATCAAGAATATTGGCCATAAACACATGCAGAAACCATCATTCGTTTTTATATATGCAACCAAAAATTCCAGTCGACAAGTTCCAAAGCTTCATGTTCAAAAAAATCAATATCAGAAAGACATGCCTCTCTTTCTCTGGAGTTTGGACACCTTTAACTGCTTCACTCATCCTAACAATTTATCACCTTCTCGGTTTTCTCACCGTCCACCTTATTACCAAAAGATCAGTCCCCCACACCACCTAGCTCTCTCTCACGTTTTCTTATAAAGCCACAATTATGCTTAGATTAATTCCCCTTGCAAAGCATGATAGCACAGCAAGTACTTATGGTTTGGAAAAAAGAAAAAAGAATAAAAACAAAAATTCAAATTTGGTGGAATGATTGACTTATTGTAATGAGAGGATTATATTATTTTTCTTAGGATAATAATAAGTGTTCCATTTTAGGTTGCATGACACGAGGTTAAAAGAAGAGAGAGATTAAAAAAAATAAAGAGAAAAAATTAGAGATGTAATAAGTTATGTGATGGTAAAGAAAGAGAGGGATCTAAACAAAATGAGATAGAAAAAGGGATGGAAGAGAAAATAAATATATGTTAATTTTCTTATTTGGTTGTGGAGAAAAGATATTAAAAAAGACGGTGGAAATCACATAAAATTTTTTCCTCAGGAAAATAAAATTACGAGAAAATTATATTAATTTCATTCATCTCTTGTAACCAAAAAATCTGACTTGTAACCTAAAAAAAGTTCATTTATTAATTTTTTTTCACCATTATATTAATAAACATAAAAATTATTTAATATAAATATTTTTATAATTTAACTTAACAAAAATAATAATCGTTTATATTTATATAATAAATAAAATTTTTACTTTCCTTTTCTTATTTTCTTGGCATCCAAAGGTGTTAAGACAAAACATAATAGATTGGATTAATAAAATGATTTTTATACTGTTATTTAATAATAGGTTTGCCATATATGTTAAGAAGAGTGCAAATGATTTTTACTCTATCATTTAATAATAGATTATCATATATGTTAAGAATGGTATTTTTGTAATAATTATTTTAAAAGTTATATTTAAGATAATTTTTAATTAGTTGACAATTTAAAAAATTTATATTAATAATACATAAAAATTACTCAATTAATATTTTTTATAAATTAATTAATAAAAATGTAATTAAAAACTATTTTTTGAACCTATGTATGAGCTAAGAATATCATGTGACAGTTAGCGGAAGAGTATTGTAAATAGAGGTAAAAATAGGTTAAGTCAAATAAAGATTAATTTTGTAAATATGTTTGACCTATTTAAAAATTTTAAGGCTTAATAGCCTACACTCTCTAACACACTTTTATTATTAGCCAAAATTTATTAGAAATTACGAAATTGTGTGAGTCTCACTTTCTTACTTTAATGAACCTCACATGTGATTTTGTAGTTTTTCAATAAATTTTAACTAATAAGAAAGAGTGTTGTGTTACTAGCCTTCCTCAAACCTAGCATTTTGTTATTTGTCATAGGTTTTTTTTTTTATGTGTAACCTAACATTTTTGAAATGTCAAATAATTTTAAAATTTTATAAGAATTTGTAGACTTGATATACTTTATAAGAACTTTTAATTTAATGGTTATATTAATAAAATTTAATTTGTACAAAGAATTATTGAAGAGAATAACTTTAACAAGAGATACTCTTGAAGTAACTTAATCCATCTTTATATTTTAATCAAAAAAATATTATACTAAGAGTTTAATTGTCATACACTGTTAATGTAAAATTTTATACATTATCAAATAATCAAGAATCATTCTTGAGATAATTTTTAAGGTGTTTATTATAAAAGTTAACAAACTTACTATACATGATAATTTCTCTTTAAATAACAATGTTAAAAACATTTATATTGTATGTGAAAAATAAATAAATTCTTATAATAAACATTAATAATATTATAATATAAATAAAAAATTTATAATAATATTATTTGGAAAGTAACATATTTCATAAAATTAAATATCAACCATATATAACTAATATTTTTTCAAAATCAAACAATGTGTTATATACAAAATATATTAACCTAAATGAATTATATAATAATATTGTATGGAAAGTAAATAATAAACGAAATTCAACATTAACAAAATAAAATGGTTAAATGATTAGGAATGGACTCACGAATAAAAAATTGAAAAAAGTATTTAGAAAAAAATATTTTATTTTACAAAGTACATAAATATAATTTATTTACATTGTAAAATATTTTCAAAGTAAAATTAAATAATTTTTAGTAATGTAAAACACATATTTATATCCAACATTAAATCTCGTTGTAAAAATATACAAGATATATAAAACTTATAATTAACAGTCTTGTATCATATTCACTTTCATAATTATCCTATAATTTGTATTTAAATCAAAGAAATATACACTGATATTATGATACACAAATATGAATTCATTAAATATATTTGTTTTGAAAAGAAATATAAAAATATTAGTTCTTTATACTATACATATTTTGCTAAATATATATTTCTAAACACTTTTCAGGTTGTTATTTGTGGGTCTATTCCTAATTTTTGAACCCTTTTTGTTAATTTTTAATTTTTTTATTATTTATTTTCCTCATAATATTATTATATTATATTATTAATTTTGTTTAATATATTTTTTATATACGACATTGTTTGATTTTAACAATTATTAAAATACTAGCTATAATTAATATTTAATTTTATTAATTATATTAATTTTCAAATAATATCATTATAAGTTTTAGGATTATATTATAATATTATTTATGTGTATTATATTATATTTTCCTTTTAATATATTACTACGGAAAAGAGGCATGTTGTGCCTTTCTATAGGCAGTTTTTTTTTTTTAAGAAGGATAAATAAGATATAAGAGGTACAGTTATTTGAAATTAGATTTTATATACAATTAGTGGAGTAATTTTTTTACGTGCAGTTAAAGCATGATAATGATGTAGTTTATAATTTTAATTAACAGGTAAAATAATTCCAAAAATATGAAGACGAAAAATCTATATCATTATTATAACAATAGTTATAGATTAAAATGTAGTGTTACGCGACAACTTCTGATCGAATGTCGCAATTTCAAGTGGTTCAAACATTAAAAAAAGTTCTAAATTAAAAATTTATTTTTTAATCACATTTCTTATGTAATTAGTATTTTAGTTTATGTAATGCACAATATAAATATTTATTTTAAATAAATAAAATTTATAAAAAAATTTATAATTTTGAATATATAAAATATATTATAATTATAATTATAATAAATTAATATTTTTGAATATATAAATTATATTTTAGATTATGATAAACAATTTATATTCTAATACAAGGGTTATTTTTAATTATTAATAATTTCTTTTAAAAAAAATAAAAATCAATCCATATAAACTAGAATAGTTTTTTTTTTACGAGGGTGTTTTTAGGAGCTATATATTTTAACAAGAGCATTTTTAAGGTTTTTTATTTAACGAAAGCATTTTTATAGATTTTTCTTAATTTTTATCTTTTTTAATTTATCTTTTTCATCTTTATTTCTAAGTTGAATTTTAATTTTTTTAAAAATTATCAATAATTAACAATAACCTTATATTACAATATAAATTGTTTATCATAAGTCTAAAATATAATTTATATGTTCAAAAACATGTATTTATTACAAATATCAATTATAATATAATTTATATATTTACAAGTTGTGAACACCCAATTTTATCCAGGTAGTTAAAATAAATATAAAGAAAAATAATAATAAAACATAATAATAATAAAAATAAATAATAAGAGAGTCCTATTTGGGCTATCATGTTAACTGTGTCAATTAAAAGCCTTTTTAGCCAAAGACATAAACTTATGGGTCGGGCTAGGCTCATTACTAATGAAAAAGAAGCTAACAAAAAGAAAAGGAAAAAGGTAAACAAAAACGTGGGGAAGAAGTCACACAACAGCTTCCAAGAGAAGCTCCTAAAGAGACTATGTATAGCATATTGTAAGGAATTAAAAAAAAAAGAAGCTGTAAACAATAAAAAAAAGAAAAAAAAAGGATTGGCTGAGACGTGGGTAAGAAGTAAAACAAAGCTTCTTAGAGAAGTTTTAACAGTAGGCTATATATAGCCTTTTGAAGAGAGCTTTCGAGGACTTTTTGGGATTTTCAAAAAAAAAAAAGAAAGAGAGCTCTCAGCTATTCTCACATCCCTCACTCTCGTAGACTGACATCACCAAAAACATCAAATGCTAAAAAGTGGCTGAGGTCAAAGAAGAAAGAGGAGAAAAGAATGAGGATCTTTTAATTGTTTCATATACTCTCATGTTGCTCTCCATTTAAAGATACAGATTCTTCTTGTTGCCAAAGCCTCGAAGGTCCTATTCTTCATCTTTTACAATATAATATTCTAATAGCATAATTAGCTTGGAAATAAAATTATCTCTGTGGCTGGTTTCATTTTTCGTATTGTATATGAATCTCCTTAACTGAGTTTGGTTGTTTATCTATCTATGTTGATTAGACTTCATGTATGAATGACATTTTTTGGTTTGATTTCTGATTAGCTTTTCAGAATTGTGTATGGATAAAATTTTGCTCAAGACACTTTAAAATGGAAAAGACAAATCACTTTGGTCGTCTGTAGAGGTCCCGCAACGCCATTGTTACGACACAGATTCAGCCATCTGGTTCTACAATTCACACATCGCACACGCATCTCTTTTTCTTCACACGCACACACCGATTCATCTCCTGTAAATGAATCAGTGATAAAAAAAATAAGCACACGCATCTTCTTCTCTTCGTTCTTTGTCTTCTTCACTTTTCACCTTCAAGCCGCAAAAATGAGCGACAGCGCCTTGGATTTTGTCGAAGAAAACGAAAACGGAGGCAACTTAGACGCGAATTCCGATGACGCACCAGAATATTACAAGCTGATCTCTGCCATGGAAGGTAGCGATAGCTCGAACGGCAAGTGCTGCGGCGATTTCTGGCAGCTACCAGACGGTTTTGTCATGTACAGCGTAGCGAAAAACAGGATCTCGTCTCTGGATTTGAACGACGGCATAGAGAAGAGTAGCGCGAACGCAACTTGACCTCGTTTCCGTCACCCATGGCCACTGGATCCATAGCAGCAAAGAAAAAGATACGAAGCTTCTGGAATCTGTGTAACCAAACTCTGTCCTTCTCTCTTTTCTGAAAACAAAACCAGGCTTGGCCCAATATCCCTTCCATTCAGCTAGTATGCACGTAGTGTGTAGCACTTCAATTATTAGATTAGCTTTTTACTGCTATTGAACCTTATTCCCCTAGGACAGTAAAAATGCAATTAATGTAGCTGTATGTTCAGATGATTTAAATGCTTATTTGTGTAATGCATTTGATAATAGTAATTTTGATGACAACTTGAATAATAATAATATAATATCAATAATGGCACTTTGTATAGGATAGTATCAGGAGGTAAAAGTGCAACGCTAATGTTTTTGTTTACGATAATGCGTCTTCCATTATAATTATAATTATAATTATACTAATAATAATAATATATAATAAAATAAAATAATAAAATATGTCTTAAATAATAAAGCTTCTAGTGATAGTTATTTAGGATGCACTTCTTATTTGACTATTGTTAGAATTTTTAAAGGTATATTGATAATCACTTTGGATGCACTTCTAATTTGGTTATTGAGTATACTTTTACAATAAAAATAATAATAAAATTGTTAAATCTTTTTATAATATTGAGGGTTTTACAATATTAAACTTTCTCTTTCTAAAAGGATTTTAAATAGTCACTTTGGATGCATTTTCTATTTGACCATTATGAAATCCTAAAAGGTATATTGATAACCACTTTATACGCACTTCCAATTTGGTTATTGAGTATGCCTTTACCATACCAAAAAAATATAATAATAAAAAAATCATCAACAAAACATTTTTCTACCCAAAGAACTACATGAATCTGATTTCTCATTGCACCCGAGGATACGTAGGAGCAGGGGCTCACCCCTGTCGACCTCAAAAATAAAAATAAAATTATTTCTTTTCAGAATAAATGTTTTCTAAAATTCTTTAGGTAAATAAAGATAATAAAAATTGTAAATAAAATAATTTTAGGGGTAAAATAAACACTTTAGAAACTATCCATTTTGTACATTTAATTAGGGGTAACCGTCTTTATGACGGACGTCGTAGGGTGCTAATACCTTCCCTACACGTAATCGACTCCCGAACCCATTTTTGGTTTCATAGACCATATCCTGTTAAAGGGTTTTTCCAAGGTTTTCCTTAACAAACTTTGGTGGCGGCTCCTCTAATTTTCATTTCTTTTTCGCTGTCCGGTCATGACCCCGGTTGCAACACAAGTATTTATTTATTCTAAATTTTAATTACATAAAAGAAACAATCCTATGCATTGCACACATTAAAATACCATTTTAGAAATAAAGATAAAAAGAATAAGTCGAAAGAGAAGTTAAGAAAAATTCCTAAAAATGCGTTGAAGAAAAAATCTTTAAAAACACTCTCATTAAAAAATAGAGCCTAAAAATGCTTTTATCCAAAATAGTTATTCTAATTTATATATAGCAAGAGAATTAATTTTGTAAAAAAATAATTTTGTCAAATTGCTGATAAATGACAGGGCAATTAATTTTATAGGCTAAAATATAGTTTTAATCCTTTATCTTTGTAATAAAATTCATTTTGTTCATTTATCTTTTAAAATATTTATTTTCATTCTTTAACTTTCAAATTTAAGTCAATGTTGTCTTTCCCTAATTAGTTTGAAAGTAACACAATTAATATTAAAAATAAGATAGTTGTGGTTTTTAATGTTGTGACTATTTTTAACGGACACTATAATAAAAATTTTATTTTATTAAATTTTAAAAATAAAATCATCTCTCTCACCACTCTATCTTTCTTCTGCTTGCTCTCTCACACAAAAAAGAAAGAAGCAGAGAAAGTGAGAGGAAGACGAAGAACCTCAATGTTTTGCATAGACACAGACCATCTTTGATTCACTAGCACACAACTACTATTCATAGCAGCGTTGGGTCCAAGCTATATTTGAAAAAACAACATAAATGAAGAAGGAATCACAAGATAAAACATGGAATGTGAAATAGGGTGAAACAGAGTAGTGTGGTTGCGGTGGTTTCATGGTTGGGTAGGGGTATGTACAACTTGGCGCAAGTTCCCTTGTATTGTCTATTGACGTCAAATCCCTTATATGATGATGTTTTGATGACAACAAACTATCAAGAAGCAAATTCTAAGTCTTTTAGACTTGAGATTACTAATGGTTTACTTTGAGATATGGCCTATAAAACAAGACTTGGTTAAAAAGCATGAGACAACCTCAAGAAGCATCAATCTGAAGTGTGTTAGCCTCTAAAAATAAGATCTACCTATCAGAAGTAACCCTACCACAAGAAAAGTTGATCAGAAGCATCAAAACTAACCATGCTGTCAGAAGATCAAAATGTAGCAAGATCAAAAGCTATATATGATTAGAAGCATGTTCATAAGATGAGTCAGGCCAAGGGGTAATATGACTATAGGCTACATATGACCAAGAATATTTATCAAAAGATGCAAGTCTGGACAAAGAATGGGATCCAAATATCTACATTGTTCAGAAGCAATAACAAAAGCAAAATCATGCTCAAAATCAAATCAACTAGTGCTTAAAAGCAAAAAGCTGCATGAATCATCAAGTTTTGATAAAAACAAAGCAACTAGGAGCAGAGAAGACTAATACACAAGCACTACAATTACCTAAAGCAAGTTTGAGAAGCATTCTATAGATAATAGTCTTTAAAAAGTAGTCAAAGAATAAACCACTAGAGATCCAACTAAGGAAGATAGTCCAAAGAACAGCTGTATGAAAGAGAGCTCATACATTATTTGATTGAGTTTGAATTCTCTCCAACAACTATAAACGACTACTTTGAAGCTTATAAAAGGACTCTCATTTAAAGGAGCTCATTACAAGGAAGGGAAACAACCAAGATGGGTAAATATTAGAATCAGAGAGAGTGTTCAATTAACTTTTGATAAAAGAGTTTTTCTTAGCCTAAACACTCTAGTCTTGGGTTAACCTTATGCCCACCTTAATTAAAAAGTGTATGTAAGCCTCCTTTCTCTATGTAAAACTTAAGTAATGAGAAGGAGAGCAATAGAGTCTATCCAAACTGAATCATGAAGGGAACTCAAAAAATTAGTTAGGGGGCTAATGCCTCTAGAGTGTATTTATAGGCATTATTAAGTCAGTTGTATAGTTTTGCAGCAAGGTTGCTGTGGGTTGAAGCTTGAAGAGGCTTATTAAAGAATATTTGGGTTGAGAAGACTTGTAGAGGTTATGCTGGTCCAAAACCTGTAAAGGTGAGAATACTCAAGTGCAGACTTGAAAAAGTGAGAATAGATAGTGTAGACCTATAGAAGTGAGACTACTCAGTGTAGACCTGTAGAGGTGAGAATACTGGTGTTGTGCAGCCTGTAGAGGTTTGAGAAGAATATTATGTGAAAGCCTGTGGAGGCTGAAGGATAAAGAATACATACTGTAGTTGGTGTTGGTACTCTAGTGGAAATCCTACAAGTTGTAAGGACTAGATGTAGCCTAAGCTAACCAATATAAAACACTATGTACAGTATCCTTTCCCTTTGCTTCTCATTTTCATCAGTTGTTTATTATTTGTTTTTTGTTTAAAGAGAAATTGTCTTAATTCGAACTTGATCACCTAAACACTAGAAAGATTATCTTTACAATTTAGAATAGTACTACTAATCATTGTACCAGAAAATCAGATTTTGCTTCAAGTTAGAAATTATCTTTTTGATAAAACTGTTTTGAAAAGCTGTTTCTAAACACCTTAGAAATTATCTTTTTGATAAAATTGTTTTGAAAAGTTGTTTCTAAACACCTTAACTTGTTTTGGTTTACTATTCATGATATATAAATTGTTAAGTGTGTGAAAGCATTTTCTTATTCCTAACCAACTTCTAATTGTCAAGAAGCATCTTGAACATACAAAATTAGAATATATCTTTATCTGTGTAGAAAAAGGCATAATGTGTCGAGGGTCACTATTCAATCTCCCTTCTAGTGACTCTCTGGTCCATTTCATGGTCAAGGCAGGCCTGCTGCAGTGATGATTCGAGAAACATAAACACTAACTTGTAACTAGCTTCTCCACCTAGCCATCATCGAATCACCTTCACAAATCGAACACCATCACCCCACACAACCTTGAGTGTGGCCCTTGTGTGTGTGTGTGTGTGTGTGTAATTCCATATGTTGCAACTTTCTTTACTCCTTCATAAGTCATTGGCCCTACTTTTGTTAAACTTCTAGTCAACTTGTATTCATTTGCATCTACCTTGCCTATGCTTTCTGCATTCATTTTCTTTACCTTTTTTCTTTTTTTTTGGTGGTAAGTTTAATTTGCAGTAGGGTTACATTTTTTTTATTTTGTCTTGTTTAATTATTTAGCATGTGCATGAATGGCGAGTTGTGTCTTATGTGTTGTGATAACTTTTTGCGTCAAAATGGGCATGCAGTTTTGTACCCACTCAATGTATTAGTTTTTTAACCCTTTCCTTTTTCTTTTTTTTTTTTTCTCTTACGGTTACATTTCAGTTTGTGTTGTTTCAGCTTGTATTGCGTCACGACCTTTTTAATTTAATTTATTAGGCTACATATATATGCTTAAATTGATGTGTTTTAACTTAGCTATATGACATAATTTTGGCAGAAAGCGTTCTCTATGATGGTGTGAGTGTTGGTCGTGCTATGCGTGTGCGCCAAACAAAAACAAAAGTGAGATGGCCTATTCTTTGTGTGTTTAATAAGATGAGAGAAGGGTGTGTGCTTTAAGTGCTACTGTTAGTGAATGGAGAAATGAGTATGTGGGTTGTGAAATTTTTAGCGTGTGTACCTCTGTATGTTGTTGATAAGCGATAGGTTACTATGTGAAAATATGTACACTGTGAGTATCCTCCGTGTGAGCAAATACGAGTGATGTGTTTAAGCGCGGGTGATCTGTACGTGTGTTGGTGAAGAGAGAGTGAAAATGTACTGTGTGCAAGTGTTGTGTGTTTGATTTCAAAGCCATGGTTTGTCCAGTGTGAGAGAGCAAGAGGAAGAACGAGAGAAAGGAGAGAGAGGGTCTTATTTTTAAAATTTAATAGAATAAAAATATTATAGTGAAAGTTAAAAACCACCACTATTTTATTTTTAACATTAACGAGGTTACTTTTCAACTAACCAAAAAACAATATTGACTCAAATTTAATGATTAAAAAATCAAAATAATGAATTTTTTAAAAGATAAAGGACTAAAACAAATTTTGCTAAAAAGATAAAGGACCAAAAATATATTTTAGTCACTTTTATAAGCGTTGAGGTAATGTGCAAGTCCCTTGCATTTTCTTAAGAAATATGCTAAACTAGTGTTTTATCCATTATACTATATAAGATAAATATTTATTGTATATAATTAAAATTTATAATAAATATTTTTGAATATATAAATTATCTTACACTTAAAATTTATAATAAATGAATATTTTTGAATATATATTTATAAAAATGTATTTTTAAATGTATAAATTATATTTTTAATTTATAATATATAATTTAAATAGTGATATAAGGTTATTTTTAACAATTAATAAATTCTTTTTAAAAAAATATTAGAATTCAATTTAGAGATATAATTAAAATACGATAAATTGAAAAAGATGTGCAGTTAAGAAAATCACATATACATATAGGTCCGTTTGGTGATCAAGATATGGTAAGATAGATATGATAGAAGAGCATGATAAGGTTTAATCTTATCTAATATTTAGTGCACATCAGATAATAAACTAGATAATATTATTGTGTTATCCTATCCTGTGTTTGACATGGACTAAACAATGAAAAAATAGAATATAAATTACGTTTAAATGACAAAATTAATGTTTTGTTAAAATTACATATAATTTTCTGAAAAGTAACTTTTAATTTAATTTTTTAATTTTTACAAATTATAAAATTTATAAAAATTTTATAATTTTAACTAAAATATACAAATTAATTTTTATGTATGTGGTTATTTTTCTTAAAATTATATATATATATATATATATATAGGGGCATATCTAGTGAGAGGGCTATTTTTATATGAGAGTAAGAGGAGTAAATTTGGGTCATATAACCATACATGGATGGTCAGAATTTAATGTCATGTGATCACTTAAAAAATTCGTGTGACTTTTTAAAAATCTCACATGACTTGTGTATTTTAATCTTGACCATTCATAGTAAGATCTAATGGTCCAGCTTTATTCCTCTTACTTTCACATAAAAAAGACCATCTCACTAGATATGTTCCCTATATATATATATATATATATATATATAGAGAGAGAGAGAGAGAGAGAGAGAGAACTTATGTTTTCTAACCCAACTTCCTCAAGATAAGAAATACATTGGACTAACAAGATAGGATAAAGAGTAGAATAAAGTTAGAGTAAATTACACTGACATTTTTTGATATTTTTTGAGATTGCACATAAATTTCTTTTTTTTTTAACATTTACAATAATCTCCTTTGTAGGAGTACACTATATAACGTTGTTCAAACAATCAAAAGGATTAATGTAATGTATAAGGGGTGTCAGTGTAATGTATATCAAACAATTAAGGGGGTTATGTGTAGGAATAAAAAAAGAAGAGATATAAGATGAAATTTGACAAAACCTCAAAAGTATCAGTGTAATTTAATCATAAGGTTATCATATCCTATTGACATAAAAAAAATATTTATAGTGAATATTGTTACGGGGTTCAGGTATCTCGGAGATACTGCGAGTGGCCCCGCACTCATGATCTTCTCGCACCCGTGACACCACTATTGGGATTTTACCACACGAGGGAGTTTTTTCCCTTCCCAAAAATCGAATCCCCAACCACTCGATAGAATGTTACGGGGGCTGACCCTGATACCATTAGGTCGATCCCCGTAACATCCCATCGAGTGGTTGGGGGTTCGATTCCTAAAAAGGGCAAAAACTTCTCCGGGTGGTAAAATCCCAATAATAGTGCCACGGGTGCGAGAAGTTCATGAGTGCGGAGCCACTCGTGGTACCTCCAAGGTACCCGAACCCCGTAACAAATATAAAAAATATATAATCTAATATAATGTAAAAAATTTGGACTGAATGAGAATCCCTCATTCAATTGCAATGACATAACCCATTGGATGTCAGAGGTAATTCATCAGCAGATACAGTCATGTGTGAATATTTTTTGGTACAGACAATCATGTGTGAATGATAAGGAAGGAACAAACTTTTTTTAAAAATTAAACATTTTTTTAATCCATCAAAAACTTAAAAATAAAGATAACTATTTTTAGAAATAATTAAATCGGACAAAGATGATACTTCAAATCTCAAAAGTAAATTTTAACAGTTTTAGAAAACTTTTAAAGATGAATTATTATTAGTCCTTTAAAAGAAAAATCTCTTGAACGGAACTTGCACGTTGTTTGGTTATGAGGTTGCGTGGTAATTTAGAAGCCACAAAGGTCATTGTCTACCTTGCTTTAACACTATTAGTATTGACTGAATCAACGTGTTTGTGCGAAAATTGTGGTCTTGGCGCGGCTTCGCTCATCATGTTACTACGATGATGGATCCCATACATCACGCCACTTTCCCGGTTAAGTGCAAGAGAATATAGTGTGAGTCCATAAATATGCTCAGTTGCGAGGAAAATTAATGGATATCTTTTATTTTTATTTTTATGTCTAACGGATATCTTTATTCCAGTGAAGGGATAGTAAACACGTGGCACTAGAAAAAATTTAAGTGCTGAAATTCAATTTGATTTATTGTAATGAAAAGGCTTGATTGCACATTTTGTGTCCATAGTTTCACAATTTTACGAATTTTATTCCCAATTTTTTTCTTCACATAGTTTGTCCCATATTTTAAATTTTCATGAATTTTGCTCTTTCGTTAGTTGAGCATCCATTATGTTAGTTGACTGTTGTCATGGCAATATTTATTATTACTAACATGGCACTTTGATGTTGAAGTGGTTGATGACAAGGCAATAACGTGACATTGGCATGATGACGTATAATTAGGAGACAAAATATGTAATATTTTGAAAGTATGAGGACAAAATATGTAATATTTTGAAAATATGGGAGCAAAATTTGAAAAAATAGTAAATATAAAAATGATATAAATATTAGTATTTGTTGTCTTTGAATCTCCCCAAACCATTTTAGCCTACAAACACTACCTTCTTACATATCAAACCATGTCATTATCAATTTCTAACCATCATTTGACCCTCTCTAAACCAACCTTCCTACCCAAAGCCATGAACACAAGCCCCATTACACAACAAATAACATAAGCTCTTCAATTCTCAACACTAAATTCCTAAGCCATTCGCATGAGTTTCTTCCTAATTTTATTCGTAGTCATAGAGTCACAAAACTAGTGGCAAAGCTTGACCAATTATTTTGAGGGGCCAAAGTAGTAAGGGATATCGAAAGATATAAAATACTATTTAAAAAAAACATAAAAATAGCTACTATAATATCCTATCTAAACACCATCCATTATCATCCCTACTTCTTAACAAGTAACAAGCATAAAATTACATCCAAATTTGAGTGAGTTTTTTAAAATTGATCAAAGTCAACCAAATTCAATAAATAATGCTTTCTTGTGGAAATCCATCTTAGCTTAAGAGCAAAATCATGCATATAAATAAAACAATGACATTTATGTACCAAAAAATAATGACATTTTGAGGTAACTGATATATCACATTATCACCAAGGAAGCAACAAAACATGTTCCAGTTTTAATTTTTTTTATTAAATATTAATAAAAGGAACGAAACATAGATGAGAAATTAACATTAAGCTCTAATGCTTATTAAGTACAACCGTTGGAGTTCAAAATTTTTTAACATTGATTAAGCACCAAGTGCTTATACAAGCACTGGTGCTAAAATTTGTATGTGGGTCCATTTTTGTACTTTTATCAAATAATAATAATAAAATAGTTGATAATAATTAATATTGATGAAAGATAAAAATATTTATGATTATATACGGCATCCATTTAATAAATTTTTTGGAGGTGCTAGGTTGGAGGAATTAGGTACTTAAATTGAAAAAGGTAAAAATGAGTGATGTGTACAAGTAGAGTCCATTCAATAACTCCAAAGAGAAATGTTGGGTTGTGGATGCTCTAAAGGCCTTTGAAGTTTCTCCAAACTTAATTATGGTTACTTGTTATCGCTAGCGAATCAATCATTCAAATGGTCAACAACCCTATATCATGACATAAGCGCTCGAAGCACATTGATATTGACTGTCACTTTATTCGCAAGCATGTTCTTCCAGGATTAATTTATAAACATTGTTCACATTCCATTGAAACATAACCCTTAAGAAAGCTCTGCTGAAGGTCTCATTCCAACCTTTAGTATCTAAATTAGGCCTCCATGACATATTAAATCCTAACTTGAGGGGGAATAATAAAAGTAGTTGAAGTAGTTAACAAATTAGTTATGCTGCAATGTTCAATTAAATTGTTAATTGGAGATATAAATAGTTGTATCCTTCATTTATATGCTTTGAGATCTTTCTATATCCACTTCATAGTTTCTCTGAATTCTTGATCTCAATAAGTCGTTCCAATTAGTGTTATCATAAATATATTTAGTCATCACCTAATTGAGGTCTTAATTCTTACCTTCACTTTATTTTATTTTTTTCTTTTTGGTACCTTTATCTTATTTTACCAAAACAATACAAACCGGACAACCATCGAACATATAAATAGATAACACGCGTGTAACTTCTAACAAAACAAGATAATACTACTTTACCACAAAATTTTATAATAAAATTTACACCAACAACAAAAAAAAGTGTAAAATAAAATAAATAATGTAATGAAAAAACAAAAAATTATCTTAGAAACAACCTTGTACAAATAAAAAAATTCCTTCGAACGCGGCTTGGCCTCTTAAAAATTGTAGGATCTAGAAAGTAGAAACACGATCGAGTTACTGAACATAAATTACAAAGTGGGATGGTTCGCGTTTTTAAAAACAAAAAATGTCATAAAAATCGCAATGATGGTACTAACATAGATAAAAGGATATATAGACACTCAATCAGATCGGTTTTCTGAAAAACAAAAAGGTACAAAAATGAATCTAAAACTGAAAACTAAGTTCATTCCAATTAATCAAGACACTAACAGTGTAAAGTAGTTTTATACTATCATCTAATTACAATCTATCATATATGATAAGTTTGTTGACTTTGATAATAATTGCTTTAAAAATCACATTAAAATTGATTTTTAATTGGTTAACAGTGTAAAAGTTTCGGTACATAACAATTAAATTCATTAATCAATGTCATTATACAATCAACTTAAAAATAAATATATATCGGGACAACGTGGCAGTCAAGTACATTTATCCAGCAAGCAATCCAACCCTAAACCAAGACAACAACGGTGTTGATCCTTGGCCATTATTTTCAAAGAAAAGAAACAACAAAAAATACAAACAAACAAACAAAGAGTGTTATGATATATATAACTAGGCAGACATGCATCCAATCCCACGTCTAGAAGTAGGAAACACGAGAAACAAACCGCTGCAAACAATTCCCACCATCAAAGGGAAACTCTCCCTGACCTGCTCCATGTCCTCTTCGTGCCCCGGGAGCAAGCAATTAGTAACCCTGTGATCCGACACAGCAATGGCCACGAAGACCATCACCGACATGACGGCGTGCACGAAGTCGGTGAACCCGACCTTAAACTTGTCGTCTTTGGGCACGGCCACGGGGAGGCCCGTTTTGAACACGGACAGCCCTCTCGGGGTGACGAACCCGTAGTAGACGTTTCCGTCGGGGCCATGGAAGCTGTCGGTGAAGTGAAAGAAGAAGCAGGAGAGGGCGCACACCGCGAGCAGGAAGTGGATCATGAGGGTGTGGACGTGGGTGCACTGGCCGTTCCTGTAGATGGAGGGAAGGACCATCTCGAACGTCAGGAGCGTGCCCGTGGGGAGGAAGTTCCCGAGGAGGGAAGTCTTCGAGAGGGTCTTCTGGACGCCCTTCGCCATCATGGCACGACGCTTGCTCGGGCCGGGGTTGTTGGGTGCCCCATCTTGGGGCGGTGGAGTTGCGTTGTACACTTTGATGCCCATGTCTCGTTCGGTTTCATCCATTGGTGGGTTTGAAATACGGATTGAATGAATTGCAATGAAGGCAAGGATGGATTTGGATTGAGGGTTTTATTATATGTAGTGGGACTTAATTCCGACAGTTTGAAATGTTGGGCGGTTGCGATGATTGACGGTTAATTGTGATATTGAGTTTGAATCGAGTGGTTTTACGAATTTTAGGAGTGTGTTTATTTTACGATTAAAAGTTTATTCTGGCGAATATAAATATGTATTCTCATGTTTGTTACGATATTTGAAAAATTATTCTCATGTATCGTTGATTTTTGGAAAAGTTATTTTTTCATGTTTTTCTATACTTTTATTCCCATGGTGAGGGTGGTAAAGTGATGTTTTCATGAAATATGAAACGTTATTTTATGTAACCTATATTTTTACTTAGAAAAAATAGGTTATGTATTAACAGTATAAAACAATCTACATCTAATCACAAATTATCATATATGCTAAATTTGTTGACTTTTATATTAATTACTTTAAAAGTCATATTAACAATAGTTTTTGATTGACTGGCACTAACAGTATAAAATTTTTTACACTGACAATGCATAACCATTAAATTTCTTTACTTATTTTTTATTTAAATTATTTTGAATTATAAAAAATATTCCTAAAAATATCTAATGTAACAAAACAATAAGTTTTTAAATACACTCAAGAATAATATTCTTAATTATAATATTTTTAGGAATGTGATTCTTACAAATGCAATATGATTCTTTAAAACAAACGCCCTAAATTGTGATTTTTCCACGACAGTGAACTGGTTGGCGCTCATGGTCAATGGGATTAGAATTTGTAATTCTCCTCTCTGTCTGACAACATTTGTGGTTGTATTATGGACCTGGTCTACCACAAAACCTGCATGAAAATCACTGGGGTACGCGCATTGTATCCACCAAAGATAAAATATGGCAAATATTTTTTTGTTAAAAGTTAAAATACTTATTCCATTATGTCGCAACTATGGTCACAACGGAACAACAAAAGAGAAAAATAAAAATAGAGGAGTCGCAACCAAAGTTTATTAATGAAAGTATTGAAAAAACTCTTAAAAAGGAGAAACAGTCTTTGAAACCAAATATGAGTTTGGAAGTCAGTTACGCATAGAAAAGGTGCTAGCACCCTACAACGTTTTTATGTTATCCCTAATTACATGTGCAAAATTAAGATAACTTCAAAAATATTTATTTTACCCCTAAAGAAGATTTATTTTATTTACAAATTTATTATCTTTATTTATCAAAAGAATTTTAGAAAATATTTATTTTGAAAAGAATTAAATTTTTACTTTTTGAGATCGACAAGAGTGAGCCCCTGTTCCTACGTATCCTCCGGTATAATGAAGAATCAGATTCATGTAATTCTTTAGATAGAAAAATACTTTGTTGGTCGATTTTTTTAATTAATTAATTTTTTTTATTTAAAATGCTTTCTTGGTAACCAAACAAGAAGTACATCCAAAATAATTAACAATATCTCTTTTAAAATTTTTGTAATATCTAAATAGGAAGTACATCCAAAATTGTTATTAAACCTTTAAAAATAAAAATAAAAAAAGAATATTTGTTTTAATTTTTTAGGATTTTTATTTAAATGGCTTTTATGGTAACCAACTAGGAAACGCATCCAAAGTGGTTATCATACCACCTTTTAAGATTTTCATAATAGTCAAATAGGAAGTGCATCTAAAATAACTATCAAAATCCTTTTAAACTTAAATCTCTTAAAAAATATTTAATTAATATTTTAAAAATTTTAAAGATTTTAATGATAACTAAAAAAGAAGTGCATCACACTTTCAACGGGGCGAATAAAAGTTAAAATTTTATCACACTTTCAAAAATTAAATTCTCAAATTATTAATAAGTTTATATAATTTAATATTAACTTTTATTTAATATTAAATAGTTATTATCTTAATATTAAATTTTATTATTTTAATTCAGAAAATAATGTAATTATTATAACATTTTGTTAAATAATATTGTATAAATGGGGTGATAGAAAAAAAAATAGAAATGTGAGAAGAAAATGGGGTGAAAAAAGAAATAGAAGAAAAAATAAGTGTATGTTTATATTATTTACTAAAATATTATAGTACTTACATTACATTTTAAATTAATTAATAAAAAAATTAAATATTAAATAAAAATTAAATTCGCACATTAATCATACCTAACAGACAAAATATCATCTAGTAATATTATATATAATATATTTTTTTACACTATAGACCAAATACATAAAGTAGTTTAGTAGTTAAGGATTCTTCTTTGTTCAAGAGGTCACTGGTTCTATTCTCTCATCCTTTACAATTTTACTATTTTTTAAACCATATATTTGATTGCATGTCAGCATCTACATGTACTGTCATGTCAGCAATGCACATCATCACTAAAATTGCATAAATTTAAAAATTGGGCAATTTAAAAAAAGGCTTAAATATATTTTTAGTCCTCCAAAAATATGACAAAATTGGTTTTAGTACTAAGAAATAAATTTTCTTAAATAAAGTTCCTCAAATATTAAAAATATCCTAATTAGATTTTGTGCTAAACTTTGTTTAACTTTTTTGTTAAATGATGGTCACATCAGCTTTTAAGTAAAGTATTTTATTACCTAAAGTGTCTAGTGATAATTTTTAATAAAAAAGTGTATAATTATTTTTGCTTTAGGGGTAAAAAAATATGTGGTTTAGGTCTAAACATGTAATAATTTTATTCAAAAAGTATGTTACTAATCTGACCTAGACATAACAGTTGACATGGACAGTCACATCAACAAATTAGTGGTGACTATAATCCTGATGTGGCCATCATTTAATAGAAAAGTTAAACAGAGTTTAGCACAAGAATCTTATTAGGTATTTTTAATATTTTAGAGACTTTATTTAAGGAAAAAAAATTCTGAGGACTAAAACCAATTTTATCATATTTTTGGAGGATCAAAAACATATTTAACTGAAAAAGAAAGATATCAAAATTATGCATTAAAAATTGTAGGAAGACCAAAAATATAATTTAATCTTTTTATTTTCCTCCCACTACTCCACTGTTGCATCCTTCTTTCACTACATTCTTCTCTTTTCTTCCCACTTCATTGATCCTTTTTCACCACTTAGTGTCCAGTGGGGAGAGCTCCACCTATGGATTTCAAGCATAAAACTAAAACATGCTTGTAATTGGATTGTTATAGGAGTGGTGAGGCTTCAAGCTCTTGTACGAGGTAGACCAGTGAGAACTGAAGACACTTCCGAAATTTAGTTTTTAAAAGTGATAAAATAATTTAATTTTTAGAAGTGTAATAAAATCTTAATCGTTCCAAATTTAATATCCAAAAATAGGTTTAATTTTTATATTCCACTCTTGGAGAGGGGTACTGTAGTTAGAAAAAAGAAATGAAAAAAGAAAGGCCCAATTATATATCCCCTTTACCCACGTGGTCAACAGCAAACAATTTTAGAGCAAATTTTAGGCCCAAATCGAATGTAAAGGCTTCAACTAGACCATGCGAGAGAACCCACAAGGCCACAATGCCTCAAATGATAACTCCAAGGGTTTTGTTATTCCCACCCTAGTTTTTGCTATTTTTACCCCCAATTCTTGTTTGTATGTTTTTTTATTCCAAAAATATCCCTTAACGGGAACACATTTCCATTGTGATTTTGTACAACAGAAACATGTTTTCATTATGATAGAAAGGGATGTGCCCATCTATACATAACAAAAATATACATTTAAAAATTAATTGTTTATATTTATTAAATTCATTTATTTATTTTATGAGGGATAGCTTTTAATGGTTTACTGACGCATGAATAGGGCACGTGTTTGAATCGGTGCGATCTGGACCCTTGATTTATTGTGTGCAATCTCGATTGTGTCTTTTTCTAATGCACAGGACATCTCCTTTAATGATTCTCTGATGCGTGAACAGGGCATGTGTTTGAATTGGTTCAATTTAGATTGTTTCTTTTTTTGACGCATAGGACATCACTTTAAATGATTTTCTGACGCATGAACAGGACATGCACTTGAATCAATGCGATTTGAACCCTTGATTTAGTCGATGCAATCTCGATTGTTTCTTTTTCTAATATATAGGACAAAGCCTTTTATGATTCTCTTACGCGTGAACAATATTCGTACTAGTATAAAAGAGATATATGCTCTGAAGCACTTACCATTGCCTTTCTTGATAGCCATATTCATATTGATTCTTCTCCTTTAAAAATGGATAGATTCCTTGTTATGATGTATTACGATGGTCATATAACAACAACATCTAAAGGGGTCTTGTTTCAATGTTCTCATGGTCCTACTTTTCTCAAGGTTACTGAGGACATGACGGTTGCTATTTTGAAGAAAAAAATTCACGATGCAATTGGAAGTTGCAGAAAATTACTCGATATTCATTATCATCAATCTATATCTTTAGGGAATGATCGTGTTCATTACGAGTCTCTAGAGATTAAACACGACAAGGATGTGGCAAGAAAGTTGTCCATCTTTGCCCAATTTTCTAGACTTGCGTCGAATGAGTTATATGTTACGTTAGGTAGATCTCCCAAAGAGATCCTAGCCCATCTGTGTCGACCACTAACCACCGAAGAGATCATCAATACCTTACCGTCGTGGCTGACCAACCTAATCTCGAGGTGGGGCTGTTTGAGCCAAATATGTCCTACAACATGGTCCTTATAGTACCTAAGTAGTGACAAGTCTATATGACCTCCTCCAAATAGAGGTCCAACAATGAGATGAGTCAAATCAGCCTGAGGCTCCTCTGCCTCTGCCTTGTGTACCTCATGCTCTGGCTTGGGTACATCATGTTTCTCCTCCTCATGCTGCTACTGTTGTCTATGCTACTTCCTAGCAATTATAGTTTGTCTAGCCTGTCATGTAGATGCAGTCGGCAATTGACGCCTAGATGTGCCTAATGCATCATCTAGCAAAAGGACCTATCCAGGACAAGAGGTACCAAACCTTACGAGTGGCATAATGAACCTGAAATGGCAATAACCATTTAATAGTTAGTAAACAATTACTAAATAATCACAAGACAAAAAAATATTATTAAAAGACAAAAAATATTCTAACGGCAAAAATAAATACATTATTAAAAGTATTCTAAAAAAGTATTAGTTAAAAGATAAAAAATAATTAAAGGACAAAAAAGTATTATTAAAAGACAAAAAATTTCTAAGAGTAAAAATAAATACATTATTAAAAGACAAAAAATAATTAAAGGACAAAAAATAAATTGTAAGAGTAAAAATAAATACATTATTAAAAGACAATGAATAAATTACAAATTACATAAATAATTTAAAATAAATAATTTAAATCAAGTAAATAATTAAAAGAATAAAAAATACAAAATACAAAACGAAATAACAATTCTGTTGAATCGAAAAGTCAAAAAAAAAAACTCACTAAAGTATGACAACATTGCGAATATCAACGAGAATGTGGCGAGACTATCGTGGGGGTAATAGAATGGCAACAACGATAGGGTGTGGTGGCAAGATTGTGGCCAGAATGTGGTGGGGGAGTGGAGGCTTACTCGTGAAAAGGGAGAGGATGAGGGTGAGGGTGAGAACTGAAGAAGAAGTGAAGGGGGAAGGGGGGTGAAGGGTTTTAAAATATTAGGGATAAAAATGTCTTTTTGTGTTTTTAGTAAAAGCTTAAGGTGAGAATAGGAAAAAAGAAGAAGATGGGAATAGCAAAGCCCTAACTCTAACCTATCACACTCGTAGAGTTTGGGCAGTGGCATCGAAATTCAGTTGGTTAAGCCTAATATATTGGTTACGCCCAACATAAAGGGGTCCATTCTAAAAAATGTCGTGAATTATAGTATGGATCAATTTTGACTTCCATGTCCAAGAAAAATTAAGGCAAAAGTTTTTATATAAGTAGTTGAAAACATTATATTGGTCTGACGTTCGAATGGAATTGAGCTTGAATTTTTTAAGTGAATTATTGGGTTTGGGTCTTATGAATAAAAAAAAATGTAGTTGAAAAGAAGAACTCCACTAAAAGTGGCTAACCAAATTTTTCAATAAAAAGTAATCATCGACTTTACACCTATAACATGATAACCAACAAAAAAAAATAGTCAAACTAGTGGATATGAACATTGTATAGGTTATATTAGTAATATATTTATTTTAAAATATATCTTTACATATGTTAATTATTATATGAATTTGTATGATATGAAATATCCTCAGAATTTATTGAGGATAAGTTACAAGATCTCTAGAGCCTAGAAAAACTTAATTTTATTTTTTATTTTATGGCACAAGTTTTCTCTGCATATATTATAATAGAAGGTATGACACAAGCACATTAACAAGAAATCTAGGAATGTTAAAATGGATTTAATTTAACGGGTCAATCCAATTAACTTGCTAAAATAGGTTGGATTGGGTAATACAATTCAGCCCTTCAATCTATATAATCCAACTCACATAACACACCAACTTAATGGGTTAAGGGACGGGTTGAGTTGGGTTGACCCGCTGAGTTGAGATTCTATTTTGTTAAATATTTTTATATATTGTTTGGTTAAATTTTGCTTTGGTAGACATAATATTTTGTGAATTATTATAGATTTTATGTTATTTTGTTATTTTTACTACGTTTATTTAACTCATAATGATAACTTCTAAAGAAAACTTGTATCAAGACAATTTAGTAGGAAAACATTTTTGTGATTGTGACATTATATTTATATTTGGATAATTTATATTTTTTTATTTATATAGTAAGTGAACTTATAAGTCGTTTATTTTTATAACCTGTCTTTCATTCTTTAATAATTTTTTTTTAATTTTAACAGGTCAACCCAATCCAACTTGCAACCTATTGCAATTAGGTTAGGTTGAGTTTTTCATCCCAATTTCTAAATGGGTTCAACCCAATCGTTTTTTAGTGGGTTAATAACGGATTGAGTTAGATTGAGTTAACCTATTTTGACATCTTTAGAGAAATCAAACACATATTCCAACTCTAATATATATGAAGCCAACATTTATAGTCACGCACCTAATATTAAAAATTAAATTTTTTTATTAAAATTGATTCTCATCACGGTATTCGTGCTCATTTTCCATGTAGTAACTATCTCTATCCTTTCTTCTTAAAAATAATAATAATAATAATAACAACAACAGTTGTAGGAGACTTCAGAATAGGTAGGTCATGCCTAACTAATTAAAAATTTGATACCAAACCACGACTAAAACAAAACAATGGCAAAAAAAATGGATTGCGATTTCCTGGTCATCACAAAGAACAAACTTAGCATAATTAGCAAAAAGGACTTTTCATCAACTAGATTAACTCTCATCGAAATTCAACATAGAAGGAGTTGCCATGAAAAAGCAACAAACTTAGACAGTGGCAAACTCTTCCATAGATTTTTAAACACAATTTCATCCATATCTGATAAAATCAAAACTAGTATGTTTATTTCATTGATTAAAAACTCATTTTCGGAATGTGAACATGGGAATGTAATATTTCCATGTTTGTGTAAAAAATTATTCTCAAATATTCTTTATTCCCAGGAAAGTAGTACCAACATGTTTTATCTCATTTCTTTTCCCATGAAGATGGATAGGAAAGTTATATTCCCATGGAAATATGGGAAGTTATTTTCTAACCCACTTATAACTTTCATTCCAACTCTTATTTTCTATTTAAAATATTTTAAATTTTAAAAACCATTCCTAGGAATGTTAAAATGTAGCCAAACGTATTTGCAAATATTGTCAAGAATAACATTCCTATTTAAAATATTCGAGGGAATGTGATTCTTGGGAATACTATAACGCCTGACCACTTTTAGGATCAAAGACTATCCCTACAAACTAACACAAGATTTTTCAGCACTCTTGTCCTCACTCACACGCTTCTTGGGAAACTTCCCAAGAGGTCACCCATCCCAAAATTGCTCCAAGTCAAGCACGCTTAAGTGTGGAGTTCTTAAGTGATAGGCTACTAAAAAGTAGGTGCATCTTGTTGGTATAGGTAACACTTATTAATTCCTTTAAGCTATCCTTAACTATACAGTCCCATACCTGTACAGCCTTTGGATCCTTCTCATTCTGATGTATATTCGATTCATTCATGAACCCCTCCCACTGGAAGCCTACCAGGAGTCGCTCCTTGTTCGTGCCTCATCTCTTTTGCACCGGCGATCACTCTTCGCCCTTGTCAGCGCACGGGATGTTACAAATACAATATCATTCTGTGAAACAAATGCCCTAAAGGTTTTAAATAGTGGTCGTAGTCGCAGTTGTGGTTTTGTTGTGTTTATTGATATTGTGGGAAATAGCGGACAAATGCAACTGATGCAGCCATAATCACAAATGCTAGGGGTGTAAATGGCCTGAGTTGGGTCGAGTTTAGCCCCAGTTTAAGACCCAACCCAATTAAATTTAATTAGGTTGGGTTAGGTCAGGTTGAAGCTTTTTTTCCAATGACCCAACCCAACCTGATCATAAATTAGGTAGAGTAATTGGGTCACATAAAATCTGGAAGTTTCAAAAAATTCAAAAAAAAATCAGAAAAATGCATCCAATGCATGTTCAAATTGAAATACAAGTTCAATCACACAAATCCAACACTAACAAGAAAAATATCCTCCTTGTATCAAATGAAATAATATAACACAGTATTGCATTATGTTGTCTCAAGCTACTCTAAGTCTCTAACAATTATTTGAACTACATAATAAAAATAACAAACTAAAACTCAAAGATGCTATCAAATAAAATGATTCTCCTTTGCTCCTAGCCTCCTTCAATTCAATGAAATCAACTCATTCCTACAACATTAAGTGGGAAAAAGTAAAACTAAATATATGTGTGAATATTAAAGTGATTAACTTAAAATAAAGAATTTATGAGTAAAATACGTACTCCAAGACTTCAAAAGTACTTGCAACCCTAACCTCCTCATCTCCTACAAAGCATGTAAAGCCTGACATGTTTAATAAAAGAGAAAATACAATATTAAGTCATTAAAGTTCAACATGAAGGAAATTGAAATGAGAAAATGAATTGATGTTATGTATGTTAGAAAGTAGACAAAAACTACATTACCTGATTCAACTTCTATGGCATGTCCTTGTTGTGGAACTAGACCACCAACATTAGTAATGGTACTAGTAGTAGTATGCTCCTTCCTGAACTAATTTTGAGAACAAATCAAAGCCTCCACAATCTTGGTACTCAATGAACTACGGTATGTTAACCCATTCATATTAAATACAATTCATATTAATTTAGTTATTAAGTTTAAGTAAATAAAAATGTGTGTAAAATTTTTCCATTTTTAAAATAAATTCCAAACTTAACAAAATTTGGAAATGGTAGTAAAAGATGAAAGATAAGACTCTATATACATATATATCATAAAATTGTACCTCATGGTTTGAGTAATACTTAATAGTCAGAAAACAAAAATACATCGAAAAGACATATACTACCTAGCCCAATGTATACATCAAAAAGATCCTATAGAAAACAATATTTATCTACCCTATCCCTCATACAAAAAGGAAATACTATAGGTCTTCAGGTCCTCTCCATTGAGATGTTTTCTATCTCATACTTAGCATCGCGGAGCATTAATGTTGTTTTCAATAATCACGATCAATCATACACAGAAGAAAATAATGGAGTGAGGTGTTTTGTTCTAAAATTACTTTTACATGTAAGGTAGGAAATCTACCATAAAACAAAGATAAAACACAACTGACAACACAAGGGATCCTAAGGTTCATTCTAAGTTGTATCTGACTACCCTTAACTAGGTATGAATCCATACTTCTCATTAGTGGGTAATAGTTCTCAACAGAACCTAGGAAGTGACTAGAAGTACGTATACCTCTCTCAACATCATCACGTGGTACAGTCCTTATTATCATTGAGGAAAATAACAGTCAGGATATCTATTTATAGAGGTATACTCTCAAACCAATCCTAGAATGCTGAGTAGTTGTCGGGGTTATCGAGTTTGGTCAGGCGAATATCCCGACTCAAGGGCGCTACCCTGACCATTGGGACCTTCACCACTCGATGCCTACCCCAAGACCTCAACAAGTGGGTCCCTGCCTTTCATTCCTCAGTGTACCAAACTATAGCTTCCCTAGCAGGGTGTCATGCCACTGCATGTTACTCGCTTTACATTACTCACTAACTATCAATTTCTAACTTCTCAAGCAGAGGTTTCCCTGGTCTCATTTAATTTGAGCACCAGTACAATCAACATTTCTGTCTTATTTTGTAGAAATTGTATAATACCAAAATTTTAACGGAATAACAATTTAGAAATCATATAAAATTTTAGCAGAATAACAATATAGTAATTATAATTTAATTACTAAAATTTTAACAGAATAAAAACTAAATAAGTGCATTTTGATTTTCTAAATTTGAGCAGAGTAACAGCTTAGCAAATGTATTTTAGTTTTCTAAAATTGAATAGAGTAATAGCTTAGCAAGTAAAATTTAATAATTAAAATTTGAGCAGAGAAACAATTTAGTAATGATTTAATAATCTAAATTTGGGCAGAGTAATAATTTAGCAAAAATTAAAGTTTAACATTAAACAATAATAACAATAATAAAACTTAAGCCTAAAGGGGTTTAAGGGAAAAACCCTTCCTACCAACATGTAAAGTAATAATAATTTAGAACCAACCTCACTCCCCCCATTACCTCTAAGATAATTGATGGAGAGGATTAAATTGTTGATGTAGAGCTCCTAGAAAGAGAACTTTACTAGTTGTTGGAAAACTAGTAAAATTTTAACATAAAAACAAAATAAAAGAAAATTCTTTCTAGAGAGAGAAGCTCTCTAAGAATTTGGTAGCTTGAGAGAGAGGAGGATGTGTGAAAAATGACCAAGAAGCATGGGTATTTATAGAGGAGAAGGGTGGGTTAGGTGTCCCCAAGATGACACAAGCCGATGATGCAATAAAACTTATTTTTAATTTTTTTTAATTAATTTTAGGGACACATATCCCCAATAGGTGGTGAATCACCTATTTTAGGGTTGGGGACGTGCTCCACCAGCTGTCCCAAGCCTCCACGTGTCAAATTTTATCTATAGGTGAATTAACTGATATCGATAAAACACCTAAACTTGAAAAATTAGCTTTTAATATCAAAAAAATGAAATTAAATGTAAAACTGGACAAATACATTATTTTTCATTAAAAATAAAATTATAATAATTAATTTTAATTTTTATTAATTTATTTCAATTTATATGTATTTATTTTGTATTTTTAAGCTAGAAAATTCATAGAAAATCCATTTTAATTCAATAAATACCAAATTTTTTATGAAAATTATAAAATTAAATATTTTACCCATAAAAAAACTAAAATGACCATTTTCACCCTTTTTGAATGTCAAACTAGTACTGGTTGGCTTATTAGACACCTAGGGGCATTTTGGTCATTTTACACAGGAATTCCAGAAAATTCCCAAAAAATTTTCAAAATTATATTTTAATATATATGACATAATTCCAAGCTCAAATTGACATTTTAATGTCAATTGAATCTTTTTCTCATGTCAGCCCTTAACATTGAGAAATAGGAACAAAATCGTCATTTTCTAATTTCTCCGAGCTCCGGCTCGAAAAAATTATTAAAAATCACGATTAATTAAATCTTGAAATTCTGAACAAAATGGTGGGATTCAGAATTCAGAATTTCAAAATTCCTTTTCGATTTTTCAGAATTGTATTGCCAAATATTAAAAAAAATAGTGGAAGAATTGAAATAGGATTGTTATATTTTTCACTAATTTTCTTTCAAAATAAAGTTTTTATAATGAGAGATACTTAATATAAAATTTTCAAAATACTTTGAGGTCAAAAAGTCTCTAGTTGGTTCCTATAGTTAGTTAGGGATATTTTTGTTATTTTACAAAAATTATCTCAATAAATTCTAGAAAAAATTCTAAAATTATTATTAATTGTTCTAAATACATTAATGACTTAAAAACAATTTTTAAACATACAGAATAATTTAATATATAAAAGTAGAGGTGTTACAGTATGGGTTAAGAACATGACCTCTAGTGTTAAATGCAGACTCAGATGATACTGTAGACACTAGAATAGCTAGTATATCCCTAGCCATACGGGAAAGAACATAGTACCGTGTAGTCATTTTTCTCCACCAATTGAGAATATCAAAGTTAGGATAATCATCCTCAACCATATCCTCCATATACCTTTCCAACTCATTCTTTTGGAGCTAACCTTGTAACCTCCTTACTTGGAATCTGAACTTATCTGTTATATTAGCCCTTCTACCTCCAATTTTAGAACTCTAAGTACCCTATGTTTGTGAACCATTGACATTTGAAGATGCACCACTAACTTCACAAATATTAGTAAGTATAGGATACCATTCCACATATTGATTATATAGTTTAAATATGATAGCTTTTACTTTTTTTAACATGTCTACAATCCTTGCATTTGAATACAAAGACTGAAAACAAAACTCAATATCATTTAAATCATGGGTCAAGAAAAACAACACAACCAAGAGATAATTTACATTCCCACCATCAATATCCCAATATTTGTCAAATTTTGCTTTCATATTTGCAGCCATAATTTTCAACATTACATCAACCATTCCCATCCATTCAACTAATGCATCTTGTATGACACTTAACTTAATAAAGAAACAGTGAGAAGTGACATGCAGTGATCCAGTAAAAGCAAGTGTAGTACCATAGAAAATCTTCAAGAATTGCATAAAAACACGAGCATGTTTCCAATCATCACAATTAAGGGGTCTCTCTTCAACTTTAAGAGCTTGTACAAAGGCATTATCATCATATTGAAGATGACTAAATGCCTCTTCATATTTTTCAGCTGCTTCCAACATCAAATATTTGGAATTCCATCTAGTTGACACATCTAGCACAAGCAATTGTTTAAAATTTAAGTTAGCCTTTTAGGACACACTTTTTAAAACAAGCCAATCTAGCTAGAGATGACCTCACACACTTACAAGAAGCCCTTATCCTAGCAATAAAGCAATCTATCTCCTTCATCCCATCACAAACAATCAAATTCAATATGTAAGCACAACACCTCAAATGCATATAATCCACATCTAATAATGTGCATCCATTCCAATTAGACATAATCCTCTTTAAATATGCTAAAGCCGTGTTATTAGAAAAAAGCATTATCTACAGTCACAGTACAAATCTTGGTAATCCCTTAGTCTTTAATGCACTTCTCCAAAGCTTTTCCTATGGTTTCCCTTTTATGGTCACCAATGAAACCAAAACTTATTATTTTCTTATTCAACACCCACCCCTCATCAATGTAATGAGCAGTCACACACATATAATTCATGTTTTGAACAAAAGTCTAAGTGTTGGTGGTAAATGAAACCATTTCATAATTCATTGACAATAAAGATTGCAATCTCACTTTCTCTTCAATAAAAATTTTCATACAATCCTTAGCCATAGTGACCTGACTAGGAATTTTAAATCGAGATTGAGCAGTACCAACAAATTCTTTAAATCTAGGGTTGTCAACAAACTTGAAAGGAAGCTCATTAATAATTATCATCTTAGCAAGTTTATACCTAGTCAGTTCTTGGTTAAAATGCACAAGCTTAAATGAAATTGCATAATTAGGATCACTTTCACTCTGTTTTCCAAGTACAAGAGTTTTTTGTTTCTTGTTTACTTCCGAATTTGGGCCTTTTGGACAAGCAAGAATGTGTCTGTTTAAGTTGTTGGTACCATGTTGGTTAGATTCGCACTTATAACTATGGCCACAATAATTACATATAGCACAATGAGCCCAAGCACTAGAAGCAGGTTTGGTAGGTTTTCTTTTGAGTATACCTACATTAGTTGCACTTTTAGGCTGATCACCTTGTGCTTAAGGTTGAGATGGTTTAGCCCCTGCTCCTCCAACTCCCTCTCTTGTTGCTAGTGGGATTGGAGCACTAACCACTTGCTCATCTTAACCAGCCATAATTTGCAAATCCAATTACAAATTTAGATCACACAAGTTTTGCAGATCGCAGAAGTCAAGTTACAGCACGTGAGAATGTGCATGCATTAAAAATGAGCAGAAGTAGAAAAATGAAAACAGCAAGTTATTAATATATAATTATTAGAAGGGGACTGTAAAATATGTTTACATAGATATTCAATAAAAGAAAATTTGTCTTCATGATTTGAAATTTTCCATTTCATGATTATCAATATGTGCTAATAACTAAACAACCAAAGTCAAAGACAGAATTGAATAGCTAGCAAGTCAGAACAGAATGAACTACAATAAAAATGGAAGGAACAACAAACACTTACTAAATGAAGAAATGACAAGGCAAGACGAACGAAATGGAAAGAAAAGGCTTATACCAATGGGGAATGAACGGCGACGAATGCCAGCAGCGTTGGGATCAACAAGGCAAAAAGGGCAACAGGTCAACGAATGGGGAATGAACAGTGATGGATGCTAGCAGCATTGGGTTGACGAGGCGAAAGGGGCAATAGGTCGAGGGTCGACAAACGCCTGGTAGCGTTAGGGTCAACGAGGCAAAAGGGGCAACAGGTCAAGGGTCGACGAACGGGGAATGAACGCCAACAGTGTTGGGTTCAATAGAGTAAAAGGGGCAAGAGGTCGACAAATGCCGATAGTGATGGGGTCGACTAGGTGAAAGGGGCAGTGGAGCTAAGGTTCCAGGCGACAATGTGCTTATGTCTCGTAGAGGTTAGGTCACGACTTAAGGTCCCAGGGTGATTGAATCTAAAGAGTGAAGACTGAAGTGAATAACTTAATTAAAATTAAGTGAAGTAAATAAGTAATATAATTTTTTTGTTAAATAATAAAAGGTCAGGTTGGGTCGGGTTCATCAGGTTTGAGATGTCTAAACCCGTGACCCAACCCAAACCTAATTGGGTTTTCTGAAAGAAACCCAACCCAACTTGCAAAAATGTAATTAGGTTGGGTCAGGTTAGTCAAGCCTACGAGTTAGGTCAAACCCACTTACACCCCTAACAGACGCAAACACTTGAAAAACCTTGACGTTGCAACCAAATTATAGTCACTGACCATTTTTTAAATCCTTGATCAAACCATTTGCTTCATGGGAATTAAAACTGCATAGGCTGATTGAACAGAGTAAACCCCTAAACTATGAAAAGTCCACAACCAATAATCATTATTAGGATCAAAACCTTGAAGAATATTCAGGAATCACTACAAGAAATTAATAATTTTCATAAAAAAGAAGAAGTAATTTTTGTCACTAATACTGGCGTCACAATAATTTTAGTCACGAATTTTTAAAAGATACATGTAAATTGTTTTGTCACTAATGTTGATATTTTTTGTAGTGAATTCAGTAAAAATTAATCGTATGTAAAGAAATCCCTCCTCCAAACACAGGTTCCATTTCCATGAATTTCCCTCCTAACAACCCATCCTATACACCATAGAATCTTTATTATTAGAAATCAAAAACAATATGGGAAATACTTGTTTTAAAGGAGAATTTCCTAACCAAACATCCTGCCAAAAACTCATTGATTCACTGTTACCAATTTTCTTTTTCATTCCTATATTTTTCTTTAAATAGTACTACTTCTGGTCCTTTATATAAATAGCAAATAGGAGTATTTTTTTTGTCTTACTTATAAGAAACATAGGATGTATTAATTGTTATCTTTATTTTATACCATTAATTTATTTTAAATTCTATTAAAGATATACTTATTCATTTCCCATGCAAGTGGATGCATTTATTGGCATATTAACAATATAAATTATACTCATTGAGTGAAAAAAATTATTTTTTGAACTATGAGTTGTGTCATTAAATATAACCACCACTTAAATTATTTAATTTTATGGATATTTCTGGAATAAAATTTAAATTTACGACCTTATTAATTAAAATTAACTAACTTAACTATTTTTATTAGTTTTGATGAATTAGTTATTTGTTGCTTATATTAAGGACCGAAGGAGGTAGTACTTTTCTTTTGTATAATGAATCTTATAATCAATTATAATACTCTACTTTATTTATGTGGGGGAATGTATTTGGTGAGATGATTACTTTTTCATGAAAGGCAAAAGTAAATTTTGACCATATAATTATATATAAATGGAAGGGTCATTTTTATATATAAAAAGAATAAATCTTATTAAATATTCATAAAAAGATAGTTAAAATTAAAAATTACTTAAAATCATAAAACCCCTTAAATATGTCAAATGACTTTTAAAAAAATTACTTGTATTTTAATAATTTTGACCCTTCGTAATTGTTGTCGCGTGAATAAAACTAGTCGAATGGTTTAGTTAAGATTGCTCCAACATGATTCCGAAATAAAGATCAGGCGATTTGATACTGAAAAAGGAAATATACTTCTCGATTAATGGGTTCCCAAGTCATTCCAAAGGCACTTGGTTTAGGTGAAAGTTAAGATTGGATTTGCTGGAAGATAAATGCTGAAAACTATAAATAAAAGCGATAAAGGAAAGACTGTAAAATAAATGCGACATAAATTGATAAAGAGGTTGTTTGATTGATTAAATGTGTCCTTTTCAACATGAAGTACATGACCTATTTATACTATGGGATCAAATAGCAACATTACAACCATGTTTTTCTGCTAGATAATTGCCTAAAACGTGGCTTAGATCCTATTCGGCTAATTTACTACCTATTCGGTAACTCCTGGCCATTGGAACTACTGTCTTGGGCTTGCTTCGACTAACATGGTGGGCCCCTTTACTCAAAAATGATTCAAAACTACTCCTATTTTTTAGGAACCATGATTCACTTACTAGAGCATCAGCAATCTGCCGCTAACAATTAATGAGATTCTGTCATTATCTTTCTCCTATGTTTTAGGCTATGTTTTGAAAACCGGACCTAGTCGGTCGAACTAAAAGGTCGGTGAACCAATCACCTAACCAATTCAAACAAATCACAAAATCAGCTTGAAAAAAAAACCAGTCAAAGAACCAAAAAATCGGTCAAAAACAGGTAAAGCTAACCAAAAATCAGTTCACAGCAGGGTCAAAAAAAATGTTTAATACAACATTATTTTGATTTTTTTCTTAAAAAAACAAAAATCAACCTAAAGTATTTATCATTTTCTTTTTTATTTTAAATATAAACTTGTTTTTATTAATAAATGTTAATGTGTATAGTTAAAACTTATACTTAAGTATCATGACATATTTGATTTGCACTTTTGTAGATATTGTAAATGTAAAGAATCTATAAAATTATGTTTTATTTTTAATTTTTAGTATTATAAAGTTATAGTATTATGTTTTTTTAATATTATTTTATGTATTATTTTATTATTATTATTATTATTATTTTATTAATACCAGTTCAACCATAGTTCAACTACAGTTGAATTATTAAAATTTGAACCAGTGTCTTGATTAGTTCAATAACTGGTCGATTTTAAAAACATTAATTTTAGGAGATGTAATATGGCTATTTTTGACGAAGTCCACTATTGTTTTCACCATGGACCTTAGCATTCTTAGCCAAGCATGCTCGAAATTAAGGCCAGCCGAGTTACTTTCTCCCAATCTCTGTATTGATCCATCATTTATCTGAACCGAATTCGGTTTGTAATAAACCCTGAGCCATTACTTTCCTCCCTTAGCTGAGGCATCCTTATTATTTTTCTTAGGTGCCAACAGTAATAACATTTAATGATCAATATTTATCATTCTCATCCTCTTATAAGAATAATCATTTCATTTAACACGTGCATACGTACATCAACTGCTGCGTCTGGTGCAAGCTGTCCTACCAAACTTTTATTATAATTTTTTATAAATAAATTTTATGAATTCAACAGATGTCATATCTTTTTTATGTTTGATTTAATCTAAAAAATAGCCTTTTCACTCTCATTTAAAAGCAAACTATCAACATATAAAAATAGTACTAAACAATCTCATTAAAAATAATTAATGTAATTTTTTATATATTTAAAAATAATTAATATAATATAAAAAATTACACCAATTATTTTTAATAAAATTATTTAACTTCATTTTTATCTGAAATAAAATATTCAAATCCAAAAGAAGGACAACTTTAAAACGAAGAACGTCAGAGAAACAAGACCATCATTAATGGTCCCGACATACCCATAAAATTCCACGTTTTAAATTCGTGCACAACGACGCGTATACATATTTAAATAATCTGTGGCTAACTGAAATTCCCACACGAAAATCTTCGCTTCCAATTTCTGCTCCAAAATCTTCAATTATTTCCAACCTCAAACTCCATGGTTTCTCTATGGGACCACCCACCTAGTGGATTTTCTTGCTTCTACAATCTGTACATAAATATATTGGTATTGGTTCTTCTGCTCCTTTCAAGTGCCATATTCCTCATAATATCTCTCTTTCTCTCTGTTATCCTTCAATTGCAAAATCCTCATCATCTTCTGCTGAGTTTGTGAAACCAACCTTGGTGTTGGTTCTTAATTTCTCATGGCATCATCAATAAGTGCTCAGGCTTTGATGCTGCTTCACAGTAGAAGAAACAGCTCTCTCAGATTTCCACTGAAAAACGGTTCGGTTTTTGAGCATTCGGAAAGCTTGGTGTTGAGTAAGCGCATAAGGGCAATAGGTGGTAACAGTTTCGGGACAAATGAGGAAAAAGATGGGACCGATCTGACCACCACTGAAAAGAGAAACAAGGCTTTAGCTTTGCAAAAGGATCTACTTCAACAGGTATTGGTCTCCTCTGTATTCCATAATGTCGTGTCATATGTATATGCTTTACATACGGTGAAGATTGTCATCTTAAGCTGTAAACAATTTTGGCCTTTAAATTAAAAGGAAAACAAACTGCTCAATTGAAAGTTAAATACTGTGTCATGCAATTGCTAACAAGTATACTTCTTGATATAGTGTTTGCTAAAATCATTCACTTCTCACGTTATTCACTCATGCTCTAATAGAGACAAGTTTTCATCCTGCTTGTTTGTTTGGCACTCTGTATCACATATGACATCAAAAGATAATACAATACCAAACAATTGTATTTACAAAGGGTTATCCAAGGAAGTGGCTAGGAGTGTTCACAGATACGGATAATCCGTTAACTCGAACCAACTCAAACCAACCTAATTATTTTAGTTCAGTTTTTTTAAGTGTTTAGGTCGCACCCGATCTAACCCTTTCAAGTACGGATCAGGTAACGGGTTTTAATTTATAGACCCGTTTATCCGTGAACCCGACCGTTGAAGTGACATTTTATTTAATTTATTGTTTTTCTTATATATTTTATATATTAATAATTATTAATTAGTGAATTACTAATACTAAATAAGACAAAGAGTAAAGACACCTCACACACCCATGAAGTCGTGAACCCCTGTTAATTTTATATCACTACATATTCCGTGCATGTTCTTGTTATTCTTTTTCTCTCAACTCTCATTCTAAGATTCTTGTAAGCTTTATATTAATTTTAGAAGCAAGAATGATGAGAAACAAAGTCCAAAACTAAATACAATATTTTTATAATGTGTCAAGATTTATAAGAAAAAAATATAATTTTAAAAAAAATTAACAAATTTTAAATACACGAACCCGATTACCCAACCCAAACCAACCTGTTAATGACCAGGTTAGTTTGGTTTGGGTCTAACACTAAAAAAGCATGAACCCAGCCCAATCCAACCCATACAATTTGATCAGGTTGGGTAACGGGTTTAGCCAAACTCGACCCGTGTACACCCCTAGAAGTGGCTTTACCTAGAGTTATTTTTGGAATAACTTGACTGATCCATCTTTTTATATATACATATATATAAGGAGTGATCAAATTATACCAATATAAATTATATCAACTATTACACCATCAATAACTTTAAATAAAATGTAATTTTTATTTATTCAACCTTTAAATTTTGTAAATATGATCTATGAAAAAGAAATTTTCAATCCAATGGTATGTTTTGAAATAAAATTGTTTAATTAAAAGTTATTGAATGGTGTAATAGTTAGTACAAATTAAATTGGTGTAATTTTTTTTTGTATATATATATAGGGAACATATCTAATGAGATGGTCTTTTTTATGTGAGAGTGAGAGGAATAAAGCTAGACCATTAGATCTTACCATAAATAGTCAAGATTAAAATACACAAGTCATGTGAGATTTTTAAAAGGTTACATGACTTTTTTAAGTGGTCACATGACATTAAATTCTGACCATCCATGTATGGTTATATGACCCAGATTTATTCCTCTTACTCTCATATAAAAATGATCCTCTCACTAGATACCGCCACCTTACGAAAAAAATTGAAAAATAATCTCATTCAGATTGTTTTGAATTATATTTAAATTTAGAACCAAACTGATTAGATGGTAAAAGAAATATCCATAACCTAGATGGAATGACTTTTTTTCCTTAAAATTGAGTGAGGAGAGTGTATTTTAAAGAATAAAATGCAATAATAACTACTAATTAGAAAATTAATAGTTAAAATTATAATTAATTTTAAAATTTGTTTTATATGTATTTGATTTTATTATAACTATCAACCATCTGTTGATTTGATTTAACTGTACATTTTATTTTCGAAAGTGTACCTCCTCTTTTTTAGAGGAATCAAATCCATATGTGAACACCCCTTAAAGCTTTTTCATTATAATAATAGAATTGAAGATCAATCAACAATTATATTTCTATTTCATCATACTTCGTTTGATCTCTTTGATGCTTTCTTAATCCAGTAACTTATCCCATGCATTCATGTGGTTTTTTCTTGTACATTGTAGGTTGCGGAAATAAAGAAACTGGTTTCTTCCAAAAATAGTGACAAAATTCTAGAATCAGAAGTGGACATTATGTCTTATAAACTCAGTGACAAATCTCTCTCAAATAAATCAACTGCACAGAATGGTTCCACCTTTGATGAAGCTAAGGAGGAAGATGTTAAAACACCACCTCAAATGGCTTCCTCTGGGATATATTTTAATGAACAATTGAAAGACAAGCCACATGAGACAATTAGGCATGATACTCTCTCAGCCTTCTTTGCAAATGGCACTGAATTTTTGAGTCTAGAGCTTGAAAATCAGGAAGATGTGAGTGAATCTACCACTATTGAGAGTGAAGGTGAAGCTGAAATAACCCCACCTTTGGCTGGGACCAATGTCATGAATGTCATATTGGTTGCAGCAGAATGTGCTCCCTGGTCAAAAACAGGTAATTAACTTGATCTCTGTGGAAGGTTTTCCTTGTTAAATTCATGTTGATGATCTGTCCTATTACAAGCCAAGTTAGGCATTATTGAGAATTTGAGATACTCCAATCAAAATTATAATAATTACACCAAGTTAGCTATTGAAGGCAGTTGAAATTTGGTGATAGGCAAATTTTACAGGCAACCAGTTTAATATTTAGTAAGACGGTTCACTGACTCTTTTGAATTATATATTTTTCATTGCAAACCTTGCTCACAGACAACTTAATGCCATAATATGGAAATAGATCCATTCATAGTTATCAATTACTTCCATGAGAAGATCCGTTGAACTCTTTCTCTTTATCTCTTTGGCAAACCAATTGTTATATCTTTTGTTGCCCTTCTGTGCATGACATTTTCATTTTTATGTAATTTGAAGACTTATCACTGCACTAATATTAATAACAGGTGGGCTTGGAGATGTAGTTGGTTCCTTACCAAAGGCTTTGGCTAGACGTGGACATAGAGTTATGGTAAAATGCTACTTCCTTAATGAATTGACTATCACATATGTGGGAAGAGATTTAGTATCTTACTCTTTAAATTTATTCCTTGCTAAATGAAGAATAACATGAACTTCACAAAATATTTTCCCTAGTTCCTTTTTTGAATAATATATCAATTTCTTAATTTCTTTCTTCTCTATTTCCCTCATAGGTAGTGACACCTCGCTATGGTAATTATGCGGAAGCCCATGATACAGGAGTGCGAAAAACGTACAGAGTAGATGGTCATGTATGCAGCAGTTACTTTATTAGTAATCAATTATATTCTTTGAATCTATTAAATGCTTATACTTTTATGGTGCTGTAACCTTTCCAATTATCACTTTACAGGAGGAGGAAGTAAAATATTTCCAAGCCTACATTGATGGTGTAGACTTCGTTTTCATTGACAGTCCAATTTTTCATCATCTAGAACATAACGTATATGGGGGAAGCCGATTGGTAATAATCTATTTTGGTTACGTTGAGGACCATTGTTATGTACTTTTATTGTTTTTCATATAACGTTATCCATCACCTTCTCAAGGACCTAAGAAGAAAAAAACAAGGGAAAAAAACTTCTGATTTTGTGAGCTATTGGTTTCCTCCATTAGCTAAATGATTATGCAAGGTGTAATCAAAATGTTGTAGTGTTATTTTGTATTATTTCTTAGCCATTTGACTCATGTTGTCCTTGATGGAACAGGATATTCTAAAACGCATGGTACTGTTTTGCAAGGCAGCTGTTGAGGTACATAAACTAATTGGCTTTGTGACTGAATCAATTCAATGGCCAAGTTCTATTCAAATCCTTATTTCTGTAAGCTTGCAATGTGACACAACGAATTTAAAAATTTGCAGGTTCCTTGGCACGTTCCATGTGGGGATGTTTGCTATGGAGATGGAAATTTGGCCTTCATAGCAAATGATTGGCACACTGCATTGCTGCCAGTGTATCTGAAGGCATATTATCGTGACCAAGGTTTTATGAAGTATACAAGATCAGTTCTTGTGATTCATAACATAGCTCACCAGGTTCCATCTCTATCTAGATAACCCTTTTAATATAGTTAATTCATTGTTTTGTACAGTTAATAAAGAAGCTGCTGGTCATGTTTTAGTCACACATATGGTCCACTAGTTTAATTGGATAGGAAATCACTATATTTTCTGATTATCACTTAACTATAGTACCAAGATAAAAAGTTTTATCATATTGTTTTTTTCGTCAAGGTAATCAATGAATAAATAAATAGAAGAAAACAATTATTATAGTTGGATATACTGCTATAATAATGATTAGAATTTCTAGGACACATTTTTATCAGGTTAAATAAAAGGATTTAATTAAAGTAAAAAATCAGTGAAAGGATACATGTCTTTGTATTAGTATCTTTAAAAATATCTCTATATCTCTGTCAAAAATAAATATCTCTATATCTGCTCCATAAAATACGGCTATGCTCCAAATTTGCATTTCAACCTCAAATTAGTAGAAATATCAGGTAATATAAATTACGATGAGATTGTTTGGAGTGAATATCAGCCAAATTTGGAACATGTCCCATTTGCCGAATGGTAAAAATCCCATCATTGAGCAATAAGCCACTAAGTGTGTACTGTCCTATCAATAAGTTTTCACCAGATTAACATAAGAGTGATAAAAGAATCTAACACCAGAGTAGTTTCTTCAAACCCATAGAAGATAATGAAGTGAAAAGGGTTCAGTCAATTTTTCTGTAAAATGTTCATATTTCTTTTCAGGAAGCAAATGAAATTAAGAAATCAAGAAAATGTTTACTCAACAGATGCATCTGAGTTATTAAATTACTTGTAGGTTGCACCAGAAATCAATTTATTTTTTTTACTCTGAATGAGAAAGAACTTCAAATGGAGCCAGATTATTGAAGCTGGTTTCATTTTTTCTTATATTGAGAAGGAATATAGAAACAAACTTGCTTTCGTTACAGGGTCGGGGGCCTGTTGATGATTTTTTCTATGTGGATTTACCTGAAGACCACATAGACCTTTTCAAATTATATGACCCCGTTGGAGGTGACCATTTCAACATCTTTGCAGCTGGTTTAAAGACAGCAGACCGTGTTGTCACTGTTAGTCATGGATATGCATGGGAGCTCAAAACTTCTGAAGGTGGTTGGGGCTTGCATGGGATCATAAATGAGAATGATTGGAAATTGAGGGGCATTGTGAATGGAATTGACAACAAAGATTGGAACCCTCAGTTTGATGTTCACTTGAAATCAGATGGCTACACTAACTACTCCCTTGAGACACTAGCTAGTGGCAAGGCTAAATGTAAAGCAGCATTGCAAAAGGAGCTTGGTTTGCCTATCCGCAAGGATGTGCCCGTAATCGGCTTCATTGGAAGGTTGGATAATCAGAAAGGAGTTGATCTCATAGCTGAAGCAATTCCTTGGTTGATGGGTCAGGATGTGCAACTAGTAATGTTAGGCACTGGAAGGCCTGATCTGGAACACATGCTTAGGCAATTTGAAAGCCAACACCATGACAAGATAAGGGGATGGGTTGGCTTTTCTGTGAAGATGGCTCACAGGATAACTGCAGGTTCAGATATATTGCTCATGCCATCAAGGTTTGAGCCATGTGGATTGAACCAACTCTATGCCATGAATTATGGAACGGTTCCAGTTGTGCATGCTGTTGGTGGACTGAGAGACACAGTGCAGCATTTTGATCCTTTTAATGAGTCAGGTCTTGGGTGGACATTTGATAGTGCTGATGCAGGTAAGTTAGTAAATGCATTAGGGAATTGCTTATGGACCTACAGGGAGTATAAGAAGAGCTGGGAAGGGCTTCAAAGGAGAGGAATGACACAAGATCTTAGTTGGGACAATGCTGCTCAGCAGTATGAGGAGGTGCTTATTGCTGCCAAATACCAATGGTGAACTTTTGGCATTTATTCCATCTAAGAAGGCTGGTCAATATGGAGCTCATTCATGTTGAATAGTTCCAGTATACTAGTTGTCGTTTTAGGGAAAAGAACTGTGCAAGTTGTTTAAATTTTATAGGTTACAGTTAGAGGCTTTATGATGGGAAGTGGGAAGGCTAAATTTTGGTGCTGTAAGGATTATGTAACTGTAATATAGTGGACCCTTTGTGTCAATATATAAGAATCATACCAAGTGTTCAGCAACTCAATTGTACTTATAATAGTATGCAAAGCTGATTTTCTATGGTAAGGTTTTAGCTTACTTTCTCATAAGACTCCACAAGTATTTGCCCCTATTGTATTCATATCAATATTACACATTTCTTTACCTTCTCCCACCATTTTCATATGCTGTATTTTTAAACAAATAAAATGATTTTCCACACATTGCAATTAGGGGTGGCAAAGTAGGTCAACTTGTCCCAACCAGCCATCAACCCACCTAAAGCAGGTGGGGCAGGTTGATTCACTAGTAAAAGGTGAGTTGAAAAATATAGCTCGTCTCGTTTAGAAGTGGGTTGACGGGTTGACCCGCCAAAAGATAAAGAGTGGGTTGGTAGGTTATAAAATGGCGGGTTGACCTGCTAAAAAAATTCAAAATTAAAGGAAGAAAATAGGAAAAATATTTTTAAAAAAATCTTAATTTATTTCTTTTTAACGCATCACTCATTTTATTATGTATATATATACATATTATCTATTTTTAATTATATAAACTATAAATTTATTTATATACACCTTAAATATTGGTGAGTTAGGCACGTCAACCTGCCCCACCCCGCCTTCAACCTGCCGAATTGGCAGGTTAGGTGGGGCGGGTTAGAGTGGGTTGAACCACCTAACTCGTCCCGCCATTTTTGGCGGGTTAGGTGGGTTGACCTAGCAAATTCAACTCGCTTTGCTACCCTTAATTGTGATGAAATAGAATCTATACTTTCTTAAACTTTATAATTTAAGACTCTAGAAAAATATTGATATTCATTGTTGCATCATATAAAAGAATAATATGTTATAACGTATTGTGGTAACTTAAGAATTCATTGATTACTCATAAAATTGCTTATGAAAAGAAGGAAGGAGAGACAGTATCATTTTTGTAGATTCTTGATTAAGAACGATAGCTGTTAAGAAGAAAGTCACAAAGGCACTTAAACAAGGAGTAAAGGTGTTAAAATTTGCTCATGTGGCTAAAAGATAGAAGTTCATAATGTTTAGGTTAACAACTTAGTTCACACTTCAAGTTTTGTAGGAAATAAAACTAGCAAGACTTTTGGATCATGATATTCAGTTAGTTTAACTAAGTCACATAATAAGTAGTAATCAAACCATGAACATAGTTAATTCACGATCTAATTGGTTAAACCAATGAATCTGGCTTGATTTAAAAAATAAAAAATAAAATAAAAAAACAACTTTAAACAAGTAAGACAAATGCTGATAAGTCTATAATAAGACTGTTGGAAAGTAAAAGAAGTCTCACATTAGTGGATTAAGAGCAAATAAAAAGGCGTGTAAGAGGTGCATAAGTCAACAAGTGTTAAGAGATCTCAAGCTCAAGATAATGTAACACTTTCATAAAATTCAACATGATATCAAAGCTCATGTAGCCTAACAGCTCCAATGCTCTATCGAGGATCCAAAGAAAGACTTGAAGCCCCCATTTAAAAAAAGGAAGATCAAGAAAAAAGAAAGTATGAATTCACCATCCATTTTAATCAAATTATCTGAACGGGTAGCATTTCTCACAATTATAATTCTTTAGACCTTTATAGTTCTAATTTCAATATCAGTTTAAATGATTAAGTGAAAGAAATACTAACAACACTATCTTACGCATTCTTATTGTAGTTAAAATTTAAGTGAGATCCACCAAATAAAGTGTGAAACCTACAAGAAATGGCATTGCTCTAAACACTAATATCTCAAAAATCAAAATAGAGATTGACTTGGCAAGACTTTCAAGTTATGATTTCATTAATTCAATAAGCTAAGCGTGCGTTTGTTTTGACTTTAGCACACGTTTCAATGTTTTCAAACGAAAAAGCAATTATGGATTGTAGTGACTAGTGAGGCAAACGAATATTTAAGTACGTGCAAACAAGAAAACAAATACTCTATAAATTGTTGGTTTAATTATGGCAAATTGAACAAACACGATAGAGAGTATTTGAACCAAAAACACGGTTAACTTACGATCTGATGAGCGGCTAAACTAGTCAATGGCAATGCAGTTTGATTAAACATTGATTTAAACAGAAGACAAATTATATTTCAAGTACAACAAGATACTTTATGCAAACTCCATCTCCCTAACCTTTCCCTTACGGTTCAAAATAGCCAGCCAGCCATTATTCAAATCAGTACTGCTTATTTCAAATCAGCTACATTGGTTTAAACAACTGTAATATCAGCAGAAAAATTATAATCTTTTTTGGTACAAATTACAGGTATCCTTCAGGAACACAATCTTACTTGAATTAAATAAAACCACTATAAATAGCAAAATTATAATCTTATGTTGTAGCTATAAATTCAATACCAGCTTAAATGATTGAGCATTAATTATTAGTGCCTCTTACATTGCTACTTCACATTGCAATGCATTGCACGGAGAGATTTGGTAATCATATTACAGAATCCACGTGCTGACTCATTTTCAAAATAAACATCCATGTAAAACAAGATCACAAGTTTACATATCGGAGACAATGGGATCAAATTTCCACACGAATCACATATATAAATGACTGATGACATCAATTAATTCCAGAAAGACTAATAGTGTGTTTGGTTTTGCAGCGCGTTAAAAAAATCAATTTAATTTTCAGTGATTGCTAAGCTACTTGGTGCCGCTTCAATATTTCCACGTAAAATATGCGCGTTAACGTTCCCCGCAAAATCAAACATGCTCATAGAGGCAAAAACACACCACTCTTATTGATTTTATCAAAGGCAATGGGTAGTTATTTAACACTCACCAGGATGATGTTACAAATTACAATGCCACGAATAATGAGAAACTAGAATCATGTAATTGTAGCCCATTCAAAATGAATACATCAATAGATATCAACTAGCAAAAGAAACTTCTATATACCTCTTTTAACTGTAAGGGGAGTGCTTCATAATCAAAAGGAAGTCCTTCTCTCCCTACCAAACTGCACATAGGAACGAGTTGAGAGTAGTCCTGCAAATCCCTTAGACAGACAACCTTCAACTGCACATGGGGACATAGATGAACACAATGGGCTATTTTGTCTACTAGTTTCCATACAGTCCTCTGCTGTGTTCCCTGGTGGATCTGCATCATGAGCTCTACTTCTTTTACAATTTGAAAAAACCATGTCATTGGACTCCATGTCATCATTTTTTCTCAAGTCCTCAGATAACTTCCTCTTTAGACCAGAAAAACTTCTCAGTCCTGTATGAAAACCATAGTCAGCTACAGATTTATATAGCAGTGAGTAAGACTCTAGCTCCTTATATCAGGCAATGGTTGTAACTTCAATAAACTGACCAGCAAGGGGGTCCTCAAAATCACATGACTGAGATTCTGGATCACCACAGTTACAATGGAAGTTCAAATTATCGTAATATGATCCTTGCATCCTGCAGGACAACGTACTAAATGAAGGTCAGAGATGTTGATAAAATAAAATCCAATGTATATAAAATTAATCACGAAACAATGCCCAAAACTGGCTTCTTTCAAAGTTTTTAGAACTAGTAAGGCAAAATAAACCCAGCAGGAAGGAAAAACCCCATAGATTCTGTCATTGAAATATAACAAGATTTCAAAGCAAGGTTGTTAATTCCATGTATTCTCATTGGGGCAGCTTCTATAGAATTTCAGACAACCAATGATTATCCTTTCTAAATATGGGATATCTTTCACCGGACTGCATTTTGTGAAAATTGCAAAGTCTAAAAATGACCAACAATATCCAAAGCCAGCTTGTGGATATTAGAAAATTATGCCATTCAAACCACTTATCATGTCCAAAAGTTAGGCCCAGATCAACAGTTTCACAATCACAAACAGCAAATATTGTCCACTAAAATTATATCACTTGAGAAGTTAGTGGAAAGAAGATTATATCACTAAAATTACATCACTTAAACTGAAAAAGATGGTAAGATTAGGGGCATCCAGAAATGTCCTTAAAATTCAAATTCCAGATTTGAAGGTGATGCGCTTATCCTAGGAACTGAGTTTGTCTCCTGTCAAAGACTCAACTCTCCCAAAATCCTAAGTTGTTAGTTGAAGGCTCATGATTGCTTTTACATTTCTAACACAACCCTTCATGCCCTTTGAACTTAAAGCATGGACATTGCACAGACCTGCTCTACCTTGTGCTAAAATTCAACCACCTTTTTGAATTAAAAGAACGGGTGTGGCAAGGATTGAACTCCTAACTCCACAACCAACACTCCTAAATGCTTATGCCATTAGGTGAAGGTTTATGATTTGTTTTGTATCTCTAACATCTTCATATTGGAAGTATCTGAGCAACTATTCACTATGTCACTTCTTTTCCTTATCAGCAAGTCTCTGATCTGCTAGTCCCCTATTCTTCACTGTTTGAATTGACACAATTTCTAAAATTCCTATTCCATCTAGGAAATCTAAAATTCACTCAATCCAGGCAGAAAATTTTGCACAAAGTATAATAATCAGTAGAACAAAAGGTCAATTAAAGCAGAATTTTGTCACCAGAATCAGTATTAAAACATAATGTCAATATTGCCTCGACGCCTCCTCCTCAGTCATACAATCAGACCACCACCATGACCTAAAAGCTAAACAACTCACTTTATTCTATCTTGATGAACATTCTATGCTAAATCTCGAGCTCCCAACATCTGGATTGGGCATAATACCAACATAAACCTGAATTTGAAGCAATTGTAGAGATCTGGATTCTGAAAGTCACCAATAAGTACACCAGCATGAACAATTAAAAACAATCTTCCAAACATTTCTGTAACCCATCTAAAGGTTTCATAAGCTAAAACAAGTACATGCCACCCTCAAACTGACCCTGACCTATTTATTAATCCTAAGGGACACCATTTTAGTACAACCTCCTCCAAAGTATCCATGGTTAAGAAGAGCATCCTACAGAACCCTTAGGAACTAACTAATATGTCTGTGACATGCAAAAAATAATCTTAAAGAATAAATACAACAGATGATAACTCATGTATATGACTCTTCATGAAATTAGTTGACATTTCACTCCACCTACATAATATATATAGCATCAACCCCACAACCAATAAATGACTAATCCAACATTTGGCATCTTAGGGGGCTATATGGACCAATCAATGCCATTGGGCTCTATCAAAAACTAGTATTTCAGTAAACCTAACAGTGATAATTTATCATCAAAATCCTTATAAAAATATAAGATGCTTTGTTTGGCCATAAAGAAACCAAACCTGTACATCTGCTCGACAAAATCATCTATTAAAACAGGCCAAGCACCTGCAAGCAAAAAACAAAATGATCATTGCATCAGTTAGTCAAAACACCCCACCCACCCAAAACTCTGCCTCTTCCATTAATTAAATGATATCAAAAACTATTTTACTGATCTCATTATTTAACACAAGAATACCTTAATTACATGCAGATGCATTAAATAACCATGCAACTATTAATGCATATGACATGGAGAGAGGTACATAAGTACCAATATCTGCATCTCAACAGCTAGTTGAAGAAAGCACACAACGAAAACAGTACCTTCAGGATCATATGCTTCCAGATTATCACGGGTACACCAGCTGAAAGCTAGAACCTGTTGCCAGGTATCCTCAGAGATGTTGTATCGTTGATTTTTCTAAATAAAAAGTAATAGATCAGCTTCCAACAAAAGAAAAGTAAAATAACACAATCCTACTAGGTTGTACAAATGGATTGGCCCATGGGTCTCTACTCTCTTCACATCCTTTGGGGTCTGTTCTGTTCATGTCAAAGAGGGGTCCATGTTTTGTTTTACATTCCTTCCTTCACTGTTGTGTTCAAATAGGTAACCTTACATTGCCCTTTCTTGCTGTACTTTTTTTTTTTCTTTTATATTACTTGACTCTTGTAACAACTTCTGTGTTTGCCTTAAAATTATGATTTTTAATTATTAATTATGAATATACCTTTAATTATGGGTAATTTTTTTATTTTCAGCATTTATATATATGTAAAATAAATTATTTAATTTATATATGGAAATTTCATAATAGCGGTCATCCCGATATCCACTATCCCACTATTGTGGTTTTGGGGTTGGCCACTCCATACCGCTATCCAAGATTGATAACTATAGCTTCCGCCTTCCAGTATTGTTATATGGAATACTTTTACGTTTTTAATGTATAGTTTTGACTTAATTTGCATTAAATACTATTTTTGGTGATGATTTGTTGTTATATTATGAACAACTTCTTTTAATTTTTAAATATCCACATCACTTCAGTGATGCAGCCCCCCACATCACCTCAACTTGCCAAACAAGGTGATGTGGTTTTGTGGGTGGCTGCCTCAAGCAACCTTTTGGCTCAAGACAACACTTCTGTAAGAGTACTGTATACTACAATTTTTAGAATGTTCTGTATCCTTATGCTCATGTCCCATGTAGTATTTGTGCTTCCTAGGTTTTCCGTACCCAAAGAACACTACACTTAAACTTAATCTATGAAATTCCAATCCTTCCACTAATAGACTGTATTCCCCATAGGAAATTTATATATGGTTAAAATTACAAGGCTTCCGTCTCAAACACAACCCCGATTAAGGAAAACCCCAAAACAGTTTCAGTCCTCTAAGCATTATTGTACCTCAACAAAGTCACACCATGGATGAAGCAGTGAAAACCGCCCAGCAAGAACTAATTTCCATGCAGTTACTGCCCTGCTTACAGCTGGAAATTATCAAAGTTTAACAATTAAAGGAAATAAACAGTGAGTATTACATACTGCTTACCACTATATGGAATAAATAGAAGATTATGTGCAAATTACTAATCTTGGACACTTACCATATTCTTTTGACCATTGTCGCGACACATGAAGAAAACAAAATCATAGAACCGAGAGAATTCTGAAAAGTCCACCTAGACAGAGAAACAAAGGAAGCACATATTTAAATTAAAAATGTATAAGAGGTCTAAAAACTGAAAATGAGCGCAAGAATTCTTTGCAACGTGCTGTATCTTTTTTTCTTATCTCTCCTTAAAGTATAGATAATGCACAATGTCTTAAAATTCATTTTTATTTTCCAGAAGTCTCAGTGACAGAGGCAAGTGATGTTAATATGTTTATTTGGTGTCTTACTTCTGTTCTGTGCATCCAACTACTGCAAATGATAGCAGTAAAACTCTTCGTTTATAATTGAGAAAAGGAAATGGTAAAACCTACTTGTGTACTAGTAGACAGAACATTTTCTTGGATAAAAATATCTGAAATTGCATAACTGAATAGTGTCAAAGCAAAGCTCACCGTCAAATCCAACCGTGACATAAGCATTGAAAGTTCATCAAAATTGTTACCCTGGAAAATATGGCATGTCAACAAATTCGTTAGAAAAAAAAAGATGCACACGTGGTCTAATCAAATAATTTCATAAACATTAAACTAAATTAACCTACACATGATACAGCAGTAACTTTGATACACATGACAATGACAATTAGCTGGAGAGTGGGAAAAAAAAATTGTTCCTTTAGAAGCATAACTTCAATGCAATGTAAAGCACACAAGATCCAATCATGACCCAAAAATTTTCAGGGTTAAGCTGTAGCCTACATTTTTCCAAATATACCATAAACAACAAATTGTAGAAAATTCCAGACTTAGTAATAGAACACTGATGATCATCACAGAAAGAGACATGACATAAAAATATATCCATTCATACATTTATATGATGTTATCATATGAACAGCATCACCTAGACAACTGAATGAGTACTTTCAACATCTATTATCTTAGTTAGCTGGAAAGCAATTCTCTTAAGCCGTGTGAATCTAAACATTGTGAGTACTCATTCAGAATTTCAGTTTGTTTACACATGCTTCCAATTTTAATCACTTTTTCATAGAAGCAAAACTGAAAAAGATAAATTACTAAACATATTTTCATTGTCATTGTCATATTTCCCTTGTTTATTGAGACAGGAATTTCCCTTTAGTATTCATGGTTTCCTTGATAGAAAATTTGCCATATTTAAACTACAAAGATTTTTATTCCAATATATGGGCCTTCTCTTATTAACATAAATGCTATAATACAATCCACGTAGCTCTATCCCCGTTACTTTGGGATAGAATAGAACTAAACAACCACATAGTACTTCTCAATTCCTTAATCAAGTGACACGAATACCACTTTTGTTATTTTTGAGTCATAAATGCGTCATCAAACCTCTTCATCCAGGACCAATTTCTCTTTGTACACTTATTTCCTTTGTCACGTCATCATCATAATTCTGGCACGTTGTTTTAAAATCAATAATTACTAAGGAAGTCAAATATAATCTTGTCTTACTCCATATCATGTTTAAAATCTTCCACAGTTGTTTCCAAATCCCAGAACTAAATGCACTGCTTGAAATTGAAACTATTAAGAAAGTAAAAGACTAATGGAAGAGGATTTGCAGCAACATTCACATTTTTGAACTTAATATCATGATGCAATTTGTTGTACAATTGTTTCAATAAGGGAAAAATAAGTGTCTTTCTGAGTCCAATCTATTCCATGTACACTAATGAACTACTTCAATGATAGAAATCAACAAATTAGTATCAGAATTCCAAAATGTTTAGCCTCAGAATTATAAGCATCCTAACATGAGTCAAGAAGAACAAACAGCAAAATAAATCTATTAGTGCCAGAGTTTTCAACCGTGTGATATAGTGGCACTATAACAGCTTCACGGCGCAGCAATGGGTTGCTCCGTGGAAGCCCATCACATTGCAAGCTGTTGTCGCACCTGAAGCAGTGCGAATTGCAGCCTTTCGTGACCATCGTAGACACTATTGCATTGGCAAGCATAAAGCCCATTTTGACTACCCTGAACAGAAACTGTTTGAAGATGTTTTTGGGGGGCAATCTTGGGATTTTGCAACCCCCCCCCCCCCTCTTATATTAAACCTGTTTTGGAGACCCTGTCAAGATCATTTGCACATTGAAACCATGTGAAGATCACTTCCAGCCCCCTCCACCGAAACCCTAACCTTTTCTGACAGATTCCAGCAGCCCACGTCAACTCCTGGGAGATTTCCGACAAACCCAGCCAATTCCCAGCAGATTCCCATCATGCCTCAGCCAATTGACATATGTGTTTAGTTCTCAACTCTACCTTAATGTCACTAATTATGAATGTCTTTAATAGGTTTTTTTTTTTTTTCATTTTTCAGCATATATATATATATATATATATATATATGTATGTGTTAGTATAAACCTATGTTTAGGGTTTAGGGTTCAAAATAATGGTCATCCTGCTATCTGCTATCCCAATATAGCATTTATGGGATCAACCATCCACACTGTTATTTGCCATTGACTACTATGATTAGTGCCAAAACTAATTGGCTTCAAAATTATCACAGGAAAATCTCAAAGAACACAGACCCTGTACTAACTCGAGACTCCACCAATTTTGAGAGCTGTGTGGAGTGCCTCCCTTGAGACCTTAGCCTTGAAGGTCACTGTCTTGCCTGTACCCTTCCTCCCCAGTAATGTATGCATGTCCTGATTTTATGTCTGTACAACCATACTCAAATAAATTAATATTAATAATAAATAATCACATACATATATCACCACAAACATAATTAACAAAAAATCAAATTTAAAATTAAAAAATTCTTCTGGTTCTTTTTTTTTTCCTCGAGACCATACCAATACCATGGTACTCAAACTAAGCCATACCACAAGACCCAGAAAAAAAAAATTCAATTTCGGCGACCCAAAGAGAAAAATCTTGGAGAAACGAAACAAAAACAAAACTTGGTGCATAATCAAGAATCAATTGGTGTTTGGTGCGTGTGATTGAAAAGGGGAAGTGAGGGAGATTACCACAGTATCTTCGATAAATCTCAAAGATGTCGATCCGAGATGCATCCATGGTGGAACTTTGCCCTCCGAAGCTCTTCTAGCAAGCAGCGAGCAGAGGAGAGAGAGAGGAACACAGATAGGAGAGTTGTTATTAATAATCGTATATGCCAAACCGGGTAGAGTATCTAAATTTCAAATTTTCTTTTTATTTTTGGTCCAATCTATTGCATCAGAAAAATTTTAAATCTTCCTACAATCTTCTGTACTAAAATACATTTAAGATATTAAATGTATTTACCTTTTTATTTAATATTTTTTATAAAATAATAAGTAAATTTATAAGAAGATTTATAGGAAAATAAAATTACCCATTAAATAAGTACTTAAAATAATTGAGTGACCATAGTCCTAATTGTTTAAATTATTCAATTATTTAATTGATGAATAATTATGTGAATAAGTGTAAAATAGAACATTTTAAGAGTTGTGGGTTAATATTAGTATTGATAGAATCATTCTAAACCTTAGTTTAGCTTTTTATATTTTTCTCTTATTTTATTGATTTAGTAGAAATCTCTTAGAGTAAAAAAATTGTTCAATGAAAATTGAGGATTGTCAAGTAATATAGTGCACAATGAAGCATGGCCCAACCACGAATAAAATCATTAAGTGAAATCATCAAGATTTGCCTATGTCATGGAATCGTTGAGCAGCACACCATTTCTGCTCAACGACATCGTTTCACTATGCTATTGGCAAATTGTCACTCTATGATGAGTCCTCTCACTCAACAATGACCATTGTAACGAACTTAACAGAAGGCTTTAGCAAAGGCTTAACCTCACTAAGTGATGATAGATTTCCTAATCAATTTAAAAGGCACAATTTGACTAATTATTTTGTGGCTTCTTACACAGGAAGTTTCTAAATTCACTATCATTTTATCTCATCCATTGGAATATCAAGCTCAAAACAAATCTTAAAGGCTTCGTGGAGGCTCTCTTTCATTTTTTATTTATTTTCTTGTTTTTACCCATTCCATATGTATTTATAGGTTTTCTTAAGTTAGATGAGGATGAATTACTAAACTTTAATGTAATTAAACTACTCTTAAAGAATTTGGATCAATTTCGAGCAATAAATGTTTTCACGTTGTTCTTAATTTTTTTTTTTATTGATCATCATTGAATTTATGCTTTAACTATGTATTGTAATGGAAATCAGATAAGGCTATATCTGAATTGGGAACCATATGTTTCAACTCATGTGCATCCTTGTGAGTTCTAGAACTTAATGTTTCTCTTTAATTGAGATTCACTTAAGGAATTAGAATTTTAATTAAGGAGAATAGGGTATTTCACCAAGGAATTGGGTTAAAGTTATTTAGTAAACTTGAACAACAATTAGATGAAATTGATCACAATTGAAGGAGAAATGGAATTAGTTTAGGTAAAGGTAGAAGGATTCCAACCTCTAACCACTTAATCATTCATAATGTTCATTGCATAATTAGCATTTCTTTGCATATCTTGCATTTCATTGTATTGCATTCATCCAATTACATTGTTGCATTGTATGTTTCATGTAAGAATGGTCAGATTACATCTCTTAACAATTAGTTAAACTAAAAATAACTTGATAGTATTTGGTATTTGATGCAAAAGTCCTCGTTGGGAACAATATCTTACTTTATATTACATTACTTGTACAATTAGTACACTTGTCATGTTTGTACCACATTTTAACAGAGAAATATTAGCAATGTATTATCTAATATACTCTTTTAGATACTATTTATTATTAATCGAATAAATTTTTTGGGAATCAAAAAAAATATGTGCCACACTCCTTATCTAATAAGTTTCACATATAATTTCATAATTCTTAATATTTTTAATAAATAATAAAGAATGAATTAGAAAAAGTGATCATAACATTACTTTTAAAAAAAAACTTATTGACTTTTTTATAATCTTATCACTTATATGTAATAGAAACCAACTAAAAGCACAGTATTGTCGTGAACAAGAAAAGTTATTATTGAATATTGTAACTAAATCATGATCAATACATGTTTATTACTAAAAAGGCCTAAAGGCTAACACAACTAGACAAGCTATCGAAAATACACAGCATTGAAGCATTACTAAGCAAATAAATAGACATAAATAAAGTTAGGATCTATAAATATTAATCCAAACTTTGCCAAATTATTTGCAATTGAATTGACCTCCTTAAACACATGGTTAGAGCTTGCAATTTGGGCAGACTCGAATAGCCCGAAAATAGGGAGGCTAGGCCGTAAAAAAGATGACCTAAAACAGACTACGCTTTTTGGCTCACCCATTTAGCTTGCGAACCAAATGGACCTGGCTCGGGCTAGCCCAGTAGATAAATAAAAAAAATAACACTTATGTAGGCTTAAAAAAACATGATCAGACTTAAACATCAGATAGATTCGTGAGTTTGCTTTGCCTTCAAAGAAAAACTTAGACTGTTGTGGGTGTGTGCTTGAGTACCACTGTCATGATGCACCCAAAAATAAGAATTAAAGTGGGAGATTAAAGCAAGAACATTACATTTCATGCCTATTGGTTAAGTGCAAAAATTTAATTTACGTTTTCCAAGGTTGTGAGTTGGAAATTGGTGCACTCCGACTATGAAGATGAATAAAAGCTAGCACTCCATTGAACCCACGCCACCACTTATCAATGTTAGTAGTAGGAAATGATGGTTATAGAATTGTTTTTAAATTAAAACACTTAACAATGATGTAAATTATAGTAGTTGTACTTCTAAGTTTTAACTTAAGCCATTATTTTGAATAAGTAAATTCTTTTTAATTCTCATTGTTTTTTAAAAAAGTTATATTTCTTTTTTTGGTTTTTCTGAAAATTATAGTGCAGCGTAACCATGGAAAAGGATAAACAATAGAATACAAATATTTTTGCCCAGATTAACATGTAGGAGATAACATCCAATTAATAGAATGGTTTGTATATGTATAGTGGTTCATAGTTGTTATAGTTGATTTTTATTTTGGTTTTGAATCATAATTACAAGTTATGAAAAATAATTTAAGACTAATTTGGCCCGGGGCCCAACATAGAGCTAGGCTAGGCCTAAAAAATGGCAGTCTGGAGGGAATGTGGCTAGCCCCCTAACCCAGTTGCATGCTTTGGCCTATCGAGTTGGGTCAGGCCAAGCTGGGCCTACCAATTTGACAACTCTACACATGGTCCCACAAGATGAAAGAGACTCGACTAGCGAGACCACAAACAAATCTCACCAAAGGAGATAAAGGGTATTAACTCCAAAAAGAATAAGTGGTGCCTTTATACATTGAGAGCAAGAGCATCCCACATTTCTTTGGTTGTTTTGTATCCAAAGACCTTGTTGTACTCATTCTTGGATAAAGCACATGCAAAGAGATATCTTGCCTTTGCATTGTTATTGTTTGCGATATCTTCTTCAGTCATTGTGCTTTAGGAATAAAAGCTGAAATATCTCCTTCAGTTATATTTTTCTAGAGATTATATTAATTGAGTGGATTTGATAAACATCTCCATACAATTATGCTAGTATGAATAATCATTTCCAAAGAATGTTAAAGGCCTTATGATAGAGGCTTCAACTATAAGCTGGTTCTCCATGTATGCCTTTTTAAATCTTTTCCTCTAACACTACTAAGTGTTTAACCCTCAGAAGCTAACCTTTGATGCCAAACTATACAACAAAGAAACAAAAAAAAGGGAATTGAATTGTTTTCTAAAAACTTTTCACAAGTTTATTATAAATACATATGGAGAATAGATGAATGCATCATCTTTGTTAAAGACAACTTTTATAAAGCAAGAACTTTAGTTGCAATATCTATTCCCTTAGTTAGTATGAAAATAAAAGATAAGGGAAAGAGAAAATGACACACAACAATTATATTGCTCGTCTCATCCCAAAGACTACATCCAATCATTGGCAAACCACACCAATAGTTCCACTAAAAAACAAAATTACAAAAAACAATATTCCAGACTATCACAAGTATTCTTTTCTCGAAGTTTTCTTTCTTACCAAGTTTCTTCATGTTTTCACGTAAATCACAGAAATATTTATAAAGGGTAATTAAATCAAATTGATAGCCAAATTACAAAAAAATAATTACAATTCAATTACATTCAAAATTGTATTTATTGTAAAATTATAAACTATTTATATTCTTATAATTTCATACAGTTTATGTCTTATTATTTATTAAATTTAGAAATTTATGTCAATTATGTAATGTCCTGTTTATATTAGTTTAATATATAAAAAAGATCTTCCATTAATATGACATTTTTTATATTTTTATTATTTAATTTATCTCATTTATGTGTTCAACACCAACATGGAAGGAGGATGTTCGTGTAGCTTCACACGATTGCTAGGTAGGTTTTTGTAATGCTTACATATTCAATTCCAAGTGAAAGCATGACCATTTACAAGGAGTCTAACGCAAGTCAATATCAAAAAGAACCAAAAGGTGAGCAAATTGGAGAATGGAGAATGTACCTTATGCATTGCATCTTTCTCTTTTATGTTGAGCTTCCTACCTCATAGGCGATGTAACATCCCACAAAATTAGATTTAATAAGTAATATTAATTAAAGGATGTTTTAATAATAGATAAACTAATAATGGGCTTAAGTCAAGAAAGAGAAATGAGCTTTTAAAGAAAAAGGTCACTAAGGCCCAATAAAGGGTTAAGGTTTATATAAACCCTAAGACATACACCACATAATGCACTCGATTTAGGAAAGGAAAGAAGAGGGAAAAGAAGGGAAAAGGGAATTGAGGAGAGGAGAAGAAGGAAAAACCTAGGCACCCTTTGGTAGATTGTCAAACATCTCTAGATAAGTGCACCCCCTAGCATGTTCCTTTTTCCCCATTAACTGTAATGATTGTCTTGTATATGTTCCCTAGTATGTTTCCCCTCCCCATTAATTGTATTAATTGCCCTTATTTGCTTCAATGATGTTTAGGAATATGATTGTTCATCTTTCTTTATTTGTATGCATATGCATTACCCATGGTTAGGGTTTAGTGAGGGTTAAAAGTGAACGTTGAAATGGATGCTTGATTGTTGGATTTAAAGGAAACATTCTAATGTTTGGAAAAATTATATTTCCTTTCTTCTTTTTTATGTGTTTATGCCTCACCCATGGTTAGGGTTTTAGAAAAGATGTTGGATTGTTAGGAATCATGGGAGGTTTGCTTTGGATCGCATAACTTTGTTCTTGTAATCTATTGTTTGTTGTTTCGCACTAAGTGCAGGACCTATAGAGTAGTACCTGTTATTTGCATAGTGGTTTTTAGATTGTTCCAATTCTGATGTATCTTAAATTCAATTAATAGATATCTTATCCTATCTTAAGATTTACTTACATTCAAATGGTAGATATCTTATCTTATCTTAAGATTTACTTAAATTCAAATTTTAGACATCTTATCTTAGGAAATAGATATCTTATCTTAGGACTTACTTAAATTCAAATTGTAAATATCTTATCTTAGGATTTACTTAAACTCAAAGTGTAGATACTTTACTTTATCTTAGGTTTACTTAAATTCAAATTGTAGATATCTTATCTTAGGATTTACTTATATCTCTATATATATCTCATGTACAATCACAATTAATTGAATGAAATTATCATCCTTATGCATATGATACTTATTCTTATGCATGAACGAATCATAATACTATGTCTATGAATGAATGAAACATGATGTATATGCTTGTATAAGATGATGATATTTATGCTTATGTATGAATGTAATTTGATACCCTTAGAACAACACAACATGAGTAAATGCTTTGTATGTTTATGTATCCCCATTTCTGTGACCTATATGTTCATGCTTATGTGTTTATGGACATATAGAGATTCACCTTCTTTGGCAAGAAGGAAGCTTTGCCCCTTAGATTCCAAAGAAATGTAAGAGAAAGATTAAGGCTATGTTGCCCTTTTTGGCAAGAAGGAGCCATTGCCCCTAGATCCTAGAGAATGATCAGTTAGATGATGTAGCCCTCTTCGGCAAAAAAGGCATCCGCCCCTTTAGATCCAAGAGAGTAGTGAAAGATGTCCTCCTATACAAGGAGGATAAGATATGGCAAAGAGGGATGCCTCTTGATTATGAGCTCAAATCAACCATGAAGACAAATAATAGAAAAATGAAAGTAAAAGTAAAGAATGTTAAGATAAATGCTTCTATGAATGTGATGAATGTTCCTATGTATTTAATGAATGCATGTATGAGATTTATGACTTGTATGTTATATGTTTATATGCAATGTTATCATGTCCCTAGGGCACTCACTAGACCTTTTGTCTCGTTAGTTTATTCTAAATGTTCCAGAGTAAGTAGGGCTTGGAGCAACAGGAGAGAGGATTTAGTTATATTTTCATTATTTTATCTTTTATTAGAGACCCTCGGTTATAGTTCATTGGAGTTCCCCTTGTGTGGGGCTTATCTTTTTTCATGTTGTTTACCTTTATTTTTATGACAATTATAGGGTACCGGGGGTGCCCAAATGATGTTTATGTTTTATTTAATTTCGAATTGAAGTTTGTTTTTTTTTTAAGTATACGTTTCCACTATGTACCTATGAACGTAAGGTAATGCTCTTTAGGGTGTCACAGGCGGTGCCCTTTTTTGTATGCATGGTGATACACCTTTTGTCGCTCGTGATTCTTAAGAGGTCATTATTTGGATATTTTTGAGTTTTGATTTGGTGTTTCACATACATATCACCTCAATGTACCGTCAATCTATTATTTGATTGGGCCAACGGTTTTCATGGTTTATGGGCCTCTTAGATGGAGGCCCAAAACAATATTCTTGGTGACTTTTCATATGTCTAACCTCTTAATTTTTTTTATATTTTTTAGTTGTTTTTTAGATTTGTTTAAAATAAAAAAAAAGTACATTAATTTTAACAAATTTATATTTTATTGTGTATATTATCTTAAATAAAAAAGCAAATATATAGATTAACATAAGAACCATGAAGCTCCTGTTCACGTATTTTAAATTCTCTAATCTTTTATTCTCATCTTTACAAACTCTAATAAAAAATATTTGCATAACTTGTTTAATTTAATATTTGTATGTTTTATTGATAATATATTTAAATTTTATTATATAAAAAATTAACATAATGTGTCAAAATTTTATAAACATAAATATGATAATAAATTAAATAGAATTATATATAATTTATCATGAGATAAATTTATTTATTACTTCTATATAGGATAAATAATTTTACTAATAAAATAATAAATTTTCTCAGACAGTAAAAATAATAGAGGTTCGAGTGTTACAAGTTAATAACCTTTCCATCGAAATTTAAATGTCAAATGACTATTTGAAATTGTTTAAGGGTTTTTTTATTATGTGTCTATGGACACATAATAAATCGTGAAAATTTAAATTTTTATCGAAAAAGAAAATAGTTATCATATTGAAATCACAAAAGTCGTTCAATCATTCAATATTTATTTTTTCAAGTAATTTAAAATATTTATAGTTTGTTTGGTTTAAGAAAGAAAGAAAAAGGAAAGAAAAAAAGAAAAAAAGAAAAGGAGTAGAAAATAAAATAAATTTTAAGTTGTTTAGTAGAAGAGAAAATAAAATCAAAGAAAGATAAAATTTTTCTTTGCTCTTGTTTGGTTGTGTAGAAAGTAAAAAGAAAAAAAAGTATATGTATAAATGACATAAATACATTAGATAAAAAAAAAAAAGATTTCATATTACTAATGGTGTTTTTGTCTTTTCCATAAAAATAAGCTTCTATTTTCTTTCTGACAAATTCTACCATGGACCACAAACTCATGTGGTTTACAGTGGGAAAGTTTATAATTATCGTTAGATATATGCTTTTAATATTTAATGGTGCATCCTTTTGTAGCTACAAGTAATAGTGGTTAAAATGATTTTAATTTTTTTAACATAATTTGGGTGTTTACAATTTATCCTTCAAGTATCTGAGAACACCATCGTCTCCACCTGGATCCGTAACTCTCCTTGTAGCCTTAGCATTCTTCGCAGCCCCACGCTTCCTTTTCCCACCACTCACACTCGCACTCTTCTCCTCCTTCTCCTTTGCATCTTTTGCTATCACCATTCCACCATTAGCATCAACATATTCTTCTCCCTGTTGTTGTTCTTATCTTCCTCCTCTCCTTGTTGCTATTCTTCTTCTTCATCATCATCTTTTCCTTGTTGGTGTTCCTCTTCTTCTTCCATCGAAGCATCTTCATTTGGCTTCTCGTCCTCAATTTCGTTAGCTTCTGCATCAATTGTCAAATTGCTTCCTCTTCCACTTCCCGTCTCCAAAGCCACTTCATCCACATCGGTTCCTTCATCCCCTTTCTCCTCAAATATCTCGTCCCCCACTGTGTCTGTCACTTGTGTTTTAATGCCCTCGTCGGACACTGCCACGTCTCTATTGTCGCATCTAGTTCAATCACCACAACCTCGTCATCGTCGCTGTCACAACTTCACGACAACCGCACTATCATAGCTTAGGAGAGGCAATGGAGGCGGTGGTGCGCGGGGGTGGTGGACGCCATGGAAGGCAATGTTGGAGGAGCGGTTGCATATTACGTCAAGGGTATTATGGTCATTCAAAATTAAAAAAAAACATATATCTAACAGAACAAAAAAAAACTTATAACACGTGTTATCAAGATGAATTTTCCTTGTCCACCGTAGACTCTATTCGTTAATGGCACACCGTAGCATCCATCTTTCTTTCTTCTTTCCTAAACGAACGAAACATAAAAATCAAGGACCCACTTTTTTTCCCTTTCTCGTATGTCAAACTCTCCCAAACAAGAGAACCAATTTTGGATAGTTTTCCATCCTCTCTAAATTTTTCCTTCCATAATCTGCTATTTCAAACAATGAGTTAATAAAGCTTATTTAACCTTTCATGTTTTGTGTCCATGAATACCCAACATACAACACTTTGTTTAAAAGTCAAATGAATTTGACTTTTTTTTAATACACACACATACACGCTACTTAAGATGTGTTTAATAATACTATTAAATATCAAATCAATTATAACATTATCTTAAGTAAAAAAAATGATCAATGATTAATAAATGATTGAAATTTTATCAAATAATCGGCCTAAATTACAATTTTATTTTCTAACTTTTTGTAATTAATAAAATTTAGGCTTTTAAATGATTTTTTGTCTCTCAAATTTGGATTAAGTTTGTTTTTGATATTTCAAATTTAAAAGTGATTTTTTTTAGTCTCCTAACTTGGAAATAGTCCACTTTTCGTCTTTATTAGATACTAAAAAGAATACAAATATGAACCAAAAGTGGTCTGTTTCCAAATTAGGGACTAAAAAAATTACTTTAAATTTGAGGACCTAAGCAAACATGACCCAAATTTGAGGAACCAAATAGATATTTAGACCTAAAATTTATATCTTAACTTTTTTTAATGGGTAAAAAAAATCTTTAACCTATTAAATATAAACAAATTTTCCTTAAATGTTGCATTGGTTAACATTACTAATCGAATAAATTCTCACTAGCATCTATATTGTACTAATGAAGTTTTGCCACACAAATTAATGGTACTAACGGAGTTAGCCTTTAAGAAAATATTATATTAATTCAATAACTCATATAATTAATTGGGAGCAAAAAATAGCTAGTGGATTAATTCAGAATAAAATAATTAGAGAACAAAGTATGCGTTTGCTAAATTAAAAAAAAAATCAACATATAATTAAGATTGAGTCAAATTATATTAGAAATTAAAGAATAATAATTATAAAGGTCCTTTGAAGATGAAATTATTTAGAAATGACAAATTGATAAGATTAACTTATTACCAAGTTGACAATTTTGAAGACTAATTTGTCTTGATGTAGGCTTGCAGATGTCAAAGTAATACAAGTAGTCATATAGAATTCCAAATTGTATATTAACTAAAAATAGAACAAAAGGGGGGATAGTCTGATCCATCATGAACGTAGTTCATAGCTATTTTTGTGATGCATGTGTGCATGGTTGCAGTTTGTGGCATCAATAACATTCAGACGATACAACACTACTGACTATTGAGTATATTTTAAGTTTCTGAGTTTGAAGATGTTATCCAGTTAAAAAAAAAAAGACAACGAAATTATACCTTCAGTCCTCAGCAAACCAAACCAATAATCGCCACAAAATAAACATGACAAAAAAGTGCAAAGTGCTAGAAGAAAATAGGACTTTTATTAACGGATCACAGAATAAATTATAAATTACATGTATTTGTATCCTAATCAAGTGTGAGGCTAAGTGAGCTAACAACAAGCTACTCAGTTTGTAGGACTGTCACTGAATGACACAATTTTGTCACTACCCATAATAGCCACAAGAACAACAACCGTTTCTAAGATGGTGAAATCTACAAGCATCTCTTACCACAATTTCCCTTCCTGTAACCATGGCTATAAGTTTAATTGCCCTATGACAATCACCACACACACGATGGCCCTGAGCAATTTGCAAAGGTGTCCAATGTGGAGTGTTGATTAGTCCAAAAGCTATAGCCAGTTTTTCATTATGGTATTTTAGAATGCACTGTTCCTCTTCATCCACATCAGGAAGCAAAGTTTCATTCTTCTCAACATAGCCATGCCTAGATATCTCAACCATCAGGTTGTCCAATTTTTGATATATTTCTTTTGTTTGGGAGTGAGATTTATCTCCACAAATGAAGGCATGTGGCTGTTTCTTGACTTCAATCCAGCTACATGCTGGAAGCATTCTTAAACCCTTCCTCTTTAAGGTCTGTAAAACACCAGCAGCTTCCTTCAATTTGCCAGAACTGTTGTATAGATTCAGAAGCACTATATAATTACACAGCTTTTCCGGCTCCATCCCGTAAAGTTTTTGGCCACTAACTTCCCCCAGCTCTAAATTCTCGTGCATTCTGCATGCCTTCAGCAATGCTGCCCACATGTTTGTAGTTGGTTTGAAAGGAGCACTTCTTATTAGTGCATAAGCCTCATCTAATAAGCCCTCCCAACCTAATAGTTCAATCATACATGCATAATGCATTGCTCTAGGCTTAGCCTTGTGAGCTCTAGTCATAGAGTAAAAAATCTCCCAACCTCGTTCTGATAATCGTGAATAGCTACAAGCAGATAAGACAGCAAGGAATGTGACATGGTTAGGAATCATCCCTTCTCAAAGCATCTGCTCAAACATTTCTACAGCCTCTTCTCCTTGACCGTGATTACCATATCCGGCAATTAATGCATTCCAAGATATAACATTCCTGCGGCACATCCTGTTGAAAACATGTGGGGCATCTTCCATCCTATCCCATTTGCTATAGAAGTCCCCAAGCGCTGTGTTCGCCACTATATCTGTGCCATAACCGGACGAACTAAAACCGCATGAGCTTGTTTTGCATGTTCTAATGACGCCAATCTCGCACAAATTCTTATCACTATCGAGATAGAAAAATGATCTATTGTAACATTACTATCACGCATTTCATAGTATAAACTAAGAGCTTCCTCACTATAACCATGAAGTGCATAGCTAGCAATAATGGAATTCCATCCGACAGTCGTCTTCTCCGGCATTTGATCAAATACACAATGAGTATCATCAATGCTACCACACTTGCTGTACATGTCAATCAGCGCACAAGACACAAAATTATCATTGCCGACCCCTCTTTTCAAAGCACATGAATGAATTTGCCTTCCCACCTGAATAAGGCCCAATCCAGCCGACACCTGAATCATGGTGGTGAACATGCGAGATCTCCCATCGTTAAACTCCTCCCACACACACAAAAACTACCCAAAAGCTTCAGATAATTTCCCAGAGTCCACAAGTCCACCGATCATGGTCATCCACAAAGCCACGTCTCTCTCCGGCATTTCATCAAACAACTTGCGTGCATCAAGCATGAGGCCACATTTCCCATGCATAAGCAAAACCCTGTTCATCACATACAAATCGGGCTCAAACCCACTATTAATCATGTAATTGTACACCCTCTTGACACCTCTAATCGATCTCAAACCAACACAAGCACTCACCAATGCATCATAAGTGCTACCACCCACATCAAAACATCATGTTCAAGTTCCAAAATTTCAAACAACTCCATTGCTTCCCGGTACCTATTACACAAAAACCAACTTCTCTATCTGACTACAGAATCCAGAAGAGGACGTTTTCCTGATTTGGGTATCATCCGAAACTGTCACTTGTCTTTCCATATACTCAACTTCTTTGGTTTGGGTTTCAGCCTTTGTTCCGTGGAGGAACAACAAATCCGGGAAAAGGGGTGACTCCAATTTCTAACCTTTGAGGCAAAGCAACACCCCAAAAAGGAAAGGTTCCCACGAGAGGAAGAACCCAGAAGAGGGGTTTGGGATTTGTGAATTGAAAGTGCAATTTCCATTGGCAATAACAAGTGTGGTGAATAAGGAAGGAGGATGAGAATGAGAGCTCCTATTCCTCATAGTGAAGAAGGGAATTTGAATGTGAAGAATGGGAGAAGGTGAGAGTTGGAACGAGTCTGCGTCAGAAACAGAAACATTGGAGTTTCTGCCCAGGTAGGCTTGAAAGTTAGGACGACGGCTAACGTGGGAAAGTCACGGATGTCTCTCACCGTGGGAAAGGATTGGTGACCGTTCAATATATTAATTTAAAAAACAATGGCTCAGATTGCAGGTTGTTCTATCGGTTTGGAAGGTAATAAATAAGTGTTTTTTTTAAAAGATTAATCCACGTATACACATTAAAATTACGTGGTTAGGGTGTAACTTGTTACGTGGATGACATATACGACTGTCCTCTATTTGTTTGCTGACCCGATTCAGAAATTAACTTTCCCTTTTGAAGACCCGACACGAACACGGGGCGCACTGCTACTGTCGTTTACCCGACGCGACCCTTTTTTCCCACCACTGAATCCCTTTCTCAAACTCTGCGATCGGTCCGTGTTGTTGACATCTCTTTTGGAGGAAGATGTAGATTTTGAAGAAATCGGAAAATGCGTTCCAGTGGAGGTAGCTTTCTTGTCCCCTTTTTCAAAGTTTTTGGATGCTTCCCCGTTATTGTGTCTTGTCTTTGCTTCCATTGTATATTGTAAAACCTGATTGTATACTTCCAGTGAATGATTAAGGTTATCTGTGAAGTAAGGTCATCTGTGAAGTTTTTGGGTCTAGGGTCTGTGAAATTGATTCTCTAGAAGAGATGAAGAACATAACAACGGTCAAGCCATTGATGTTTGGTAATGGCTGTTTGGTCGTAGGTCGTGGCCATTGATCTTTTTCCTTGACCATTGTTCCGTTCAATGATGTCATCGTTGAAAGGATTGGTAAGTCAGTAGTTTGCATTGAACTGTTTTTGCCATAATTTTGAGGCAATATTTGAGTGAAAAAATTGTCAAAATTGCAAACAGTGTATGTGAAAATTTTTAATTAATGTTCCCTAAAAGTTTTAGTATTTGAAACATATTTAGTAATAAGTTTGTGTTTATATTAAGTTTATGAGAATCGGTGATTTTTGTTTTGATAGGTTGTGATGTTAAATTGGTGGTGCAATAGTAATTCAGTTGGCATGATATGTGGATTTATGTACGAAAAAGAGCGTAACAAGTTGCGTGGCACGTCTATGGTATGCAAATGTTTGCTTTGGCATGAATGAGGAGATTGATGAATTACAGCATACATATTCTTTATTGTGAAGTTGAGAATGAGTATGATATTGTTTTTTTTGTGTTGATGCTGTGTACTATTTGTTGTTAGATGGAAATTTTGGTTTATACACAAGAGTTGGTAATATAATTGTTTTAGGGTGTTATTGTGAAGTAAGTTGTCAATCTTTCCCACAGTGTCAATAATGTGGCTTGGTGTAAGATGTTCTGTTGGTACATTGAAAGGTGTAATTGTGTTTTAAATTATGTGGACTGGTCTAACATGTTGAAGAAGGTTTTCATTAATTGGTGGTAAAGGAAGAGGATTAGTAGTTATTGGTTGCTGTTTTCCTCCCACGAATTCAACTCTCTCATTTCTACTTCCAATTTTCCATAACAAAATCTGTCCTTTTACCTTCAATATTCCAATTCTATTCCTTCTGAATTCTCTTCCACGAGTTAGGTAAGCAAAACCGCTTTGCTCTTTCTGCACTTACATATGCTTCCTTTTTTTTATTGGGTCATTTTCTATTTGATCCTTGATCTTTCTTGATCCTCTGTTTGGTTACTATGAATTATGGCAATCAAAGTTGGGAAGTTGGCTTATTGTTTTTTCCTCTTTCTTTGATTGGATTGGAAGGATTGCATCAGTAAACATAGATTTTACTTTGTAATTGACAGTAAAAAGAAAATTTCATTTATTGAGGTGTTTGATTTACTTAACCTTGCTTTTAAAAATGAAAAATATGTAATTAAGGCAAGGCATGCCTTTGCTGCCTTATTGTTATTGATAACGATAAAGCACTAACCATCTAAAGGTATCACAAATTATTTCAATCGAATAACTAGATAGGAGAGTAGTCTTAGTTCAACTGGGTAAATTTGTGGTTGAATTTGTTGATGTTGTAAATATATTTAAAACTACTTATATAATTTATAAATAATTATGTAAATTACCACTCACTCATACATACACATATTTCATAAAGATAAATACATCATAAAAGATTATATGAATTTTCATGAAATTGTAATTATTATGTGTGCTTTAAAAATTAGTCTCTTGATACAACCAATGTTTTATGAGTTTAGGGACCGAAGTCACATTAGACTAAAAGACAAGGTTCTTATGGTGTAATTGAATGGGCTAGCTTACTGGTCATTCAAGAGGAGGGAGTAGGATTAAGAGTAAGGTTGGGAGAGGTGGAGCATAAGAGAAAGACAAGAATAGGGGATGGGAGAAAGGCAAGAGTAGGGTTTGGGAGAGGTGGAGCAAAAGAGAAAGACAAGAGTTATTTGGAGTGAGAAAGATATGTGGGCATTTTTGGGAGTAAGCAAAAAGCAGGATCAGCTGGGAGAGGAAGCATCAAATAAAAAAGAGACCATAAAATAAGAGCAAATGAGGCTAGTTGCATGAAGGCTGATCAGAGCCCCCTGGTGCTGCAATTACAGTATCCCATTAACTCATCTTAAATAGGTTGGATTCGTGGGTAATGCATGAAATTGCCTCTTTCATGTTTTCTTGTAGTTATTAATTAGTAATAGAGTGATTGTAATGACTTCATTGTGTTTGAATGTGTGCATTGACACTAATGAAGTCTGTAAGATGTTTAATTTTCTGGGCCATTTCCTAAATTTGATTTGGGTGATGCTCATAATTTGATGTATGGCAAGAAAAATAGAGACTACTTTAAGGATGATAGACATCTAATTTATGACCTGTGGAGTAAGAATTGTTTGGATTTCAGGTTTTATGATTGATTGATGATGATCCTGACCTCTAGGTAATGGGAGCTTGATCAATTTGTTAGTTCATCTTTTATGTTACTGGTTTTTATGCTTTCTTGGCAAGTAATAAATATCGCTGTACTCACTTTAGTTTTCGAATAAGTAGCTTTTTTGTTTGTTGGGGTCTCCTCCATAGGTAGGCAATAAGAAAAGAAAATTATCAAGTTTAATAACTAGTAAAATCAGGCTCAATCCCCCTCCTACCGATTTCATCAAACACCTCATATGCATTCATTATTGTCCTATCGAACCTTTCCTCTGGGTGCATACTTACCTTCCTACAAGCACCATTAAATAACATGTTATAGTAACAACAGTACGATCAATCCATTTGGCAGTCATCTTGTTTAAAAATACTTTCGCCGTCACCGTCCCTCACTTGATGAAGAAGGTTTTCATTGATGGACAGTGGAGGAATAGGATTACTAATCATGGATTGGTTTCTGTTGACATAGACTATCCTCAATTTGTTAAGTTGAAGGTGAGCAAATGTAAAAGGGTGAAGTTATTTGTATATTTTGAGTTTTCTTGGAGTGTGCCATTTGAATGTTGGGTAATAATTTGAAGTATGAAGTATCTGCTAACAAAATGTTAATGTTGCCATTTGGAGTAAGTGTAGGGGGAAATGATTGGTGTTAAGCTATATGTCTGTAATGTAGGTTTTGATGCATATTTTATATTAAGTGCCAGTATGTGTATAGTGGTACTGTTATGCATAACAGTGTAGTCAAGTTTGGTGAAGTGAGGCAAAGTATGTTGCATGTATAGAATTCATAGGCCATGTCATTTAAGGCAACAAAGAAAATATATATAATAGTCCTTAAATAAAGTAAAAGATAATATCCTTCTGCCCTGATGTCGTTGAATCTTTTGTCAATTTGCAGCAACTCTAAGGTATTGATAAATTATTTATGTAATTTTATAAGTTTACTTTTTTTTTTGTTTGGAATTTCTCATTTTGTGTTTATGTCCATTTCATTCAAAAAGAAATTGACACACACACACATATATATATATGTGTGTGTGTGTGTGTGTGTGTGTAGAGAAAATAGAAGTGATGATTTTTTATTTTTTATTTTTGGATGGTGTAACAGATAAAAAATACAGTATACGTGCGTCAACTGGGAAAAGAGAGCATTCGAGGCAAAGCTATAGGTTACGTGAAAGACATCCAGGGTCCCATTTATGAGATCTGAATGTTGCTCAATGTTGGACCGTATTTGTAACCCAAATAAAATAGGAGATTCAAAAATGTGATCATGGAAAGGCCTAACCCAAAAAATGATGCAGTAAACTTAACTTGTTTATATCTTCCCTCTTGGGTCAGTTTAGTGATAGAATAAGACAACTGTGTGTCATTTAAAATTAGGCTATGGTGAAATGTGTTGTATTTTGTTTATCTATAAATAGAATGAAAATCGATTGAATAAAATAGTATTTGAAAAAGTTAATAACAATTGATTTTGATGTGCGTTAAAATTTGTGTTTCAATGTAACATATAAGAGGCGTTCCCCTTATTAGCCAGTATCATTACAAAATTAATTATTGGCGTTCAGATATTAAGAATTAGTGCCGGCATGCAATACATATGGAAGGTTTATATTTTTCTGTTCATTCCATGAGGGTCATACGCATAATAGAGCTGTCAAAAGTTACCATGGGGTTGGTCAAAAAGTGAGTCAACCCAAACCTGGTTTTTTTTTTGGGTGAGCCAAAAAATTTTCAACCTGGCTCAACCTACCACGAGTTGGTGGGTTATACGGGTTGGTTTACTTAAAATTAAGAAAAATTTTAAAAATAAAAAATAGAATACATAATTAAAAAAGTATAAAAAATGCAAAAATTAAATTAAAGTGATAAAAATTGTGATGCGATTAATGAAAACTAAAGTATCAATAGGTTTATTATATTGTGTCTCACAATTTATATATATTAAAAATTTGGAAAGTCATATTCACATTTTAATTCTATATATATATATATATATATATATATATATATATATAAGTTAGTATACTACTCCTTTATTATGATTGGAATATAATTAAATGATTGGGTTTATATGTTATTTATTTTAATTACTTACAAAGTTAGTATAATAAGCTATATTTAAAAAAAAATCAACCCGTGAACCAACCCGGCTGACCACAAGTTTAACCCGGGTGAGCTGCTAGTCAAGTGAGTCGAGTTCAATTTGGCTGACCATCCAAGCAAGCCAAAATTTATCAACCCAACACGGCTCGAACCCCTGGTGAGTCTGGTTGGCTTGCGGGCCATAATCTATTTTGATAGCTCTAACGCATAATGATGCTTGGGTAGTCATTTTTGGAGTCGTTGTTCTTTAGCACACAATTTGATTATTTGCGTCACCTTAATAGAGAGAAATGTGTTTAAAATGTTAATGACAAATTTAATAATAACAAATTTGACAAGTGAAACTATGGCTGTCATAAAAGCTGAAAAAGGGCATAAATAATGAAACAATAAAAAAATTAATAATAAAAAATATAGAAAATAACAACAAACAACGTTTGAATTTAAAAAATACTTAAAAACAATATATTTAACATTTAATTAATTAATACACATTGTTTTTTATGTAGTAATTTTATTAATAGATATAAATTTTGTATTTAGTACGACAACAACTGCAGTCATCTATACAATTTGATTTAACAAGTCACTGAAAAGTGATTGTTTATCTTCTCGAGAATGTCTATGTCAAGTGCAAAAGTCAGTCAGTGTAATCAATAATATTGAAAGAGAGGTACTCAATGTTAGTTAGGGTGTGTTTGATAAAAAAGAAAGAAATAAATAAAAAAAAAATGATAAAGAAAACAAAAGAGAAAAAAAAAGTGAAAAATAGAGTTAAAATAAAATTATTTGGTTGAAGAAAAATAAATAAAAAAAATTAATTTTTGAATTTAAAAAATAAAAAAACCAAACCGCTGGTTGAGAACCTTCCGTGTATGAAGGAGTAAATTTAACGCTTCTATACAAAAGTATTTATCATTTGCAGGCTTATTACCTTTGTCTCATGATGGGACAAATGGACGTGTGAGAATTGGTCTCAATCTGAAATTTCACGTAATGATGTTATTCACTGATGTAAAAGTAATAATTTCACTTTGGCGTAAAGTAATTAGAGTTAAGTGACAAAAAAAACATATAATTGACGTTAACGTTCACGAAAAGGTTGACTTTCACTTTCATCTAAAATAGAAGTGAATTAACTAAAAAAAAGTATATAAAAACTTATTAATAAAAAAATTTAAGACATTAGAATTAACTACCATTTATATCACTTTTATCCTATGAATGTTAAACTGTTAATATAAATAATTTGAATCTATATTAGCAATATTATACATTATACCACATACATTAATAATATATATCAATTTTAGATACGAACAAAATTATTTATTAATATAATATATTATACTAGTGTAAATCAGTGATGTCTATATTAATAACTTAACTTCTGTTTTGGAAAAGGTTATACTAACGAAAGTTTACCAAATGTCTAACTATTTGTATGCGACAGTAAAGGTTGAGGATAATATAGAAAGTGAGAAATTAAAGGATATAAACCACAATTTATTCTTTAATATATTAAGATTATATTATATTTTAAATTAAACTAAAATTAAATATATTTTACTTGTCGTTTTTAATAAATTCATTTTAATAAATCTTATCCTAAACTAATTGGTGTATGGTATCATTCGCGTACATTAATTATCAAATGGGATTTTCCCCATCGAGTGTAGTGAGTAACTATGAAACTTACATGACACTTTTTCCAACTACGTAATATTTTAACCCTAATATTAAAATCTGTGCTCGGCCATCTGTTTGTAATATTTTCAAAAGCCACAAATTAATATAAATACCAAATTTGTTAAAGACAAACTACACGATATACCAAAAGGAAAATATATTATGCAGATAATAAAAGACCCTTACATTTCATTAAAGTTAAAAAACTTAAAAGCTAATGGCTATATGACTAATCTTCATTGACAGCAACCCTTATGATATCAGTACCGTTCATTTTCATGAATTTGACGTTGTCATTTTGGACAATCTAAAAGTATCTCATAAAATGATGCCATCCTTGACCAAGTTGGCACCGATTTGGTGTTGATACATTCCACATGAGAGACCATCTTTCTAAACTTTCATCGGGCAAAAGAATAATAATGTCGTGTGGTCTATGACTGAATATGTAGTGCACAACATGCTCTGGAACTTGCTGTTAACAAAAATAATATTAATTCTTGTAGTGTACATATAGTAAGTAGGGTAAGTAATTTATAATTGTTACCATGGGTTGTGATGATTCTTTCATCAATTCAGTGATTTTTAACTGCCAAAGTAATTCTTCGTCGGATTCATCTTCATCAAGACTGAAATTATCCCCATCAAGATCGATTGCAAAAACACTGTTGCGTAAGTAGGTAAATTTGATCAAGGTTGTCTGTTCAATATTGTAGAAAAGTTTAATATCATGTACACCATTCGTCAACCGAGCCCATTCACCTCGTGGTTCCAATGTTAATGAGAAAGCCCCTCCAAAACCCTCAATCAAAACTTCTTCTTGCATTTCATGTCTCCACCTACGAAAAAATCGACGGGGAACTGTGACATAATCCTACCATGGGAGACACAAAACCGTTAGTAATCCCTGATGTAAATCAATTGCGTTGCTAAAGGAAATTTTAGGGTTTTTGAAAAAAAGAGAAAAATAGTGTTTTAAGAAAACATACCCTATCAGCATGAAGGACAGTTTTGAAGTGCATGTATGTCTCCAACTCCATAACTATATCTAAAATAAACAAGACTTCATACTCAAGAATATCATATATGGTTAAAGGAAGTTAAGATGAGGAGTTATACTAGCCTCTATAGAAGATGTGGGAGCAATGGATGTCAAGGGAAGTTCAAACCAAATATTGAACCTTTGTGTGTCAACTGACCAAGTGAATCTATTTAAGTGGGCTTATCTATTATGCATGAGACATTAGGTACCATGGACAAAGTTGTAAATAATGACTGCAAATTTTTTTTAATGATAAATAAAAATGTGAATTGTTGACATGTCATGGACGTAGCAGTAATTATATGTCACTACAAGTTAATATATTTGAATTGGCGCACAGTGAAAAATCAAATGTAGTTATGTTGTACGTTCTTTTAAAAATAGTTTAAAATCTTCATTTTCGAAAATATTAAATGCGAGAAGTTGTGGACTCTTGAAAGTGAATCCACGAAGTAGCATTTTGGTCTAGAGATAATAAGTAACTGTTAAACCTCTTGAAATTTTTTTGCTTTTGCCGGGAATGAAGCTGGCATGTCAGCTTGAGTTGTCACATAATGGTTTTAAAGTAGGCCATTTCACCTTTATGTCAATCAACGAAGCTTCCGATACAGTGTTCTTTACGAACAACTGTACCTACTCCGCTCTCAATGACATCAAGGGGCTGTGCAGATTTTTTATTATCTCAATCAATCAATACGATATGTCATGAAGGTATATTTTTTTTGTGTATGTTATTATGTTGTGAAATAAATAATTTTTACAAAAATAATAATTAGTGAACCCTTTATGAGTCTTGTCATTTTTTTAAATTATTGTCACAACAATTAGTATTCGTGTGGATTAAAGGAGTACTTTGTTCAATATATTTGTCATTTTTATTATTTGTATTAATTAGGAGTTATTGAATCTTTAGGTCTCTATAATTTTATAGAATTTTTAATTAAGTTCACACAATTAAATACAATTTGAAAAAAAAATATAATTTTAAAACTGTATTTAAATCCCCACACAATAACAATGTTTGAATTTGGTTAATTTATATTTAGCTTAACTACTATTTTAGCCTGTACATTACACAAAATAAATGTTTATTTTATATAATTAAAATTTATAATAAATAAATACTTTTAATTATATGAATTATATTATAATTAAAATTTGTAATAAATAGATATTTTAGAACATATAAATTATATTTTATATTTATGATAAATATTTTATATTGTGATGCAATATTATTTTTAATTATTGATAATTTTTTAAAAAAATATTAAAATTCAAGTTAAAACTAAAAATTTGAAAAAAATATATTGAAAGATATAAGAGGTTAAGAAAAATTCATAAAAAGGGGCTCTCGTTGAAGAACGACAACTAAAAATGTTTTCATTCAACATAATTATTTTAATTTATATATAAAGGGATATTATATGCATGTTAAGAGCATATTTAAATTTTGAAGATAAAATATTTATATTTACAATTGATTTATGATATTTAATTAGAGCTTGTTAGATCATTTAGTTGATATTAGGAACGTAATTTGAAATTTGAGTATATTATATATATATATATATATGTGTGTGTGTGTGTGTGTGTGTGTGTGTGTTTGAAATTGATTTTTGAAATTCAGTTATAATTTATTTAAAACATAAGAGGATATATCAGATGAATGTTAGTAGAGTGAAGTTCACTTCTTCATGAAAAGAGAGTATTCAAATAAAAGTGCAATGTGAGAGACAGTGAGGAGAGTAGAGGCCTGAGAAAGTTGATAATTTTACACTTTTATATGTATAGACGGATTATACTTTTAGTTTCCTAAGTTTTATTGCCCTCTATTTGGCAGCTCAAAAGAAATAGAGTGGACAAAATAAGTTGCAGAGAAATAGAAATGGGAAAAATAGATAACAAATGGAGTGAAAATATGAGTTGTTTGATTGTAGAGAAATATGAGTGAAATAAACAATAAGGTACGATTTTGCCAGTATTAATGGGGGGAGATACAATAACATGGGTTTCTAAGATCATATACATGTTTACAATACTCATTCAATTATAGAAGAGTGACATATATATATATATATATATATATATATATATATATATATATATAGAGAGAGAGAAAGAGAGAGAGAGAGAAAGAGAGAGAGCGAGAGAGAGAGGTAGCACCTAAAGTCCTCATTCATGGTGCTAAAATCACATATTACACTTAGTGTGCGGAAGAAATAGTATGAGGTAGCTGGATGTTTCTAAAGGCACAAATGGCACTGCCATCCATTCCTTGATAGTGGGACAGTTTACCAATCTGCTGCTGTTAACATACTACAGGTTAAGTTCGAGTTTGCTGGACTATGTGCTTGTCTATGACTTCATGATCTAATAAGTAAACCTTGAAAAATGTTCATTTTGCTATTTGATGGTGTTTTTATTATGGGAAATGTTTTCTGAATTGGTTGTGCTAGTTCACATTACCCAACATCGGCAACGAGGGATTTGGGATTAGATTCTTAAATTTGATATGAAAGTAAACATTTTCTCTAAAAATTTCATCTTAAATTGACCCAAATAGGGTCATGTCATTCATATAGCCAACGTCACTTAATTGGTTAAGGTTGTGGCCCACATTTGGCCTTACAAGTTTTTTGCATAAAGTCAAATAAAGATGTATATAACTATTAATTTAAAGTTGAAAAGCTACCAAAGAAAAGCAACAACATCTCAACTCCATTGTTGCATCATTATGACAGCTTATACAACCCAACGTATGATTATGAAGATATGTACAACACACAACATATATGTAACATTCACAAAATATTACTCAAATAATTATGTAATATTTAACATTTGTTTATTTATGTTATGATATTAATGAAAAGTCCAGATAGAGATTTATAAACTATTGCAATATTATCAAACCACCCTTGTGCATTTGTGGACAATGCCACTCGAAACCATAATCACAATCTATGTATTGTATCCATGTGTCATATTAATTTAAATCATGAAATAATCTTTGAAACATGAAGGAAATCATCTACATAAAATGCAAAGATTAAACTTACAAAATCTGACCTAATAAAAAACTTGTGAACTTGGTAAATTAAGTAACCAAGCCGTACAAAGAAGGCGAGAACTACAAAGGTTTTTAAAAAAATTAATTCTACCATCAATAATCACTAAACCCCATTAGAGAAATCAAAAGAACAAAGGAGATTCTAAAACTCACTGACAATCAAACAAATGAAGAGAAGTACTATTTTTATGTATCAGAGTAGTAACAAAGAATTTATATATATTAACAATAGAAGAAGAAAAAGATGTGAATGAGCAAAGGATTACTGTAACACCCATTTAATTTTAAATATAATTCATATTAATTTAGTTATTAAGTTTAATTAAATAAAAATGCGTGTAAAATTTTTTCCAGTTTTAAAAGAAATTCCAAACTTAACAGATTTGGAAATGGTAATAAAATATGAAAGATATATACATATATTTCATAAAACTGTACATCATGGTTTGAGTAATACATAACAGTCAGAAAACAAAAGTACATCGAAATACATATACTACCTAACCCACTATATACATCAAAAAAGGATCCTATACAGAGCAGTATTTATCTACCCTATCCCTTATACAAAAGAAAAATACTATAGGTCTTTAGGTCTTCCCCCGTTGAGATGTTCTCTATCTCGTACTCAGCATCACGGAGCATTAATATCGTCTTCAATAATCACGACCAATCATACACAAAAGAAAATAATGGAGTGAGATGTTTTGTTCTAAAATCACTTTTACATGTACGGTAGGAAATCTACCATAAAACAAAGATAAAACACAACTGACAACACAAGAGATCCTAAGGTTCATTCTAAGTTATATCTGACTACCCTTGACTAGGTATGGATCCATACTTCCCATTAGTGGGTAATAGTTCTCAACAGAACCTGAGAAGTGACTGGGAGTACATATACCTCTTTCAACACCATCACATGGTACAGTCCTCGTCATTATTGAGGAACAAAATAACAATTTAGGATATCCATTTATAGAGGTATACCCTCAAACCAATCCTGGAATGCCGAGCAGTTGTCGGGGTTATCGAGTTTGGTCAGGCGAATATCCCGGCTCAAGGGCGCTACCCTGGCCATTGGGACTTTCACCACTCGATGCCTACCCCCAAGACCTCCGCAAGTGGGTCCCTGCCTTTCATTCCTCAGCGTACCAAACTGTGGCTTCCCTAGCAGGGTGCCATGCCACTGCATGTCACTTGCTTTACATTACTCACTAATTTATCACTTCCTAATTTCTCAAACAGAGGTTTCCCTGGTCTCATTTAATTTGAGCACCAGCATAATTAACATTTCTGCCTTATTTTGCAGAAATTGCACTATACCAAAAGAATAACGATATAACAATTATAGTATAATTACTAAAATTTTGGCAGAATAACAACTAAATAAATGCATTTTGATTTTCTAAATTTGAGCAGAGTAACTGCTTAGTAAATGTATTTTTATTTTCTAAAATTGAACAGAGTAATAGCTTAGCAAGTAAAATTTAAGAATTTAAATTTGAGCAGAGTAACAATTTAATAATCATGATTTAATAATTTAAATTTGGGCAGAGTAACAACTTAGTAAAAATTAAAGTTTAACTTTAAACAATAATAACAATACTAAAATTTAAGCTTAAACGGGTTTAGGGGAAAACCCTTCCTACCAACATGCAAAGTGACAGTAATTTAGAACCAACCCCACTCCCCCCATTACCTCTAAGATAGTTGATGAAGAGGATGGAATTGTTGGTGCAAAGCTTCTAGGAGGAGAAATTCTACTAGTTGCAAACTAGCAAAATTTTAACATAAAAACTAGATAAAAAAAATATTTTAGAGAGAGAAAACTTTAGAAAGAGAAGCTCTCTAGCTTGGGAGAGGAAAGGATGAGTGAAAATCTGAAAACTTTGAGGCCTATTTATAGAAGAAGGAGGGGGGTTAGGTGTCCAAATAATTACATCATCCATTATGTCACTATTATGTCATAAATCCAATTTTTATTTATTTTTAATCCAATTTAGGGACACATATCTCAAATAGGTGGTGAATCACCTATTTTAGGGTTGGGGACGTGCTCCACCAGCTGTCCCAAGCCTCCATGTGTCAAATTTTATCTGTAGGTGAATTAACCGGTACCGACAAAAACGCCTAAACTTGAAAAATTAGCTTTTAATATCAAAATAATGTATTTTAATGCAAAACTGGATAAATACATTAATTTTCATCAAAAATAAATTTCTAATAATAAATTTTAATTTTTATTAATTTATTTCAAATTATATGTATTTATTTTGTATTTTTAAGCTAGAAAATTCATAGAAAATCCATTTTAATTCAATAAATACCAAAATTTTTATCAAAATTCTAAAATTAAATATTTTACCCATAATTAAACTAAAATTACCATTTTCACCCTTTTTAATGTCAAACCAATACTGGCTGGCTTATTAGACACGTAGGGGCATTTTGGTCATTTTACACAGAAATTCCAGAAAATTCCCAAAAATTTCCAAAATTATATTTTTATATATATGACATAATTCCAAGCTCAAATTGACATTTTAATGTCAATTGAATCTTTTCCACATGTCAGTTCTTAGTGTTGAGAAATAAGGACAAAATTGTCATTTTCTAATTTCTCCGGGCTCCGGCTCGGAAAAATTATTAAAAATCAAGATTAAATAGCTCTTGAAATTTTGAGTAAAATGGTGGAAGTCAGAATTTCAAAATTCCTTTCCGATTTTTCAGAATTGTATTGCTAAATATTATAAAAAAACAGTAGAAGTATTGAAATAGGATTATTATATTTTTCACTACTTTTCTCTCGAAATAAAGTTTTTATAATGAGAGATACTTAATATAAAATTTTCAAAATATTTTAAGGTCAAAAAGTCTCCGGTTGGTTCCCACAGTCAACCAAGGGTATTTTTGTCATTTTACAAAGATTATCTCAATAAATTCTAGAAAAATTTCTAAAATTATTATTAATTGTTCTAAATACATTGATGACTTAAAACAATTTTAAACATACAAAATAATTTAATGTATAAAAGTAGGGGTGTTACAATTACCATGTAATGAAAGTGCATGTAGAAGGAAAAATAAAGAGTCAAAAGAATAATAGTAAAATTGAAACATTAGATAATATGTAACACTGATTAATACAATTTATTAATATTACCCCTGATTGGCTCAAATATTTAGCTCCCAGGAATTAATATGATATATAAATATATATATATACATGTAAACATATATATAAATATACATATATAAAGATATAAAGATTAAAATGTACATAATCACAATGAAGATAATTTTTTTAATTTGTAGTATTTTCATAATTAATTAATTTCACATTTTATTATAGAATTTATTTTGAAAATCAATTATTTAATTGAAATTTATACTAAAAAGTAATTATGAAAATAATTTATTATGAATTTATTGATTTCTTAAAATCAGTCCAACATAATTTTAGTACTGAATCCCTTAAAAATGCTGAGTCTCAACAATTACTACATTAGAAACCCTACAAAATATTTTTTTATATACATACTAGATTTTAAACCCATGCTTTGCACGAGTTTGTTTAAATTTTATATTTTTTAGATTTGCATTCATTATTATTTTAAAAATATATGTATATAAATTGAATTATTAATTTTTAAAATATTTAATAGTAAATTAAATATAATTACACTAAAATTAAGAAAGATGATTAATTATATTTTTAATTAAGCAAATGTTATGTTCAAAATGTTATATATTTGTTGAGAAAAAAATTATGAAATACAATTAAGTGAACCTACTATTATTATTACAATTACTATTGTTGTTGTTATTGTCGTTAAGGTTTGAATTTATAAGAATAAAAAATTATAATGTTAAAATTAACTATTACAAATTGAAAGGAGTCTATTTATGGTTATTATTATTGTTGTTGTTATTAACTAATAATCATTAAAATTGTGTAATTATTATTTTTATTAATGTAATCAATTTAATTCTTTATTAAAAGTAAACCTTATATAGATAGAGAGATTAGTCTATAATTAATTTATTTTATAAAATTAATTAATTAATTTTTATTTAATAATTGATTTGGACAAATTAATAAACATTCAAGTTTTTTTTAATACATAATAAACATTAAAGTATATAATAAACTATATAAATAACATTCACAAACATAAAATTAGGTAATTGAATTAAGTAGAAAATAAAAATAATTAATTGAATAATTTAACTATACCAAATTCATTAAATTGTGTTAAGTGAATTACATAAAAAAATATAATGAAGAAGAAAATTAATGAATAAGAAATAAAGTTGTAACAATAATATGCTTCCTTCATGTCCTGGTAAACAAAAAAAAATTGTAAGTTGAAGATATAAAGTAAAAATAATATTATTGATTTTTGTTGCTCAAAATGAGAAAGACTATATATATATATATATATATATATATATAATAGTGAAAGAAAAATATAAGAACATATATGAAAAACTTGAACAATAGTAATAAACATAAAATAACATAACAGTAAAATGAAAGAAGAAAAGAACAAGAATGAACAAAGGTCATACCCATTAAAATAACAAAAGAAATAATAAAAGATATACAGTAAGATGATATACTTAGTATTGCTTCTCAATCCTCATTTCTTGTCCCTCACCAAATTCATTAAATAATGCATTGCTATAAGAACCTTCCTTTCTCATCTAAACAAAAATGTCGTTGATGCAAGTTAATTTAAATTTATTAAGCAAAATTCTCCTTCTATCAAATCGAGGTAAGAAAATAAAAAAATGAAAAATGAAAAAATACATATGCTACTCAACCCTAGACCTTAGTGAAAGAGTATATATGAGAGAATAAAGACACGATCATTATTCAAGTATTTATTCAATTTTATGAAACTTAACGAGAGAATTAATTAGGCATGAAACAATACTTTGGACTTTACTAAAAAAATTAATTCTCCATCAAAGGAGAAATGATGATCTTTTAGTTTTTTTTTAACTTTGATTTTTTTAGCTTGCCCATTAAAATAATTTTTTTATAATTTTAATGCAATGCAAAATTTGAAAGACTAATTTAACTATATTAATTGTGAAAAATTGAAATGGCTTACATACATCTAGTTTAGGTAGGAAAAATGACTCCAACAATATATATATATATATATATATATATATATATATTACATTTAAATTCAAATTGATTTTTATGACCTGTAATAAAAACATATCTATATGAAGATATTATACATCAAAATTCAAATTGATTTTTATGACTTGCATTAAACAGATATCTTTTTATATTATGATAACTAAAACATCTCTTATCTTTCCTATTGAATAATTTATAATTATATAATAGACTAAAATACTAATAAATTAAAATGCTAATTTACTATTTGTTTAAGAATATTCTTATTTATTTCAAACCCTAATTTCAAATACATCAATTTTTTATTAATAGAAATTAGTCAATATTTGATTCAATAAATAGTACACCGAAATTAAATTTATTATGCAAGTCTATTTAATCAAAACTATTAAGATATATAATTTCTTAATCAAACTTTATTTTACTAATTAATACTCCAAAAATCCTATTGTCGACAATTAACATGCCAAAAACTCTATAAAATCTTTCTATTATATGTTTAAAGATAAAGATAATAATGGATTCTTTTTTTAATTTATTAAAATAAATAATTCCATATATATACACACACACACATGTAAGGAAAAATGTGGACCTATTAATGCATCGTGACACTCTTGTTTGTTTTACACAAAGGAATTTGTGCACGTGTCAAAATGATGGTCTATGTATATATATATAGTACTTTATGAGAGCAGGTTTTGTACGTCGACATATATATATATATATATATATATATATATATATATAATTTGTAATTGAATTGTATGAGAGCATGTTTTCGACGTCGACATCATTAAGAAAAAAACATAAACCAAAAATGCAATTTCAAACAACCTTTATGTTCATACCTTAGAATTTAACTATTGTTTGCATGGCAGACGACGTAAATGTAGAGTCAAACAACTTCAACACTAAACTCAACTACCTCTTTTAATGACAAAATGGTAGCTATACCTGTCCCTTGCACTGATTTTAATTGCGAGGCTACCTCCGTCTTTATATTGTCTTATTTAAAATGCATATAGGGTAATACAGCACAGGGGAAAAAATTAGGACAATTCAGTCTTATAACTACAATGTCGACAGGGAAAGATAGCAAAGTGTATGTCGTTTTCGAAGGACGCACGCCCGGAATATATTTCAATTGGACAGATGCTAATGTTCAGGTCAGTCATTTTAAGGGAAACTGTCTCAATCTTACGATTCATTCAACCAAGCATGGTCTGAGTGGATTCATTATTGTATCAACAATGGACGTGATGAGGAGTTTGCAAGGACTCACATACATGGGCCACATGTAAAGGTTGGTTGCACTCCTGACGTAGAATGTTCTAATAAAAACCAAGTAAAAGGTTAGTTATACACAAACCGTCGCAAACCTCATACATGTTATGGATGTACACTGCAATTTTTTCATTTCAATCCCTTTCATTCATTCCTTCACTAGGGAAAATGGTGTCAAATTTAGCTGAGGATACCTCAATGGAAGAGTTTCTCATTCAAGATTGCATGCACAAACAACTACACCGAGTGTGCACCACTTTGAGTATTCCTCCACCTTCTTACACTTTGCATGAGGTGACCATGATGTATGGAATAGAATATCGCAGATACTACGGGTGTGTCTCTGGTGGACCTTTGGGAGAGCCACTTGTGTCGGTTGGTCGATTTGGCAAAAATGATTACGATGCCATGGAAGATGTTGCTGCTCTCTTGCTACAGAAGGTATGCGCTGCTACAGGGAGAAAGATCAGAGATTACAATTACTATAATGTTCAGACATTGGAGACTAAGCTACACAAATACTCTAACCAAAACATGGAGTTGAAGATGCAGCTTAAATTACTGAAGAAAGATATGCAGTTTGGTGGGGTTAAAGATGGCAGATATTAGGTTCGGACGTATCGTATGCTATATATATTTCACATATGTGTGTTTTTATTGTATTGTATTTAGTGTCTTTCCTTCTAAGTGTGCCTGTTAATTATGTTTTGGTATCCTTTTTTTCCCTCCTTTGTTGTCTCACCTTCATAGTATATTATGTATCCGTTACCCATATGAAAGCACAAGTGACATACATCGTTTTGAAGTTTGGGGATGAATTACTGGATACTACATTGCATGTTATATTGACCATAATTTCTCCAACTATTTTATTCAATTACATGACTCTGATGGCCAATATTGTGTTGGAATGTCTACTTACTAATGGTTATACCAGCACTATGATATTGAGAAAATAAAAGTATGTCCTAGTACATACGATAGTCTCTTTTGGATGCTTATGGACAAATTCATAACAATGAATAAAATATTTGCTGAAGCATGTTAACGTTAAATGTGTAGTCTTCAAAACTCGATAAGCTATAAATTAATGACATTATTTAATCCATATAGGCCTTACGATGACTTTGTTAAGCTTGTATTCCCTTCTATTTCATTATTAATTTTCTGCTCTATGACCGTCGAAGATATATATAATTAAAATGATATGTTTATGACGACTTAATAATGCATAATTTATTTTGACCTTGTCGTACAATTAGAGTAATATATATTTACCAAATATAATTTATAATGTACACTGAACCTTAAAGTTAAATGTTTTTAAAGTAAAAGCAAAAAAATGAATTTATTTTACTATGTAAAGATTCCTTAGCAACATGTAATATAGATTATTTTAAGTAACCAAAATGTGACATACAAATTAAAATGAAATTTATTAGCTGACATATCATAATAGGATGACCAAGCCCACACAAAATTACTATGGCAACATCTTTTATTCCAATGGTAACGTGTTGTAATGTGCACGACCCCCCTTATAACCTATCGTCAGTTAATAACTAATAATTTATAGTTGTAAGTTAATAAGGTATATTTTTTATTTCATTGAGTACCTACTATAAACATTTCTGAATAAAAAAAATTCAATAATTAAAACAATTGTAATTAATAATATATAAGAAAATATTAATTAAATTGACTGTAACATCCTATGTTGCTTTTTAGGATAGGTCATGATAAAGTTAATGCTGACACACTAACCACTCATAACCCGAAATTAAGCGTAATGTAAAGGTGGCACAGTAGCATTAAATGTGAGTGACAATTGGAGAGATGATCACTGCTAACCAACAGAGGAGGGAGAAACGGATCGTAAGGTTTGTGTTACCAAAAGTGCGCCTAATGTTGTCTTCAAAAATATATATATACATATATATACATATATATGGATTTAACCCGTCAGATTCATTAACTGGAATTCTCTTTCCACACAATACCTCGTGGCATTTACTAGTATCAAAAGATGGACATGGAGTTCGAAGAGTATGAAGGCCAACACCAAAGCGGGTACACATTTCTTGGTTTCCATTGCCAATTTCCATAATTAATTTTTTTAAAACACAGACGTATGCTTTTATTCTACAATGTTGTTGCTTATTTACAACTTGGATATTTTCTGGAAGGAGCGACGACCATGCAATGGATGAACATGAAGTCTCAGAAAATGTAACTGAAAATATGAACACACACAATGTAAGCATTCAAACTATCAGCATTTAATCCACTATTTGTTGGAATTTTTTATTCCTTAACATATTTAATCATGACAATGTGTTCTTATTTTATTGATAGCACCAGGATGAGACCATCCATCTTAAAGATGTAACTGAAAAAAGTAAAGAAGCAAATGAAAAGGACGAGATTCATTCTACCTTACGTAGCTTAGTGGATGCCATACAGGTCTGTTTGACAGATTATTTACATTATGTTTATCACAAATGTCACTTGAGGAACAAGTTTGAGGTTGAGTTTAATGTATTCTTGGATCGTGTCTTGTATTATTCTGACTAGTGTTATTGGTATTTGGGCATTTTAGTTGTTAATATGATGAAACAGTGAATGGTCAAATTTGAATCTATTATTTTATCGCATGTTTTTAATATACAGATCATAACTATCACAGAATAAGTGCAATCTTAACACTTCGCCTGATTTTAATGGCATTGCGAAATGCAGTCTCTTGGCAATAGAATGGATAACATGGACAAGACAAATTCTGATCTCCTTAAAATAATCATTGGAATAGTGATAAAAGATGCCATTGGTTCGACAAAGTCAACACCTGAACATGTTACTTGTAGTCGTAGTAACACAACCTCTCCACTTGAACATCCATTGAATGTAAACGATCAAATACAAGGTGCCTCTAAGGATGGAAGGAAGTCCTTTGAATCAACTGCAGAAAAACCATTGGAGAAATTAAAAAACATAGAAACTATATATATTTATGGAGATGAACATCCAGAAAACATAAACAGAAAAAAAACCACCTCCAAAGGGAAATTTGTCCGTAACAATGTCCCCCAAAGACCTTCCACAACAAAGAATGCCAATGTGGACCATGTTGACGATGTGGATGAAATGTTCGACGATGATGGAGAAGCAAAACCCTTCATGAGCAATTATCGGAGAGGATTACAATCAAAGGTATCCTCTTTCATGTGACCCCATCATTATAAATTATTTGGGTAAACATTTTATTTCATACACTTTATTTTTTTCATGACTTTTTCCTTTTACTCTTAAGTACTTTGTTGTTGACAAAGAACTTTTTTTACATGTTTGAAAGAAAAAATATATATCTTCTAACAAAATGTACATAACACTAATGCATAAATTTATTGTAGTGGTGGTCACAGACATCATCTGCTAACAGGAAATTAACATACACCCCTCCAGCCACAGCACGGGCAATGAAGAAGATAAAGACCGATGGCCCTTTAACCATTAACAATCCCAACAAAAATTATTCAAAAAAGGGGCCATCACAAAGAGACCATGCCTTCAAGGGGAATGTCGTCTGCGATAAAGGAAAAGGAGTCCTTCATAGAGCCAATGGACACACATTACCCAAAGTAAACCTACTTTAATTTCAAAACCTAAAAACACAACATAATTCTTAAATAATGTTAAATAGTTGTATATGAATATACTGACAAATCATTGCTTTCGTAGCATGTTGCATGTGCATTTAGACCAACAATAGACATGGGTCTTACAATGTTGGAGGCCCAAGTATGTGCTTATATATTCAACCACAATTTAGACCCAAGGTAATGTTATTGTGATGGTATGTGTTCTACATGTCTTGATCGTGGTCTTGTACTTTACAAAGGAATCACTATAGAATTTTCGAAACTAGTGTGAATGATTCATTTATGTGGGATTAGTAATTATAGTGGCACAGAAGTACTGTTTGTCGTGGGAAATAATTTAGGAACACGAAGGGAGTTTGACACGCTATGCCCTACAAGGATTGTTCACCCTGAGGTACATTAGTTTGACTTCCACTTAACTACTAGTTGATTTTTCTTTCTTTTGAACACTGATATATGATATTTCTATCCGTTTCTTTTTTATCATGAAGATTATCCTATTCATGGCACTCAAGGTGACATATTCTCAACTAAACAAGGCAAAGGGAACTGTTTGGTGTCTCCCACCAGCATTTTCAGTAAGATTGTGCACTCATTTAGCGTAGTTAGATTATTTTTTACAATTATACCAAAGCATTGAGGTGCATCCATTCTTTTATAATAGGGTGATGTAATTGAAGGGAGTCCAGTAGAGGCTCTCATCATGTATTACGCTAAGGATTGGATGAGTCCATACGACAACTTAAATATGGTGAATTTGCTACAGAAATAATACTCCATTATATGCTACTTTCTTTCAATTGCATTTGTTTTTACCATAAAATTATCAAAAATTTAGTCTGAACTTAATTTCCTATTATTATATAAAATATAATGACTTCAAGCTTTAATATGTTCAGTTTGTACATGTGAATATTATTTTATTAATCATAACATGCTTAACATTTTTTGGCAACCTTCGTACAATTATTTTAGTCCATAGGATTTCTAATCATATTCAGTTACGAAGTATGCACAAGTGCAATGGACATCATGCTAAAACAACTCAGTTTTTACTTATTTATGTGATATAAATTTCTATGTTCTGGATGAGATCTTTCTAACAATTTTAACAAAGTTATGTTAGTAATATTTTCCTGAGAACATGTGGTCAAACATGTTGAAATTAATATCTCTTTTGATGTTTATATAGATATACATTCCAATTCATGAGAATAAAGAGCATTGGTATTTAGTTGTTATCTGCATGGAAGATCAAAAAATTTACCATCTGGACTTACATCTAACCACTGAGACGTTAGACGAGCGGAAGCAGACAATAAAGACAATGGTTAGCTGACATATACTTAACTTAACCGTGTTAAACTTCACCCAAATCAAACAAATAACACTAGCAATGCATTATTCATTCCTGATATACAGGCCCAAGTTATGTCTAGGATTTTACCAAATGTGTTTGACAATGAACAATTCAATCTTCGAGTAACAAATTTAGAGTGTTGGGAAATTTGTGAAGCAAGGGGAATCCCAAATTGCGGTCAGAGGTAACTGAATAATATATATGTATATAATAGAAATAATGAACACTAATTAGTTAAAGAAAATGTAACTATAAATTTTCTATCCTTTGTTGCAGTGAAAACTCAGCTATTTGGGTGTTGGAGTGGATCCAAATGGAGCATTCCTTTGTCAGCAGTCTGTATGGAGTTGTAAGTCTTGTCTCTTTTACTAAGCAAAAAAGTTTGGTTATTACATACCAATTCTTAATACTGTGTGGATGACGCTTGCAGCTGGATGAAAAGATGGTCCGCATGAAAGTTGCATTGTCTTTGCTGATGGGGAACCATAATGAGCAAAAGAAAAATTTGATCAAGGATGCTCAAAAGAGTTGGCAACCAGAGCAAAATCATGAATAGTGATATGAACAGAATTCTGTGTTAGCCAAGTTTGGCTTTTTTTGGGGGGTAGGGCAGGTCGACGAATATTAATGTTATTTAATGGGCCCATTGTTAACCTATTCTTAGTAACTAAGAATATATATATATATATATATATATATATGATTTTATTTTGTGAACATTTAGGGAATTATAACTTGGATGTAACTTTTTTTTTTTACATTATTGCATGGATGTGTCTTTATATATTTATTACGGATGTGATGGAAAATGTGTATTCAAATATGGATTTTAATTTTTTTTTTTCTCTACATAGACTTTGTGAATGTGATTGTATTCGGCATTGTCACAGCAACTACTTTAAATAACTAATTTAACCACCAACTTTATCATTTTATTCATTTAAATTATAACTGATTATAGAAATCCTTGATAATACATCTAAAATGAGATAAGCAATGCATTGACAATTGTTGTGTTCTACACAGGCAATGACACTGTTAACACAGAAGAGGACCTGTTCATAATATATCGCAAGATGAGTCAAAGAAAATCAACACTAAACCCTTCATTACTCAAATTAAAGTACAAAAAATCAATTTTCGTGGGTCAGTGGCATCAAAACGGACCACATTTATATGACAGAGGAGGTCCGAAATTGTATCAAACGACTATTTTTTGGCAACTTTTGCCCATACATTGGGCCAACTGTAAAATGCCAACTGGGGAGTGGTAGCGGCATATACCTTTGTCTCAAAAAGGTCCGTGCAAACTAGGCAGGACTCCATTTTTGGTCATCTATATGGGGTATGCTGATGCTACTATTCTGTTTGTGTACATCATTTACGTGGACCTTAGATACCATGAGAGGAGGCAAGTGCCATGGACATCAATTAAATTTGTGAATGGTCGTTTTAGAAGGCACCATGATATAACATAAAGGTTGGGCCATGCACGGCACTGCCCTTACGAATTGGGGGATTGGGTGCATAACATGCTTGTATTTGGCTCTCACACTATGCAGCTATATTTGTCTGTGGTCTATTTTACTCTAATATTTTTGCTTAAACCTTTCCAAAAAATGAAAAAAATATATTAACAACTATTTACTGGATACACATCTTTATATCAGTCATTAACATCCGTTTTGTTTGGCTTCACATAATCCCAAACCGTGCCCCTTCATCAATGAGCACGAGTGAGCCATGCCACATTGCATGGGAGGAACTGATCCTTCACTTCCCTTTTGAGCTTTCGATTCTATTCTAAACTGCTTCATATCGTATCTTACCAGCCTCACCCGGGTGGCATCAGTGTCACTTGCTCCATTCTGGATCCCTGAGTGATAGAATAGCTATAAGCTAGCCAACCCAACCTCACCTTGATGAGTTTCACTAAGAAACTGGGGGGTGCCTATGTGACTAACACAGGGCTCTGCCTTACCAAGCAGAGTGAGGTTAAAAACTCCAATTTTGTGATAGGACTGACCCTAGTGAGAACCAGCCCATCACACCACCGAGGTTTCGCCTCATTTGCCTTAGTCTTGCCATCTAAGGGTAGAGGAGTCATCCAACCACCAAGATTGGTTAACCGGTTGACCCCTATCCGTATCTACATCAACGTCCTGATTAAGTTACATAGAAACTAAGAGAACTTGAAAGCAAGAGATCCAACAGGAATGAAATGAATATATATATTATAATAATACAGATACCATGAAAGCATATTCATTACTTGTTCAGTTTCACCCACTGGCACTGCCAATGAACAAATATGTGTTAATTATTTGTATGTTTCTTTCTACTGAGAAAAACTAAACTATTTTATGGTGTTCCTAAATCTTACGTAGGGAGACAGGAATCATCATGGGCTCAGTCTGGAGGCTTTTAAAGTGCAAATGTTAGCTCACCAGAGGAATCACTGGCTTTGGAGAATAAGTGTGTGGTATAGTTCATAGTTACTTTGGTTCACTTAACATTTACCCAAACTAGATGCTGGTGTCTGTCTTTTCATTTATTGTCTCCAGATAGGATATCATTATGAAAACTCAAATGAGTCAAAATCTCCTCGTTTTCAAGCTATATTACGTGTCACAAGTGCTCCCAAAAATAGGTATCATAGGGATATTAAGAGTTTTTCACATGAGTTGAATTCCAAAGTTGTGCGGCCATTTCCATTTGGAAGCCTCGGGGGTTAAATAACTGGGAGGTACTTTTAATGTCTATCTAGTGTTATCTATTCTCACACGATGCATATATTTGTCTGTGGTATGTTTTCCTCTAATATTTTTGCTTAAACCTTTCCCAAAAAAATGAAAAAAAAAAATTATCAACTATATACTGGATATGCACTTTTATATCAGTCATTAACATTCATTTTTTTGGCTTTATTTGTTACTAGATAGATGATCATAAATTTGGTTAACTCTAATTAGTAACTATTTTATATTATTATCTTTCTTAGTTAATTTTATTGAGAACCATAGTAGACCACTAAATTATTTCTTTTTATTAATTACTGTGTCCTACATAAAAAAAACTTTTTATTATTTTTATCTTATTTGATTGATAATAATTTAATTTTTTTGTTGAAAGTTTAAACTATTAATAAAAAATAAAATTGTTTAAATCACAAGTCAAATAACTATTTATATGTATTTATAGCGCATCATGAACCAATGATGCTCACAATGTTTGAATAATACGAGACTTATATGTCGTAGATAGCTATTCGAAAGGCCTTCAATGTAACCCTTATTCTTGCTGGTGGGTACAATAGGGGTCAAGGAAACAAAGTGATAGCCTACGTGGTGCAAATTTAGTGGCCTAGGGATGTTTGTCTTTGGCAAATGAAGATCTACCTAGAAGATTCAAACTAAATGCTGACTTGAAAAAGGCTAATAGAAGCACTTTTTATACTAATGATTCTGTTTTGGATTTATAGATTATCCTTTTCTTAAAAATAATATGTAAAAGCACCTATAAATTTTAGTTACGTGTCTCATATATGAAATAAAGGAGATTTTATAATATAGAATTATATTATTTGAATAATATAAAAAATTTGAAAAATACCTCTTTATGTCATTTATCATTTTATATACATTTAATGCATGTTATTCATTTTATGCTAATAATTAAAACAATACAAACTAATTAAATTTTAGCAATTTTGTAATCTTTTTAACATATACATATAATGATGAGTTGATAATAATTACTCTTACTAGTGATACATGCAAAATCGAGGCAAAGTACAATGCGTGCTAATGGTATATAGTAAAAGACAATTTCAAAAGCATATCGCTAAACCTTAACCCAAAGTGCAAGTAAACACATATTCTGACTCAGGAAATAAATATTCTTGGACGAGTACAATTGCTGTTCTTTCTTACACTATGATAAAAATCATAACGACATTCAACACGGTATTAATTAAATAGCATAGTAAACATGCAATCCTACAAAAAGCTTAAATGATGAAAAGTTCACAAACATACTAAAAAGAAGAGGTCCTAAAACGAAAACCCAAGTAATACATGACGCCTTTCATATCAACCATCAGATAACAGTGCAGCTTCAACAAAGAACAGATGGGTCACCATCATTAAACTACAAAATAACAAGCAACAAAAAAATTATAATCAATTGGCAATATTAATACTAAAGCATTCAACAACTTAACCATATCGTAGGCATCACTTATTTATGATATTTTTTAAAAAGGCAATTGCAATAGTAACATATTTAGGCTAACCTCTTCATTGTTATAAAAATGTCCAAATAGAGGGGCATTAATGGTTGCTTGACTCGAAGGATTTGCACTTGTTCCGGCTACAGCTTGATGACTGCCAGAAGGATTAGTACATGATCGTCTATTGTGTCCCTTTGCACCACATTTGCCACACGTCTGTGCCCTCTTACGTCTTCTTACCTCAGTGTTATTCAAAGAACCACATCCTTTACTTCTTGCACGAGGAGGGTCTAGTACAGTATCTTCTATATGTTGTAGGTGAGCCATCTCGCCATTTTCAGAAACTGCGGAATTAGAATTCTTCTTTAATTTCAACCTACTCAGTTCCCTTGTTATCAAATCTACAACATGGTCATACTCTTCATCATTGCGATATGCATGATCACACAACTCCCTAGTAATATAGACCAATTTTGCATATCTAGCAATCAAATACGAATCCCAATAAGCTGAGCCATCTGCATAAAATCCACAAAACTGTTCCTTTGCAATTTTAGACCACCTGTGAAGGACCAAACAGTCTGGCAATTCTGAAAAATCTAATGACACCAATACAGCTAAAATGTGATCACATGGCAAACCTATGGACTCCATTTTTAGACAAGAACATCTAAACTCCACAAGTGATGGACAATAAGACACATGCCACCTACGTCCATGAGTACGATACTTCACAACTGTGTAAACTGAATAGGTAGCCATTTCCTGACAATCAACTATCCTTATGAAGGAACATTTCACAAGTAAAGGTCGAAAAAGTAAGAACAACTCCCTTGTTAACTGTCTTGATGCAGACCTTTCTATAGAACGAAAATTTGTTTGCAACACAACCTCACCATAGTCAGAATGGAAATCAGCTTCCACTTCCCTAAATCGAAAATAGGTCAAGCACCTATGAAATTGCTGCACAAAATCTGTCAAATTAATCTTCGAATGAACATACTTTCCAACATGGCTATGGAAAGCTTCACAACGAGAAGTCGTCCTTATACCTGCACAAAAATGACCCCGAATATGCGCCGCAGCCCACATCCTCTTTTTATGATACAATTCTCTCATCCAATTATTCTCTTCCAATCCAAATTTAGTAACCATTTCAGTCCAATACTGCTCAAATTCAGCAATATCAATGTCACCAAGCATGCATCTTTTTAAGTGTGGCAAAAACGCAGGAATCCCAACATTGCTTATTGCATTTCGAAGCAAATGCCACGCACATAGCCTATGGTGCACATTAGGAAACACTTTTCTTATTGCATTCTTCATGGATACATCACCATCGGTTATAACTGATGAAGGAGCTTTTCCTTTCATTGCCTTCAAAAATTGTTCCAACAACCAAACATATGTTTCTTCAGTCTCATTTGTGACAAGAGTAGCGGCAAACACTATGGTTTGATTATGATGATTAACACCTGAGAAAACCACAAAGGGGCAAAGGTACTTATTTTTTTTATATGTTGCATCAAATGCTACCACATCACCAAAGACTTGATAATTCATTTGGCTTTCCCCATCACACCAAAATAGATGTTGAAGCCTCCTATCATCATCAACAGTATATGCTACAAACATCAATGGGTCTTTCGAAGACAATTCCCGAAAATAATTTAATGCACCACTAACATCAGAGGATTGTTCTCGTCTCTGCTTCCCAACTTGATTATAAATATCTTTTCTCACAAATCCTACCTTGTGATAGCCCCCAGAATTGTTCGCAAAAGTAGCATATATATGGGGAGGTCTGATACCAACCTTTCGAAAATTCTCAATTTGCATTATGTCACTTGCAGTCATTTTCCTGTGTGCTGGTAGCAAAGCTGAATAGATTTCATCCAACAAGTAGTGGTTATGTTGAAAATTAAATAATGTCACATACCAACGCCCGTTGTTAATGTCCACGTGAACACGAAACATTGCCTCACAGCCGCACCTTGTTTCATTTTTTGATTCACGCCATCTCCTTCCCAATGTCAAGCCCCTATCTTCTCTAAAGCCTGCACGTGAGCAAAGAAATGTTTGCTGCAATGTTTCCCCTCGACTGTTTCTAACAACATGGCTTTTGCGAACGGAAAAACCATTAATTCTTGCATACCAACAATAAAATAGATAAGCAAGTTCAAGATCAACAAAATCTAACCTCGCAACATCATCAATGGAAATATTTTCCATGTCAAAATTCAATATATCAACCATTCCATTTATGCCTATACTATCTTCTCTACTGTCCACATGAACACCTCCTTCCATTATATTTTCTAAGTCATCTTCCCATAGGCCATCCTCATCCTCATCCTCATCCTCATCCTCATTCTCATGCTCAACCTCATCCTCAACCTCATCCCCATATCCAACTCCATCTCCATCACTACCAACTTGGTCATTGTCCTCCACGTTTAATGTTAGATCCTCCAAACCCTACAAAGAACCACTCATTCCCAATTAATTACTCAGTTTCATACAAACAAAAAGCACAATAATTTAGTCAACTTCATCATTCTTACCATCATATCCATTGCATCACTCACATATGAATCGATTTATGCTCATACCTGCATAATACACCATTCATTATGCAAATGTCATTGCATTATCACCATTTTTGTTCCACTCAATCAATCCCTGAGAATTACTTTTATCCCAACCTTCACCAATTGTTGTTTAAAAAAAAAATTAAAAACAATATTTATTAAAATATATTTTAAATGTTCTTTTAACAAATGTCCTTAAGGCATGACATAAAAAAAATATAATGACTTTGGTTTTGTTAATATTAACTTTAAGGGTTGTTATTAGAAAAATAAAAGTAAAAATATATCATTCACAAATTTAAGAGTTAATTATTCTCTCAACATGCAAAAATGTTACACTCCTCTCCCTTTTAAATTTAAAAAATACACTTTAGCTTGTGCCTTTCTCCTTCATGGTGTTCAGCGCTTCGCTCCTTGAATGTTAGTATTACCCTGAAGAATTATTGCAATGAGGATATGGGTTCAAGTTTAGTGACCATTCAAATAAACGCTTTTGCATGAGGGGATCTTTTGTGATGGGTTCGACTGGAAATATGATCCAAAAATCCACCTTTTAATTATAGCAAACCATGTATTAATTTGAGTTTTCTACATAAGAGTATAGTAGAATACATTTCATGTGTAAAGCTATAATTCATTTCATGCATCAACATATCATAATTACTATGTGTTAACTTTATTCTACAAAAGTCAATGGAAATGTGCACAATCAAACTTCAAATATCTTTCTTCAAATTGCTGTCACTTAAACCATAAATCATTTTTTCCACTTAACCGTAAATACACCAAACCAAACCACCTCCAAAAATTAAAAACTTACTCGGACAAACTTTGGCCGCATGTAGAGAATGGCAATCACTTTGATGAGGTGCTTCTAATTCCACTCTCCTCAATACAAGAACTAACACAGTGAATGGAAACAACCTCTCACACTTACCTAAAAAAAGTCACTATGACAATGGAGGACAAATGTCAACAATAACCACGAATAAGATAAAACATAGTAATACATTTTACATTGTCCACCAACAATATTACAAAGCACATACAGACAGTGAAAAGCCTCCGTTAGAAACACTCACAATGGAAGCAAAGACAAGACACAATAACGGGGAAGCATCCAAAAACTTTGAAAAAGGGGACAAGAAAGCTACCTCCACTGGAACGCATTTTCCGATTTCTTCAAAATCTACATCTTCCTCCAAAAGAGATGTCAACAACACGGACCGATCGCAGAGTTTGAGAAAGGGATTCAGTGGTGGGAAAAAAGGGTCGCATCGGGTAAACGACAGTAGCAGTGCACCCCGTGTTCGTGTCGGGTCTTCAAAAAGGGAAAGTTAATTTCTGAATCGGGTCAGCAAACAAATAAAGGACAGTCGTATATGTCATCCACGTAATTTTAATGTGTATACGTGGATTAATCTTTTAAAAAAAAACACTTATTTATTACCTTCCAAACCGATAGAACAACCTGCAATCTGAGCCATTGTTTTTTAAATTAATATATCGAACGGTCACCAATCCTTTCCCACGGTGAGAGACATCCGTGACTTTCCCACGTTAGCCGTCGTCTGAAAGTTAGTAACTAGGAACATCCACTGTTGCAACATCCGCATGGGAACATTGGAGTTGTTTCCGAGGTTATTGGAAGAAGATTGTCTAGGAGTTTTATTTTAGTAATTTTCATACTTTTTTAATACAAACTATTATGAAAAAATAGGATATGAACATACAAACAATACTTATATAAAATTGTATATAAGTTTTGGCTTTTTGTAAATAACTGTATCAATATAATCTTATGATTTAATTTATTGAATGATAATTTTATAAATATAAATTTTATTATGTAAAGATTAAACTAATATTATTTTGCCTACTGTGCGTGTATTAACGATTATATATATATAATTTAAAGATTAAATTAATGTTATTTTTCCTTTACCTAATTATGTGTGTGGTGAAGGGTGCATGTGTGAATGTGTGTGTGTGTATAAGTCTATTTGACAAGCAATTTCAGTTAGTTTTTAGCTTTTTTTTATTAGTTAAAAAACTTGTTTGATTTTATTATTAATGTTTGGTAAATAAGTTTTTTCTAGTAATATGTAGTGTTCTTTAAAATGTTAGTTTTTAGCTTCTAGTTTTTTTATATTTTTTTCTATTTTTATCCTTAAAATATTTATTAGATTTTATTATTATCCTTTTCTACATAAGGTAAGGTTTTATTATTATTTTTTGTTTCTCTTCTTACACTATTTATTTCAACCATTACAATATTTGCATTATTTATTATATTATTTTAACATTATATTTGAAGGTATTTTAATTATTATAATAACTAACATAAGAAAAGTATGACATCTACTTAAGTATATGTTAAATTATTTTATTATAAACTTCGCTGGAAATATTTTAAGATACAATATAAAATTAATAGTAAAATGTATAATACAAAAAAAAATATCATAATTGAAACTAAAAACTTTAATGAAAATAATTACTCTATAAATAAAAAATTACAAGAGTTTAAAATTAATTAAAAAACTAAAATTAAAATTATCCCAAAATATATTTCATCAATAAAATAAATTTAAAATTTATATAAAAATATCATATAAACATGTCTATTTCTATCATTTTACATTTAGTAGCTACTTCAACAAATATTTTACCAAACACTTATAATTTAATAAGTTAGCTTAATAGCGTTTAGTTACTAGCTATCACTTTTCAGCTACCAACATGCTTTTCAGCTTTTAACTAATTTTTTAGCTATTGTTGCCAAACATTCACTTCAAATTTATTTTTTTATCAAAATTATCTTTACAAAGTTATTTTTGCCTTGTTTTTATATTTTAATTTTGTAAATTTTAAAAAAATGTAAAAATAAATAAATTTGTAAATCAATGTAAAAAAAATATATTTCAAAGGATAATTTTAATACAAAAATAAATTTGAAGTGATTAATTGTGTTTGGCATAATTGATAGTTGAAAAATTGGAGTTAAAAATTGAAAATGTATAATTTAGCTATTTAAATTGAATGTATTTGTAAAATTAACTGATTAATTAGTTGACACTGTATGTGTGTATATATAATTTAATTAGATTTATTAGATAAAATATATTTTATAAAAATAATAATTGTAATGACTAAGTATGTCCATATAATTTACTAAAAATAAGGATGTTAATAAGGATACAAATGCAAAAAATTATGCAATTCTTATCTTATAAGTCATACACTACTTCTATTAGTTTATTAAATAAATATTTATAAATTAATCAATTTTTTAAAAAACTTTCTAACCAAACACACAACCAAGATTTACGTCTGGTTTATTTATGTTGACAATTGATTTATCATATTATACACTTATTTTAATTTAAAATCTGCAGTTGAAATTAATTTATATATATTTCAATCAAATTAAATAAATTAAAATTAATTTTACTAAAATTAAAATAAATGAACACTACTTGTCTAAAGTGAATAAAGAGTATACTTTTTATAATTAATAAAAAATAATTATTAAGATTTTAATATTTTAATAATTTATTACATGTATTTATGTATTTTAGGATAATTATAATCATTAATTTTTAATTAAAAATTATAATTTTATTCCTTATCTATTAAGGTAATAAATAATTCTAAGATAAGTTATAACATTTGTCTATTAATCTTTTTATTTATTAAATAAAAAGATATTCACTGCTTTTTATATTCTTTAAATAATAAATATATTCATTTTTATTTAATTTACTATAAAATATTAAGAAAATTTATAAAAAATTAAAATTATTATACTTTAAATTGTCAAATAAATAAAATAAAAACAACAAAGGTCATGTGATAAAGGGAGATAATGGGCGTGTGCTTTATGTCTTAGGTTTTTGCTTTGCACATAACTTGTATGAGAGAGAAAACTGAATGCAGCAAATATAAGTCAATTGTGTTAATTATAATCATGTTAAGTAGATTTATAAGAAAACTAACACTTTAACTCTCTAGGTTGTTGAATATGCCTATTTTATTTAAATTATTTTTCACTTTAGGAATTTTTAATTCAGCCTCAAAAATTTCATTAATGTGTGTGTATTTTTAATTAAATTGCTTTGCCCAAAATTTCATTCTCTTCTCCATGGAATATCAATCATTTTTCTTTCTGGAGGCATGATTGAAGAGTAATATTTGGTCTCAACAGCCATTAAAACATATATTAATGTGTTATCATAGATGAGTTCAACAATGATTGTATCCAAGTGACTCAACAATCAATCTTGAGTAGTTTAGTGACTAGTCAAAATGATTAAGATATCAAGTAACATGACACTCATGGTCATGTGTATTTCAAACCCAATCATCCCCAAAATTTGCAAACCTCAACCATCTTACTCCCACTACCTATATAAGGTGTAGTATGACTCATCTCCTTATTCCAAAATGATATGTCATAAATATACACATATTCTTTAATAAATTAACTTAAAGTTTTATCATGGCATAAATCTCAAATATCATCATCTTAAAGTCTTGACAACCATTCATATATAAACATGACAGTAACCATCTTTATATAAGAATCTTTATCAAGACCACAAATCAACAAAACATTATTTATTCATCATTTTGGGAATCCACACTTCCCATATCCATAACTGCTAAGCTCACGATTGGATATAACTTAATTGTTGAAAATAATTATTTTTCTTTTTATGAAATTCTTCTAAAGAAACTATAAAAAAAACTAATTACTTTTTTTCAAAAAAAAAAAAAAGTCCAATTACACACTAAATGTAACCACTTTTGTACTTCCAACAACAATAACAAAAGCCTTATTCCACTAGATAAAGTCATCTACACAGATTATATGACAACATTCAACTTGGTTCAAGAAACTTTTATACTTCCACCATTTAAAAAAAAAAAAAACCTACTTCTGTACAGTTCGTCATGTGATGTTTATTAGTGTTACATCACTATTAAATTAAAATGAAAAGAAAGGGAAGTAGTTAACGAGAATTCCATTCTAAGGCCAGGTTCATAGATTCACTCCACAATTTCAGACAATAGAAGAAAGGAGCCTTTTCTAATCTTAAGAGCTTGGTACAGTGATCACTAAACATCTGGAAACTTAGTGTGTGCTTTATTTATGTTGCACCTCCTTCTTTCACACATTTCCCTCTCCATCTCTCTTCCTCACCTCTCTCCCTCAGTCTCCTTCTCTCTTATCCACCTCTCTCTCCTCCTTCCTCTCTTCCACATATCTGTCTTCCTCTCCCTTTTACACCTCCTTCTCTTCCCCAATCACAGTAAAGATTAAAGAACAATGTACCAACTAATATTTAGCTCAGTGAATTATAAATAACATCAAGAGAAGAAACAAGCACACATGTTGTATAAATCAGTTTGTTATGCCATCTGAGAATTGCATATTATCCCTCAAGTTATCCATCAACTACAGAAGAGAATCACTTGACCAATAACATGAATTTAGGGTGATTGCAAATGAAAGAAGTCAATGTAATGCTAGCCACATTTGAACATATATCAGCATACACAAATCAAATGGATTTTGTCAGCAAACATGACATTTGCTTTGCCGCTAACCTTGTGAATATTTTAAATAAAATAACCACCAAGATGTGGAAATATTTGAAGCCAATTCAATCTACGCAAGTACCATACCAACAATAACTAGAAAGGCTATGCCAACACATTAGAGATATAAACTAAATAACTAAGTATATTTCAAAGGGAGAAACAAAGGAAGGAGAAAAAAGGCAAAAGGTTGAAGGCCACGTTTCAGGGTCCAAAATTGTTTTGCTGTATAAAACCAACAGCCTTTCTGATAAGAGATAACAAGCTGTATTATATGAAGTTGAGAACAGGCCACTAGATACAACAAGATAAAAAAAAAAAGTCCAATTAACAAGCCCAAGGTATTAGATACAATAAACTTAAAAAATGAGACACCAACAAAAGGAATAACAATAATCCACAAAGTTATTTCTTTACCATTTCCCTTCATATGTGAATTCAATTTTCCAAAAAAAAAAAGAAATCAAATAGAAAACCAGAGTTTACAGATAACTATATGAAAGATTTCTGGTACTTGAGCAATCCACTCCATGGTTCACATCACAGGCAACCTCTCCTAGAAGAGCCAGCTTTCAACGGCAACCAACGCAATAAAACAATTCACATAATTAATGGAGAAAGTGCACATCAATGTACTGAGGAATCAAGCACAAGAGAAAATCTTAAAATTCAGTGAAATAGTTATGCTTCGAAACAGCAATTATATAATTGGATCTCCACAAGACACAATTCAACTGTGCATTCATAAGACCAGAGCAAAAACTTACTCCATCATAACCTTTACTCCACAAAAGATTGGCAATTATAATCCCGGGCATCCACATATCACAAAAACAGAAAAAAAAACTGTAACCATGAGAAACAACAAAAAAAATCAGAAACACCAAATCTAAAAGAACAGTGAAGTAAACCAATTCAAATTAACTGATTCTTATATTCCAAGGTATAAATAACCAAACTGTGTATGATCCATAGTTCCTTACAACTTATTGCCAAAGTGGAGGGGCTTATTCAAAAGACAACCTAATTCTAAATAGAATATGACCATATAACTACTATAACCAACTCCTCTGCCCATTTAAGACTACATTCTGTGTTCAATTATCCTCTCCTTTGTTTATTCTCTCATGTATCCTACTTCTTGATCTTCCGATTCTTCTTCGGTCCCGGAACCTCCAACCTCCCAACAGAGCAGCCACACCTTGCTCTGAGGACAAGAACAGCCCTTCCATTGGGGGGTGCCATCTTCTTGAGCTCGGCCTCGAGTTCGCGGTGGTGATCACAAGGAAGCTTGAACAACCCCTTCTTAACTCCACCATCCTTACCCAATGAAGGTGAATTCCTCACACAATCCTCAGTCTCCAACTGAATGTCAAACTCTGCAGCCTTCCTCAGACCCTTGCAATTGGGGTTCCCACACTTCCTTGTTGTGCAAGCCACAAGAACCCAAGTGGTCAATGCAGCAAAGGTAACACTCACACCTATGAACATGTAAACCCAAGGGGCCACAGAAACCTCTTCTCTGACCAAATTCACAATCACAACACCAAATTTGACACTCTCCGTAACCACAATTTGGGCGTAGGGGAACAACAAGACCCCGAAAGCCGCGATGACCGCCGCGAAAATCATGACGTCGGCCACCGCCGACCGGGATCGCCGGCACGGCGGGGCCTGAGGGGAATTGGGGGTTTTCCGGTGCCTCGATTTCGAGCCGAAATCGAGGGAATTCGCCATGGGTTGGTCAACGGAGGAGTTGTTGCAGAGAGAGATTGAGCTATGGAAATAGACCATTTCAATCACAACCCCTGAGACCCCCAAATTGAATCAAACCTAGATCAGAAACCGCGTATATAACAACGACCCACTTCGCCAAAAACGAAAAAGATGAGAGCTTCGGACTGATCCAGAGGATTGGAGATCCGGGGGGTGCCCCTGGGTGGATCCAAAGGAGTAAAATTTTTAGGGTTTTTTTTTTTTTTTTTTCCTTCAGGGAGATTGACAAATTGTGATGTGTGTAATAATAAATAAGAGAAAGGACAGAGAAGGGGGAAATGGGAGCGTGAGAATTGAGATGGATTTTGGGGGTTGCAGAGAGAGTACAAGAAGACGAGGAAGAAGCATCACTGCTTCATTGTTTTTGTTGTTGTTATCATCGCAATACCCATGGATGGTGCTATAAATATTATGAATATCAAACACGAGACACGTTCGTTCTCAAAGGGAAGCGTAGTGGATAGGTTGTTTGTTTTGGTGATGCCACTTCTTTCTTTCTTTCTTGCAAGCACTCGGAGGGTCAAATCTCGAATGGTCAATGATAACGAATGAATGGGGGAAGGGTAATTAGTAATTAGTAATTAGTACTAATTAGCTTGTTTGTTTTTGTGCAAAGAACACGCTTTTGTGTTCAACAGTTGTGTGCGTGTGGGAGCGTGTGCGTGTGGGCTAGATAAGTTATCATATCATGGAATTGGAATGGGCTTAGGAAGCTTAGGAAAAGGTTGCATTATGTGTCAATGATTTTGTGGGGGCACTCCTGGAGTATGGGCTTCGCTAAATTCCCTTTTCAGGTAAACCAATTATAAGATGCTCTAAGTTTGTGAAAATGAAAAATTGCGGTACCCATTTGGGATGACAATGGTTTGGGTTTGTACAAAGTGTTAGAATTTTGGTATCTACCTTCACGTTTAAAAAACATACACAAGGAAAAATATTATTTAAATCTATATTTATGTGGGTAGGAGTTTTAGTATTTATCTTTTTGGCTTTTCATATGTATTCTCTTTCATGTGCAATTCTATTCGAAGCACGGTCAAACGCTAAATGTGTACACATTTTTTGGTAAGAATTTGAATCTTGATTTATCATGTTGTGAAAGACTAGTTTATTCCACTAAACTCGATTTATGTTGATGTTTTAGTATTTATATTCATGTAAATATTTATAATATTTTGTTGATAAAATAGTAATGCGTAAAAATTAATTAAAAATATATTAATTACGATCAATTTTTGTGAATGTTCCATGTTTTTGAGCTTGTGATTCGAGTATTTTTCTTTGTCTCCAATTTCGTTAATAATTTATCACAAATAAAAAATTTGTAAAAAGAGTTATATTATCAGTTTTTCATGACTACATAATTAAAAGAATGTAACTTAATGATATTGTATGGAAATTAAATAAAGAAAATACCGACAAGAAGAGCGTGTACTTATTTTAGTAGATAGTAATATTTAATTGAGAGTTGGATATCAAGAGTTAGCTCTCTCTCTCTCTCCTTTTTTTTTTTTTTAATTAAGAAATTGACTCATTTTAGTTAATAGTATTTTATATGATTGTGTCTCTTAAAAAACAAATTATATAAAAAATGTTATAGATTATTGTTGCAAAGATTACAGTAGAACATCTAATGATGACGATGAAAAATGACAAAAAACATCAAAGCAGAAAGCATCATAAAATGTTCCAAAAATAGTTCCTATATGGTTTTACACACAAGAATAAATTCATTAGAATGAAAATTGCCAATCTTAAATTCGTAAATACCGTTCTATGTAAACAAATTATTCATAATCTGATTTTACATCCAAATTAGTTTATTTTGTACGAAAATTCAATTCATTTTTTAATGAACTGCCAATTAGGCGTAATATATTATGAGTATAACTTTTGCGTGGTAGAGCTAATCATAAGTTTATAAGAAATGAAATTAACAAAAAAAAATTAGTTTCATTTAGCTAGTAATAAAAAAATATGTTCAAAAAGTGTGTTAAAGAATAAGTTACTAACATTTTTCTTACTAATTTTAACAAGATGTTCCTTTGTATCTCGCTTAATTTAAAATCGTGCATACTCTAATTTTAACACATACAACACGAGCTCTAAATTTTTTTAAGCATAGGCTTTTGTTATGAAGGATCATCATTGACATGTTAGATAAGTTTGTGTAACTAAATGTGGCCTACATATATAGTAGGTTTACCTCTTACTTTTATTTATAATTATCATATATATAGTTAGTTAGAATCTTAAAATTGATTTATCTATCACTATCTCCCCATTATTTTGGTAATTTTGATAGTTATAAGGTAATCACCCTTGATGGAAGGGTGCTATTATAAGAATTCTATCAAAGTTCTCTCATGTTGCCTGTAAAATAGTATGTGTGTTTTATCAATATGTGAGCACCTTTGAGGGTAAAGACTAAAGAATTCAATCTCTCTCGCACATTTCTTTCTCTTTATACAATTGGAGTTTGATTGTGAATGTTGTGTGTTTGAGAACAATGATCACAAGAGATAAATTTTTATTTTCGTTGCACTCTATATTTTTTCATAGTTAAACGTATGTATCATTGCCTAACATTGTGGTATTAGAGTTTTTCCTTTAGCCTTGGTATTCAACATTACATAATTATTATCGTAAAAAAAAAATCCATAATCATTGATAACTTCTGGAATTTCATATGTTCATATGGACTATATATATTGTTTGTGTTTGGTATCCATTTAGGACTTGTTTAGTCGTCATGATAAGATATGACAACAGAATAAGAATAGGACAGAATAAAAGTAGGATTAGCTATAATCTTATCTAATGTTTAATGCGCACCAGATAACAAACCAGATAATGATAGGATAAAATATAAAACATGTTCAACTGACAAAATTACTATTTTATTAAAATTACATATAATTTTTTAGAAAGTAACTTTTAATTTAATTTTTAATTTTTATAAAAAATATAATTTTAACTAAAGTATACAATATTATTTTTTATTTATCTAGTTACTTTTCTTAAAATTATAAAAAAATAGATATAATATTTTTAGAATTATAATTATTATTCAAATAAAATACTTAAATATTAATGATTTATTTTTTAATATTTTAAGTAATAATATACTTTAAATTTATATGTCAAAATTATTATAAATATATATATATATAAAAATATATATGTAATAAATATAATATATAATAATATATTAATTTATAAAATATTACTCTATATATATATATATATATATATCATCATAAAATCTATATTAACATAAATATTATATAAAATATAAATCTTACATATATTTTTCATAATAATGTTATATATGTTTATATATAATTATATATCATATTTATTATAATATTCAATATATATAAAGAGATGAGCTTATCCTATCTTGTTGCTTCCTAACCCAGTTCTCCCCTTAAGATAAGAAATACACTAGAGCAATAGGATATGATAAAAGGTAGGATAACATTATCATATCTTGTTGGCGCAACAAACAACATATTAACAACACTTTCTGTAAGACTATCTTTCTAATATTCTCTCTACTATTAACTGAAATTTATTGAAAATCACAAATTTTGGTGGGTCTCACTTTCTATTTAATGAGTCACTCTCTTGATTTAGAGGTGGGACCCACAAAAAATTTGTGATTTTCAATAAATTCCAGCCAATAATAGAGAGGGTGTTGCTAGCACTTCTCTTCTTGGTATTGTTATTATTCTTGCTAGTACTTTTCTTGAATCTTGTATGTCATTATAGATTGATGACGATTATTCTAATTGGAAAGCACAAATTATTTTGATCTTAGGTTGTATGGAATTGAACTTGGCACTTTGGGTGGATGAACCACCCATCCCCATGAATACAACACTCAAGACAAGAGAGCTAACCATTAGTAATGAGAGGGATATAATCATTGAAATCCAATACTCGTTAAGTCCCTTATAAGCAAAAGCATTAATGAATCTATTCGTGAGTGTGATAAGGTAAAAGTTTATATGAAGGTTATTGAAGTACTATTTTTAAGCTCTAACAAGTTATTAGCCAACATTATAACATTCCCAAAATTAAAGTAATGAGGATTTATACGATAAATACATAAAATGTCTTTTTTTGTATGTTTAAACAATGCTCTGTATAATATATGAATGGTGGGTTATGGTATCGAAAGAATAATAAAAAGGCCCATAAGGCACAATAAGGGGGAGGAGGCTTCATACCTCTAGTCCTAAGACACACGCCACCCACACTCACATTCATACACTCAAAAATTACTACTAGGCCTAGCCTTATCCACAATTGGTACTACTTGGTCACCACATCGATATTCGCTTCTAATGATGTGCATCCACAAAGTTGGAGAAGATGAGCACAAACGCCAATTAGCCCACATTATATATGCCAAATTAACATCTCTACTCTTAACCCCAATTCTTTATACTTTTTTAGAGCACAAACAATATCCCATGCCACCAGATTGACCTTCCTCCTATGCTCACTGTCCTTTAAATAAAACTTCTACAAGCTTTATCAATCTCATCACATACAGACCTAGGTAGATACATAGTCTGCATAACATATGAAGGCAAGGCCTAAATCACTGATTTTGCTAACATCGCCCTTTTAGAAAAAGAGAGCATTCTGACCTTCCAAGAACTAAGTCTCTAGATAACTTTATCCAAAATAAACTAATAAGTTCTCTTAGAAGTCCTTTTATGGAAGATAGGAACTCCTAGATACTTACCAAAATCATCTGCCCATTGAATGCTAAGAGCTACACTGAGTTGATGCATAGCATACCACTCCACATTCTTAGAAAAGTGCACTATAGACATCTCTATACTCATTTTTGCCCCAAGCTACACAAAACAATTCCATAATATTTTTAATAATATTCACTTGCTCCATAGATGCTTTTGCAAATAAAATGACATCATTTGCAAAAGCCAATTGAGATATAGCAAGACAACCTCTATTCAACTAAATGACCTTTTAACTAGAATTCTCCATAGCAATAGAAATCATTTGAAATAATCTTTTAATACAAAGGACAGGAAGAAATAGGGTCTCCATGATGAATCCTTCTAGATGGCAAAAATTCCTCCAAAACCTCCCTATTCCACAATATATGTATAGAAGGCGAAGAAATACAATTCCAGATAAGATAAAACATTCTATCTGGGCACCCAAAGTCCACTAAGGTGTCTTTAATAAATAACCATTTCATTCTATCATACACCTTCTCCAAGTCTATCTTGATCACCATCCACCCTTTTGAACCACCTTTTCTTCTCATAGAATGAAAGACTTCCTAAGCCACTATAATATTATCCCTACTTTGATGGGCAGGAACAAAACTAGATTGACATGGCCTAATAAGCTTCCCCATCAAACCATGAAGTCTTTGCACGATAATGTTAGTAATGGCCTAATACGACACATTACATAAACTTATAAGATATAAATCCTTCATGGATTGAACCTCCTCCTTCTTAGGAATTAATGAAATTAAAGTACCATTAATCTCAGCAATCCTTCTTGGATCTTCAACAACACTCCTAATAAGTGCACAAAAATACCTTCCCACCACTAACCACTAGTTTTGAAAAAAGATAACTTAAAGACCATCAAGCCTTGGAGATTTAAAATTGCCTATACTCCTAACAGCATTAAAAATCTCTGTATAAAAAATGCTTCTATCCAACTTCTTCCTGTAAACATCATCTACGGGAGGAAAAGCATTAGATAAACCAAACGGAACATATACCTCATCATCTTGGTAGATATGTTTATAATAATCAATAACGGTTCAGAAATCCATTCCCTGTTCTCATCTTTCAACATGTCATATTCATTTTTTTGCCTCCTGATAGTAATGACGCCATGAAAGTACTTAATATTCCAATCACCATAAAGTAACCACTTAGCACAAGACTTTTGAAACCAATGCAATTCCTTCTCTAGTAATACCTACTCAAACATCTTCCAAATTCTTTGATACTCCTACTTGAATCCCGAATCCAAAAACATGCCCTTCCTCAGGTCCAAATGAGACAATTTGAAAAGGAAATCTTTCTTCATTTTACAAATACAACCAAATACCTATTTATTCCAATGCACAAATCCTCCTTGATATCAATGATCTTCCCAAACCACGAATAAGCATATCCCTGCACCCCATTTCTCTCTAACAAAGCTTGAAAACTTAGAGTGAATTACCTAAGTTGCTTTAAAATGGAACGGCCTTCTATGATTATTCCTTTGAACAAATCTTTCAAACTTCATCAGAAAAGGTCAAAGATCTAACTTCAGTCACCCTAAATGTATAATGGTCTCATCTAGGAATCGCACATGCCACTCCAAATTAATAAGACAACGATTTAATCTAACCCCCATCCTCGTATTCTTCCAAGTAAAAGCATCACCTAAGAAACCCGTATTAATTAACTTTCCTTCCTAAATAAACTTCCTGAACTTCTCCATATCTCTGTGAGGTTGGTTTAAGAAACTACTAATCCTCTCACACAAAGCAAGGGTGTAGTTAAAATTGCCAATCAAGGCCTAATCTCCTTCAATATTAACAGTAATTTCCCCAAGGTCATCCCAAAGATCTGTCTTCAAGCATAAAGAGGGGAACCATATATAGTAGTAGGAAACCACGCATTATTATTCTTCCATATAACATTCATATGCACCAACTGTGAAGTACTACTAATCACCTCCACATTTCAGTAATCTAGATTCCATAAACACCAAATACCTCCATAATGCCCACTAGCTTCTTGCATTAAAGTCCCCAATAACCCTATCTTCCTAATAAACTTGTTGGCTCTCTCACCATTAGTATAAGTCTACATCAGATTAATAAAAGAAGAATTGTTTTGTCTCATCAATCCCTTAAGAACTGGCCAAACCCCCTACTTGTTGTTCCCTAGTAATTCCAACTAATAATATTCATTTATTATTTAAAGGGATAATAGGCATCACTGTGCCTTCAAATTCTTGAGGACTCACAACCTCATTTCCCTTTGAAAAAGCATAAACCTTCATTACTTCCTTTGCTTTAGACGTACTTGCTATTGCTCCCATCTTTTATTTTATTTTTATAAGCAAAATCAATTGTTTCTTGGTCCACATGAGTTCGAACCAATGGCAATTCATCCATCCCAAGCTTATTTCCCAAAGGCTTTAATGAAAAAAAAAAATAGTTACTGCAAAATAAGCACCTCCATCCCATACGAAGCCTTAGAATTATGACCACTATTACTACTTTTGATAGCAACCTCCAAATGAGTTTATTGCTTAGGCACCTAACTTATATGTTTTTTAAATTCTTTTTTCTTCCTTAAACCAATCTCAGTTTTACGCCCCTTTTGGGGGTTTTTTTCACCCTCGCACGTTGCTTACACGTTGCTCCTTCATAAGCCCAATTGCCTTAATAGAATCTTTTGAAATTGAATTAGAATCCATATTCAAGGCATCGCCCATAATATTCCCCGTACCTGAAATATTAATTTCCTTTTAAAAAAGAATAGAAGGCTCGTTACCTTAATAACCGACGTCTATTTCCTTTACTCCAAATCAATGGAATTAATTGCATGATTAACATTCCCATCAAGAGATTCCACTGCTAAGTTCTCTTGATTCAAAATCGCAAAACCCTTACCATTAATATTTTTTTCCATTCAAAATCACACTTTCCTTTTTTTTTTTTTATGTCCAATTTGGAGAATCTTCATTACTACCCATCCCTACTTTATTTTTCTTATAATTCCTTTCGACAATCATCCACAGACCATATTAGCTTCCCCTAGATTCAATCCCCTAATTGACTTCCACCTCTTATGAATTAGCCCCACCACTAGGGTTGACATCAGCATTTGTCTCTTGTTGCTAGTCTGTAGCCTCCACCTCTTTTGCTCTTCCATTATCATCTTGCTTCTCCACTAGCACCATACTATTATTCCCTAAAAATTCAACAAAATTATCTTTCTTATGGCCAAAACATCCACACTAGAAACAAATAGCATGCAATCCTTCATTTTCCAAATAAAAAGGAAAACCTCTGACCATAATATGAGTTGACAAGGGCTTATCAAGGTCCAGCTTAACACAAATCCGAGCAAACTTTCCTTCAAAATGAATAGATGTAAGCCGATCAATTTTCAAAAAATTTCTAAGAGACATGCCCACCCTTCTCAAAAAAATATCATTGAAAGTTCATTTGGTAGTATATTTACATGAATCCAAATCGCAACCATCATTATCTTTGCATGCATTAAGAAAAAAAAGTCACCACTGTTGGACTATCAAATAATGGTCAGCTACCATCAAGGGACCTTCAAATAAGGTAAACTTATAATCCTCCTCACTACTAAAGACCACATGATAAAAATTGTCATGCATATCGATGATATGAATTTTACCATTCTTAGTCCAACTTCTTTGCAATTTAGCTTCCAATGTACGAAAGCTAACTCTTTTACTCAACACCTTTACAACCAAATTATTCTTCTAAGGGTTGGACCATAAGGTCAACTCCTCATCACTCAAAGGAATAACAGTGCCATCAACCTTCTCCACCGTATTAATTATTATATCTTTAGTTGTGTTTTCCATTTGAACGTCTTCTAGAACCTTTTCCACCATTGCAAAACCTACAACTCCACCCCTAATAGGTTTCATGAACACCTAAGCACTTTTTCCCGCACTCGAATCATCCATAAGCACCATTTTCTCCCCTTCATCCTTCGCTTTTTTTGTACTTCGTTGTAGCAGATCTCCTCTTGACTGAAGGAAGTCGTGCTCACCTCAACACTCTCAAAAACCCTAGCAAAGCCTCCTATGATTTCTTACTCATTATCTTGCCTCATTACTTTTGAATACTTCATATGTTAAATTCATGTTTGATATAAGAATTTTAAAAACAATTCCAAGGAATCTAACATTCCTAGGAATTGTTTTTTAATTAAGTTTTTCACTAAAACTTTCCTAAGAGAAGGGATGGGAATCCAAGATTTCCATGAAGAAAAAAAGTTTGTTTATAGTTATGTCTCTTATTCTTAGGAATATTTTAGACATAAACATATTTGCAACATTCTTAGAAAACGTGATTTCCAGAAAATATAATTCCTAAAAAAAATGATTTCCAGAAATGAAAAAAGATTCTGTATACCAAACTATCTTAAAAATTTGTATAAGTAAAACGATAGCCATGCAAAAAATTGCTAGTCGTCTTGGAAGATAAGTACAAGTTCTTGACGATAACTTTGATGCGGTGCATCAAAAGGAGTTATCGATTGGAGAAGTTGAAAAGATAAAAAGCAATGACTATTACGATCTAACGTGCTTGTCGAAATTACCATTGAGCACATAGATACCCAAACATGTGTGTCCATTTTGGTTAGGCAAATGGCAAGGACAGAAAAAGAGAAGGAAAAAGGAAGAAAGAGAAAGATCTTTTTAAGGTCACAAAGAGCTTGTGGCTTAAATTGTAGGTAGCTTCTAATGTGGCACCTCTACCTACTTCACCAGATCAACAACAAAACGCACAATCAACCACACTCTCACACAACATGTCACACCCCCTTCTCTTTTTCTCTATACTTTTTCTCTTTTGTCTCTCCAACAACTTTTATAGTTTTTAAATTTTTCACCCTTTGAGACAAAAACAAAAAAAAAAGGTTTTATTTTTTTTCCTTCTTTTTTATAACAAAAAAAGGAAAAAAGATAACAAAAATGTCAAAGGCAAAAGACCTGATGATCAAGCTCTTCAAGAAGACAATCCTGGTGCCAGAGATTCCGGTGGGATCCGTTGGAGCTCCGACTTTGTCTTCCAGCGATGTCATTAATGACAGTGTTGAACAGAGCCATACTTCTTCCACAAACTCTTCAAGGGAGTCTCATACTAATAGAGATGTAATACAAAGAGATTTTGATAAGGTGTGATGGGGGATTTTGGGGATTGGAAATTTTTTATTTTGAGCATGACCCTTTATTTGAAATGTGAATAGATTTAATAGGTCAATGTTCGTTTGGCTCGGGCATTGAAGATTACGTTGACTTGCTTTTTATTGTGTTGTTCATTTTTTTTTCAAGGAGTGTTCAGTGTTTAATTGGGTGTTTGGGCTTGGTTTCAATTTGGGGAGTTAGTTGATGGTTTGTTTCAAATTTTGAATCGCCATTCAATGGTTCAAGTGTTGTTTTTGACTTGTTGAAGCTTGATTTTTTGGTGGCTCAAGAGAATTTTGGTGTAAGTTTCGATTGGTTTATTTTGTGTTTAAAACCGAAAAAGTGAGAGAAGTTGGGAAAAAAAAAAGAAACAGTTATTTGCTTTTGTGTGAGATGGACATTTGGATTTGTTATTCAGTTGTTTGGGTAGTCTGACACTACCAGCTTCTGAGATTGTAATATGGCTTTAGCCTTATTTGAGAATTAGTCTCCTGACTATTATCAGTTTCCATATTTCAAAACCTTATAAACTTCATGCTTTCCAGTATAGAAATTAATCTTTCTTTCTTTTTATATCTTTGTGGCAATAAATCATTCATTTGTGCAAGATTCTTTTGGTTCATTTTTCTTGGTTATGTCAGCAACTTAGCATGTTTGTGAAAAATAATGTTTTTTCTATTTGGCTTTTGAGTTTTGTATGGTTTTTGCCAAGTTCAGAAAGAGAGGAATTAAAAATCACCATGGTACCAGCATGAGTAAATTTTCTATGTTTTTTCCTTTGATTTCCTTGTTTGTTGCACTTTTGCTTATTCCCACGCTTATCTTTGCCTTATCTGTAATTGATGTTCAGTTCTGTCTTGTAAAAGGAGAACAACGAGTCGTCACCTCGTGGTTTCAATCAAGGTTATCAATGGTGGACTGCGGAATATAGTGGAAGGCCAAAATTCCACCATATAAACATGCCATTGCAGCCTATGGCATTGCCGCCATAATGGGCCTCCCTTCACAAATTGCCTATGGTGGAGGGGGGGGAAAAAAACACCATGTTATAGCGTTATGACAGCGCTATAACGGTTATTTAACAAAATCAGTTTCAATACCATTCATTTTTTTATGCACAAGTTTCCACTTTGAGCATTCAATCATGCTCCTTTCTCTTGGTTTGAGCCAGCAAGTGTGCCAGCATTAGATGATAATATTTCCAGCATCAACCTTTTTAGGAAAATTGAATTAACATGTTTGCTTTGTGGATGAATGTGTCAAAAAGGGATTTTGACAGTTGACGTTGCCTTGTGAATTCTAAACAACTAATGAAAAAACGAGGCTTTAGTTAAATGTAGCGATATATAATTTATTGCTTGTGCTATGACTCTATAGTAGCTTCTCTGGTCTGTTCTTTGTGTAGTGCTGCTCTAATTTGCTTCCATGTGGTGTAATCATTTTTGTTTTCATATTTATGTTTTCTAAGTTTTGTTTTTTCAATAAAAGAATATGTGAAACAAGTTTTGATTTTTAATGTTTATTTTTGTTTGACTTGGGAAGATGTCTTTACTGGAAGAATGCACAAATGTAAAATAGTTAATTTATGTTTATGATATTCTTTTCATAATATAATATAGTGCTTATACTAAAAATTAGTGTATAGCAACATACTTAGCATGGTTTTTCATGAATCCAAGATACATTGGGAGAAAAACCATCTAATGTTAAGAAGGAAGATGTAGCCCCTACCCAATCATCAGAAAAGGTCACCAATCTAGATGCTGCCTCTAGAACCTCCGAAGAATTTGTTACCATGTCCACTGAAAGGGAGGTTACTACATTGAAAACTTTAAAGACTGAAGAAGAACAGGGTGAGACAAGTAATTCACAGCATAAGAATCTCAAAAAACCAAACAAAATATTGCCTTGTCCTTGCTGTAATAACATGGACACCAAGTTTTGCTACTACAATAATTACAATGTCAACCAACCCCACCACTTTTGCAACAATTACTAAAGATATTAGACTATTGGGGGGACCATGAGGAATGTTCCTATAGGTGTTGGTCGCAGGAAGAACAAGAATTCCGCTTCACTATCGCCATATATCTGTTCTAAAGCAACACCCAGAATCCTCGCACGGACTTGCTGAATGGAACATATCATCCTTCCTTGAAGTGTAATGTTACAATCCTTACATTTGGATCCAATACACCCTTATGTGAATTAATGGCATTTGTTTTGAACCTTGCTAATAAAACAGTGCACAGTTACACAAGAAATGGATTTCATAAAGCTGAAGAACTAAGAATTCCTGTTCCCCATGCTAGTGGAGAAAAACAGGAGGATTAATCCAATAAATCTTCAGTTACCTCCACAAAGTCAATGGGAGGTGTAAGCACCAATGGACCCTTAGAACAAGCTATACGGAATTGTCAGAGCTTCCCACTGTAGGTTACTTATAGGGGTGGCAAAACGGGTTCCACCAGTCGAGTAGGTAAGCTTGTAAAACTTGCCAACCCGCCCTGCCCTAACTCGCCAACTCGGTGGGTCAACCCGTGACCCGCCACTTACTTTTAAAAAAAAAATCCCCTTCTTTAGTTGTTATATGGAGACATTAATGAAAAAAAGAAAGAAATTAAAAGACACTCCGCACGCATTGTTTTGCATTCGCAATGTTATACTAAAAAATATAATGACAACAATGACACATGCGTCTCGGTTAGTTCTACTTGTAATTAAATACAATTCAATGTTATACTAAAAAATATAATTCCTCACACTTTTGAATGAAAAGTGTTATTTATTTTTAAATGTCATGATAAGTGTTATTTATTTTCAAGTAAAATATTTTTATAACTTTTAAATGAAAAAATATAATCCTTCTTTCATATATTAATTGTGTATTAAAATAATAATAAAATTATATGCCAAACAATCAAAGATTCAAAGTGATATAATGTGTATTAAAATAATAATAATTTAATCCAATTCAATTAAATGATAACAAAAAAAATTCAAATTCAATTGAGTTTTTTTTTTTTTAAAAAGTTGGTTGGGTTGAAAGTGGGGCGGGTCAACCTACCCTTTTAAACTCACCAACCCATTTTAGCAGGTCAACCAGCCAACACACTTTTTTGAACAACCCACCAACCCGCTAGTTATTCCTTGGCAGGTCAACCCGACAACCTGCTGCTAAGCAAGGAGGGTTGAATACTCTAACCCACTTCTTGTTGACGGGTCAACCCGCCCCGTCCCGCTTTTGGCGGCTCGAGGCCAGTTGGCCCACTTTGCCACCCCTAGTTCCCTATTTTCCTAAGACCCCTTAGCCTATCCTATGGAATCCAATATAGTGAAGCTCTCCGATGCCACCACCTACTTTTTGTCCTCCTAAATTTACAATGTTCCTACAACAGCTTATTAGGGTTATGCTGTGCTAGGCAGGTGGAACATCCTATGGCTAGCATTACTGTTATCACCGAACTGTGCAACCCCTAACTCTAGCCCTAACTCCCCAACCTTGGGTAAACATTCAAAGGAAGATAACATTCTCAAACCAAATGAAATAGGTGGTGAGGATGGGCACAGCAAAGAAAACAACAAAGAAAATTATTTGTGGGTTCCAAAAACTTTGAGGATTGATGACTCAAAAGTAGCAAAAAGCTCTATGTGGACAACACTAGGGATTAAAAATGATAAGTTTAGAGCACAAAGATAACACAAGAAGGGGGGTTGAATTGTGTTATAGCAAATTTTCACAATTCTTTTGTTAACGACGTATTGTCTGAAATAAGATCAAAAAGATTTTCAAAAATGTTTTGTAAGACAAACCGGAAAGCACACAGAATTTATACTGGTTCATCTCACCCCAGAGACTACGTCCAGTTCTTGGCAACAACCAAGTTTCACTAACTTTTTCAAGTTATAAGTATTCTTTCCACAAGCCTCTTCAGGCTCAACCCAAGAAGTATTTCACTTGCCTCTCCAAGAAAACACCCCAAGTATTCTTTGAATCAAAGCCTCTTCAGGCTTCCACCAATCTCGTTAAGAAAAAGGTTTATGCGTGAGTTATCTCACTGGATTTAACATCTTAACAGACAAATATACAATGAAGTACAACAAGAATTTTACAATCTAAAAATATAAGAGCTTTTTCTTTTCTTAAAGAAGATATAAATTTTTCAAAATCAGCAACGACTATGTCAACCACATCAACAGCAACTTTCGAAAGAGGTCTCTTCTTCTATTTATAGGCTTCAAAAAAAATTTGTTGAGTGCTTTGCAGAAGATGGCCTTCGTCTGATAAAGAGAGTCATTGGAGGATTAAATGCAGCATTTAATACCTTTCACCAACTTGTCATATGATAAGATAAAGCAGTCTGCTTATCTTTTCTTTTCTTGTACTCAATCTTGTAGCAGTTATCATGTCCGTTTTCCCGTTTTGACATACGCATATATATTCCTTCTTTTTCGCTGACTTTCCTCGAGAGTAGGTATATATGCTTTATACATTTCGAGGTAGCTTATGCTCTGATTGATGTACAGATCATTTTAGAACATTGTCATCGTCTGTAAGATTTGTTAGTTACGAAATTTATCTAATCAAAAGATAAGACGATATTCATTTTAAAAACATCAGACGATTGCATGTAAACGAATGATCAGACGATTATATAAGGACATATATAATTTAACTGTTTGTTATTATCAAAATATTTGAGGGTTATAAATTCGTCCTTTGTCTTAATAATATGACTGACTCAATTCTTGGGGGAGGACTCTTCAAAGCATTCCATTCAAAGCATGATGAAAAAAAATCGTTCTATGCAACCTTTTTTGGTCTTGTAGGCCAATCTAGCAACATTATCGAGGTCACTTAACTTTCATGAGAGCTCATAACCATGTAGCTTATAAATTTGTAATTGTGTTCTAGGTGCAGCAAATTGATTTGGTAGTGTTCAACCAGTCCTAAAGGAAACATAAATTGTAAAGCCACATTGTTTCACCATCCGTGTTTGTGAGAATAGTTAGTTTTATTGTTAGCCAACTGAAGAAAGAGCAGGGTGGTTCTTCATGCATTTCCTTCTAAGGTGAAGGAGCATTCTTGTGTTTGTAGAGTATCTCCCCTATCTTAGGTAACACTAAGTAGTTTTACCCTCTTCCCTTTCATTCAGATGGTTTTCTTAGTTCATGTACATATATATAAGTTCATATGGCATAGTGAGCGAGACATAGTAAGTTTGTTTTCCTAGACATCATATGTATATAAATAAGAATAAGAATGGAAGTTCAAATTGAACCTCTTGTTTTGGTTTCTTTCTTTCAGAATGTAGCCTTAATGTTTTTTATTGGCTCAGCCAGTCTGCCTTGTTTTTTATCTACATGTTACTATCATTGAATAAGATGAGAGATTCATTTGTATTATAGAAAATCTAAGTGTTATATATAGAAATTCACTTCATTTAGTAAAATGTAACTAACAAAAAACAAAAAAAGAGAATATTTGCATGGTAGTTGGTCTTCATCTAGTCGTTTGAGACAAATCCTCTTGAAAGAGTACTCTAACTAAAGTTTTATGGGTCCAACCACCTTTAAATGAAAGACAATATTTCCAAAGGAACCCTCTATGAAGGGGCTTAAATCCTAACCACACGACAAACTAGAATGCCTTTATTTTTTAAGGCCAAAGGAATTAAATAATTTGTACTCAAGAGGGTGGGACACTCAATCTTTTCTTTCTCTCTCTAAAGTATTCCTTATTGTAACTTTTTTGAAACAAACAAACAAACAAATTTACTTGTTTGACATTTGTTAAGGATAGTTGATTTAGGGTAAACTCTTCCAGTTCTTCCATCTCTTGTTAAGGTAGCTTTTGCCATCCAAACAAAACAAAATGGACTAAAATATTACTGAATGGTAACTTTAGAATTAAATACCACCCATATGTTTTGTTTAGCCATTGGCACTCATCAAAAAGAACATGGCACCATCTTCAATTGCATAAAATTCTTATTCTATTTAATGTTTGATTAAGTATTTAGAAAATGAATAGAATAAGACCTTTTCTCTTCATATGTCATTTTATTATAATTATCATTTAATAATTTAGAAAATTATTACTAAATTATACACTTCTCTGCTAACATATGCTACTATTACTCTCTTCTCTCCATTTATTCCAAAATATATACTTTAGTCCATTTAACTTGAGATGGTCATTATAAACATGTTTTTAATAAAAATATACGCTATAATTGTTTAAAATTTATTAAATTACCCTTCACTTGACATCTTATTTTTATTTGCAAATTTAGATATCGTAATCCCTTTCAAGCTGACCTTAAAGGTGCAGAACTCATCCATCAACATGTACAGAACATCCGATAATCAACATGAATAAAATTTGAATAAAATTTTCAACAAATAATGATAAGAAAAACAAAAAATGAATTAAAACGGTAAAAAAAATCCAACTTCTAGTAGAAGTTAAAATTAAACATAAGCACCTCAAACTTTTTCAGAAGCTTTTCTGTCTAATTTCTCCATGATCACCTGCAAACTTATGTGGGTGTACTGTAAGATAGGAATCAATTACTTATCTCAATTGAAAAGCACTCATAAGCTAAAAGTTAATCCAAACTAGGCCATGTTCCCCACGGATTCTGCCTTCTTAACAACTTTCTGTGTTTCTTCTTGAAATTGAGTAGCATTTGATACCAATATGTCAATACCCTGTAATACCAATATGGTTTTGACAGTATTGGTGACTTGCCATCTATTTTTTTGGTTATTGTCAACAAAATCCATGACTGCTAATTATATCACGGCTTGAAACTTGTAGTCGTAGCAGTTTGGTGAGATTGTTAAGTTGCAACATGCTGAAATGAGAAATTTCAAGCATAAAGATTCCATCAATATAATTCCATCAATATGTCAACAATACCAGGGTTTTGGCAGTTTGACAATTAGCACGTTCACGTTTCATGATAACATGGTCGTTGATTTAATGATATGAGTGTATGACTAAAGAACGACTAAAGGAAGATAATAAAAAGATAATGATTTTTTATTTTTCATGCATGACCAAATACCGATTCAATGCATTCTTTGAAACCATAGCTGAAAAGATAATTGTTGCCGATCATAGGATGAAGAAAAATGTATGGGAGTGAGTTTTTTTTTGGCTTCCCAAATTCACTGGTTGAAAAAAAAAATTACTTCTATATTATAAACTAGTATTTTAGTCTTTGTATTTATTTTTAAACTAGTATTATAAACTAGAATAGGATAAATATTTGTTTTAATATAATTAAAATTTATAATAAATATTTTTGAATATATCTATATCTATATATATATATATATATATATATATATATATATACATATATATTATAATTATAATATACAATTAGAATAGTGACTCCCACTTTTTTCATTATCTCAATCAGATATTCTCGATATTATTTTTCTTTTCTCATTTAGATGTATATTTCACACACTACCCTTATACTTAGTTAAAAAAATTCCTCTTTCAACCGTATCAAACTACCATTTTAATCTACCCTCTTTTACCTCTGTTTCTAAATTGAATTTCAATAGTTTTTTTAAAGAAATTATCACAGTTAAAAATAATCCTATATCATAATTTAAATAGTTCATTATAAATGTAAAATATATTTATATATTTAAAAAGATTTATTTATTATGAATTTAATTATATCATAATTTATATACTAAAAATATTGATTTATTATGAATTTTAATTATATAAAATAAACATTTGTCATATATAATACACATGTTAAAATACTAGTATAGGATTAGATTTGAGTACACACTTTTTTATTTGGTTTAAGACTAGGTATTCTCGGGAGGCAACCTTGCTCAAATTGGGTATGACTGCTATAGGCGACAAAGCTCTTCTTCATAGTATTAAACGCAATTGCATATCTAGGGCTTAAACTCAAGACCACTAATTAAACAAGAACAAGCCCACATTAGTTGATTAAAGCACTCTATGGTATTTGAGTACTCTCATTCTCTTCACTCTCTCAATTAACTCACTTTTCATATTTTGTTTTTTCCTTTATTACATAATGATCTCTCCTTATGACAATGAAATAGGTTTTTTAAGATTTTAGAAAATTTTTTAATTTAAATTATTGTTATTATGAGTATGTTTTTATCTTTAAATTTAAATTAAGTCAGATTTAATTTTAAATTATAACAATTACTCTTATTTTTAATTTTAAATTTAATTATATTAATAATTATTATTATGAGTATATTATTATCCTCAAATTCAAATTAAATACTATTTTATTTTAAGTTCTAACAAATCTTTTTGTCTTTAAAATATTATAGTTATAATTATACTATTGTCTTCAAATTTAAATAAAATTAGTATTTTAATTTATGTATTGTACATAATAAATATTTATTTTGTATAACTTAAATTTACAATAAATAAATAATTATAAATATTTAAACTATATTATAATTAAAAATGTAATATAATTTTAAATATTTTTGAACATATAGATTATATTTTAAATTTATAATAAACAATTATTGTAATATAATGTTAGTTTTTTATTATTGATAAATTTTTTAAAAAAATATTAAAATTTAATTTAGAACAAAAGATAGTAAAAATGATAGATTGAAAGAGATAAAAGGTTAAAAAAAATCCTTAAAAATGCTTTTGTTGAAGAATGACAGCTAAAAATACTCTGGTTGAAGAATAGTAGCTAAAAATGCTTTCATTCAAGATAATTATTCTAATTTATATAGAGAGAAGATTAATATTATTTTTATATTAATTTGATTCATTAAAAAATATAATAAAGTGAGGATTACGGTAAATTGCCTTTAATTGGTCAATTGCTTGGCCATAGTTTGTGAAGTTTTTCATCATAAACTTCAAGCGTCCTTTGAGTTTGTTATTATTTTAAATTTAAATTATATTATATTTTATTTTAAATTATAATAATTAGTACTATTTTTAAATTTAAATTAAATTATATTAATTATGGTTATTATGAATATGTTATCATGAGGATTATAGTTGGTGTGTCGGTGTTGCTAGCGGAAGCAGGGAAGGGGCTTGTTGATTCCAAGTAAGGGTGGCAATATGGGCCCAACCCAGCGGGTCAACCTGCATAACCTGACAAAACAGGTTGGGTTGAGTTATGTGGTTCAACCTTTCAACCTGCATAACCCAACCCGTTTAACCTGCCAACCTGACGAGCCAAATGACGAGTTGGGTTGGCCCGTCGAGTTTTTTTTTTTATAGCTTGAGCCTTTGAGTTGATATTGTATTGTAGTTCATATAATATTTGAGATTATAACTTTTTTTATTTAAATATGTTATATGTGAAGTTCTAAGACAAAAAGGATAATTTTGGTGGTCATCAGAATTTAGAACAAATAAAAATTGTTATTTAAAGTTTATGATAAATTGATCATTTCTTAAGTATTAAGTAGGTTTTTTTATTTACTAAGTTTATAACATTTATTCTCGTTTTTAATTTCATATTTGATCATAAAATTTGAAAAAAAATTAAAGTAAAAAAAATAATTAATAATTTTTTAATGGGTTAACGAGTCAACTCAACACAACCCGCCACAGGTTGGGTTGGGTTAAGAGTTCTAACTCAATCAAAAAACAGGTTCAACCCAACCTAACCCGTTTTTCAACGAGTTAAGGACGGGATAGGTTGAGTTGACTCTTTTTGGCACTCCTATTTTTAAAATAGACAGAATCATATTTTAAAAGAATTTAAGACATATTTAAGCCTTTTATAATAATAATTGCTTCACAATATAAGCCTCTGAGTAGCTTTTAACGTCAAATTGATTATTTAATATTGCATTTTAACAAGTGGTGATACTCGATATCTTTTTCAAAAGATCAGCCCAATATTTTAATAGTTGAATATTTTATCCTAAAAGTTCAAAAAAAATTAGTAAAGAGAAGACAAACCATGCATTGATAGTGTAAAGTAATTTTACACTATTATTCACTTACAAATTACTATTTATTATAAGTTTGTTGACTTTTATAATAAATACTTTAAAAGTTATACTAACAGTGAATTCTAATTGGTTGATAGTGTAAAACTTTTTATACTGACAATGTATAACCATTAAACTCATTAGTAAAACTAAATGAAATAATGTGTATATAAAAAGATAAAACTATTATATTGTGTATTTTCAATTAATTTAATGATAAATACTACTAGAAAAATAAGTTAGTGTATAGAAAGTGAATCCCACTTTGTCCAGAATATGAAGGCCGTATCCCACTTTTGTTAGTGGAAGAGCTTCTTTATTACCTACCAAAAGTAGCGCGTTCTTTTGTAGTAATTAAATGTATGGATAGTGACATGCCCATTTAAAAATGCTAATTTATGCGAATCTCTATTAATTTTAATTGTGTTAAGGATTCGAACCTGAAATAAACTCACACCGAGATTATATTTATTTATTTAAAAAGACTGACGAAAGGAACTCCGAAGAAGCTAGCTTTTAAAATTTTTCCAAAGTTGTCTCATTCGAATCATAATATGTGGTGCAAGATCCAAGCATGGCTGTTGCCTGTAGGGTTCGGATGCCCTAGTGTGGTGAACATTTGACACCGTGGCATGTCTCTTTTATTTAACTTAAGTTGTTGATTAAATAGATGTAATAGTCAAATAATAAAAATTAATCTTTTTAAAACTAGACAGGTTATTATTTAACCAGTTAAAATATTGATTCAAAGTTTAATTAATCTTAGTTGAACTAGTATTGATAAAATAATAATAATAATATAATACATAAAATAATATTAAAGAAACATAATATTATAATTTTACAATACTAAAAGTTAAAAATGAAAAACTTTTTGTAGATTCTTAATATTCAAAACATATACAAAAACCTCTGCCAAAAAAATATACACAAAAGTACAAATTAAATATATTATAATACTTAGTTTTATGTTTTAAATTTTAACAATACACAACAATGCTTATTAATAATAACAAATTTAGTTTTGGAATTAAAAAAAATAACAAATATTGACTTTTCTTTTTTAAGAAATGTTAAAACAATTCTATATTAAGCATTTTTATTGACCAATTATAATTGGATTTTTATTCGTTTTTATTGATTTTGACCGATTTTTCAATTTTTGACCAATTCTTTTTAAAGCTGATTTTGCACTGTCACTATTAATATGACTTTTAAAGTATTTATTATAAAAGTCAACAAACTTACAATAAATGGTGGTTTGTAATTAGATGACAGTGTAAAACTATTTTACACTGTCAGTGTATAACCATTAAACTCATATTTATAAGTATTATTTAGATATAATTATATTTCTATCATCATTTTTATAATTTTATACTTATATACTGCATAATAATTTAAATGTCTATGATAAATTATACCTAATTAAAAATTGAGTAGCTATATCATATGAAATAATTATTACGAAGAAAGTAACAAATGTTTTGCTATTCAAAAAAAAATGTTTTGAACCAATCATGTGATGGATAACTATGCAATAATGGATAAAAATATATGAAGAGAGTGGATAAAATGGTAATTGTGAAATTTTTGTGCAAGATTGGTGCTGAATAATTTTTTATTATTCAACATTTCTCTTAAAAATTACTGGACATGAGTGAGTGGGATAGTTTTTTTTTCAATAGATACTATGGGAGACAATCCTAATTGAGTTGGCCATAGGATCATAGGTGAAAAGTTTTTTTCCAAGTATTTAATACATATGTATACTCATAGTTTGAATTCGAAATTACTGATTAAGTTAGGATGTTTCTGTATTAGTTGATGCAAGCACTTGGTATTTATACACTAATAATGATTATAATTATAACTTTTTTTTGTACACAATAATCGTACTAAGGTTTGAACTTATGACCTCATACAAACTACCCCAACCCTCAACCACTAGGTCAACTCTAGTGGGTTATTATAACTCTTTAATTAAGGTTAAAATCTTTTGCAATTGAAAACGTTTTTATTTTTATTAATAATTATAAAAAAATTATATTATTTTGTTTCATTTTTTATTTTAAAAAATCATGAAAATTTTAAAATAAAAAATAGTTTTATAATTACTAATAGAAACAAAAATAAAGATAACCAAAATTATTCTACATTTTACATTTAACTCTCGCAGTTTCAATATATAATATGTGTAGTTTGGTGAGGGTTTCTAAAAGATTTAAGTGAATTTTCTTTTTGGAGTTTCTTGCACGTATTTTTTTTATAGGATATAATTATGCACGATTCATGGTTAGCATTATACATGGATGCTTTTTTCCGTTGAATTTATATCATGATTCATAGCTTTGTAAGGAATTAGTGCATTTTACTATACCCAACTCCTATTGGTTGATTCATTTATTATTTGAAATATAAAGAATAAATTAATTATTAAAAACTATCATAAAATTAAATAAATTATTTTTTCACTTGAAAAATGTTTAAATTGTACTATCATTTTTTTTTAATTTTAAAAAATTTCAGTCATCTAAAGATGAAATGTGTTCATTTTAATTTAGACGAAATTCTTAATTGTAATGAATGATTATACATAACTCTTTAAACGAAAACTCTTACCTCTCTATACTTTTTATTTTCACGTGCAACTAATTTTACGATTTAATTCATTTAAAATGAATAAATTTGTAAGGTGTAAAGTAGGGATGTATTCATTATTAATTTAAATTATTGTACATCGTAATCTTAACTTTAAATTAATGATAAATACACCATTACTCTTTTACTTTACATAGTTATTCACTATAAAAGAGTCAAATACCTAATTTTAAACTTTCTATTATTTTTTTTAAGAATTTGACTCTTCTAAAATAAGTAAAAGTAAAATAAGTAGTTTAAGTTGTTGATCAAAACATCAACAATTAATAATCTATCACATATGATTTATTATATATGTGTATATAATATTGATAGTTGATTTTCTCTTCAACAATTGATATTACTTATTTAAATTTTATCCTCTAAATTTTAAATAATATCCCATCCATTAATGAGCTTACTTATTTTATCTTTTTAAAACTTAAGAAGATGAAATAAATTTTAAATACTTTTACATGATGGAGGTAAAAAACTATTCCTCCAACTTGAAGATGTAGTAAATGATAAAAATTATTACCAATATTACATTAGTCCAAATAGAATTGAGCTCAAATTCCTTAAGTAAGATTTTGGATTCAAGTTTTGTAGATGGAGAAAACCTAATTGGAAATAAATACTCCACTAGAAGAAGTTACCAGGTTTTCCAACAAATATTAATCATCAACAAAATCGGTAGATATTTCACACCAATAACAAGGTAATCCAAAAAATGATAAAAATTATCTATAAAAAATTCATTTACATTAAAACAAATTGAAATATAATATGTGTTTATCTGGAAAAAAGGGAAAATATAAATTTTAAAATAAGAAAATCATGTAAACAATACAACATCGTATTTTTCTCAATCAAATTTATTCCTCCGTGTGTATTTTAAATATTTTAAAGAAGAGTTTAATGTAAAAAAAAAAAAACTGGTGTGAAAAGTAAGGTTTACATGATCTCCCTCACCCCACTAATTCGATTTGATCTGAAAAATTAATTTGATGGTTTTGAGTTTTAAAATTTGAATCTAATATACTTGAGAGTAAGTTTGAGTTATATTTTGGGTTCTCTTAACTGGTTTGATGTCTATATATATATATATATATATATATATATGTATGTATGTAAATTTTTTTAAATAATTATGTATTATTAATAATTTTTTGAGAAAATAATTTATGCAGTGATGGTGTAAAGAGTTTTTACACTATCATTTAATCACAGTTGTCACATATGATAAGTTTGTTGATTTTTACAATAATTACCTTAAACTTTATACACTAACATTGCATAGAATTAAATTCAATCTTTTTATCTTAGTGGATAAAATAAATAATATATACTAACGATGTAAAATTTTTTTACACTGTCATCCTATCACAATTGTTAACATTTATATTAACTACGTTAAAAATTATACCAAAGATTATTTTTGATTGGTTAACCATGTAAAATTTTTTACACTAATCATGTATGTCTATTAAACTCTAATAAATAATATTTTGTTTAACTTAATATTATATTTATATTCATACTATTTATCTTGAAACATATATTATAAAATATACCTTAATTTTAATTTATATTTCTTTAAAGAATTTAATTAGAATACACAAACAGTGTAAACATTTTTTACACTATTATCCAATAATGAATTGTCATATACAAAAAAAAAATGATGACTTTTGTAATAATTATTTTAAAAACTATATCTACACTAATTTTTGATTGATGATGTTGTAAAAATCTTTTTACAGACAATAATACATCAAAATTAATCTCTTTTTTAATTCTACTATTTAACAATATTGATATATTATCTCTAATTTAGGTTGATCTAATATCAAATTAGATTTAGAACAATGATTTTTAGACACTATTTTTTTAAACACCTGTCAACACCTTTTATTTATCTTTATTTCTCTCTTTTTATTACATCATATCATTTATTAAATTTATATATATATATATATATATATATATATATATATATATATATATATATATATTTCTTTTATGTCTCTCTCACCAGGTGTTAAATAACATTTAGGAACCCACTAGGATTGGCCTAGTGGTGGGAGGATTGAGATAGTATGTATAAGATCATAAGTTTTAACTTCAGTGTGAGCATTATAAAAAAAAAATTAGGGTGTCGAAATATATTTTTCCTTAGACTTAGATTTAACTAAATGACCTTCATAGGATAAACCTGACTTAGAGTTGGCAAAACGGTGCTCGGCTCAGCCCAGCGAGCCTAATGTGAAAATCGGGCCAAGCCAAATTTCTAATGAACTATATTTTTTCTGGCTCGCCCTGGCCCTACGGGCCCATCGGGCTGGGCTATTTTAGTCTATGACTCTTTTTTTTAAATTTTTTATACATTTACAAAGGAAAAAACAAAAAAAAAAAGTTGGACCAAACAGGCTTAGTACCCCCTTTCAGGCCTATATTTATGGGCTCAGCCCGACAGGTCCATCAAGCCTGGCCATTTTGACCCGCTTTTTTTTAGACTGAATTTTTTTTTGCCCAGCCCAGTCTGGCTTGTCAGACCATCTGTCCGGACGGGACGGACTAATTTTGTCACCTCTAATCCGACTTATCAAATTTCCACTGCGAGTTCCATAGAAAAAGCCCGCAGTAACTAACTAAACTACGGATGCAGTTTCGTAACTCGTAAGTTTCGTTGGATTTGAGCCTAACCTATAGACGGTTCCGAAAATTATTGCTGCTTTCAGAATCTGACGCTAATATATATACACTACATTGTCACGCACACTCACCTTTTCACTCTTTTGCAAGCCCCTCAAACTCTGTCTTAGTTCCTTCTCCCCATCCACCCAATTCCTGCATAGACCCACCAATTCCTTCCATACCCACTTCCAAAAGGCTCCAAAAAATAATGGGTCACTCACGTTTTCTCGTGTTGCTTCTTGTTTCGTCCCTCCTCTTTCTCTCTTCTGATTACGGTACGGTTTCTCTCTCGCTCTCTAACATTGTTACATGAACTTACGATGTTCTTGTTATGTATTGCTTTGAATTTTTCGTTTTTAGTTCGGTTCTGTCTTTTGTTTGATTCCTCTTGTTGTGATGTTTTTTTTTTTACTTTTTGGTCAATTTTAAGGATTCGGGAGGGTGGCACTGATGGAGACCGAGGAGGATGTAGGAACTATTCCTTTATCAGAGGTTTGTTTTTTACCTTTTTTTTTTTTTTACCCACAAAATGAGTTTACAAATAGAAAAATAAATTAAAATGTAATTTTTTTTGGTAGCTTTCATAAATTAATATTAACTAGGAATCTCTGCTTTTCCTTCAGATCAATTTTCCCATTCGCACAATTGTGAAGTATGACATTGCGGATTATGCTGATCCACAGCCAAATACCAATCCCAAGAGTGGGTATATTTTCAGCCCTCCTTCACCACCTCCAACTCATCCTCCAAGTCCTTGAAGGGAAGCACAATATTATACTTTTGTTTTACCAATGCTTTATGTGTTTCTGATCGGTTTTGTATAACTGGGTGATCGCATTCAACTTGACTCGGAATTCATAGAATTAGGATTATGGTAATTGTGTTGGTTTTAGTTTATATCCTTGAATTTTTCTTGTGTCTTCAGAATGCAAATTGTGAATTACAGTAATAAATGAAGTGTTTGGTTATTTTGCACATCCAATATTTCATTAGTACCGACATATGCATAGTTGGGGAGAATGGAATACAAACAATTCATGTTATTCAGATGGTTGGTTTGGCTTCAATTCACAAAATTGAAATTTAATTTTGTTTCCAACTCATGGTAATTGGAACCAACATGTAAAATTTGAGTCATGGGGTAAATGAAAGGAAGGTGTTATTTGCAGCTTCCTGCATGGATCAATTATGGGTTCTTGCCAACTTATTGTGTATAATAATAATAATAAAATAAAAAGGGACACTTGGATCCATTTCTTCCATGAATTATCTGAATGACTCTTAAAGACATGTAAATTAATAGTTGACTTACAAGTAAGTTTGTCTCTACCGATGCATGATTAGCCAAATTTTAAGCTAACCAAAGTGTTGTTCATTATCTTCACGTAATCTGGGGTACCGTGAACAGATATATCATATATAAAGGAAGTGATTTATTAGTGGGGTGGGGTATCAAACAATAGCGTTGGTGTTATTTTCTCTTCACTTGCCAAACACAATTTGACCAAATAATAGCTGCTAGTTTTAAATTATTTTGTTGCTGTTTAGAATGCGCCGAGACTATTTAGTCAACCAAATTTTGTTGGGATGATGTATTCATCATTCTTTGAATTTTTGCAGGGTAATTGAAAATATCAATTAGACGCGTCATTAATTTTAGGTTTGACTCACATCTTTCGGTTAATGAGATGATGATATACTAGCGAAATATCTGTTTTGAGAAATTAATAATTTCCGATGATTTTTTTCTTAATTTAAAATAACATTTTTTAGCTGATAAAAACTGGAAACATTTAAATGTTCCCATTAAATTTAATTCAGTGTGGAATATAAGATGGTTACCGTGTTTGAATGACGATGACAAATTTGGCAATGGTCAAATTATCATGTGATATCTACTAAAAAGAATACTTATGATGTGATAATGGAATTTGGTAAAGGGATAGGTGTAAATATCTATTATGACAACTTTTATAGTTTGAAAATCCGTTATAACTACTTACCCTAATTTCAACTTTCTTAGTCTTCATTTCTCTTCGAGTGAAGCAAATATTTTTATGAGTATTAAAATTGATAATGAATTCTCAAATATTTATTAATTTTATAATTAATATTTGAAAGCCCATTTACTCCAAATAAATATCTTTAACTCGTTATAATAGCATCTGCCGGCGAAAAAAGGTATAATAACTAAAAAAGGAAAAAATGATATAGTTATTAGGACTCATTTACTTGAAATTCCATTTTGTTTGGTTTTCAATTTCAATTTCTTTAACGCTTTGTTTGGTAGCGCCGAAATATCGAAGAAGAGAAGAGAAGTGAGCGGAAGAGCAGAGAAGTATACGAACTTCTCTCGTTTGGTAGCGACGAAATATCGAAGAAATATTTGAAAAAAGTGTGGGACCCACGTCTGAAAACTTCTTCGCAAAACTGCGAAGAAATGCGCGGAAATGAGTATTGTTGGTAAAAATAATCGGTTATTTTTATTGATAATCGATTATCACTGATACTAAAAAATAATTTTTATTTCAATAATTAATTACTTTTGTAACATAATCGATTATCACTTCCTCTTAATCGATTATCTCTTCTTCCATAATCAAATATCTCCTCCCCTATTGGATTATCTAAATCCTCCTTATTCGAATATGCCCCCTCTCTCAAAATCCCATCCCCTGTTATTCGAATATGCTCCCCCCCCCCCCCCCCTCAAAATCCCATCTTAATAATAATAATAATATTAATATTAATAATAAAAAATAAATATTATAATAACAATAAAAATAATATTAATGATAAAAATAAATAATAATAATTAAAATAATCTTAACTTACACTTTATTTCTTACCTATTTCTTTTCAACTAAACAACCTTAATTTCTACTCTATTTTTTACCTATTTCTCTTCTCTCTATTTTTTTCCTCTAAATGCCCCAATTTTTTTAATTTTATTTGTCTCCAACAATGCTATATATTCGAATATGGGTTTACCATATTCGAATATTTGGCCCCGATATATTCGAATATGGTTTACCATATTCGAATATATGGCCCCCATATATTCGAATATGATAAACTCATATTCGAATATATGTAGCATAATTATATTTCGACGTTTTTCTGTAAATAATTTAATTAAAAAAAACAAGGGTATAATTGTAATTTTATTTTTCATTCCAAATCCCCAAAAGTCAAAAAGTAAACTTCCACTCTATTTCTTCTCTACTTCTCTCCAACCAAACAACCTCTATTTCTACTCTATTTCTTACCTACTTCTCTTCTCTTCTCTTCTCTTCTACCTACTTCCTCTCCCTCTATTTCTCTCCTCTCTACCAAACACAGCGTAAGTTTCTACAGCTATTAGGACTCAATTGTTTGGCAGTTGGGAAAAAGTAAAAACAGTCTTGTCAGAAAAAAAAAAAAAAGTTTTACTTCTATTGATTGTATCTCGTAATTTAAGCATAAAAGAATCTCAACCAAGTTTGAGAAATCTTGTTACTTCAAAACACTTTAGTGTGTGTTTAGTTTGACCTTATGAAATCTTATATACATGTCAAAGTCAAAAGCTATAGAGAATAATTTTAATGTTTTTTTATTTGACGTTAAAAATTGAAAATACACACATTAAGAACATCAATCCTAACACATTATAAACAAATAGACACATAGTAATTTTTGTTATCTTTATTGTACAGTTGGGATAGGGAAAACTATATTTCTCTCTCTCTCTCTCTCTCTCTCTTGTTTACTTTTGGCCCCAAATCACATTGTATTAATGAGTGTTTGTGTAAGCGTTTGTAAAATTGATTTTAGTAAAAATTAATTTTGAAGTGAAGCAATCTATGTTTGAATATTTTTATTTTAAAAATAAGTTAGTGGTAAAATTAATATAATTTTTTTATCCAATGCAAAAACTATCTAAAGTTTTTGGTTCAACTCAAAATCAATTTTGGACCTATATCAAATTTTCAACATAGACTAAATTTGTGAATATTTACTTAAAATCATGTTAGTATCTTGACATAATTTTATATGATCTTACATAAATCCAAACATGCACTTATTTTGTAACGGCCGAACCTTTCTATAATAATAGACGACTAAAGTATTAAAGTAGAAAAATGAAAAAAAAGAGAGGCTAAATGATGGAAATAGAAAGAAGTATTAGAGAGAGATGGAGAAAATGGAATGAGGCTGAAGAGGGAGTAACTTATTGCATTTACTTACCTCAATGTTATGGTTGAAAAGAAAGATAATGCATGTAGAGGTTTGTTGGGTTAAGTATACCCCTTGCAACAACATTATGGCATTTGAGTATTGCAATGAGTATGTAATACGTAATAAGCCTTGTGTAAATACCATTGTTCTTTTGTGCATATATATAGTAATGTATAAAGTTGATGTCTTTTGGAGGTTACTTTTTTTTTTTTTGTGAGGGGGGGGGGGGTGTTCAAATCTTTTGGAGGTTAATACGAATACATCACTTAGTGTATCAATTTACGTCTAATAAAATATGACAAAAAGGGATCAATTTACTATTTATACAATTATTATTTAGTGTTAATTATAACGAATTGGTTTTTGACTTTCCATTCTCTGTAGGACTCACAGATGGGAGAGAATCTTTTATTAGTTTACACTATTTTGCTAATGCAAAAACAATAGTATTAAAATTGATTCTCTGAACCCACCAATACATCATTTATTGTATCTATTTTTTTTCTAACAAAATAAGGACAATAAATTTCAATATTCAATACCACTTGTATACGGACAGAAAGATATATATTTTTTATACAAACCATATATTTATCATGTTTAATTGCGTAATGGAAATTAAACCCGGGAAGAGAAAAACTGAAACCAAAAAGATGGAAGATATAATATATATGGGAAACAAAAACTGAAAATAATTAGTGTTTTTTTATGGCAAAAATTTTGTGCTGTTGGTTGCTGCGCCGGTAGACGTCTCTGAGATTGGCCCAAAGACTATCTGGCTCCAACACCTGATCTTAACTTGATTGAACTGGACCGAAACAAAAAGGCTGATTAAACTGGAGTCTTACCACAACCTAGGCAGGATAAAAAAATAAAATAAAATAATTGGAATCTTCCTTTGTCAGCTTCTAAATTAAGTTGGTGATTGCTTTTTATATCCCCCATTTCTGTTATTCATACCACTCTCATATATATATATACATATATATATATATACATACACACACACACACACACACACACATATATATATATGGCCAGGATCCGTTGACACCAGATATAAGAATTAGTCAAATTACACCTTCAATAGCTTTTTGTATAATGCAAATTTAATCAATCCAACCGTTGAATTTGATGTTTTTATTAATTAGATTAAGTATACAAAATTTCATACAATTCTAATAAATCACTTTATTTTAACGTACAATATGATATTAAAATATATATAAATATTCAATGTTAGATAACATATTTAGAATAGTCCAAATGATGTGAAATTTGATATATATAATCATGAAGATAATATCATCAAATTCAACGGTTGGATTGATTAAATTTGCATTATACAAAAAGCTATTGAAGGTGTAATTTGATTAACTCTTACATCTGGTGTCAACAAATCCTGACCCATATATATATATAAATAGGGAACGTATCTAATAAGAGAGTTTTTTTTTATATGAGAGTAAGAAGAATGAATATTGACCATTAGATCTTGTCATGAGTGGTCAAGATTAAAACACATAAAGTCAGGAGTTTTTTTTAAAAAGTTACATGACTTTTTAAGTGGTCACATAACATTAAATCATGATCATCCATGTATGGTTGTACGACCCAGATTTACTCTTCTCACTCTCATATAAATATCACCCTTTCATTAGATATGCCCCCATACTATATATATATATATATATATATATATATATATATATATATATATATATATTTTAAAGAATTCAATAATGATTTTATTAACGAGTGAGGTTTCATTATTCGAGAATTTAGATTCTAGAATTATAAACAAAAAATGAATTTCAAAATTTAAATTTCAAAAATATGTAAGAATACATTTTTGAAATTTAAATTCCAAAAGTATGCAAAAATATAAATTTAATTTTTACATACTTTTGGAATTTAAAATTTAGAATTTATTTCCTTTTTTTTGGCAATTCTAGAATTTAATTTTTAATGGCATTATTATTATTGTGCTTGTTGTTATTATTGGATTAATAGGTGTTGTTACACAAACAAAATGTAAGAGACAAATACTAGATAATTAAAAAAGAAGAGTCAGATACTCTATAAATAAAATACAAAATGGTACAAATAATGCATAAGTAAAATACAAAACTCATATAGTGTACAAATAAGATACAATTCAGCTACTTGGTCAGCTCTTCATTCTCCTTTGATATGTAACACCTTTCTCAATGTCACTCTACAATATGTCCAATGCCTTTTGGATGATTTCGCAAACCTTAGTCCCTTCATCATCATCCTCCGATCAAGCATGGACTAACGTAGTTCACTAATCTTTTTGAACTTTGCTTAAAAGTAAGAATATATCATATTAAGGAACAATACAATATGATCATCATAACATAGATACTAAGAGTAAATTTACATATATGCTTACCAAAAAAGGATGAGAGCCACTACATTAGACTCTATCATGCTTATAAGCTCTCCTAATGGCACTCTCGAAGTGTCTCTCTCACATGGTGGTATCAGGTCGGGTGCAAAATCATGTGGAACTAGTGCATGTATCTATCAACACATTGTGTTGGGTCTATCACAAGTCCTTTAGTGGCATCATTAAGAACATGATCATCATAATTAAGCCATTTAAAATCAATATTCTCTTGAGATGTCACTATATCGGTAACCACACAAGATGAGCAAGGAATGCCCTACATTTGTCCATACTGTTGTAACACCCTCCTTGGTAGGTGTGTACGTATTAGTGGTCCATATATGATGTATTCTAATAAAGAGAAATGTCTTGGAAAGGACAATGTTGTTTGTGATCTATGTATGACATCACGTCCTCTTTCCTAAGATGATCCAACAAAATGTGAAAAGAAAGCACCTCACTTGCACCCTATACAAGTGTCCACCAATAGGCATAAGGTGTGTCTTCAATATATCCCATGGAGCATTGGCAAAAGCTAATGCTTGGAAAATGTTCAAATTTATGCTTGAACCCAAGATTAACATGATTAATTAAATTCACTAGTCAACCTTATAAATAATAAAATATACACTTTGGTACTTGTAAAAGAGTCATGTAGCCTCTCATTTGTCTCATATGATGTATACTAGCATCATCAAAATGCTCATATAAGAATGTTAGGGCAGCTGCACCTTATGCATACCTACCATATTAGTCTGAAGGTCATGGAATAACTTCAAGAATATCATATCAACATATATGACACTCGTGTCAACAAAAATTATACACCTAACCAAGTGCAAAATAAATGCCCTCATTGCATAATCCATGCACACATCTTGTAAGTGAACCTACTACACATCCCGCAAACAATTGAGATGAACATGTGCACCTCTCGTAGTGTTCATCTTTGCAAATGCCTTCGACAATGTCAGCCCTAGTACATCAACGAAATACACACAAGCGATATCTATGGACATTAGGGATATGAAAGAAAAAAAAAACACTAGTGATTGTAAATATAACAACAATGACACATCATCCAGGGTGATGGTTATCTTTCCACAAGGCAAATGGAAAGTACTTGTGTCTCTATTCAACTGCTTAGCAAAAGCAAACCACAACCCTTTGTCCACACGTGGTAATTGCAAACCAACAATAGTGTCGATCTAGAGTTATCCACCATAGTGGATAACCAACTCTCTGAATTTTCATCCATGAGTCACAACCTTAAGCTCATGACGATCCTGCAAGCATAGAAGGATTTTTTTAAGTAAAACCAAAATCCAATAGATACTATAATTGAAAGTTTTATTATCTTTTCAATCTATAATCGAGTAGCAACATGGTTCTTAAAAGATCTAATGACAGATATATCGTGAGGACCTCCCCAAAATGACTCATTTCCACGTGTAGGGACCTCTTGATATTATACTCCCTCATGTACATGTATATGAATCTTTTACTATTGGTCATCATGTACAATTTCAGGGGCACAAGGAACTTGTTGAGTCGTAACATGTCTATAAGTGAATGCTATTGAACGTTAACATGGAATAATATCTCTTCTAGTAAGTACCATATTTGCAAAGTTGGAACAAAAAACTAACACAATAAATTTGGAACTAACTAATGTCCATAATCAATCTACATAAATAATTTTTCCAAGCTATTAGAAGTTTCCAAAATAAAATTTCGGAATGCAATTCTCATAGTCCCAAAATTTTGTTTGAATAACAAAACACTTCTAGAAATAAATTTTCAAAACTGATAAATAGAAATTTAAAAAAAAATGAAAGGACTTCACAAAAGAGAGAAACACACCATAGATGGAGACAAGGAGGGTTTGCAAGGATGAACAAAGGAGACAGTTGCTTGAAAACATAGAGAGTGAGAAGGAGGCAGTTTGCAATAAGAGAAAGAGTGGGCGATTGGTGGTTTTGGGAAGAAAGAAATGAGTGGTGTGTTTATAAAAGAGAAGGGTATTTTAGGAAGAAAAACTTAAAAAAGAGGTGTAGTTAAAAAAAAAGCTTCTAATAGTATAGGTCAAACAAGTTTGTTTTATATCACCTATGGGCCTATGACAAAATGGTAAAATAATTCGTATATTCAAAAATTAATCAATTCTTTTATATTTATATTTAATCCAATTCATTCATGTTAGTAAATAAAAGTAAGTGAATTAGGTAGGTTTAGTTATTGTGAATAATGGATAGATGATAGTGTTATCAAACTCAAATTGGTTATCGACCTGGTCGAGATAATAAGTCAATGGGTTATTGGTCAAACCAATGAGTTACTGGTTGAATTGCATGAACCGGTATATATGAATTTGTGAATTTTACGTAGAAGATATATACATATATATATACATATATATATAATAATATTATGTACATATAAAACATAAAATAGTTGTAGCTTAATTGTATGTTGTCTTTTAAATAGTTTGGGTTATGGGTTCAATCCTTAGTGATAGCATTTTTAGTGAGCTTTTTCAACATTAAAAATCGAAAAACAACAACATGCAACATTTTGGAGGTTGTGTAAGGTGTGCAATATTGGAAATTGACTGACCCGAGTTAATTGGTTCTCACCAAATTCATAACACAAATGATCCAAATACTTAACTAGATCGGCCTCAGTTCTAATTTCTGGTCAAACCGGTCTAACTGATTGATCTAGTTTGATTTTAATAACACTAATAGATAAGGATTCATTTATTTATGAGTAAATTACACTTAAACCCCTTGTGTTTTCACAAAATTGCATCCGATACCCTTATAATTTTTGCAACTACACAAAACCTCCTAATTATTGACGTTAATTGACATCGTGTACACCTCCCTCCCAAACGGCTTTTAAGTTGTTGACATAATAAGTCATGTGAGTTGTACATGACCTTTTAATAAATCCCCCCCCTCCCCCCCCTCCCCCTTTTGCCCCCATCCCCTTCCTTTTAATTGTTGATACACGAGTAGCTGTGCATAAACATAGCAACTTACTCAACCAAAAAAATAGTAGTACAGAGCATATCTTATTCCATAAATTCATCGAAAAAGCTTCATAGAAAAAAATGTAAGGATCAAGTTATTCTCTAAACTATGCTAAAAAAATGCAAAATCAAAACATGAATTCATCCAAAGAGTTATCACAAACGCAAGATGAAGTAGTTTGGATCATCACATCCAAGCCAAATATATCCTTATCTTCATCTTTAAGTGGCAATTCTCTAAAAAAAAAAAAAAAAACTCAAATCCTGTAGTGCCAATTCACATACTAAATCTGCATAATTTCACGAAGCAAAGGATCAAGTGGAAACAATTTCCAGTTGAAACTAACAACAACAACAAACACATTAACACTATGAGGACACAATCAAGAAAGGCACATCTTTCCAAGCCAGAGACAAAAACTAGAACCTTCCACTACTCATTCTCCTCCATCCCAATAACCGCAACAATTCGTCGTCTGCGCAGAAGACTCTCCACCTAAAACCCCTTTGGTGAGTCACTCCAAATGCTAAATATGGTTTGAGCAGAAGACTCTCCACGATGCCAAAGTCCACGATGTGGATGTTGGAGGCACACATTGTTAGGGCTTTGAGAAGTAGGTGTGCATAATTGGTTTCGAAGAAGGCAATGATGGGGTCTTGCTGAGGTGGCGGAGGAGTGGGTTGGAGGGGGAGTGAGGTGACGATGTTGGCAAAGAAGATGAGTTGAAGTCGGAGAAGCGGAAGGGAGTAGCGGCAACAGAGGAGTGGGTTGGAGGGGGAGTGAGGCAGTGGTGTCGACAAAGAAGATATGTCAAAGTTGGAGAAGCGAAAGGGGGCTGTGGCGGAGTGGAGGTCGAGGCAGGAAGTGTGGAATGAGGGGATTTGGGTTGGAAGGGGTCAAGGAAGTGTGGAAAGGTAAGGATATTTTCTTCCTTCAACATTAAATTTTTATTGTCACGTAACGACGTTTCATTGGGGGAGATTAAAGTAATGGCAAAAAATGAAGGGATATCAGGTGCAATTTCATGAAAACACAGAGGGTCTGAGTGTAATTTATTCTTTATTTATTTATTTTTCAATCCATTGAAATATTAAATTATTAAAAATAAGTGATCTTTTTTGTAGAAATAAAATGAGTTTATTTGTACTCAAGAGGGGGTGAATTGAGTACTTGAAGCATTTTTGCAAATAGTTTTAGTGAGCCCTAATGAAAACCAATTTCAAAAATCAATTTTAAAAATAATTTGATCAAGTACTTCCAAGGATCAAGGAAAATGAAATTCTAAGTTGAGGTAATTAATAGGTAATGAATGAATTTGTCCAACCTTAACAACCAAGTTTTTAATTAATGATGAAATGCATTGCTTATATCTTTCTAATATGCAATATGATGTAAACAATGAATAACCCTAAAAATATGCAGCAAAATAACCAAGAATAACAACCATTCAATACCCATTTGATAATAACAAGAACATTAACCCCAATTGAATGAAAACAAGAACAATTCAATTACCCACAATCAAGATTAGGTCAATTATCAATCAAAACCATGTAATCAACAAATAAAAGAGAGATAATGTTTAAAAGAATGCATAAGAAGATTTATATTGATTCACTTTCATCCATTACTTGACAACTACATCAAGTCCCCAATTAAACCGATTGAGTGTTTCCACTAAAATTCTCTTGTACACAAAAATATCTCACTTTATAAGATAGGTAGCTTACCCAAGAAGCCTGATCTCAAATCCAACAAGATCCCTAAGGATAACCTCATCCTAGTTGCTTGAATCCACCATCAAGTCTTCAAAATCTTGCATAAACCACAACAAGAACAACCATACACAACCTTAGTGTGCAACCTTTAATCAATATTGAAGAAACCAATGAGAGCAATGAGTAAGCAATTTAGCAAAGTTTTACCTCTTTTTCTAAAGATTTTTGTATGTCAAAAATATATAAAATATGCATTTATATAAAAGAAATAATGGGCTTTCAAAATGGGTCTCTAGAGCAAAGTATTTAAATACTTATGCATGAATTCGAATACTTTTTGCAGAACTTCAAAAATTAGCTCTTTGTAAAATTTTTCTACAAATAATATATGAATACTTGCTTGTGTATTCGAACACATCACCCTAAAAGTCAAAAAGTAAGCTTTCTTGAATATTCCAATACCTTAGCAAGTATTTGAATACCTTCCAAGTATTCTAATACTTTCTCAAACAACCCATATCAAAGTTTAAAACCATTTTCAAAACTTTTTCACAAATAAGAGTGAAACTAAAAGTCAATGCACATGCACTCAAAGATTAATCAATAATAAACACATCTACTCAAAAGAAATAAACCCAAGGCACTCAAAGTCAATAAAAGATAATGAATGCAACTTAAATGAAATACAATGAAAGTGGAAACAAGGAGTAGGAATCATCAAAATTGCATTAACTATAAGGGAGCTCATGCATAAGCAGAGAAACAGTGCATCATCCTTTTCAATGCATGGTCTTCTACATTTTCTTATTATTATTGAAAGTTCATTTCTTCTTCTTTATATTACTTCTCCATTACTATGCAATGCATTGACAATAATATTACAATTATTGAAATAAATTTTTAAAATATAACATTTATTTATGAGTGATAACTTTAATTATAGTCGCTCTCTTCTTTCATATTAAGCCTGAATGAATGGCTCATGAAAATGTTCATAACAAACTATTTCTTTAAGGATATTGTTAGTTAATATGTTAATAGTATCAGTTAAAGAATGTTAAACATATTTTATTAAATATTTATAATTTTATAAAATAATTTTTTATCTTATGTATTAGATGAATTAATTAAGGAAATAAAAATAAAAATATTAAAATATTTATCATAAAAAATATATAAATTTTTAAATTTACTTTTTTAAATAATTAAAAATATGTATTAATATTTTTTAACTTAATTATATACTCATTACAAACGATAGAAAAATTGTCTTGATTAGTTTCATAGAGACATTGCTTATAGGTTGCACAAGTTTACTAAATCTCGCCAACCAAAGTGCTTTGTTAAACTTATTGGGTCTTACACGCAATCTAGAACAAACAAATATAACTATATGAGTTTTACCTCTGTAATCTGCGTAATAAAAGATTTCATTAAATGTTAACACAGATTACCAGAATAAAACTCCAAGTTTGATTGGAGAACACTAACAGCACATACAGAACTGCATCTAAGTTTTTTTTCTTTTAATACTTGTAAAAGTTGTAAGTAATCCGCAATAGAAGAATTGGTATTCAAATGAGTCACGATCAAAATTAAAGTATAAAAGAATTGGTATTCTTCCCCTCCAAATATTTAAATAAGCGCAGATTTTTCAGTTACGAAAGCAACCTTATGCAAAGAAAAGAACACTAAAGTCTCTAATACAATGAAAAGTCAAATAAACAAACATCGTTCCAATTCTCAAATAACCAAAAGAACTTCAATTCGGTAGCTTTGTAAGAATCAGATATATGACTTTTTTGTAGTTGGATTTATCTTTTAAAGAGAGTGATAAAATGCTAGTCTTTGATTTTTCAATCAATTATTAATTAAGATTATAATAAATTACATACACAAATATAACAAATTAATGATGAAATTGTGATAAAATTTATATACAAGTATAATAAATTATAAAATTATTAAATTTTAATAATTAATTTTATATGTAATTCTAAATTCTCCTATATTTTTTTTCAAAAAATCTTAATTACAAAATAAAGAAAGTATTGAATGTTTTATTATATTTTTAAGATATTAAATGTACTTATTTTTTTATTTAATACTTCATTTATAAAATTGTAGGATGATAGTTAGGAAGATATTATCTAGGTTTGCTTTACGTCCCCAAATAGACACCCCCTCCCCTGCAAAAGAAAAAACCTATTATTAATATTCTCTTGTAACAAAAAGAACAATAAAATAAAATTATTAACTAATTTTCAAAATTAAAAATGAAGAATTGTTTCCCTAAAATTGAGGTTCTAATCTTATCATTTTTTTCTCTTAATTAATAACTACTCTATTTATCTGTTAGTTTACTTTTTAATATTACTAGTCTTAATTAAAATATATATTTTCTATTATTAAATATTTGCAATGATAAACTCTAAGAACCTTTTACATTTTTAAATGTTTTCAAATTTCAATTTAAAATGATATCAAAGTGGCTTTTTCCTTATTTCTTTTACTTTTCAACATTTTTTTTGGCCCTTTTCAATAACATACTAACATTTGTATATGAGAATAAGTGAGAAATTCAGCAATAGTGAACCTTTTATATAACATTCTCTCAAGTGAGGTTCCCAAATCCCAATTCAATGTGTATCAATATTGCTATACAATAATTAAAAGGCCTTCTTATAATTTTTGAAAAATATAAGAAAGATATATTTTAAAATAGTATGATTTTTACCATAGAAATTACTATCGAATATAGAACCTACTTTTTGTGAAAAATACTATGAGAAAATAGGTTATGTACTGACAGTGTAAAGCAATTTTATACTATCACCCAATCACAACACACCATATATGGTAAGTTTGTTGACTTTTATAATAATTACCTTAAAAGTCATACCAACAGTGATTTCTGATTGATTGACAGTATAAAACTACTTTGCACTGATAATGTATAGTCATTAAACTCAAATACTATTTGATGAGATTCTTGTTAATAAAATTACAAAATATTTTAAAAAATTAATTAAAATCAATTACTTCTTCTACATAATACATCAAGCAATTACTATATATATTTTACAATTGATTTAAACAATTTAAAAATATACTTTTTATTTTTTATTTAGCGTTGATAAATTAAAGTCATTACATAGAGAGAATGATTGCTCAAATATTGATGGATTAACCATCTTTTAGAATTGAAATTTATAAAATAAATTATACAAGTATGAAATAAAACACTAATCGACATACTCAATTACTTAAAAAAAATTCACTCTTTTCTGAATGCATACAAAATAACGTTAACAATTTCAATCAGTTGTAATTACTTTAGTTTAAAGAAGGTTTCCAAAAGTAAAATTAACAAAATTTTAACTAAGATCAACAATATTTTAAAAAAAAATAAGTTGGCTTTCTATTGATTGAATGAGAAAAGTTATTGCATCTCAAATTATTCAAAAGATAAATTTAAAACAAAATTTTACTAATTTTCATAAATTATCTTTAAAGAAATCTCATCTTAAGATTTATTTTATACCTAAATAATCGTTGAACTAGTATTGACTATTATAGTAAAAATTAACATTACTCATTTTATAATTAATGCATAGCCTCTAACCTCTCACTTATTGACTCCAAGTCAATTTGAATGGTTCAACTAATAAACGAGGAATTTGGATAATTAATGTGGGTCCTCCTAGCCTCCATGCTAGTACTATCATACCAAAGTCAAAAGATGCCCTTTGTCACCATTGTACCAAGTTAACTTCTTGGCGAGTGTAGTGCACAAGCTAAGAAAACTTGGGTTGGAAAATAACCGAAAGACATTAAGAAAAGTATCTCCACATTTCAGTTTCTTGGAAATTCATTGCACTAATTTAGGTTTCCCACATGAGACGCTTCTAATACCAACGTCAAAGAAACGATTGAATGTTAGCCGCTATTGTTGAGGCACGTTGTGTTACCTATGTTTCAAGGTAAATAATAGTATAAAAGGGTTAAATGGTCTTCAGGTCTTCCACTGTCCTTTCAGGTTCTCCCAATATTCTTATCGGTAAAAGTAAACGGACCCATTTCATTAGAAAATGCTTACCATAAATTAGTTCCGTAGAAAACTTCCACCACGTAAACGGCACAAATTTTAAAATTTGGTTTAACAACTTTTTTCTTTTAAAATACAACGTCTCCTTCTCTCCATTTTTCCAAATTTAATACTAACAAATGCTAGAATTTAAGATAACTATTGTCAAAGTCAACAAACTTATCATACATAATGAATTGTGATTGGATGACACTATCAATATATAGTCTTCCAAAAACAAAAGAAATGGTCTAACACTCGGTGGCAATAACGAGAAAGAACGTGAGATAAAAATAATAAAATTGGAAGAGTTACGGAATAATGAATGGATAAGAAGATTACACGAAATAAGTTATCAAAAAAAAAAAAAGATTACATGAAATAGTGATTGAGGAACAGGCGATTTGTTAAAGCTATTAACATTGAAAAGTAATTTACATTAAAATGACCTAACAATTAATAAATGTAAAGACACATCAAAATCACTTGAGGAGAGTTTCTAAAATCCTTTAATTATAGTGACGTAAGTCAGTTGGTAACTAGTGGACGTGGCAAATTTGCGGTACTCAAGATAACCGAAATGGCAATTTCACACTGCACCGTTCAAAACCAATAATTATAAATAAAACAATAATTAAAATGCACTCACACTGTACAAAATTTTTATACTAACATCTCATCACAAATTATCACTTATGATAAATTTATAAGAAAATAATTTATACACTGACAGTATAATTTTTTTTTTTTTGTATTATTATCTAATTACAAACGTCATATATGATAAGTTTTTTTACTTTTACAATAATTATTTTAAAAGTGATATTTATTATAATTTTTGATTGATTGACAGTATAAAATATTTTATATTAATAATACATAAAAATTAAATTTTAAATTTATTAACTTTTGTAACAATAATGATAAAAGTCACATAAAAAATACTTCTAATTAGTTGATAGTTGATATTTTGATAGTAGCGTAAAATTTTTTATAATTAAACCCATAAAAAAATAAATCATATGTAATACATTCAATAAGTGGAAGTGTGAGACATACCATAATGCTATGCACGTAGGTGCTCACTCACTTCTTGGAAACTACTGAAAATTTTGCCTGTTTGCATTTTACTTTGACCACAACACCTGCCAGGAAAGTCTTGCGTGAAATACATTTATAGTGGAAAAAATGCAAAGAGAAAAAGACAAAGAAAAAGCAGGCCAGCCTGACATACCTTTCTTTCAAACGACCACATCAGCCTAAAAAAAAATCCATATATACTGGAATAAGGAAACAGGAAATTTCCTTAGATGTTGTCTAGAAACAACCATAGTTTTATTCTAGCACTTTCTTTCCTGCCATCTCCAAATGAACCTGTCAAGCAACTTCCTTCATCTTTCAAAGCTGACCATCCTGGCTGCTTCAATGTTCCAACTTCAGAATTATATAATAAACCCTTCACACCCCCTCAAACAACAACAACAAAAACATTTCCCATCTTCATAGGCTAAATAACAAGAACAATTTCAGCCCCTCACACAAGGGATCACAGATTTCTACCTCTTAACAATATTTGAACATATCTGCAGCCATGGCTCTTAATATTGGCCAAATTGACTACCTTATTTCAGAGGGGAGGACATCTCAGAATGATGGCAACTTAACTTCTCCCTTGTTTGGTTTGGGAGACCTTCCCTTGTACTGTACATTTTTCTACAAAATCCAGACTTTTTTCCTAAGTTTCTGGTTTAGCAGCTTTTGCCTTATGTGCCAACTTTATTCTAGTTACTCAAAGGTGAGGGGAGAGGATCAGGTATCAAAATCTGAGTTGAGCCACCAGGAGAATGAGTCAAATGGAAGAAGAGATAGTGAGAGTCTTGAGAGGGATGAGGTCAAAATGGTGATGGAAAAACTGGGATTTTTTTGCAGCTCAGAAAGTGAGGAACTTGAGGAGAAGTATGGCTCCAAGGAGCTTTCTGAACTGTTTGAGGAGCAGGAGCCAAGTTTGGATGAGGTGAAGCAGGCTTTTGATGTTTTTGATGAGAACAAAGATGGGTTCATTGAAGCAAGGGAGTTGCAGAGAGTTCTGTGCATTTTGGGATTGAAGGAAGCAGCAGAACTTGAGAACTGCCACAAGATGATCAGGATCTTTGATACAAATCAAGATGGAAGAATAGATTTCATTGAATTTTTAAAGATTATGGAAAATCGCTTCTGCTGATTTGTTTGTTCTCTTGTTTGATTTATGTAATATATGATCTAGTTTGATATATTCTCTTGAGCTCTTGCTTCTTCATAATGTTATCATCAATTTAGAATCTAACATATTGAAAAATAAGTACACTGGAGAATTGTAATTGTCGCCGGCCCTAAAACTCTGATCGACACGCTTTCTATGAGCTAAAATCCATGAATAAAGCATAACAAAAGAAAAATATATATAAAGATGAAGAAAGTTATGAAGAAACATGCAAAAGACAGTACTGTGGATGAACAAATTGCTTCTAAAAGTCAAATTTTCTCATAAAATTCTGAATAAAAGAATCAAATGTATGTATTTTGTAGTCCCTTGGCGTTTAAGACTATAATAGAGCTCCCAGTGATTCCATCTATATAAAGACAAATTATTGCTGGAAGGATGCAAGAAATGTAATATGCAATTGTACATAGATTTTGCACGAAGTCACAAGTGTTCGAATCTATTGTGACATAGCAGTGAGGTGCTCAATGAACTTTTTTTAATTTTCTAAGACATTTTGTGAATTTTGAATAGAAGCTAAATAATTTTATGTGCAACCTAATTTAATGTATTCAGATTTTACTCATAAGTTTTTAGATAGAACTAATTTTACTTTTTGTTTTTCTATAAAAAGTATTATTATGTACTTTTTTTCAAATCCCGTAGTTGTCTAGTACAGTTGTACCAAACATAGTGCAGCTTTTGGTCCATGGACGAAAGGCACGGATTTGGAAACTTATGTAGCCCTCCAAAATTGATTTTGGGTTTAATTACTCATTTAATTCTATACTTGCATGATCTTTACTTTTTGTTATCTATATTTAAAAACTATTTATTTTAATCTCTACACATATGTTTTTGATATTGTTTTGGTTCCTGTCGTAAAGTGTTTTATCTCTATGAAATAAAACTATTACAAATTTTCTACTGTCACAAATTGGTCTCATAAAATAAAAAACATATAAAATTTGTAGCAGTTTAATGATGGCCAGACACTGCCAATTTTTATTTTGTAATGATTTTACTTTATAAAGTTAAGATACATTTGACGACAGGAACCAAAATAATATCAAAAGTATATGTGTAAGGATTAAAACAGATAGTTTTTAAGTATCGGGACCAAAAGATAAAGATAATGCAAGTATAGGAACTAATTGATAAGTAATTAAACCTTGATATTTTAAGTGAGAAGTGCTCATTTTTTTTTTCTTGCCACTCGAGACAATCTAATTGACATATGCTGGTGGAATGAGTTACATATGTTCTCACATAATGTCTTGAAGCGGAGGCTTTGTTGTTATTGTCAACTATTATAATAAGGTCAACTGGATTTGCATGTGCTAACATGATGGACCGACCTATGAGACCACCTCAGCAGGTATACACCCTCCTCCCCAAAATCCGAACTTGGAATTATCAGCTTTAATTCTATGGAAGATTTGGAAGAACAGAAACCAAAAGGGTTTTGATGATTTAGTTCACAATCTGACCACCTAGAGATGCTAATAAATTGCATCTACCTTTTGTAAAATGTTAAAAAACGAAAATTTGTTCAAAGTTTTGTACTAAAAGGAATTCTAGTTTTGTTAATTATGCAATAGACATATCTCGCAATGATTTTCTCATTACAGTCATAGATTACCATTGATCCATTGTCAACATAAAATATAAGAGCATAAAAAGGAGGAGATTTAAAAAGAACATGTGCAACTCGAGGATAACTTGAAATTACAAATTTCACCCACCTCAACTTCTTGAGCTAAGTAATTGACTAGCAGTCAACAAAGCTATATCATCTTTTGTAACGAAATGTTGCATACATATATGTTTTACAAAAAGTTCCCTCAGAGGAAGCTAGGTCAGACTGGGTTACAAGATTCGTAGCTGCATTAATATAATATTTTATGTAAGTTTCAAACGTTGGTTCCCATAAATCATTCTAAATCTATTTAAAGGGCAATTCCATCTCCACCTCCTTTTATCTTTGCATCAATGCAATATTAATATTTGTCACCTAGAAAGTATCTGTAACATGAAAGTGGAAATAATGTCAAGAAACTCATGGCCCACATGAAGTCCCTGGGAAATTTCTTGGCCTCTTTTTGCTGGAAGGGATTATCTTGATTCAACATCAAAGACTTCTCTGCAAGCTCTCACGATTTTGAGATTGCCATACATTCTGTAAACCCAACCAAAGACCCGCAAAACTTATTAGTCTGGCTATTAGAATTGATTCAGTGAAACACTGTGTTATCCAATCAACCAGCATCACCAAGCAGTTAAAATCGTTTGGGCCCTGGAACCAAATTATGAGTGTTAGCTATGGAATTACTTCACTCAAATAGTCAAATTCATGTTCAACCTTTTCAGTGGGCTGGAAGGTGAACACACACACACACACACACACTCAACTCTATCTGTACCAGTTAAAAATGCCAAAACCAAGATATAGAAAAAGGAAAATACTCAAGTAATTACTTTTGCAGCTCTTCAACATTGGCTAATCATTAAACAAGGAAAGAAACTGCAGAAATAAACTGAAATGATAACTAATCAGCCAATGAAAGAGGAAATTAGTAGTTACTAATGACTTCTCCTTTCATTCAAACCAAGGAAAATATTATGGTTTTTTAATGTGTAAAAACTAGTGTGCAAAAGAGGACAGATAACAGTCAGCTTTTTACCAAGGCACTGCAATCTACCAATTAACTCCTATATTGATTCAGTGTTACTGAGCTGTTGGCTATCTTGAACAATAAATCTGAACAGAAGTTTACAAATGCAGTGTCATATCATGAAAGAACCTAACAAATCTTACATGCATATATTAAATTTTCAAGCAGTGAAGTTTAACCGTGAAGCTTCCTTTTGTTCCTATTAAATGAAATAAAAAATCAGAAATTTAATAGAAACAAGAATCTAGAACAGAGTTAGTTATAAGAAAGAAATCTCAATTAGTGTCCAGCCTTACAAGATAGAGAAAAAGAAGACCACCGTAAGCTTGCTGAAGCTTACCAACAACATCTCTGAAGGGAATTCCATATCATTTGAAGGGGGTAAAAATCTTCAGTGATCCCAACCTAATACAGTCAGCCTGAAATATCAGTTATGCATTGTATAGAAGAAATATATGTGAATGTTATGTGTTGTATGTTCACACGAGTCTCATTTATAATCACATATTAGGGTACAACACAAATACAAAAGAATAAATCAAATCCCTAAAATTGTGGTAACTGCATCCCTAATTTCTGGTAACAACTACATCTTTAACATGTGTTAAATATTCTATCAAACATGTTGTTTAAAGACATTCCAGAACAGCAGTTGGTATAGTTGTTCCTGGGTCATGGGACAAAAATCTTTCTGGTTGTTACCTGTAAGTGATATAAATACATGCATTATTAGACCATTCCATAGGACCAAAGCTAATCATGCAGAACCACCAACGGAGTTAATGTCAAAGCTCTCCCAAATCTCATTAAGTTATATATACAAAAAGCAAAGAAAAAACACAAATTGTTTGAAAAACTGCAAAGAAATCGGAGTCCTTACCTGTCAATCATTTCAGATCAGATTCCTCTTTTAAGTTCAATATTGAAAGGTACAAATTTTCTATATGAGCAGTGATTTATTTTAGACCAAATGAAAATGGAATTCAATTTGTAGAATCTCATTCCTAGGAAGACCCTTAAAGTTGATATAGAAGTTATCCATGTTGAATGGACATTTTCAGACTATACTTGATATCTTTACACTGCGGTGTATGCTAATATGGTGTAGAACCTAGATTACTCACTTCAAACAACTATGACTGTAAAATTTATGGAAATGCTACCAATGGTCTGAGCAAGTACAGGACCCATCTTGAAAATGATGAAAACGGTTAGCATCTCTAACAATTATCAGCCTGTTAGTGACCTTTGATATTAGTTTTACAGCAGTGTGGCAATCATCACACATCCGAAGGTTTTTTATTATACGGATGGGTGCTGGTGAAGGAATTTTCATGAGACCATATGCTAAGGCCAGCTTCTCACTGTGATAACTAAGATAACCTTCTTTCTGTTCATCTTCCACATCATGCAGCACAGAGGCAATATTTGGCACATATCCCAGTGGTTTAATCAATGCCAACAATTGTTGGACCTTCTTATAAATTTGAATAGACTCTGGATGATTACTTCCTTCTGAAAGAAAAACATGAATATCATTTCTTATCTCCAGCCAACTTACTCCGGGTTCCTTCTTAATGTTTCTTTCCCTCATCAGTTTCCGAATTGTCACAACTCCATCCCACCTTCTTGCCTTGGCATACATATTTGATAGCAATGTATATGTCCCTACATCATGAGGATCCATCTGTAAGACAGATTCTGCAATTCGTCTTCCCAAACCATAATTTCGATGAACATGGCACGCATTAAGCAAAGTTCTCCAGGCAACAACATCCCACTTCACCTGAGTTGTCTTCATGAAGTTCTCAGCTTCATCAAGCAAACCAACCTTGCTCAAAAGCGCAACCATACAGGTGTAATGCTCCAATTCTGGTTCAATCTTAAAATTTTTCATTAGCTGATTCAAATAGTAAAACCCTTCTTTTACAAGACCCAAGTGAGCACAAGCAGAAAGAACCCCAATAAAGGTTACATAATTTGGACATTCTCCAGCAGACACCATGTCTTGGAACACTTGTAAAGCTTGTTTACCAAGCCCATGATGGGAATACCCACATATCATAGCATTCCAAGTGATAATATCTCGATATATCATATCTGAGAACACATTATATGAAGAATCAATGCTGCCGCTCTTGGAATACATATTTATCAAAGCATTCCTGACAATGACATGATTCTTAAAGCCTAACTTCTCAACCCTAGCATGCAATAGGTCACCATGTCTCAGTGCTGCTATACCTGCACATGCATTAAGCAAAACTGCAAAAGTGTATTCGTTGGGCAGAGTACCTTCTCGATCCATACATGTAAACAGATTCAAACTCTTTTCAAGGTATCCATTCTGCAAGTAAGCAGTCATGAGGGCCGTCCACACAACCACATTCCTGTTTTGCAAGCCCTCAAAAACTTTCCTTGCATTCAAAACTTCACCACACTTCCCATACATATCTATCAGCATGCTACCCACAAACTCATCAAACATCAAACCACCTCTCAACAACCGTGCATGGACTCGCAAACCCAATTGCAAATTTCTAATCTGAGCACAAAGCCCCATGACAGCGACATACGTAACATGATCCCATACCACACATTCATCCACCATCCTCCCCAAAACATCCACAGCCTCTTCCCCACGCCCAGATTCCACAAGTGCATTCAAGACCGAGTTGTAAGAAAAGATATCATTGCCATGCCCACCAGGCACTGTATCCAAAACCTGCAATGCTAACTCCACATGAGAGCACCTTGAGTACATGTGAACAAGCGCACTCTTCACATACTGATGACACACCAACCCAAACTTGAACAAAAGCCCATGACACTGCATCCCTTCCTGGACTCTCCCACCATGAGAACAAGCCGAAAGGACGGTGGTGAACACATACTCATTGGGGCATGCATTTTGCAATGAAACCATGCTTTTGAAGAGCACAAGGACTTCCAAGTGGTCCCCACCATGCAGATATCCGGCCATCAAAGCATTCCAAGAAACCACGTTTCTACGGGACATTGCATCAAACAGGTTTCGGGCAAGACCCAGTTGGCCACATTTGACATAGAGATGGATGAGGGAGTTGAGGTGAGTGATGTGAGAGTGGCTTGAAATTTGGTTGCGGATCAGAAACTGGGCATGCGTGGCTTTGCCAAAGGGTAGCCATTTGGCATCAGCACAGAGCTTCAAAAGCTTAACAAGCTCTTCAAGGGATGGTAGGTACCTTGAACATACACCTACCATTGGCAACTGCACTTTGTGCTCATTCAATTATCAAATTAGATAACAAAGACACAAATCAACACACAGAGTTCCGGGTTTGTTTGCAAAATTATGTTGTCTATTGGTTTACATGGTCTTTGAATTCCTTCATGTTATTGCATTGCATGACATGTCCCCAGTCCTGTGATTTCTTCTTACGTTGTGTTTGCACCATTTATTCTTAAACCTATATTTTATTTTTTTCAAATGTTTGAATTCTTAAACCTATATTTTATTATTTTTTATTTTTTTACATATAACAGATAAATAATCAGAAATAATTTTTAGTATGAAAAAATTATTATAAAAATCAATAAATTTATCCAACACAAATTTGTAATTAGATAATAGTATAAAAATTTAAGACATATATTATTTATTTTATTTTTATTCATGTTTGAAGGAAGGTAAGATAGGAATAATAATATTTGTAGCATTAATGTTTGAAGGAAGATTATAATTCATTTTACTTTATTTACTTGTGAAACAAATAGAATGAAAATTATATTTTGTTTTATCATAAAATATTCAAATAAGAAAACAATATATTAATGTGAAGAAGTCCCAGTATCATTCTGAAATCTAAAATCCCAAATTCTCATTAGAGTTCAGACCAGGTCAGCACTGTTTACGGCCAATTTGCATCGTGGTATTGGTATGTTGCTTTATGTTCTGCTTTTAGGCTCACTCATTTTTTTTCCCCCTCTCTAATCATCTCAGTATTTAGCTCTCTATGGTGAGAAGGGTATACTGTAAAAGATAAAATTACACTTATAACCATTAATTGGGAACTTAACGGTTAAGCTTTTACCAATTGTATAGTTTCATGTGTATGCAATTAATAACAATAACAATAACAATCGTCATTTAAGGAATCAAAACCTATTCGACATTTCTATTGATTAACAATTTAACAATGTCCCCACTCAATAGTTTTGCTCGTAGATATTTGGATATTTTAGTTACTCACAACCTGTTTGATAAAATGTGTCTTTAACTGGTGAACCTGTTGTTTCACTTACTTGAGCATTCTGAATTCATTCAAAAGAGCTTGGGAATGGATTCTCTTCTGCTAATCGAAATAGGGTGTGCTTTCATCAATCAGCTTTAGTTCTTGCACTGTTTTGGTAGTTTTTGATTTTGGCATGATTCCTTAGTATCATTCTTTTCTAATTGTCTTTTGTTTCTTAATGTTCTCAATTTCTGTTTTAAATTCTTTTCTATTGTTCCTCAATTGAAACTTGAAAAGTTAGCATTTATGCCTTAAGTTGTTATTATTGTTGTTGTTGTTGTTGTTGTTGTTGTTGTTGTTGGTTTAAGACAAATGAGAAATAAGTCTGAGAATGCTCTACTCTCATTTGATCTTTTTAATTTTTTATTATAGCTGACCACTTGTCATTTATGACTGTGGCTAATGATTTCATTCAATTGCAGAATCAAAGCACTGGATAATGGCTGTGATGGGTAAGGCCAAAGAAGCAGGACTTCCACTGATGAAGCTGGTTAAGTTGAGAGGGATGCCAATTTTGCAGCAATTGCATTTAGAGGAACGGCTGCTTCGAACCAGTTCAGATAATTGGTGCCTTATTAATGACGGAACCAATTCCCCTGCCATTGTAATGGGCTTGTCTGGGTACTTCTTTATACCTTTAGAATCTTCCTCTGCTTCAGCACAATCTGGTTTTACTAATAATATTCCCATATGACATCCCCCCTTGACATGAATCTTTATGTTCAAGTTGGTCTCTTATTTATACATTGAAAATGAGTCTACGTGGAGTCTGAGAATCTGATGCATCTGTGAAAACTGAAAAGTTTATACATTGAGAATAGTCTGGGTGGAGTATAAGTGTTGATTCCTGTCCTATAGTCTAATTTCTTGATTTTGTACCATATTGATGTCTAGATAGGGTACTCAAATCACTAATGGGCTAGTTTGTGGAGTCATTTTTCATTCCAGGGAATGTCCTAGTGTTTGGCTTGCTTAAAACAAATTCAGGAATATTTTTCAAAAATTTTAGGAGCACTTTTTATTGATAAGTTCGGTTCAGACTTAAAATTCTCACTAATCTTGGTCATTTTCCTAAAATCACATTTGTTCAATTTTCAAAAAGATGGGAGGCGGCAGTGGTGACACAGGCAGCATTTTAGGTTGTAAGTGTGGTGGTGATGCAGTGGAGGTAGGAGGATGATGGGAGTACAATGCACTGATGGTAGGTTGGTGACAGCATTGATGTTCAGTGTGGAGGTGGCATGGGTAATTGGTGGTGGCAATGGAGGTGGAGGTGGTGTCGAGTGGCAGCCACAGGAGGATGATGATGTGAGTACAGCATTAGAAGGTTTGGAAAAGGAAAGCAGGGGGAAGGGGGAGAGGTTAAGCAAGAGGGGTGGGTAATGTTGTGTTTTAATTTGAGAATGTAAAGTTCTCACCTCCTCCATGGGAATGGTTTTCATCTATCATGTGGGAATGTTGCATTCCCAGGTATATGCTTCAGACTGTTTAATGACACAAGTATCTAGCAAATGAATATTAAATTCTAGAGGTCGACTGTTGATTTGCTTTATTTGTGTAACGCCTCCTTCAATCTTCTCTCTCTCTCTCAATAATAATAACCAAGGAAAAAAAGATGTAATTTCAATGTGGAATATTTACATAGGAAACTTTCAGAACTTGTCGAAGTCAAGCCTGCATTGCAAGATCATATACCCATCATCAGAAGGTTTACTGGGGGAGGAACTGTTGTTGTTGACCAAAACACTATATTTGTTACGATGATATGCAATAAAGACGCTGTTTCAAATGTGCAACCCTTTCCCCGCAGCATCATGTCCTGGAGTGGTTTATTATACAATGAAGTTTTTGAGGCGCTTGCTGATTTCCATCTCCGTGAGAATGGTACATTGATTGAGTCCTGTATCAATATGCTTTTTACAATGTTTATGGGACCATTATACTATCAATCTTTTATGTTGGATGTACAGAGAAAGTTGATTGTGTGGAGTTGTTTGAGTGATTTGCATATTTTAATTCTGGTTCTCAATAGTAGATTATTAATGAAGCAGTGTGAAAGGCTTAACAATTGATTCTGTTCTTTTCACATGATTTGTGTTAAATGAGTTTAAGTTGTGTTTTAATTCAATGGGGACAATTCTCTTCTTGTCTTCCCCATCAAACTTTATTGTGTCACAGAAAGCATGTGAAAAAATTAAATTGCAGAAGAAAGCATGCCAAAAATGAGATTCCTGCGTTTCTGTCTACTTTTGTATATTTTCTTTTGGCACCTTCCGTTTTCTCAACAAAAACATGTATGTAGGCATCTCATTTGGAGCACACATCTTCTGATTTTGCTTTGAGAAGCAAATAGACTGATTCCATTGACTGATTTAAAGTCTGTTTAAATTTCAACATCTGTTTCATGAAACTTATAATGAATTTCTAATTGATTATTATTTCCTTTGTGCTCGAAGATTATGTGTTTGGCAATCGCAAGTTTGGTGGTAATGCTCAATCTATAACCAAGCACCGGTGGATACACCACACATCTATTTTATGGGATTATGAGGTCAAGAACATGTCTTATCTCAAGTTACCTGCAAAGGCTCCTCAGTACCGATTTGTAAGCTTACATTTATTTTTTCATTTTTCTTTTTTCTGCATTGGAGTTGTTGATGTGCCCTGTGCTCCCTATCTTCTTTTGGTTGGGTTGATATACTATATGCCATGCATATTTTTTATCGGATTATAAAGCTGCTTGTCATATATACTTTTCTGATTCAGGTGACTTCATGAAAAACTTGGGGTTTTAAACTTGTTCCAGACTAAACCAAAAGGTTGGTGCGTTTTAAAAATTTAGAATCAAGGAAAGATAACATGGGGTGATGTTGTAATCTTCTATCTGATACGCAACATTGCCTAATTTGTCTAATCAAATAATAGCACAAATATGTAGAGCTTGCTTGTAACCTCCACCTTCCTAGCATATTAAAAGTTGGAGTAAATCTCAGCGCAGAGAAAAAGAGTTGAATGAATTTGAATGCAGAAATAAATGTTTCTTCATTGTGAATTGCATTTACTACCTATTTATTGTGGTGTCTGCTAATAAAATTTCCTAACTATAACTGAACGAGTTAACTAGCACATGTGGGACCTCTCTAACTGAAACAGTTCTATTCCTTTACAGTATTTTCTTGTATTTTATGTTTACTACCTATATATTCTGAGAATAATTTCTGCTATGATCCATTTTAGGTGAAGAAAAGTCAAATTATTTAGTCTACACGATATCTTCACTGACATTTAGCTCAAAATAGGAGTCCACTGCAATGAATGGCTAACATTACTTCTTTTCTGCTTTTCTTGTGTGTTTGTGTATAATTTGAAGATGTCATCAAACTTACATGTTTTAAGTTTTTTTTTTTGCTTCAATTGTGTACCAATCCATGTTAACATTTGATTGCTATGGTGCAGACGAGAAGTCACATGGATTTTGTTTGTCGAATGAAGGAGTATTTGCCAAGATCAGAATTTATAGAGAGAACTATTAAGGCTATTGGTGGCCAATTTTCTGTGAATCCATTAACTTGGAGTCCATAGACATTCCCTCTGTTTCTGAATATGTTCATACCACTAGGCTTCTCACAGAGCAGGAAATTCAGGAAGCTTGCACTATTCAAACTTGAAAAAATAGTTACAAAAGGATTGGCAATAATTTATGAGTATGGTATGAGAGAGAATTCATCAATGGGGAACTGAGGATGCTGCTGGGGACATTGCATTTCCCAAGTTCAGTGCTGATGAAATTTGACTGCTATCATCTAATATTGTTGTCTAATTAATTTTTCCTTTTGACCATAATTTCTTCTGACCAAATTGTGTCTTTTTCTTTGGTTAGAATATTCAGATGTTTCAGTGAAAGATATTTTCTTTATTTTATTCTTAAGGTTCAATTATTATATTATATTTTTTTTTCAGAGGACCATTTTTTATGTATAACTTTATTCTCATCCATTTATTGGTTGTGCTGATCTTTTGTTAGAGTCATTTCCTTTTATTCTACAACTTTTAGAGTTTAGATTTGGCCTGTGTTGGGTAATGTTCAAATGCAAATTTCTGTTTGGGTGGAATCACGCCTTTGCCTAATAAAGGCACATTTACTCAAGACTGATGTTAGATCAATATTTGTGCAGAGAATAGTACAAAGTATACGTTTTGTTAGTTCTGTCGGTGGGGAACAGGAAATCTATCTTGTCCCCTCCCTTGAATACCTACCTCACATAAATACATTTTATCTAACACATTATTTACAATTTATTGAAATTTATGTAGCATCCACTAAAGTGGACCACCCTCCTCATTTAGTGCATATCAAAAAAATTGTTACCTGTATAGTGGATCTTATTTTAGTTTAATGGGTTAAACATGAATTTTTATCAATAATAAAAAAATGTTAGAAAGATTATACCAAAAAATATGTTGCTAATATTTTCCTTCGCTCCAAATACTCTGCTAAAAATGTCTCAAGTAGTACTAGAGTCGCTAGTATGTATAAATTTAATTCACAGAGATTATGACGCTTTGTTATTTCCACCTTTGTGCTCGTTCGAAGCTGAAAGGATCCAGTTAAGCAAAGAGTAGGTTATATACATGAAAAACAAATTGGAGATATAATACGTATTGTACTGGAATTTAGGTGGTTTTGGCTTTCATAGTGTTGGTTTTCCTCTTCCATGTATATCTTATCTTGATCCATTTGTAATTACAAGAAGTTGTCCTTCCATTTAAGCAACAAATTATGACCATGGTGTACATTTTGAAGCATGTTGCTTTTATATATCCCCCAACAATCCTTTCCTTACTGTATTTCAGAAGTCTACAAGAAAAGTTTTGCTTATGCATATGTAAATTAAACAACAGGAATGTTCATAGCCTTGCATGCTTCCTGAGTCTGTCGCCAACGTCTTTTGCATTATCTGGGACAGGCATGTTGCACAGTAGAGTAACCCTTGATGATGATATCAGAAATCTCTTTTGTGAGTTTGAAGGATCAAGCTTCCAGATTTTCACCTCCCACACCTGGTGTCCAGAAAAAATACTATGCCATAACAACAATTTATTGTATGTTTAAGTAAGCATAGTTTGCTTGTGACATGTGAATGATAGTCTATGACTGCTTAATTAAACTTTTGACCAAGTAATAATCCATTATTTACACCAAAAAAGTAATTGTTTAATTGACTGATTATTTTCTCCCAGGATTAGTGGGTTGGTGAGCACGCATATCAAGGGGACCCAAGTTGCATACTAGTGTCAATGAATTAATCGGTAATACGATGTAAGCCATGTATCTTGAAAATTGCGCGCTATGAAGTGGAGAAACTTTGGATGCTAAATTGCTAATCAATCTCTTAAGATGGCACCACTATTTTTAACCTTTAATTTTGTATTAGATAGTTTGAATAATTGTTTATGCTTGATCATGTTTAATTTCTTCAAAAATAGTTTTTTTTTTTTTAAATTAGTTCTATTTTGACAATCAATGGTATCGGGTAAAATTGTTTTTGTGTGAACATTTCACAAAAATGTCATAGAAGTTACTTTAGAAACTGTTTATTTCTTTTATCAGAACTGATTGTTTTTGGAGGGTGGAGGGACACTTCACAAATGACCGTGAGAAATTATAGACATGTCTAATCAAATATAGTTAAAGGGCCATTAGTTCCATGCTGTGATTCATTCTTATTAACTGATCTTATCTCAAATAATAATTCCCCCAATCTTACGCCAAATTCTGTTTGTCCTTGAATCGTTCTACCCACACAAACTTATATATACACCATTTTCTATTGATATAAATTTTTATATCTGATCTCATCTTTTTCCAACCATACCTCAATTGCGCTACTTGGACATATATTTGAAGTGATATTTAATTTTTTGCATTGTGCACACGCATCATTCTTTTACCCTTAACCTCCTTTGGGACCACCTTATAACCACTCACTTACCTTTACCTTTTTCAGGAAACAATATTTAATTTAACCAGACAAAAAGCACAGCACTAAATTACCTAAGGTTGTGATTGAATAAAGAATTTTAAAATTTTTCAAAGAATTTGAAATGTTTAAAATTTAAATTTCTTTTATTTATCAAACATTCTGTTTGAATAAATTAATTCAAATTTTTAAAATTTTAAATTCTAAATTCGGATATGACATTTAAACTTCAACCATATACAAAATTTAATTTTTAAGTATATATTTAAAAATTAAAATTTTAATAATAAACTTTATCGAAAATAAATATTAGTCAATTTTTAAATATTTAATAATTTATAAATAATTTTAATATTTAATAATTTAAACATATAAATCTTAATATTTTTACGTCAATATTAATAAAAAAAAAAGAGATGAAAAAGAGAAGGAGGGAGATGAGTTAGAGGAGAGAGAGATGAGAAGTGAGGGAGAGGAGAAAAATAAAAAAGAAAGACAACAAACTAATCAAGAACAAAAACAGAAGAGAGAGGGAGAGGAGAGGAAAATGAAAGAAGAGAGCGGAGAAAAAAAAATAGTCATAGAGATAAAAAAAAATAAATATAAAAAATTTTAAATTTTTATTTTTTTTGTAGAATTTAAAATTTTACAACTTTAAATAATTGAAATACCTTTACAAATTACTATAATTTTAATTTTTTATTAAATTTTTTATCCAAACAATATATTTTATCACGAAACATTTTAAATTTCCTATAATAATAAATTACCTCTTAAAATTCTTCATTTAAACAAAAGATAAAAGTACCCGACTTGCTGTGAATTTATTAAAAAAAAATTAATGTGATAATGCTGCATTTTCGTTTTCTTCCAGCTTGATTGGATCTGTTCAGTAACCGATGAGTGTAGATTCAATCAAGATAAGGTGAAAGAATCGTATTACCTGAATGGTTTTGCCAACAGTTAGAGGGGTGGCTTCAGCATAGACCAAGTCACCGATCACAGCACTTTTCAAATGGTTGATGCTTAGCTGAATCCCAGCCACTCTTTGGTAACCACAAGCCACGTGGGCTCCTATGCTTGCCAGAGACTCTGCCATCAATGCCGATACCCCTCCGTGCAACACCTTGAATGGCTTCACCATGTACAATTAAAACCAACCAATTCCCATCACTTGTTTGTGAGAAAAAAGAAAAAAAAAATCACAAATAAATTTAAGAGAAACCTAGAAGTCTTACTCAGCTCGAACATGATTGTTTACCAAAAAGTTAAAGAGAAACCAAAGCAGATAATAGAAAGTGTGTGTGTGGCAGTTTGGAGTTAAAAGGAAACCTGGCAGCACTTTTGGGTAACAGTGAGATGGCCAGACACCCTTTGTGGAGACAAGTCTTGAATCTCAAAGCCAATTGAATGAAGGGGGACATCTACTTCAGCAGTCTTGGATGATGGTGGTGGCTGGTTTTCCATTTATCAACAAAATTGGATGAAATGGGTTTGCTTCTAACTATGATGGATTGGGATTGGGAGGGCTTTGGTTTTATAAAACTGAACTGAAGATGAATGCCTGAGTGCGGTTGATGGGTAGGTGAGTTGTTGTTCACTGTGGTAGGCAAGGTCAAGAAGTCAGTTTTTGACATTTTGTGGAGCACCTTAAGTATTATTAATAAAATATTACTAATTTATATACAATGATTATTAGAATACTATTTATCGATTTAATATCGTTTTTATCTTTCTAAAAATCTCTATTGTCATGGCTGAGTGTTAGGTGAATGAGCAATTATTGTAATGCTTAAATATATCTTTATTTCTTATTTAATGTATTAAATGTCTTTTCATTGATTTAATATCTGGTTTCAACTTACATTCTAACAGTTTGACAAGACATCTGTAAACCACAAAGTTATGAAAGAAATTGACAATATATTGAGTTTTTGTTTCTTAAAATTTGAATATATTAGACACGCTTATAGTTGTTATGCTTGAACTTTTTGTAATTTGAAATATTAATTATTACGGTCCTCTTGATAATATATCTTTAAATTATTACGGTCCTCTTGATAATTGTTATGCTTAAACTTTTTGTTATTTGAAATATTAATTATAGTTTTGTAAAATTTAAATTTAAATGCGTTTCTTATTTCTATAAAAAGTACTTAATCCTACAATTATTATAGACCCATTAAATATTCATACCATTCAATAATAAATTAAAAATTTGTTTGATATCTATACTTAATCCATTTAAATTATTTTAAAATCTTATTTATCTAAAAAAATTAAGCTTCAAATTATCTTAAAATCTTTTAAGTTTAAAAGATCAATCTATTTAAATAAGTATAAATAATATGATTATCCATCTAAAGTCAAGTGTTACCTTTATAATTATCCCTAACATATGATTAGAGATAAAAATAGGTATGACTTGTCTTAACCTTTGTCAATTTAATAAATGTGTTAAATCAAAATATTTTGAATTTTTATCTAAAAAATTAAATTTTAAGCCATCTTAAAAGTCTTAGTTTTACGTTAAAAGATTGATTGATTTAAATAAATATAAATAATATAATAATAAGGTAATTTTATTACTATTATTATTATTATATATTATCATTATATATTCAACAGGAATGAAAAAAATAAAAATAAAAGGCTATTTTTTATACGTGAATTAATATACGGCTTAGAAAGAAACTAAATAGAATAAAATCCAAAAACCTTGTGCAATTTTTGCTTATTTAGTGAGAGGCAATTGTAAATAGGACAATCAATATATATAATAACAACTAAAGTAGAGGTCACTCGATCTCATTGGCTTCACATCTTATGAAAGACAACAATAAGTAACAACTCTTGTGATTATACTTACGTATGTATTAGCATTGCAGATTTAAACTTAAGAGATCCAATAAATTTATTGTAACATCTTCTAGATATGTTCAACATAATATTTTTGTCCATGAACATCATTTCATAGAAAAGAATATCAAGTTATCAACGTTTATACATTTTTAATGTATTTCAATTTTTATTTTTATCTTGAATGTCTCCTCATTATAAATTTTTATATGAAAATGAATGTCCAACCCTATGTTGCACGGACTAACAATACTAATTTTTCAAAAAGTAAATCCATCTTTTTGATTATGAAATACATAAGCATTGTTACTTTAGTTTTTTTTTTTAAAAAAAAGAACTTTTAACATTAATTTATTTTTTAATTATACAAAGTGTCATTAAATTAGTTATTTTTATTTGACTAAGAGAAATGAGCATAATGAAATTCTAATTTAAAAACACATTTCTAGTGGATAATTTATAGACTAATTTGATTAGTCAAGCTAATATAACAAAAACCAAAAATTTCAAAACTTAAGTAATATCATTTGCTTCATTGGAACCCACTAGGGTCAGTTTAGTGGTGAAAAATTAGGATAGTATACATGAAATCATAAGTTCTAACCTCAATGCGATCATTGGACAAATAAAAAAAAAATTATTTGCTTCATTGGTGTAATACATGTGCTAATATGATTATATAACTATATCTCTAGTTGAGAGTATAACATAATATTCTAATATCACCTACTTTTAAATTATTTATTGTACAAGAATCCATAAAATAACATATTATTCATGATAAATCTAACTGACACAATATGATCTATCAATTCATCCTCACATTCAATTTAAAATCACATATGATATGATTCAGGAATAAATCAAGTTGGATTTTTAAATTTTGTGCAAGAACAAATAAAAGAAAAGAAAAGTTAGAAAAGATAATAAGATGACCAAGAATGGCACCACACTCAAAAAAAATGATAAGCCTTGTATAGAATTTCCATAAAGATGTAAGAAACACTTGATAAGATCAAGTAAATGGTTCACCCAAAGAATCCTAAGAGGAGCAAAGCTCTCAATATACTAAATTTAATCTTTCATTCAATTGTTCTTTGAGTACCTTAGCTTGCCCTATATATAGCAAAGGTAGAATTTCCTAGAGTCTAAATAAAAGAAAAGAAGGAAATATAATCTTAATTAATGCTATGGATATTTTCCATTATCCCTAATTAATATAATTAATTAATGATATGAATATATCAAATAGAAACCCTAAAATGGCTTGGACAACTCAATGATTCATACTACACAAAATACAAACAAGTCAAAGCAAATTACAAGCCCAAATACATCGAAACAAGGTCCTAATTAGATACAAGCTCAAACATGCCTAACTCCCAAAAGATGCACCTAAAGACTAGGCCTAAGTGAAGCCTTTTATCACTTGGATTAATTGAACCAACTTGGGTTCTTCTTCTTCTTCCATTTTGGGCTTTAGCTTGTATGTGTTGATTACCTCTAAATGCTCCTTAGATCTTTTTACTCTTCCCCTCATAGGTTCTCCTAGCCCAATCATAGGCTCTCCCCTTTAGCTCTTCTCTTCTTAAGTCATCTTGGTCCTTCATCTTAGCTCCTCCTTTTCTTGTTGAAGACCTTCCTTGATCTTCATCAATATGTTTCAAGAAGTCAAATAATTCTTCAAAAAATAAGGCTTGTAAGAAATTTTTGAAAAAAAATAAAGAATGGGAGAAAACAATAACAACTTGCACATAAATATTTACATTCATAGTTTTTAAAAAAGAAGATTTATCCATAAGTATATTACAATTTACTAAATATGTACAATAGCCACTAGGAAATGTACAAACATATCAAAACAATATACAACAACTCTCAAAATAAATATTCCCTTAACCATAATCCTCAAAATTAATGAAAGCCATCACATTCTAAACTAACCACCACTACTAGTCAAAGAGGTTTAAGGACAATATCCATTAATTTCTTGATTGGTAGTGAGATCATCCTTCAGGTCAAGTTCTAAACTCAAGCTAATAGTCAACTCCCTCGCGACAATGTATTAGGGCCTTTTCTTACAAACTATATACCTCTACGAATAATCCTCTGCCCTCACTAGGGGCAGGTGAAGAATCTTATTATAAAGAAAGAGGCTTCACGTTGACAGTCCATAAGAGACTGTCACATGTGATGTAGAGAAAGGCAAAAAGCAACTCTAAACCTACCCAAAGCTTGGGTTTAAGGACTAATGGTGGCTTAATAAAAAATAGAGGGAGAGAGAGAGAGAAAAAAAAAAGAGAAACATTGCCCCATACAACAATGAAGATTGAAGGGATATATTGTCATGAAATTGGATCTCAATCACTATGAGATAAAGGTGATTTGTTGCCATCTAATCCATTGATTATATTTAGGCAAACAACATATATTAAGGAGGTAACTCTTTTAAGTTTGAGAAATAGATGGTAGAATAACATGAAGGTTCCCGAGAACTAAAAGTAATTTAATTAACAATTCAATAATTTAATAGTAGTTTATTCAAAATTAAATAGTCAATAATGATAAATATGTATGAGAATGAATGCATACTACTTGACACATCTCCATCGAAAGTAGTTCAACAACGAAGTAACAAGACTAGGAGGTTGTATTTCATGTATTAGAATTCCTAATCATAAGCCTGCCTCACTTAGATGGGTACTAATCATTGTGAAAGTACTCTACATTGATCATGATAAACTATAGTTGTTCATCAAGATTGTTAGTGCTTTTAATCGCTTTGATCATAATACTTGCACACATTTCCCAACTTCTTGTGAGGTATCGCACACTAGACGTTCTCAAGGTCTTTGTGACCTTTGCTACAAAATTTTCACCCAGCATTGGGCATAACTAATTCTTGGGTCATCATCCAATTACACGATGCAGATGCATGGATGATCAAATATAACTTATATCATTCAACTAAATAACTAAGATGGACCCACTTGTAACTGATTTCAAGATGTTACATCTTTTGGCTCACAATCTTTCAATAAGGCTCCTATCACTTTTCAATGACTCTTAATCTTCTCTCACTCACTTGTTTTATCATTCTTCAACTATAGTCGACAATTAACTAGCTAGGATGCCCTCTCACATTCTAAGCACGTTCTTAAATCCTTTTTCTTTTGGACTTCTTACTTTCCAAACAATTTTGCTTGACCACCCTCGTATCCCTACATCTCTTATCTAAATTATTATTTTGTTAACCTTGTGATATAAAAGTTCATGTTATGATGTTATTGTTTGTCACGATAAGTTCCTAATTTTCTTATAACATGTTTGGTTGCCCATCAAAAGGAAATGATGCATGTTGGATTGAAGCTAGTATAACTAGCTTTTGCGTCCTTTTTACAAATTTGACGCAAAAATCCTCTATTACGTGCATTTTGGATGGGTATCCATAGTCTAATCAAAAAGTTCTTGTATTATTCATATCCTTCAGATCATTTAATTAGTGATTGTACATAGAATCTCTAAGTTTCTAAGTGCTTCATGAATTCCTCTCCTTTCCAAGCGTCTTAATTTCCAATTAAATTATTTAAATTATTCTTTGTATATTGATTTGTCTGGCTTTCATTTTCTATGGTCACTAACAATTTTTATCTTGCGAAACAGTTAAAATTAAACTAAAATTTTAAAATGAAACCTATCAATCTATGTATACTCAAATTTTCTACTAACTTGGATAAACAAGTCCTTATCAATTTGAAATGAGAAGCTATTTCTATGATCTAAGATTTTTTATTTGGAATATCTAAGAGGATTCTTAATAAAATTTAAGTATTTACCTTCACATCTCTAAACTCCTAAATGTTTCTTTCACTTATATATTTCTGGTTGTCTAATTATTTTAAAAAGAGTTGATTATTCAATTGATCTTGACCCTCCCATTCTAAATTTTTGTTCAATCCTTTCACCTTTTTAATTATACTAATCTGAAAATTTGGATTACCTTACTGGGGCTGTACACAGTTTTCCATTAACCCAAAACTGTGTTCTAATTATAATTATGTAATGCACCTAATCATTATAATTAGCAAATTTCACTTCAATCCAGTAGGATTTGGTGCAGCTTCTTGGACTCTAAAATCGTGACATAGCCCAACTCAAAGAAACATGATCCAATATGGCAATATCAGAGGCTCATCATTGTGGCAGCACACCCACTATATTATAAAGCCCATCATAATAACAATAATTTGGTTCTCATATTCCCGATTCCACTGTAGCCCAAATCATTCAAAAGATAACACATACATCAACATAAAGCTTCAGTCATTATTCGCAACACAATAAAACTTAGACAGTAAACTTCTCAATTACATCCACGTCATTCAGCAACCATCCATCATCCAAAATCAACAATAAACTAACATCTCTATTGAATCAAAATTTAATCAAAATTTCATTACGTCCTCAAAATCATCAAACAGAGAACCTCCATGGTTCTGCAGGAATCCCAAACAAAGCTCCCTCCCCACCTTAATTGGTTTCGAATAATTCTTTCCTCCATCAAGTGATTTCTCTCACGCTTCTCCACTATCAGAACACCAAAATAATGTCAATTAGCTTCATTAGCAAAACGAAACATAACTTCATTAATTTGTTTGCATTAGAATAAATTAATGATGTGTTTGATTCGAGAATTATTTTATTTTATTATAAATATATTTTATTTATTATTTTTACTATTTTTATACTACCGCTTTAATAAAATAAAATAAAATGGCATACATATAATTAAAAAATAAAAAAAATAAAAGAACTTTTTTTCAAAACAAACAAACTTGGGCCTGTTTGGGTGGTTGTGGGTTTTAAATTTGTTTTCAAATATATTTTTTAAAACAAAATGTATTTGGCTGAAATAGAGCTAAAAATGTTTTTAACTCAGTTTTAAAAGATTTTTACATTCATTTTCAAAATAAAAAAAAATTGTAAATTTGGTTTTTACTTTTAAAAAACACATTCTCACTATATTTGACATGATAGTTATAACACCCCAATGTTTTCCATTAATTAATATGTATTATTATTAGTATAAATTTAAACATGGTGTAATGATGAGACGTAATGTATTGTGAGGTATAGCAGCACATAAACACATTTATACTTTGAGTTTAATAGTCATACATTGTCAGTATAAAAACCTTTACACTGTCAACCAATCAGAAATTACTGTTAGTATGATTTTTAAGGTATTTACCATACATGATGGTTTGTGATTACATGACAATGTAAAACTGCTTTGCACTGTCAGTGCATAACCTATTTTCTCTTATAATTTACCTTCGAGATTTATGTTTTATCTTTCATACTCAAAAAAAAAAATTATGTTTTCTTATTGTATGTTATTTACCAGATGAGAAGATTAAAAATGTTAACAAGACTAAGATCCAAATCTTGATTGGAATTGCCTAGTTTGGAGGTCACATACCTTTTCATTTTATTATAAACTGAATTACAATTGCAAAATATTAGATAGTTAGGATATTGCTTTTGGATTCTGTTTTTTAGGACAAGTGCATTAATGTTTATTATTGAATAGATGAACGCAATGTTATGGACTTTTAGATGAATGAAAAATTCTTACCACTTATTTGAATTTCTTTTAACTATGAAGCATTGTTTATAATAATTTACAATCATGTGACCAGGTTGCCACAAAGCAAAAGAGACAAAAGAAAAATGAAAAGAAAGAAAGTACAAATGCTGCAAGAATCGCTTTATACATGCCAAAAGAAGGGGTAAGATGAACAAGATATTTTATTTTATTTGATAAAAGCAAGATATTTTTGTTCTTTACTTGCTCAATCAAACTTAACCTAAAGAATTATTACATTAGGTTCACGAGAGATCAGAGCAACCACCTGAATCACTCATTTTGTCCACCGCACTTTTAGGAATGCAAGTGAAGTCAGTCAGGGTCTCCTACTCTCCTTTTTATTACGCACTTGCAGCATCACCTTTCTCACTCATTCATTCATCAATAACTAAAGTACAAGGCCACATTCAACAATCTTTTTTTACCATTTATCTTTCTCAACAGAGCAAGTATTCCATTTGCTGAGGCATAGCATAAATTAAGCCAGCACATCATCTGCAAATGCTTGCCACATATATAAATCAAATTAAATATTTATATAGAAGGGGCTAAATCATCTTCTATTTAGCCCACAACACTAACCATCTACAATACTCAACTATAGCTTGGTTCTTTTAGCTGTAATCTTGAGACAATATTACTAAACATTATTGAAAGGACACTCAATGAAGGGTTGGTTAGTAGTTGAACTGCCTTCCAGTGTAGGTTTGTCCAAAGGACCAACTAGCTGGGGCAACATTGTATGAGGCTACATTGTGTCCATTACTGGTGGTGACCACAAAGGAAAGGCTCTGCCCATTCAAGTAGGAATTGCTTTGCCAGTTTTGCCCCCAGTTTCTTGACATGGCTCGCCATCTAGTTCTTGAACCTTTGATGGACACAGCATGCACATCACCAGCACCTCCAACATTGGTGACAAGGACTAAATTGAAGTAAGAGTGGCCATTGATGGTGAACCTGATTCCACCCTTTCTCCTGCACCTCACCCTTCAAAATCCATGAACAAACAAGTGTTAGCTTCAAGGCCAAAGGAGTAGTAAAATGAGTATCAAGGTTTTAAATTGCAGTCGTGGTCACAGTTTCATCGTGATCATATCCTTGACATTGCGAGAAATTGTGGACAAATGCAACCACAATTATGGTAACAGTGAGTAAAAAAACCTTGATGTTGCGGCTGAAATTGCAGTCGCAGACAATTTTTTAAAACCTTGATGACCATATGGTAAAGAAAAATGAGAATGAAGTTAGTTACCTTTGGTAAACTACAGGCACAATCCCAGCCCTATATTGAGCAATGTGCTGGAAAACAGGTTGAGACAGATCAAAGTGGTGGTTGGGAGGGTCACACCAACCACCAGGTGGACAGAAATTTGTGGCAGTGACTATGATGGAGCCAGGAAGGCACCATTGTGGGTCATTCACACATTTAATTTCAAAGCATGCACCACAGCTCAAGCCATTGTTGAACAGTGCAGTGCTTAGTGCTGTTGTATCAGTTCCATAACCTTGGCTATACAGATTTCCATAACCACAAGCCCCACCTGCAATTTGAGATATGTACATGTTACCAAGCAAGTAAAGAAGCGAAAGTACACTCATGGTAAAAACAATGTGAGTTACATTTGTGCAGGCATACATACCCATTGTCCCAGAAGCATCACCTCCTCCATAGAAAGTGGCATGTGCATTGGTCCAACCCCCACCATACCCCTTCACATGTGACACCATGTAGAAAAGTCCCAGAAGAAATCCAAGAAGAGCCATTTTCCTACATAAATTCAGCATTTGAGTATAAACAAGTCAGCAATGTGTAGATTGTGTGATAAATTCTGATTAGCTAGCTGCAGAACTAGAGCAGTTACTTAACACTCTATAAAGTGAAAGAAAACAGAAAAAGAGAGTGAAAGAGAAGAGAATCAAATAGAAGAAGCTGAACCTTGAAAGGAGTTGTTTGTGGAAATGGAGGGGGAAATTGGAAAGGAATAAATAGAGGTAAGTCAACATCAACCTGACAGACAGATAGACACATTTGAGCTGTTGGGACCATGCAAATGCTGAAAACTGTGAGAGAGCAAGGGATCTAGGGAATCTGGTTTATGGAAAACTATGCTTTTTTAACGGGAATGTGAAAGCAGTTTCTTACAATTAAAATGGAATTGGAGTTCACTGTGAGTCTTTAAGTTTAAGATATCCTTATAATTGTCCACAAAGGCACAAACTAAGTAACAAAATTGCCTGCAAGAAAAAGACAAATGTTGTACTGCAGTAAAATTAGTCCAAATAAGTCACCATCTGTTGGGGAAAAAAAAATTACCTTACTTCCGAAGCCCTTTTTTCTTTTACCCGTAACTTTTTGGACATGAGAGAATGTTTTCAAAATCTTTCTTGTGGAAAATGACACACCCTTTTGAAAAATTGTAAACGTCTTGCTAAAAAAGGTCCACCCAGCATTCACCCGCACAGTTAATCACTTTTAAAGCACAATTAGTTACCATTAGACATTTTAACAACCTCATGGCACTATTAATCACTTGAGGCATATTTAACCATTAATGCCCCAAGTACATAGTAATCACATTCATTTACTCTTAATCACTTGTGAGCTAAAGTTAATCATCATTAGATATTTCAATAACCTCATTACACTATTAATTACTTGGGAGACATTTAACCACTTGTGAGACATATTTAACCATTAGTATCACAAGTAAAGGTCAATAATTGTATACAATCGTGCTCATTTAGTATTAACTACTTAAAAAGTAAAGTTAACCATATTTACACATATCGTTAACCATGTGTAACGGGTGGACACTGGGTAGAGTATTTCAGCAGTATGTTAATCAAAACTCCACCCCATTTCAGAAGAAATGTTTACATCATCTGAGAATAAATGCTTAAATCTAATTAAACTACAACACCTGAGGTCGAAACTGAATATGTGCTGTCAAATTAATTCTGTAATACCTTATAACAGAATTCAAGCCATTATTAAAGGCACTCGTTAGTTACTACTATGAGATTACATAAGAAAAATTCTCTTAATTTACTCTTCTTTTGGATTAAAATATGTGTATGACTAGTTGCATGGTAATAAATGTCACCCAAAATGCCAATCAAGAAGTCGTGGTAACGATTTGATTACGACTATTTATTGGATAACAACAAAGATAGCGTTCTTGTGAGTGGCATTTATACATTGAATGTGAGGAGGGCCGTTTGTCAACTTTAAATTGCAATATGACAAAGTCACACAAACAGTATATTTCTTTTTACTTCTCCTATCCTCAGTTACCAATGTAGGATTCTAACTTCAATCCCTCAATTTCAGCCTTTCATTCGTTTAGATTCAATGATTTTTTTTTCCCCTTTATCATCAAGCAATTAATTAAGGTGCAATAAATAACTTATAGTACTGTATGCATCCATTGCTCACTGGTTCAGTAGTTCATATGGTACAATCAATAGATATTTATTTCATCATAATCTTTTTCAAAGATAACAAAATCCGTATTGTATGTACCTATAACTCTGTTCAATGGCGTAATAGAAAAGGTTACTTATCTAGAATCTGCAAAGACGTGTATGTTTGGCTGGCATGCATGCAAAGTTGCTTAGACATTAAATACAAACATGTGAAATTTATTCATATCTGCAGACACAAGTACCTACTTAATTATTATGCTCATGACACACCTCATAAACATTAAGCCAACAAAAAACGATGTTGAGTATAAGTAGTTAGCTCGTGTTTATGTCATGTATAGAAATGTCGTGTGAGTCTCAAATGCCAGGTTACCCAAAGCAATGGTTAACTAACTTTATACCATTTTAGATGTATATTTGTATAAGATGCTAAATAACCAAAGGAAAATTTTAGCTTGACCATTGTGATTCGTTCATTTCGTCGGCAGAGGTGTGTGCATTCTATCACATTTGAAGTGGGGTATAGCTCATACAATCTTGCTATTTTTTCACATGGGAGGACAAAGCCACCTAGCCCTACCACACAGCCTCAACTTTATAGGATCTTTCTGACGTTTCTACGTGCATTTTGGGGACGCATGGTCTCTCGGAAATTTGCATATACTTAGTGATAGTCCTTTAAATTTTCATAAATATATTGAGAGAGGAAATCTCATTTTGCCATATTAAAAAAAAAACATAAACTTAGGCTGGTTTGGTTTTAAAAGAAAAAAAGTTATATTTTTTGGTTCACTATAATTAAAAAAAGTTTCAATATATTTGTTGATTCTTGCAAATATAGCGAATTTTAGTTTTAATCTTTGTAATTTTTTTGGTCAATTTTAGTTCTCATAAATTTTAAAAGTTTTAAAAATGGTTCCTCTAATGATGAGATGTACATTTATACATGTCGTGTTACGTGTCATTTTAGAGCGGCTGCTAATTTAATATGTCTAGACATACGTCACATCATGATAATATATAGGGATCATTTAAAAAACTTATGAAGATCAAAATCAATAAAAAAGTACAAAGATTAAAACAAAAATTTATAAAATTCACAAAGATTAAAACATTTAAACCTTAAAAATGTCACTTACTTTTTATTTTCCAAAATTTATACTAGAGATGACAAAAGCAACATTTTTTTATTTTTATCATTTTATAGATCTTTAAAAATAAAAATAAAGTAAGGAAAATTTGACATTTTTTATAATTATGAATAAAAACCCCTTCACAATTAGCAGGCCCAGTAAATTAGATTTGAATTATGTATGTTCTGTTCATTAATATCCGTATGTTGTTTCTGGTTCATTTCACTTTTATCTTTCACATCAAGACCAATAACAAGTTAGAACAAGTTAAGGCCCATAATTGCATGTATAGAAGTATAGAACTTAGCTCGCATTCCATATCATTGCAACTTAGACCACCATTTGTCCCCTCTGGAGTATATAGTAACGATCCAATAACTTCCCTATACGTGTCATAGACTTTGATCATGTTTGTAAAATTTCAACAGTATAGTGAGTTGGATTTGTTACCATTTATATTTGAGTTTAATAATCATGCATCGATAGTTTTATACTGTCATTCAATTAAAAATAATTATTTATTGTAAATTTATTGACTTTTATAATAAATATTTTAAAAGTCATATTAATGATAATTTTTGATTAAATAATAGTGTAAGCTTTTTTACAATAATAGTACATGACTATTAAACTCTTTATATTTATATATAATACAATTCGGCGGGGCTCAGTGTCGGTTCAAGTCATTAAGTGAAGAATCCGTGTAGCTAGCTGTGAAAGGACACTGCTAATAACGTGAACTTTTGGTAATCGGTATTTAGAGCATGTGGAAGACTTTAAATCACTGCTTACTAATTTATATAGATCCTAATTAATAAGCGTTCCCATTTATGCAGACACACACAACTTTAGACGTGTATTTTACATGACTTTTTATTGTTATTATTGTTATGCCTTTCGATTGTCCCACAAATAGGAAGATTCAATAGTAGGTTCCTGTAAAATTATGTTTGTGCTTTCATTATTGTTATGGTCTCATTACCTCGTCTAAGCTTCTTGACTTTGGGTCAGTACAATCTATTCATATTTCATGAATCAAGTGCCAACAAAAAAAAAAATCTATTCCTACGTACGTAATTGGATGGATCTAAACGTTGTTAATTTTGGGTCAGTACATGTTTACTGAACGACATAGGTCACCCATATCATTGATTTGAAATAAGGGAATCACAAAAAGAGTTTAATGACTATACATTATCAATGTAAAAACTTTTACACTATCAACTAATAAAAAATTACTGTTGGTATAATTTTTAAGATAATTATTGTAAAAGTCAACAAATTTACTTTCACCTCTTAATTATTCATAAATTTTGTTGAATAAACGACATAATTATGAAATTACCACTTAATTTGTTTACTTGAGTGAACAGAAGGGCAGAAGGCCTAAAAATTGGAACTACAATTCAATGCAGCCCCTTCTTTATCTAGTCTTAAATCAGTCAGAGACAAACCTAACAGGTGCAAGAAGGATATGTTGCTGCAGGTTTATTGAGACTTCAGAGTATGTAATAACATGTGACAAAGGTTTAATGAAATATCCATCCATACCGTTACCTTCTATACAAGTCACATTTCGTTCAGGTAATTTTGATTCATCTTTTGTAAAGTGTTCATCTTCATCATTAGCCATTAATTGCTAGTTACTTTTGGCAAGACATGAACACAATCTCTTTGCAAACACGTGAGAAGATAGTATTTTTACACTAGGGATGAGCTTTTTTAAAATCTTTCTAGGCTAATTTATCTGACACCCGTGACAGGGAAAGTGCAGGGAGTTCCTTTTTGCTTCCCATTCTTGTTCTCCATCCCCATCTATCTTGGGGTAAATTTTTCCCTTTCTCTACACCCCCAACATTGGCCGCGATTTTGAAATAATAATAGAGAAAATAAGTTATGCACCGACAGTATAAAGTAGTTTTACACTGTCATTTAATCACAAACCATCATTTATTGTAAATTTGTTGACTTTTATAATAAATATTTTAAAATTCATACCAACGGAGAATTCCAATTGATTAACAATGTAAAACTTTTTATATTGACAGTGCATGATCATTAAACTCATAATAATAATAATTCATAACTATAGTAAATAGGATATTCTCTTTTGGTCTCCATTTTTTTATTAGACTACTATACCTTTTAATTATTCTCTAAAGTATTTACTATTTTATCCTTAAGACTACTTTTTAAACTATCCACTACACCTTCTTTTTCCTTTATTTTATTTTTATTTTTTAGAAATGAAAAGAGGTGCCTCTCTTTCTCCTAATAATAATAATAAAATTATCATAAAATTTTAAAAAATGGAAGTATTTAACATAACAAAAATAAATTATAAAATAACAAATTAATATACTGAATTATATTTAGAAAAATAAAAATACATGCGTATATTAATTAATTAAAAAAAAAAAGCAAATAAGACTTAGATGAGTTAGATCTTATAAAATCTAGTTTAACTCGGCCTATTTTCATCCTTATTGAGACCCCACTTACAGCAATAGATCTAGTTTTCATATCCAAGTTTTCCATCCGAAGTTCCGAACATATGACACATAATTAATCAGCTCAAATTCATTTGAAATTAATGTTATTATTTTCCACCGATGTATGTACACATTAGTAAAATCTCGAATCTAACGTTGTCATTGCCGTTCCTTTCAGAAGTGTCAACACTGAAGGGTGCAAACTACGCGTACGGGTTTTGCTTCTTCTTCTTTTTTTATTAAACGGGTTTTGCTTTGTTGTGGAGACGGTATTACCATGAGAGACTTTAGCACTTTGGAGTAGTCCCTCTCCACATTTAAAACGATTATTTTTTTATTTTTTATTTTATAAAGATTTAAAACCATTATTTAAAGACAACGACAGTGCACCGTCATAATTGAACATGACCCATAATAAAAACATAGGGTTGTGGACAACAACCCTCACATAGCTTCTTCTATAGGCGCGCACATGCGTTTGTGTTGTCTCGTGTTGTGTGTGGCAAGTCAAAAGCTATTGCAACATAAAGTAACATTCTTTTCTTGCAACTTTTCACTTCGTTTTTATTTGTGTACAATCAACCACATTCTTATGATAAATTCGATTCATTCATTAAGATCTACTAGCAAAGAGCAATGGTTATCATATATCTCACTCTCTTACATCTTATTTCACCTCTTTTTTTTTTTCTCTTTCTAAATTTTTTAACATAACAAATATTATATCTATCATTTTTTTTATTATTATTTTTTCTTTATCTCTCTCCTTTCTCCATCTCGATCCACCCCAAAATGGGGTGGACGATGATCGTTTTCTTCCACTAGGAAATCATACACGTGTATAGCTTTTAGTCAAAACTTTCTGGTTTTTTCATAATTAAGTACCTGACTTACATAAAGTCCTGAAACCTAATTAATCAGCAAATGCGAAAAAAGAAAAGTGCATTTATTAAAGAAAATAAAAAGAGAGGTCTTTGAAAGTTCACATTTGTTAATTGTGTGTTAGTGCATGCTCAATTTCAGGCAACTTTAGGTTATCTTTCAAATCATTGACAGCTGGAGACTTTCCGGTACCAAATGGACTGTAAGTTGCTGGCTGCAGCAACTGGAAACTGATTGATGTTAATTTTGGCCTCCCCTAGCATAGCACATAACGTGGAAGCCCAGAGAAGAGGGCTGGTGAACAGTTTGATGCAGGGACGGATTGACTTTAGCACTTGGGGGCCTTGCTTTGCCCCCCTAACGTTTTCTAATTTTAAAATTTTAAATATATATATATATATATATTAGGATAATTATTTGATGAGATCTGATTTTGGAGATTATAATATTTATGTGTCATTTATCTCTTTTTTATTTTTTGACAAAATATTTCATTCTTTTTTTTAATTTTTATTGCAAAGATAATGACATTTTCTTTTTTTTTAGAAGTATTTTAGTATTATCTTCTTCTTTTTTTTAACGGTGTTTTACTTTTACAATTCATTTTTGTTATTTTAAATGTTATAAATTATTACATTTGCAATCAAATGACTTTATCAATCTTCTATTTATGTTGATTTGGTTATAATTGATTTGAAAATTAAAGATTATTTATCAACCTTTGTCAATGAGGGAAGCTTATGAGCACTATATAAGGGGTTGACACTTGACAATTTGAGCTTTGAGATACACCTGATAAATATTCTCTCTTCCAATCACATTCTTTTTATATGCACTTTATTTTTCTCATTTTGTCTCTGTTCTTTTGAGCTTTGTTTGTAAAGCTTCAACATAATAGCCTTGAATGCACGAGTCTAAACACATCTATATGTAAATCTTGGGAAAACAAACTGGATACCAAGTTACACCGTAGATCTACCAAAATTTGCTTTTAGGGTAATGGTCATTGTCGCGATACAATATTCTTCTTCTCTTACTTTCCAACAATCTAAAAATAATTTTTCTTCCATGATTGTTGACTCTATATATATATATATATATATAGATAGATAGATTATCAACTAACATTATTCATTCTAATTTAGTAGATTTTTGGAACATAGTTAATAAGATATTTTCTTAAAAATTTATAGTTAACATAAATATCAATTTTTTTATTTTGAATATGTTAAAATAATGCTTGTTATACTGATTTTTGTTTAAAAAATATTTATTTTGATAAAAAAAATTACTGGAGATTAGTGTCAATTCAAAATTATAGATAACTTTTATGACATGCTGGAGAGATGTTTTGATAGATTATTAATATAATTGATGTTTTATAATATATAATTATAAATATTTTATGAAATTTAACGCGTATATATGTGTTAGATAAATTTTAATCTTTATAATTGATCCCCTTTCATCTAAATTTGGCTCTGTTCCTGATTTGATGAGAATTATCTTTCAATTATATCCACAAATTAGATTCTTATTTTGGTTTTTTCTTTTTTTCTTTCCTAAAAAAAAATTGTCAGGTTAATTGAAAATGTGACCCTATAATACACATATGTTCGCTCGCCCTCTCGTGTTCCTAAGTGAAGGGACATGCATATGCACATGCATTATCTAAAATGAAATTTATGAAAAATCTATTTAAAAAATTAAAAGTTTGCACTTTATATACATATTTGATATTTCTACCAAAAAAAATACATATTTGAAATGATACCTGATCATATGAACTTTAATTCTTGACATTATTAATTTAAGCTTCACCGCACACAAGATTTGATAAAAAACGAGTTTCAAACTTAATTAAAGGATGCGAAACATGTTCTGTTACCCATGTATGTGTGAGTGACAAAAAGAGAGAATGTGTGAGAAATTAATCTTCATCATTTATGTAAGATCTGATAAATTAAAGTTTCTAGAGAAAGTCGCTTATTTTAAGAGGAAAAAGCATTTCAAAAACTTTGGCTAGAGTTTACAAAACTTGAGACTACTTTGTTTATGCTATATAATCATCCCAATTAAGCCAATCGTTATTGACATTTTAATTGACCTTTCACTGCGTTCTACTAATTGCATATTTGGATACTTATTAAAAGGGAAAATTATTACATGATTCGATCAGAGTCCCACACAATCTCTACATTACATATAATCAAGTTTCATTAACTCTTTTTCATAAATCGAAAAATTCAATTACGTGACACATAAAAATTAGTCAAAACTATATACACAACGTGATCTCAAACTACATAATTTATCGATTAAGAGAGAAAAACCACGTCCATTCTGCTTAAAACAATAGTTATTTGATTCTAACATAACGTGTCGGACCAAACACGCTGTAAGATGACAACCTTCTTATTTTACGTAATCTATATTCTCTTTTCCAACTTTCACCTTCAGTAAAGGGAGACGGTAGATACTTTTATTACACATATTGAATATATGTTTTTGCAATCACGATAATGTGATAATGGAGTCAACTTTAGTGATTCAACCGAATTAATTCCTCGACCCATTGCTACTAGATTTTTTTATTATCAATTTTTACTCTGAGAACGATTTCACTTTAATGTTGAAAAGTAGAAAAAAAAAATCCTCGCAAATAGCGAATTCAACCTAAACAATAGATCAAATAGCAGACGTGACGACGAGCATCCCATTCCCGAGCTCAATACAACACAATACAACCCAGTGAAGAGTCCAAAATTCACGTCGTAGCTACTGTGGTATTTGATTTGTTACTTCTGAAAGTTTTGGACTAATCAATAACCTTGTGCAGAGAAAGATGTTTAACACCTCCATTTTACCCACGTGAATATTCAATGAAAAATAAAAGATTTTAAAAAATAGAAAAGGAACGTAAAGAGAGTAGGGGATTAATATAAACGATTTCGAGCTTTCTTTGCAAGTTAAATTTCATCATTCAAAAAACAAGAATGATGATATGATGAAATTTCCAACCGAACAACAAATTAGTAATATTATAACTCCCACCAAAACCATTTACCTTTCATTCATGTAAAAGTAAAACTGACTTTCTAACCGTAATAATGTTGACCTGGAGGTGAAGCACCACGAGGTATTGCATTAGGCTGAGCCCCAGGCTGAACCAATCCTTGAGAAGGTTGGCTGGTTTGAATGAGGGGGGAGGAACCAGGAACTGAAAGTGGAGCACCACTGGGCTGTAAATTTACGTTGGGTACTGGAACCCCAGGCTGCGCGATTCCCACTGGAGTTGCATTATGAGCAATGGGGCTGCTTTGTGCAAGAGATGAGGAAGCAGCAGGCATAGCTGCTGGCACATACGCTGGCATTCGAGAAACTGCACCAGCTTGAACAGGAAAAGTACCAGGTGCAGATACATAACTGGGTCTGACTGCCTGCAGGGTTGGATCCCATGATGGCACTTGTCCTCCAGGAACTTGAGTCTGAAAAGCAGGGGCACTACCAGGGTACATAGGTGCAGCCTGAGGATTTTGCCAAGCTGTTGCAGGACCTTGTGCTGCAAGCAGACTAGGATCTGGCACTGTATAATCTCTACTTTTGTCACTGTAAGCCTACAACCAAAACATATTATATAATATAATACTAGAATCAGAATTGGGATAATTATTCAACTATCATGAATAAATTACTATAAAAGGTAGGTCAATCAAGTGTCAAGAAGCATACATTTAAGAACCAAATCTCTTTCCGATCAAGTGTCCACATTGCTTCTAAGGATTTCTTTAATTCCCCCCCCTTTTTTCATTTTCCCCCCTCATGAACATTAACTCAAAAACACATATTTTTATACCTTTACATTGAGATCAGTATGACGAGAGTATGATAGATGAAGCTTACAATAGCCACCATCATATATGCAATGCCCCTCTAGAGCTTCTCTAGCAGCTGCTGCCGTTATGACATCTGCAAAAAAATGTCTGTACATGATCAAGAACAAAAATGCTTCATCAAGAAACAGGGGAATAGGGGTAGTAAATCTGCTACGCAGTTCCTTTCCCTGCAATTATATTTAAACATGTGTTGAATATGCCATATGATATGGACCCTAATCTGCAAGACCATAATGCATGAAAGTCTGGAGTGAAAAAAAATTATCAAAAAATCAAATATTAGAAAATTTGAAAAAGCCAAAGGGTGTATAAGAAATCCTTCTTAAATAACAAAATAATACAACTTGAGAAAGAGGATCAAAAAATGACCAGTTTCTGTTCTGTGTCATTAACGGGAGTTCCTCTAAAGTACAATGAGCACATTAGTCCTCGGATAAAAATACAACTTATCTCAAAACCATATTAATGTCCATCTATTAGCAAGAAACATTATCCACGTTCAGCATTGCAGCAGAAGGAAAGCATTTGGTTAATGAAATTAATAAAGAATGAAATATATAACAGAATTAATATGGAACGGTCAAACCACAGAAAGGTAGCATAAAGGGTCCAAGCTATCAATCATAAAATCTGAACACAGGTTCATAAGCACTGTATGCTGAGGAAACTAATGCCCGCCCCCCCCCGGGGAGGTATCACACACATACGGAACCTCCAATGTTTAAGGAAGCAAGCATATAATTTTAGAAATATACAAAAAAAGGGGACACAGTGTACTAGTTCAAGAACTAACAGTTGAATATGATTAATACCAGGGTACTGAATTAGTGCCTGAGTTTGACCATTCTTTTCGAATATAGCAATTTTCTGGACAGAACCAAATGCAGAGAACACCTGTAAAGATAGACCGGTGATGTAGAGTGTAAATCACTTACAAATTTCGAAGTTTTACAGAAAGTACAAATTCTCACCGTGTGGAGGACATCAACAGTAACAGCATACTGCATATTTTCAATGGAAGCCAAAAGCACATTGCTCTCAGGTTCTTTCTTCTTCCCATCAGGGCCTACAGCAGTCTGAAGATTATATGTTCGTTAGCACATACTAAAACATAGTAAAAGCAGAATGTATTAAAACATAAAATACCTGTGCTGCCCCTTCAATAGCAGTATAATTAACAGGAAGCATAGGATTTGTGTAGTCCCTGAGAAATCATGGGAAAAGAAAATTAATACTAAATGTTGACAAAAGACAAATATCAAAAAAAGAAAATTCATAAAATAGAAATTTAGCCGTGCACATTAGGAAAATGTTATGCCTGAATCAAAGATTTAAAAAATAATTGAGTACACTAAACATATATAGAGATCTCTCTAGAGTCTAGAGGCATTGAACCAAAATGATTGGCAAGATTTTCAATCACAAGAGGGATAGACAAGCCTGTTAAATTTATTTAGTATTGAATAGACTGATAGAGGAGATGCTTAGTTCACAATAGATGCTTAGCCTGTGATATACAATTACGGTTCACTAACAATTTCTTGGAGTTTCACTGTCACTATATCAAATTGTTTTAACAAAAATGTTCTCCAAAAAGCAAGTAAAATCAAGAAATTCAATCATAGAGGTCAAAAGATTTGGCAATTACAGACTTTCATTTCTTAATTCTTCCTGACATCTGGATTGTAACCTGATTTAGGAAACAAGAATTCAAATTTGGAGCCTCAAACAAAGGAAAAAAATATTTTTAATATAAAAGATATTTTAGAAAGTAAAACCTGATGGCCAGTCAATCTCAGATGTAAAAACCATTCTGTTTTCAACTGAAGAACTAAATTGGCAAAACTAGAAGCTGTCTCTACAAGACTACAACTATAATTCCGTGGGTAGTGAATACTATTATATGAGGCAGTAGCGCATTGCAAACATCAGAGTTGCCTCCAAAGGCAAAGATGGAAGCCAGATTACATTGACAACTACTACAAAAAATTAGTATTGAATTGTCAACATGTTATATTATAACAAAATCCATTAAAAGAAAAAGCTTGTTCAATACATTTCAATAACATAAGAACAATGATTTCAACAATATTGAAAGAAAATGCATCAAACAGCTGGAAAATGATCAAGAAAATTACTAAGTGGTCATGGCAAGTCAACTGTATCCTGACTACCAAGCTTCAGTAAGCCCTAGATGATAAAAGCACATGTATCAATTAGCAAATTAGAGAACACCACAAAAAAATAACATATAATACCTTTTACAATTTGCCTAAGTTTCTGAAGAAAAACCAATGATAAAAACAACTGAAGAATAATATGTGATAGTTGTCTTTACTGCCATCATTACCTGCTGCGATTTGATTGAAATTTGATATTCAGATCTTTATGTGCTGAGTATGAAATACGCAGGTTACAAGAACCAACATGAGCTGGAAGCAGGTATCTACATGCCAAAGCATAAGTGAATCAGCAAATTTATGACTTATCAGGCTATATAAGCAGAATTAAAGATGAGTTTGAAGAATAAGGAGAAAATACAAAAGCACTACTTGCCTTGGTATGCTTCTTCCATCCAATGCATCCCTAGCTGAAGAAGCAGTCTCAGCATCAGTGAACTGAATCAGAGCCTGCCATGGCATTAAACATTGTCAAAACTTACAATGAGTCAAGGATACCTTGGAGGCAGTGCAATTGATAATAATTTCACTAACCTGGAAGCCTGCAGTCTTTTCAAATGTAGCAATTTTGTGAACAAACCCAAAAGCAGAAAACACCTGAATAAAGAATAAAGAACTAGTTCATACATCATATTGTTTTTACCTTAATCCTTATTCAGCTATTCCTTAAAAGAAAACGTTGGAAGATAATACGTCAGCACACAATCAGAAAAACCATCACAAAAGTTGAGATCACAAGGCAACGTCAAGAAAGAAAATAAGTTCCGAACAAATAAGAAATAAGTGCAGAATGACACCTGTACTTATATGCGTGACCTTAGAAAGGTGTATGACGTACATGACAAATATTCCAAACTGTCTCCAACAAAAGTATCTAAATATGAGAGATCACCATCTGTGATTCAACCGATTTCAGTAAAAAATGACACATGATTTAATCAGGATTCTGGTAACTCTAAATAAAAAGGGGCAAAAGATAAAAGATCATATTATTAAACAAATAAATAAAAGGAAATGTATATTAATAAAAAGTATTAAAACCCAGATTCCTGATCACTCATTCACGAAGAAATCTTTGCCCCTCCCAAAAGGGAAAAGAAAAAGATGTAATAAGAATGAAAGATGCATGAGACTTCAATGCTTCTCAGGAACATCAGATGAAACAAAAATATAAAATAGGATTCAATCAGAAACAATATTTTCACATTTAAAACAATGACATGCAGTAAAATGTCCTGCGATGATCCTGATGGACATACCTTTTTCCTATAGGTAATGTAAATGATGTCTCTGTTTTCAACAGGTTTTCAACGTCCAAATTCAACTAAAGATCTTTCTCCTAATACTAATGCCATTTATTTATCTTTCTAAGGGGCTAATTACCATTCCTTTCAGGGACATAGGTATACAAATTTTAAGAAGACAGACAAAATAGACTACACACATCAATAAAAATAAATAAAAATTACTATACCATTTTTTCTTTACATAAAAACAAATACATATATCAACTTTACAATCTACTTAATTTTTTAAAAAAATTAAAACTTAAATGAATTCATAGTTCAAAAAGTAAAATTCTAAACCAAGAAGAATAAGCCTTTTTGAGAGGGGGGGGGGGAGGTGATATACAAGAATAAATTCAGGACTTGAGAAGTATAAAGATTACATTGTTTGAATTTTTTCAACTATGGAATCCAAACATTGAACTTTTAGTATGTGGTATGTATCCTGTACTGGTACTTATTGGGTACACATGGGAAAGTACCCAATACTGACTTAATGAATAGGTAGCTGATAACACTTAAATACAAGTCAATCCACACAAACACCAAGTTTTGCTGCTAAAGTCTTTGTTTAGCTACTAAAACAAACTGCTACATTTTTCATAATATTCTAACTCCTAAGTTTCAACAAAACCCCATAAAATAGATCAATTCAGCAAAATTGTTTAAAAAGTCTTCAGTATATGAAGAGAAGGGGGGGCAGGGGGGAGGTGATATACAAGAATAAATTCAGGACTTGAGAAGTATAAAGATTACATTGTTTGAATTTTTTCAACTATGGAATCCAAACATTGAACATTTAGTATGTGGTATGTATCCTGTACTGGTACCTATTGGGTACACATGGGAAAGTACCCAATACTGACTTAATGAATAGGTAGCTGATAACACTTAAGTACAAGTCAATCCACACAAAACACCAACTTTTGCTGCTAAAGTATTTGTTTAGCTACTAAAACAAACTGCTACTTTATTCTCTTCATATACTGAAGACTTTTTAAACAATTTTGCTGAATTGATCTATTTTATGGGGTTTTGTTGAAACTTAGGAGTTAGAATATTATGAAAAATGTATTTATCTTATCGTTTAATTACTTTATTGTTTATGATTATATATTTCTAATGAGATATTCTGCCATACCAATACCTTAATTTTCAGAAAAAAACTGTTGTCCACAGTTATGGTACTTGCACCCCTACCCATGCAATTTATTTAGTACAAACCTTGGAAATGGTATCATAACAAAACAAACAAGAATAAAATAGTTTACCATTTCCCATAAAAATTTTAAAATTTTTACTGAAACAGAAATTTATTTTAGCAAAAAAGTTGTTGTCTTGAGAAATTAAAGAACATTTCAAATATTCCATGCTTTTGAATTATATATCCCACCCCACCCTGTTTAAACATTCCAAACTTTCTAAATTGAAAAGGAGGAGGGTGGGGGAACTTACATAATCCAAAAAGTAGACATTTCTGTAAGTTAATGATACACATAAACATATCCTTATGTTACTATCTGATTTTTGCATTATGGGTTTTTATTACCTTTACTTTAAGATTAACCCTTGTTTTATTGGGATCATGACTTTTTTCCCACGTTAAACATTTCATCCATATACAAGCCTTAAAACATGTACACCACGCATCTAACCAAACAAGAAGCTGGCAAAATCACATACAAACAAAAGAGAACCAAAGCAAGGAAATAAAACTCAGTCGCACCTTACCAAGTGGATAACATCAATGCTCACATCCCCAGCTTCCACGCCTTCAATAGTTACCAGCAAGACATTTCCAGGAATATCTCCAGGGCTTTTGTTGTTGACAATTTCATGTCTATTAGAATACTGAATGTAAACAGTTTTACCACGAACCATAGCAGGTTCCGAAGACGAAGCATAATACGAAACCATAGAAATGGCTTGATTTAGATCCGCCTGGTAAAGCATGTATACTCGAGAGTTCAGAAATCAGAGTTGGAAAATCAGAAAAAAGGACCAGGTATCATCAAATATAAGAAAACAAATCCCCAGACACTCGGCAGTCACTTAAAACACTAATCAAGATTCAAGGGTAAGTAATCTAAACTGATGAACAGTAGCAAAACAAAAAGTTTACAATCTAAACATTTTTTATGGCACGGCAAGCTTAATATTCCCAAATCCCAATATATCAAATCTTCAAGCTAAACACAAGAAGAAGGCTTCTTTGACAAGCTGTCTCAAGTCAAAAACAGAATTGAACAGCCACGGTGGTGCATGGAGTAAATTCCAGCAACGGCTCCACCGGATATGTTATGGTTTCTCTGAGGCTACGAAGACCAGACATAAACCGGAAACCCTAATTACAGTTGATACGCCCGCCACGGATATCTGCAAGGGACCGCAATCTCTATGCTAAAAACCTAAAACAGTATCATGGACACAATTTTATTTTATTTTTACTTTATTTGCCTCTCACCAAAATTTCACTCGTTATAAGAACTGTTTTCAGCAAAAACATGTAATGAGTCCCTGCTCTCATGACAGTCATTGATCTAATAAGTTAGCCCATCAGTTAAAAAAAAAAAAAAATGATCAATGGTTTATCAATGTATTTTTTTTTTTCTTCAAAATATAAAATAATCGACGCAATTTTTACAAGAGCAAAACGAGTGAAAAGGGAAAAAAAAAATTAAAAAAGGCCTAATTCAGATGCCCTCAATTTCTCACGAATAAACAAACAATGACTAAAAACCCTAGAAATAAGGAATGATTGAAAACAATAGGAGAGGAGAGAGAAGGGAGTTACGAATTCAACGAAAGCCTGGTTGCGATTGGCGCCAACATTGCACTTGGTGTTGACGATCTTACCGAAGGGTTTGCAGAGCTCTCTGAGCTCCTCCTCGGAGCATTCCCAGGGAAGGTTGCGAAGGTGCAGCACCTTCGACGGGGTTTGGGTGTACCGGAACTGGTGCTGGCTTGAGGTCGACATCTCTTGCAGATTCCGCTACTGGAATCGCGATCGATGATGCTTTCTTGCTTGCTTCGTTAGGGCTCAATTGGAGCGACTGTTTCGTTTGCTTTTCTAGTCAGTGCTCAGATTTTCCTATCACAAAATGTGAGGGACTGGTTTGCGATTGCGATGGCTTATTTATTATTTAATGTGCTTTGGTTAGAGTTTTAGCTAATCTACCTTATATAAATCAAAATTTCTATTTTTTACAAGAGGTATTTTTAACTATTATTTTTTAATGAAAGTATTTTTTAAAAAAAAATTAACCTCTTATATTTTTTAATTTATCATTTTCAGTATTTTTAGTTATAAATTAAATTTTAATATTTTTTAAAATAAATTATCAATAATTAAAATGACATTGTATCATAATATAAATTATATATTATAAATTTATAATGTAATTTATATGTTTAAAAATATTTATTTATTACAAATTTTAATTATAATATAATTTATATTATATATTTATAAGTATTTATTTATTATAAATTTATGTTATATGAAATAAATATTTATTTTGTACAATGCACATATTAAGATACTAATTATACTGTAAATCAATTAGAGTTAGTCTAATGGTCAAGAATAATTTGCACAAATACTAAAAAAAGAGATGTTTTGTGTACCAATAAACAAAAATTTAACTTCTCTATCATAAAAGTCATCATATTTATCTATCCTGTATACATTTCATTATAATTATAATAGATCCAATTCAATTTAACTACAAAAATATTAACCCGTAAGAGATTAACTTAAATAGATCGAATTAAATGCCGTACTACATATTATTGCTCCATGTAAATAGGGATGACAAAAAAGAAATCCATATATTAAAACCTGTAATGGATTAAATTTGGATAGCTAAATGAGTGTTTGAGAGTAAAATAAATATTTTTTACTCTCAAAGAGTGAATCACCAATTTAGCCTTTGAATTTATAATTGGTTAAATTGGTCCCCAAAATTAATAAAATACTAAAATTGTCCTAAAATTGTACATTATCAGTCAATTTAGTTTCTAAAATTGTAATGTAGGGTAAAACTAATCCTTGAGATAAATAAAATTACAAAATAGAATCTTAAATTATAAATTATTGATCGATTTAGTTCCTAAAATTATAATGGTGGGTTAAATTAGTCTTTCAAATTAAAAATACTTAATTATACTTTTTGCCTCTTAACTTTTAAAATTTTACAAATTTTGCACCAAAAGTTTTTCCCACATTTTGATCTAAACTTATATAATTTTGCAAATTTTGTCTTAATGCTAATAAGCCTTTAGAAAATGGTAAAAATGTTAAAGGTGGGACCCTTCCTTTTCAGAACTACTCATTGTTCAGTTTATATAAAAAAAAATTATATATATGATTTCTACATTTTTTAATTATATTTTTAGTTCTCCAAGTGTATGTTTAAATTTATTGTATAAAAAATATTAGAAGCTAAGACGATAAATTTATTTATTAAATATTTTTATTTTAATTATATAAATTTATATATTATACAAATTATTAATTAAATTATAAAAAATATCTATTAGTTAAATTTATAAGATATTGTATAATTATCTTATAAATTTATTTATTAAATATTTTTATTTCTGAATAACTACCCTACAAATAAAAGGATGAAAGAGATATAAATAATTTATAAATAATAAATAATTTTATATAACTAAATAAATAAATTTGTATAATTATAATTAAAATTAAAATATTTAATAAATAAAATTATCATCTTAACTTTTAATCTTTTTCATACAAATACAAACATACACCTAAGGATCAAAAATGCAATTTAACAAATGTAATAATGATATATATACATATATATATATATGTGTGTGTGTGTGTGTGTGTGTGTGTGTGTACATATTATAACAAGCCCAAAGATCATTGAGCGCATGGATCAATTGACGTGTGGTTGTTTCAGCTTAACCAATAGTCTCGAGTTCGAGTTCTAGGTATGTATCCACATTAAATACTCACAGAAAGAGCTTTGTTGCTCATAGTGGTCCTACCTGACTAGAGCAAAATTGTCTCTAGTGGAAGATACCTGTGATTTATACAAAAAAAAAAAAAAGGCAAACAACTTAGTGACTTGGGGTCAATGGTTCAAATCATACCTCTACCATTTTTATCATTTTCTGAAGGCTTAATTGCACTTTATGGCTACCACATCATGGATGGTCAATTAATGTTACGAAAAATTTTGTGAAATTATATAAGTTTACGATTGAAATGCATGAGAAAAAATTTAGGGACATAATTCATGAAATTTTGAAAGTTAGGAGACCAAAAAAATGTAATTAAGCCTTTTTAATTGTAGGGATGAATTTAACCAACCATTACAATTTTAGAGATCATTTTGTCTTTTTGTTTATTTTGGAGACCAATTTTATTGTCCATTACAATTTTAGAAACATTTTTCAATTTTATATTTTTCAAGGATCAATTTAACCGTTCATTACAATTTCAGGAACTAAATTGATTTATAATGTACAATTTCAGGAACTATTTTGTCATTTTATTAATTTTAGAGACTAATTTGACCAACCATTATAATTTCAAGGACTGAATTGGTAGTTTAATATAAATTTTTTGAAAAATGCTAAAACACTTTTTATTATTAACTAAAATTTGTTGAAAATCACAAAATTATGTGAGTCTCACTTCTTATTTAATAAGCTCCGCTAATAATTTTGTAATTTTTAATAAATTTTAACTAATAACAAAGAGTGTGTTGAAAAGTGTGTTACTAATGCTCCTCAATTTTTATTAATAAATAATATATGGACTGACAATATAAATGTTGTTTACACTATTGTCAAATCATAAGCTGGCAGTGCAAATAGATCCACATTATTTAAGTTTGTTGAATTTTATAATAATTATCTTAAAAATTTAAGAATATTTTTTTATTAGTTGGTAATGTAAAAACTTTTATTAATAATGTATGTCTAATCAACTTGATTTTTTTATGTTATTTAATCTTATATACATATGTGTGTGTGTGTATAGGTCAAGATCCGTTGATATTAGGTGTCAAAATTAATCAACTTACATCTTTAATAACTTTTTGTAGAATACAAATTTAACCAGTCTAACCGTTGAATTATGTGATATTATTTTCATGATCATGTGTATCAATTTTTACTTCATTTGAACTTTTCTATATATGTTTTCTAACATTGAATATTTTCATATATTTTAATATCATATTATACGTTAAAATAAAGTGAAGTAATGAACTAGTAAATAATTGGCTTAATTGCACATTTTGCCACCCATCTTTTCATGATTTCATTTTGCCACTCAACTATTTTAATTACACGTTTTGCCACCAAACTTTCAAAATTTCTCATATTTTGCCACCCAATTATTTTAGTTGCACATTTTGCCACTCAACTTTAAAATTTCATGCATTTTGCGACCCCCATTAGTTGACAGATGATATGGCATTTTTTGACCCCTAATGTGACAGGTTAACTGCTTACGTGGCAAGTTAACTGCTAATTGCCACATCAGCAGTCAACTAAGGAGTGGCAAAATGTGCGAAATTTTGAAAGTTAGGTGGCAAAATATGTAATTAAAATAATTGGGTGATAAAATGTGAGAAATTTTGAATGTTGGGTGGCAAAATGTGTAATTAAAATAGCTAGGTGGCAAAATTCGCAAAATCATGAAAGATAGGTGGTAAAATATGCAATTAAGCCTAAATAATTTTGGAATTGTATGAAATTTTGTATACTTAATATAATTAATAATTTTTACACTTACACAAATTAATAATTTTATATAAAATATGAAATTAATCAATCCAACTACTAAATTGAAAGTTCTTATGATGTAAATTAAGTTTATAAAATTTCATACAAATCAAAATTAATTGATACTTTGTCCATTATTTTTTTAACAGATAATATGCTATTTAAAATATAAGCAAATGGCCATTGTTAGATAATATACCAAGAATATTTAATGTGAAATTTGATATACATGATTCTAAAGCTAAAAATGCCCAATTTATCTTATGCTCAAAAATTAAAACTCAAGCCTAATATTTCATCGAGCAGGTTTAGGATGGGCTAATTATAGACTATAGCAGGTCAAGCCAATAAGTCTAGGTTTAGGGGCAAAGTTAGGCCATTTCTTTTGAGGAGACCAAATATAAAAATTAAAATTAAATTATAATTTTAAAATTGATATATTAAATTTAACCAATGACTAAAAGATCCATAATAAATAACCATATATCATGAAAATCAAATTTATATAAATAAAAATACAAGATTATAAACACTATAATGAAAAAAAATATTTAATTTCACATCATATTTCAACTTTTTAAAGCGAAATTAATCATCAAATTTTGTTAAAAACATAATTTAATTTTTAATTTGAGAATAATAAGAATAAGAATTTAAAATTTTTAAATTACTAGAGTAAAAAATTTCACGTTATCAACCAATTAAATCACTCTATTTGTAACTTTTAGAGTAGTTATTATAAAACTCAACAATCTTAGCATATATAGCAATTTATGATTGGATGATGATATAAAAACAATTATAGTGTTAGTGTATTTAATTGAAATTATAAGAATAATACATTCTCTACTTAAAAAAAAAAAAAGGAAAGGAAAGGAAAAGAAAAGAAAGATATCACAATAAAATAATATTCCTTTAATTTTTATTAAAAACATTTAGGAAAAAATTGAGAGCCCTTAAAAAACTATGAAAAATAGTAATTGTATATATTTTTGGGAGGTATATCTATTTGAGTGATAAAGAGAAAAGAAGAGAAAAGAGGAGAAAAGAGAGAAAATGTGAGATGTAATTATGTGATGCGATGAGAAAGAAATTGAGAGATAAAAAGAAAAAGAAAATTATGAAGAATGAGTTATAAGAAATAAAGTGTATAAAATCATCATTAAAGAATTACGTATACATATTTGTGTATATATATATTTTTCTTTTGAAATGGCTTTCTATATAGATATTTGTTTGTGTATAATTTTTTTTGGGGGGGGGAGGGGGGACCCTACAACTACAAATAGCTTCGTCCCTGCCTAGATTTAATTTGAGCTTTCAAAATGAGACACAAACTCAATGAAAACACCAATGTTGTACATACTTTTATAAGCTAAACCCAAATCAAACTATGATCAAATTGGGTTAAAAAAGCTCATTTAATTTGTGATCAAAATTTAAAGTTTAAACCCTACATTTCATCAAGTAGGAGTGTTCACATCCAATCCAATCCAAAAAGAAAATTGCAAACCGATCCAAAAAAACCAAAAACTAATAAAAACCAAATTTCTCTAGATGTTTTTGGATCATGTTTTTGCATAAACAATAGGTTCAAATTGATTTTCGATTGGTGTTTGCAAAACTAAACCAATATTTTCTAATACACATACGTTATTTGTAACACCCATTTAATTTTAAATATAATTCATATTAATTTAATTATTAAGTTTAAGTAAATAAAAATGTGTGTAAAATTTTTCCAATTTTAAAAGAAATTCCAAACTTAACAGAATTTGGAAATGGTAATAAAATATGAAAGATATATACATATATTTCATAAAACTGTACATCATGGTTTGAGTAATACATAACAGTCAAAAACAAAAGTACATCGAAATACATATACTACCTAGCCCACTATATACATCAAAAGAGATCCTATACAGAGCAATATTTATCTACCCTATCCCTTATACAAAAAGAAAATACTATAGGTCTTCAGGTTCTCCCTCGTTGAGATGTTATCTATCTCGTACTCAGCATCATGGAGCGTTAATGTCGTCTTCAATAATCACGACCAATCATACACAAAAGAAAATAATGGAGTGAGGTGTTTTGTTCTAAAATTACTTTTACATGTGCGGTAGGAAATCTACCATAAAACAAAGACAAAACACAACTGACAACACAAGAGATCCTAAGATTCATTCTAAGTTGTATCCGACTACCCTTGACTAGGTATGGATCCATACTTTCCATTAGTGGGTAATAGTTCTCAACAGAACCTGGGAAGTGACTGGGAGTACATATACCTCTCTCAACACCATCACATGGTACAGTCCTCGTCATCATTGAGGAACAAAATAACAATTTAGGATATCCATTTATAGAAGTATACTCTCAAACCAATCTTGGAATGCTGAGCAGTTGTCGAGGTTATCGAGTTTGGTTAGGCGAATATCCCGGCTCAAGGGCGCTACCCTGGCCATTAGGACCTTCACCACTCGATGCCTACCCCCAAGACCTCCGCAAGTGGGTCCCTGTCTTTCATTACTCAACGTACCAAATTGTGGCTTCCCTAGCAAGGTGCCATGTCACTACATGTCACTTGCTTTACATTACTCACTAAACTATCAATTCCTAACTTCTCAAGCAGAGGTTTCCCTGGTCTCATTTAACTTGAGCACCAGTACAATTAACATTTCTGCCTTATTTTGCAGAAATTGCATAATACCAGAATTTTAACAGAATAACGACATAGCAATTATAGTATAATTACTAAAATTTTGGCAGAATAACAACTAAATAAATACATTTTAATTTTCTAAAATTGAGCAGAGTAACAGCTTAGCAAGCGCATTTTAATTTTCTAAAATTGAACAGAGTAACAGCTTAGCAAGTATAATTTAATAATTAAAATTTGAGCAGAGTAACAATTTAGTAATTATGATTTAATAATATAAATTTGGGCAGAGTAACAACTTAGTAAAAATTAAAGTTTAACTTTAAACAATAATAACAATACTAAAATTTAAGCCTAAACGGGTTTAGGGGAAAACCCTTCCTACCAACATGCAAAGTGACAGTAATTTAGAACCAACCCCACTCCCCCCATTACCTCTAAGATAGTTGATGAAGAGGATGGAATTGTTGGTGCAAAGCTTCTAGGAGGAGAAATTCTACTAGTTGAAAACTAGCAAAATTTTAACATAAAAACTAGACAAAAAAATATTTTAGAGAGAGAAAACTTTAGAAAGAGAAGCTCTCTAGCTTGGGAGAGGAAAGGATGAGTGAAAATCTAAAAACTTTGAGGCCTATTTATAGAAGAAGGAGGGGGGTTAGGTGTCCAAATATTTACATCATCCATTATGTCACCATTATGTCATAAATCCAATTTTTATTTATTTTTAATCCAATTTAGGGACACATATCTCAAATAGGTGGTGAATCACCTATTTTAGGGTTGGGGACGTGCTCCACCAGCTGTCCCAAGCCTCCATGTGTCAAATTTTATCTGTAGGTGAATTAACCGGTATCGACAAAAACGCTTAAACTTGAAAAATTTAGCTTTTAATATCAAAATAATGTATTTTAATGAAAAACTGGATAAATAGATTAATTTTAATCAAAAATAAATTTCTAATAATAAATTTTAATTTTTATTAATTTATTTCAAATTATATGTTTTTATTTTGTATTTTTAAGCTAGAAATCATAGAAAATCCATTTTAATTCAATAAATACCAAAATTTGTATCAAAATTCTAAAATTAAATAATTTACCCATAATTAAACTAAAATTACTATTTCCACCCTTTTTGAATGTCAAACCAGTACTAGTTGGCTTGTTAGACAAGCAAGGGCATTTTGGTCATTTTACACAGAAATTCCAGAAAATTCCCAAAAATTTCCAAAAATATAATTTAATATATATGACATAATTCCAAGCTCAAATTGACATTTTAATGTCAATTGAATATTTTCCTCATGTCAATTCTTAATGTTGAGAAATAGGGATAAAATTGTCATTTTCTAATTTCTCCAGACTCCGGCTTGGAAAATTATTAAAAATCACGATTAAATAGCTCTTGAGATTTTGAGCAAAATGGTGGGAGTTAGAATTTTAAAATTCATTTCCGATTTTTCAGAATTGTATATAAAAAACAGTGGAAGAATTAAAATAGGATTATTATATTTTTCACTACTTTTTTCTCAAAATAAAGTTTTTATAATGAGAGATACTTAATATAAAATTTTAAAAATATTTTGAGGTCAAAAAGTCTCCGATTGGTTCCAACAGTCAACCAAGGGTATTTTTGTCATTTTATAAAAATTATCTCAATAAATTCTAGAAAAATTTCTAAAATTATTATTAATTGTTCTAAATACATTGATGACTTAAAAACAATTTTTAAACATACAGAATAATTTAATATACAAAAATAGGGCTGTTACATTATTGTGCGCTTCACATGTAACTTCTATACATTTTATTATGTTTTTTATTGTTGCACTAATATTTTTATTATTTTTTTCCATGTATCCAACCAACATAGTATAACTATATATACTTCGTTTTGTTTAGCTTTATTTTGAATATACATACATACATACATATATATATATATATATATATATATATATATATATATATATATATTCATGTCTCTTTAGAAAATAGAAATCATGTTATAGAATAATTAATCAATTGATTGTTATGTTTATTTAGATATTAATAGAAAATTAAAATGTCGGTAAAAATGTGTTGGTGAAAATCGAATCATCCAATCCAATCAAAACTTCATTTTATCAGATCTGTTTGGATTGAATTTTACTAAGAAAGTAATCCAAACTGAACCGAACCGCAGGCTATTTTAATCTTTAGATTGGATGACTTTTTGGCTCAAACCAATCAAAACCAATCTGCGAACATGCCTAGGTTCAAGTTAGGCTAGTCACGGGCTTGATATGGGTCGTTGGCTATAGTGGGTTTGGTCAAAAAACCCAAATTTAATTCATATTTCTAAAATAAGGCCCAAGCTCGGTGAAAGCTTTGTTTTGTGTAGGCTTTTTGCTGATTGTGTAATACCCCTACTTTTGCCTATTAAACTGTTTTCTTAATTATTCTGGAAAACCGGATGAGAATTTCAAAAATTTGATCCCTATTGTTATGATCATATTAATAAATAGTATTGAGTTTAGATTTTTGGGGAATGGAGTTTGGAAATTATAAAATGACTATATTGTTTTGTCCCTAAAAAGCAGATGACATAATTAATAAACAAAATAGTTAGAAGTGTTTAATTTTTTTTAAGTTATCAATGTACTTATAATAATTAGTAATAATTTTAAAAAAATTTCAAAAATTTATTGAGATAATTTTTGTAAAATGACAAAAATATCTAGTTGACTGCAGGAACCAATCAAAGATTTTTTGACCTCAAAATATTTAAAAAAATTTATACTAAATATATTTTATTATAAAAATTTTATTTTGAAAGAAAAATAGTGAAAAATATAATAATCCCATTTCAATTTTTTAACTGTTTTTCTAATATTTGACAATATAATTATGAAAAATCGGGAAAGAGTTTCAAAATTTTGATTCCTACCATTACGCTCAAAATTTCAAGAGCTATTTAATCGTAATTTTTAATAATTTTTCCGTATTGGAGCCTAGAGCAATTAGAAAATGATGATTTTGTATCTATTTTTCAACATTAAGGGCTGGCATGAGAAAAAGAATCAATTAATATTAAAATGTCAATTTAAGCTTGGAATCGTGTCATATATATTAAAATATAATTTTAATTTTTTTTGGAATTTCTATATAAAATGACCAAAATGTCCTTGGATGTCTAATAAGTCAGCCAGTATTGGTTTGACATCCAGAAATGGTGAAAATGGTAATACTAGTTCATTTAGATAAAATATTTAATTTTAGAATTTTCATAAAAATTTTGGTATTTATTAAATTAAAATGGATTTTATATGAATTTTCTAAGCTTAAAACACAAAAAAAATATGTTACGAAATAATTAATAAAAAATTAAAATTTGTTTTTAGAAATTTATTTTTTATGAAAAATAATACATTTGTTTAGATTTAGATTTAAATTAATTATTTTGATTTTAAAAGCTATTTTTTCAAAGTTTAGGCGATTTTATTAGTACCAACTAATTAATCACAGTTAAAATTTATACTAGGGAGCTTTAGGATAGCTCACCTAACACGTTCTCAACCTAGAAGGGGGTGATTCATCACCTAAATTTGAGATGTGTCCCTAGTGTTGCATATTTGTTTGTTAATTGAATTAAAAAGAAATAAAAAACCTTATATATGATATAATGACTTATGTCACTTAGGGGACACTTATGCTCCCTCCTTTTCCTATAAATACCCATGTATTTTGGATATTCTTCACACATCCTCCACTCTGTCAAGTTAGCCAAATTCTTAGAGAGCTTCTCTCTCTAGAAAAAATTTTCTTTTACTTTGTTTTTATGCTAAAATTTTACTAGTTTTTCAACAATTAGTAAAGTTTTCTTTCTAAGAGCTTTGCATCAACAATTCCATCCTCTTCATCAACCACCTTAGAAGTAGAAGTAATGGGGGAGTGGGGTTGATTCTAAATTATTGTGACTTTGTATGTTGATAGGAAGGGTTTTCTCTTAAACCCGTTTAGGCTTAAGCTTTTTTTTTTATTATTGTTATATTGTTTGATGTTACACTTTAATTTTTACTAAGTTGTTACTCTGCCTAAATTTAGATTATTAAAATATAATTGCTAAGTTATTACTCTACTCAAATTTAAATTATTAAATCTAATTATTAAGTTGTTACTCTGCTTAAATTTAAATTATTAAATTATACTTACTAAGTTGTTACTTTGCTCAAATTTAGAAAATTAAAATGTAGTTATTTAGTTGTTGTTCTGCCAAAATTTTAGTAATTAAATTATAATTATTACGTCATTATTTTGCTAAAATTCTAGTAATTACAAAGTTATTATTCTACTAAAATTTTATGTGATTACTAAATTGTTATTTTGTTTTGGTATTGTACAATTTCTACAATATAAGGCATAAATGTTGATTGTATTGGTGCTTAAACTAAATGAGAGCAGGGAAACCTTTATTTGAGAAGTTAGGAATTGATAGTTTAATGGATAATGTAAAGTAAGTGACATGTAGTGGCATGACACCCTGCTAGGAAAGTTACAGTTTGGTACGCTAAGGAATGAAAGATAGGGACTCACTGGCGAAGGTCTTGGGGATAGGCATCGAGTGGTGAAAATTTTAATAGCCAAGGTAGCGCCCTCGAGCCAGGATATTCACCTGACTAAGCTTAATAACCCCGATAATTGCTCAGCATTACAGGATTGGTTTGAGAGTATATCTCTATAAATAGATATCCTAATTGTTATTTTCCTTAATGATGATGAGGACTGTACCATGTGATGATGTTGATGAGGTATATGTACTCCTAGTCACTTTCTATTTTTGTTGAGAACTATTACTCATTAATGAGAAGTATTGATCCATACTAATTCAAGGGTAGTATAGTATAACATAGAATAAACCCCAGGTTTTCTACGTTAATTGTGTTTTAATTTCTACCATACATGTGAAAGTAATTTTAGAACAAATCACCTCACTCTATTGTTTTTCTTCTTTGTATGATTGATCACAATTCTTGAAGATGATGGCTATGCCTAATGATGCTGAGGATGAGTTAGAGGATACTCCTCCAAATTTGTAAACCTAGTTTATAATATTTTCCTTGAGCTATAGGATAGATAAATACTGCTCTATATAGGATCTTTTTGATGTATATATTGGGTTAGGTAGTATATGTCTTTTGATGTACTTTTTTTTACTGTTATGTATTACTCAAATTATGATATACAGTTTGATATATATATATATATATATATATATATATATATATATATTATTTCACTTTTATTTCCAAATTCTATTAAATTTAGAAAATTTCTATTATAAAATCAAAAAAAATTTACTCACATTTTCATCAATTCGATTTAATAATTAAATGAATATGAATTATATTTAAAATTAAAGGAGTGTTATAGGTTGAGCCTAAATTAAGTCATGATTGGATCAGGCTAAAAAGACACAAAATTAATTTGTATCCAAAATTTAAATTCCAAGCCCAATATTTCATTGAGTGGGTTTGGGCTAATCGTGGGCTTGATGGGGTCACAAGCTATATCGGGTTTAGCCAAAAAGCCTAAATTCAATTCAGGTCTCTAAAATGAGTTCAAAGCCTAGAGAAAGCTCGGTTTATATGAGCTTTTACGAGTTAAGCCCATGTTAGACCAATATCAAATTGGGTTAATAAGGCTCACATTTAATTTGTGCTCAAAAATTAAAGCTCAAGTCTTTGGTAATCACCAAGGATATATCATTTATGAAAGAAAAAAAATTAATATAAAGACCTCATAAAAAAATGAAAACAAAAGATATTATTAATGAGTGTCTTAAGATATTTTATCAAATATTTTTAAGAGTAAATAGTGTATGCATTTACTATGTAATTTTATTTACATTGTTATTTAATCCCAAATCGTCGTATATGGTAAATTCGTTAATTTTTATAATAATTACCTTAAAAGTTATTTTAAGTTATTAACAATGATTTCAGATTAATTCATAGTGTAATTTTTTTTTACATTAATCGTGCATAAAAATTAAATTTTATTTTTAATTAGTCAAAAGAATAACTATAAATAATTTTTATGTATTTTATATTTTATATTATAAATTATAAATTATTTATATCTGTTTAATATCCTTTTAAAATTTTTTAGCCTTACATATGCCCAAAAATATAGTTGAAGTACAACTACAAGTTAGATACCTCACCCTCTCCCCAAAGGTACAAACGAAAGCAACCGAAGCGGCGGAGGAAATAAATAAAAAAATAAATAACGAAAGCAGTTGACGAAGGCGGCGAAGAATCCATCATATATAATAAACGACCCCGAATAAATCTACAACCCTAGCGCGCACGCACGATCCCTCCTCTCCCGAACCGTACGAAACCGTAGGCGAAATCACAGCACAGTCTCCACTCTCTGCGATGACGGGTCAACGCAGCTCCCACGGCAAGCGCTCGCACTCGCACTCCGACTCCGACGCCGGCACGAAGAACAAGCGGCGCAACCCCGCCGCGGACGACTCCTCCCTGATCGGCGCCGACGACACGGTGTTCCGCTACCTCTGCCCGGTGCGCAAGATCGGCAGCGTGATCGGGCGCGGCGGCGACATCGTGAAGCAGCTCCGCGCCGACACGAGGGCGAAGATCCGCATCGGCGACGCGCTCCCCGGCTGCGACGAGCGCGTGGTCACGATCCACAGCGCCTCCGAGGAGACCAACCGCGTCGACGACGACGACGACGACGACGGCGCCGGCGACCTCGTCTCGCCCGCGCAGGACGCGCTGTTCAGGGTCCACCAGCGCGTGGTCGCCGAGGACGCGCGTGAGGATGAGGACGAAGAGAGGAATCACGTGGCCGCGAAGCTTCTCGTGCCGTCCGATCAGATCGGTTGCGTGATCGGGAAAGGCGGCCAGATCGTGCAGAGCATAAGGAGCGAAACCGGCGCGCAGATTCGGATCCTTAAGGATGATCGCTTGCCTCCTTGCGCGTTGAGCTCGGACGAACTTGTTCAGGTGAATTGATGAATTTTTTTGTTGTTATTGTTGGATCTGAATGAAAATTATTGAATGACTTTGTTTATATTGAATTCATCAGGGTAGAAAGTGAGAAAAAAAAAAGTTTAAGAAGATGAGAGAAGAGACAATGAAAGAATCAGAGAGATTTTATTTCAAAATCTGAATAGTTAGTAGTTAACTGAATACAATTGAGACGCTGTATTCGTACTGTGTTCTGATAGGCATAAGGATTTAAAAATGGTCTGCAGCCAAGGTTTTCAATTGCGGTCGCGATTTCGTCTCAGAACCTTAGCATTGTGGACAAATGTGGCCAATGCAGCTGCAATTGATGAATTTTTTGGTTATTGTTGGATCTGAATGATAAAATGCTGAATGTCTTTGTTTGTATTGAAATTTGTGAAGCGAGAATGTGAGGAAAAGGTTTAAGAAAATGAGAGAAGACACGATGAAAGAATTAGAGAGATTAATTCCAAATTCTGAGTAGTTAACTGAATACAATTGAGACTCTATATTCATAGTGTGTTTTGATAGGTACGAGGTTTTAAAAAATGGTCTACAACCAAGGTTTTAAATTGTGGTTGCGGTTTTGTTGCTATCCTTAACATTGTGGACAATTGCGGTTGTAGAGATCCAAAAATCTTTGGCTGAAATGGCGGTTACTGACCAGTTTTGAAAACCTTGTCCGATTGTGATTTCGGCTCCTGATGTCAAGGTTTTTTTTGGCTTTCCGGGACTGGATGGTGACCGCAATTGCAATTGCATCGGCTGCATTTTGTCCACGATGTTAAAGATCACTTATGACGAAACTGCTGCAACTGCAATTTAAAACCTTGAATAGGCAATCTTTTATGAACCTGGAGCATCTGATAACATAATTGTTTAGGTTATGTAACTGTCCAATATAGTTTACACAGTACATAGGGCTTCACAATGATACTGTGAGCTGCACATACACACTGCAAGCTTCAAACTACGACAGTAGAAACTCTAACATAGGAATACGCTCGAATGGTTTAAGATGAGTTTTTTTGTTGTGAAATTGCAGATTTCCGGTGAGGCAGCAGTTGTGAAGAAAGCTTTGTTTCAAATTGCGGCTCAGATTCATGATAATCCTTCGCGGTCTCAGCATCTGCTTGCTTCTGCAGTTCCTGGTGTGTATGCAGCTGGTGGTCCTGGTCCAGGGGCTCCGATTGTGGGAGTGGCTCCTTTTGTGGGTGCTTATGGGGGGTATAAAGGTGATGCTGGTGACTGGTCACGGTCTTTGTATCCTGCTCCAAGGGATGAAGCATCTATGAGGGAGTTTTCAGTTCGGTTTGTTTGTCCCATTGGGAACATTGGTGGCGTGATAGGAAAGGGTGGCACCATAATAAATCAAATTAGGCAGGATTCTGGGGCAACCATCAAAGTTGATAGTTCAGCTACTGAAGGAGATGACTGTTTGATAATCATTTCGACGAAAGAGGTGAAATATTGATTATCTAGCATGGTATGGATGTGATTTTTGTAGTTATGATGGTTTTTAAAAGTTGTGTTTATGCAGTTCTTTGAGGATTCTTTCTCTCCAACAATAGAAGCTGCTGTGCGATTGCAACCCCGGTGCAGCGAGAAAGTTGAGAGAGATTCAGGGATTGTCTCTTTCACTACCCGTCTTCTGGTGCCAACCTCACGAATTGGTTGCCTTATTGGTAAAGGAGGAACAATAGTAACTGAAATGAGGAGGCTTACAAAAGCTAACATTCGCATCCTGTCGAAGGAAAATCTTCCAAAAATTGCATCTGAAGATGATGAAATGGTGCAGGTAAGGGCATTGTTGAAGATCGACTGAGTAATCTTGTTTTCTGTGTGATCAAAAGTTGTAGTGCTGTATAATTCTGAACTATGGTCGCTTTTATTTTAACCCTTGATTAGATTTCGGGAGACCTTGACATTGCCAAGGATGCTCTTGTGCAAACACTTACACGGCTTAGAGCAAATCTTTTTGATAAGGAGCGTGCTGTCTCAGGATTCCTTCCAGTGCTTCCATATCTTCCTGCTTCAGTGGATGGATCAGATGGTTTGAACTATGACAGTAGAGATGGTAAACGACATGGACGTGGTGGACATTCATATTCAGGTGGGTATGGAGGTTCAACTGATTTGGCATCTGGTGATGGTTATGGAAGCTATGGAAATTCACAGGTTCTTTTTACAACCATACACACTTGTGAAAATTTTAAGTGTGGATGAGCTCCACCACTTCAACTATTATTTCTCAATTTGTTGATTCCATATATCTGTAGCTTGGTAGCGGTGGTGGTGCTTATGGAGCTTATGGTAGTTATTCATTGGGACGGACTAGTGCCTATGGGTAAGTAATCAAGTTATTTATGTTCCAAGTATCCTTATTATTTTATATTCTTCCCTGTCCATGTTGTGAGGAAGCTACTCTTACTGATTTTATTCGGAGTGTTCCAAAAATTCATCAATGCTGATATTTAGTATCTATTGTCAGGTCTACTCAGAATGGGGGTTCTCGGAGGAGAAACCATGCTTACTAAAACTTGATGGGTCCCTGCAGGTAGATTACAGTTTTCATTATTTTGTATTTTATCTGGCAACTTCCTATAATATAGGCCATTCACATTAGCATATAACAGATTGATATCTTGACCTGACCAGTGTACCATTTAGAATTCTGATGCTCTTGTTTTCCCTTTGTTGCCTTTCCCTTCCCATCCAAACAGCTGAGTTCTGTGAAGCCTGAAGCCTACTGCCTAAACCGGAAGAACAGATCAACCAGGGTTTGACAAACTCATGGCCCACCTTGACACCTCTACCTAGAGGACCAAACATGTGGAGACTATTGAAATTGGCCATGTCCATTTTACCTTATTTCACAAGCTTGATAACTAATGCTCCCCCAAGAACCTATAAAGCTGGCTTGCCTTTTTGGCTGCTTTTCAATTCCTGTCAGTTGTCTTTAGATTTAAAGCACCGTGTAGCTATGATCCTTTGGCAGTTGTATACTTATATTGTTATTAGGATTGGGTTTTGTTTTCCTGATAGTTCACTGTTACATGCAGTATGAACTTTTGTAGTTATTTGAATTAAAAATGTTGATTCCTGGTAAAAGTTGACCTGGTCTTTATACATCAAAATTTGGTAGAGCTTTGTGTCTGTCTGTATTGCAGGTGTCAATATCTTCCTATGTCATTAGCAAGTTAAGGGTATGCTGCATTGTTTGACTGTGATAATTCATATTTATGGATGTAGTTGAGTACTTCAGATTGGTGAATTAAAGGTATGGAATCTGTTTATATATGCAGTTGATTGTACTATTGAAGCTCATAGTTCTTTCTTGGCCAAGGTAATGCATTTGGAGGCATGTAAAATCTTTCATGATTCAGAAATAGAATAATATCTTGCTTCTTGTCTCTCTTCCGCATTTCCAATATAGTACATGCTTGGTCTTTGTTTTAAATTCTAGACCCAGTGCATGGTCTTTAATTTGAGCTTAATTAGAATTTATTTTTATGGATAAGTTATTGCCTTTAATTTTTTTAGTTTTTCCCACAATTTATTGTGATGTGTGGGTCATTGGGTTACTTGCACAGGTAGTTGGTTTGTCTTATGATAGAATGGCCCGGGTCAATTGAAAAACTATGGACCACGTTGGTATGAATTTGAAATCATGTCCCACTTTGACATTATATTTTCTATGCTAGCAAAAACGAAACTATTTTTGTCCTTGCGGGCATTTGCACTAATCCACTTGGCACAGTCTATTATAATAAATATTCAACAAAATAAATGTTTATAATGGTCAAGCGTTTGTGGAATTGTGACTTGGAAAATCTATTTTCAGAGTTGTGAATTGAAACTTATCATGAATCATAAGATTCACGATTAACTTTAGAAAAATAATAATTTTTTATTTCCTTTTCTATAATCATATATTATTGAAAAATAAGTATATAATGGAATAGTTAAGATTCTTTTAGGTTTTATATACCATTATTAGAGAAGCTTATTAAAGAAAAGGTCAGTTGAGAAGGAAAAAAAACACTAACGTTTTTTTAATTGTAAAAATGGTTGTTTATCTTACAATCCATGCTTGTCTGTTTTTTCAGTTTTACTATCTAAGCTTAGCTTAAATTGAACCTTAGAGAAGTATTTTTGTTGTGCCATCAAAATGAGCCAAACTCATTAAGCTAGTACGTGTGCAAAATGCTGGCATGTGTGATTACTCTGGCTGCCCGTTTATTTTACATTATGTTTTCGTACAATTTTTGAGCTCACTACATGGTACTTGAGATTGTTGATTTCTTGATATTTTGTTATTTCTCTTTGGTAGATGCTTGGTAGAGGGGTTATGGTTAGTCATATTTCTCTTTTCTTCTCGAGTTGAGTATGTAATGATTGACAGCTTGCTGAATGATGATTGGTTTTAAATTTGAAAATTTATAGGTGAAAAAATAGTTTTGTAGGCCAGTTTAGGCATGTGAGTTATTTTACAGCCTGTGGAAAACAGAACATTTTGGTCCAGCCTGTCGCAGCCATGATTGACTGACCTGTTTGACAGTCCAAGTTTTGGGCAGCTTTTGCAAGAAAACGTTATTTTGTATGCCTATCTAACATGGCTTTTACACACAAAATATTTGACATGACGGTGTCTCTGTTTGCGTGTACGCGCCTCATGTAGGAATATGTGCTAATTCATGTTGCACCTAAAATAAAGCTCCACGTGGACTAGTGTAAATGCTTAAAAGAAAAAGGAAAACAACATCAATTAGGGTTTTCTTTCTTTCTATTTTTTAGTTGTTGACTAGTATACTTTACTGTCTGATCCATATGGGTATGCCTAACATTACCTTAAGTACTTGTCTGGAAATTTTAGCCGTAATGAACAGGCGGCTTGGAGGACCAGAATTTTGTTTAGATGTATTTTATTTAGGCAGTTGGATAAAATAGGACGAATCAAATGCTAGCATGCCATCAGTGTTGTTATATAGCGGTGCCATGGTTGCCATGGCGGATTTTTTGCCAACCGCCACAGACAGTTTGTGAAGGGAGGCCTGCTATGGTGGCGCCATAAGCTGCAATGGCGTGTTTATATGGCAAAATTTTGTCCTTCTACCATTGATAACACTGCATGCCATTTTGATGCTCCCTGGGATTTTGGAAATCAAGCAATATTTTTAGTTATCGTGGATACTTGAAATACGGTGACTTGTGGTATGTATTTACTTTTTGCCCCCATTTCATCTGTAACTTTAATTGAATGCAACTGAATCACTACTCTGTAACTCATTTTGCCAGGTCATTTCAGGTATGGAACAGGTAAGCTCCCTGGCTTAGGTCAATTAAGATGCACAGCTGTGCAGCAGCAATGTGCCTTTCTGTTTGAGTTGGGGAATTCACAAGCCTAGAAAATAAGAATTTTCTAATTCTAATGAAGTAGGTTTGGGTCTGGTGATGCATCCCCGTTGAAAAATTTTATTTAGCGAATATCTGATGTTTGTCATATTACCGAAGCTGACAAAGCATAGTACAACTAAAGCTGCTTTGTGATTCTGTTCTCAACGTTTTCCCCCATTTTTCGAGTAGCTTGCCATTTTGCACCTGTAGTTAAACGAATTGGCAAATCAGTGTATAAAGGAAGTCATATTGTAGAATTCCAACGAATGAGTTAGACCGGATCCTTTCCGACATATATCGTTCTCGATAAGGAGAGATCTGATTGTTGTTCAAGGATGGTATATCTAAAAGGAAACGGATGGAAAAAAGATGATTGCAAGGTTCTGCATGTAACACTTGATGTTTGGGGTGAAGCAATGTTCTGCATAACTTTACACATGACGGTGATTAAGATATTTGTATCGGACTAGGTTACATATGTAACTCAAGTTATAAATATAAACACGTGTTGCTTTGCCCGCTGAGGTTACCATCCAGGCTAGTGTTTTGTAATCTGCTGCATCTTAAATTGGATCAAAGTAATGCAACTTAAGATTAAAGTAAAAAATAAGCGAAGAAGCCCGGTGAAAGCATTTTTCCTCGAATTTTGTAGGTTTATTTAAAGTGAATAGCCCATTGGCAATAACATTGTCAATTAAGGATGACAATTGGATTTAAATTTAATAGGTATTCATAACAATTACTCAAGATTGATATATTTATTCATTAAATGGATCAATGTGCGCACATGGATAATTACCAAAATTTGCGGGATTAGGTATTGACATGAATACTGTACCGTATGTATAACCTTATTTATATTGTATAATGTTACCTAAAAATTGAAAGTATTAAATAATTTTTAATTAAGTTAAAGAATTCAACTTGTAATGTTTTAAATTTAGGATTTAGATTTTTTTTTTGAATATTTTCTTTAATTAACATATATTTTAATTTTAATTAATGTTTTTATTGTTTTTCATCATTAATATTTATATTAGTATTATAATAGTATTTATGTTTTGTTAGTTAAATAAATATATAATAAGAGATTATATTCAAGTTATTTAATATTGGAAATGTGTCTAGATATAGCTACATAGGTATTTTATGGGTAAGATAGGCTGTATTAAAGTTGTTATTTACGTGAATGTGAGTCGGTTATAGGCATTATTTTTCATATGCTCTAGTACGAGAAATTATAATATTAATTATTATATGGGTCTGAGTGTTTTAACATTTTAATACTACTCATTTTTTCTTTCAAATTAGGTGAATATGGGGATCTGAGTATTATAATATTTTACTTAAATCTTATTCTGAAGCAACTATCCAAGCTTTGTGTTGTAATTGTGCAGTTCTAGCAATTGTGGCAGTAAATAAGTTTAGCAATTGGAGAAAAAAATGTTTTGCAAGATTTATTTTTTAAACATGTAAGCCATTGAAGCATAATTTAACCAAGTCCAATCATGTCGTCAAGAAATCGATATAATTAAATCGTGACTGATAAATAGACCATAATGAAGCCCGAATGCCGTCTAGAAGGCGCATCTGTCAATAATGGGGCATTGCTTTTTTTTTTTTTTTTACATTAAAATACTTAGCAAGAAATCAGCTAATGATAGCCAATTATCCATTTTCATGATATACTTAAATCCCCTGTTAAGGGGGCATCTTTTATGTTCTAGGAAGGATTTTCTTCCTATAATCACCATTGGATAATGAATGGGACAGCACAACTTTGAAAAAACGGTGGGAGGTAGAAAAACATTCAAGAATTATTGTAGAAGAGCAGGGATTTTGAGCATGATCTAAAAAGTTTCACCAATCTGGCGTATTTATGCTGTGTTTCTTTCGTAGCCAAATGGAGTAAATTCTTCCACCCAACAAAAGAGTACGGCCCTAGTGAGAAGCTGCTCCTTCAACGTGGTCAAAAGCTGCTACTTCCCTTAAATGACCTTTAGTAAGTGACCTGAGAAACTAGCCTACTCAGACTTTGGTGATGGGGATGCATCTAATAAAGTATTTGTTTATCAACTTTTTAACCAATGCAAAGTCACATCCACCACTAAGAACCCTCTAAGATTACCCTCCTTTTCAAAATTTCCCTTAGACAAAGGACAGTAATGGGCTGGCCCGTATGCAGTAATGCTAGCACCATCAATGCTTTGGGATGACAAACGCTATAGCAATTTCTCTATATAAACAACTAATCAGAGCCTTTCTGTTCGCTTCAACTTGAAGGCCAATTGGCTTCTTCTTTTCCACCTTTTCTCTTCATTTTAGTTAAGAATGTTGTCTTCCCCATTGGGGAAATAGTGCCAGTGATGGGCTCATTTTGATTGGTTACACTAAATTGTGTAAGGTTAATGATTTGAGGCTTTTGTCTATGGCAATTAAAGTTTCATCTAAATGTCTTGCATGTGGGAATGAGGTCTTGTAGTGCAGCCAAGGATGACTTGCCGTTAAGCTTGTTTTGGCATTATTATGAAGACCTACCACTCATGCCATCATGTCCCTATGCTTACTAGTTTACCGGCAAGTCGGCTCTGGCTACACAAAGGCCTCCTTCTCCCATGCTAGATATTTGATGAACATGACCAACCGTACCCACAAATGTTGAGCCCGACTTGTGCACACTAGTAGATACTTTGCTGGACTTGCGTTGCGTGCTAGTTCAGAACTACATCACATAATTTGGAGAAACTGATAGAATTTATTTCATTTGAGGTAGATCTCCATTTCTTTGTTTTAACTTGCAAATAATTTTTTAGATTCGCCCTTTTTTTTTTTTTTTCCTTTTCTGAATAAGAACATTAGATTCGCTTTGAATTTCCCTTAATTTGTAATTTGTACCAATGTTACAAGCCGTGGTTATTATTGCTTAAAATTTCTTAAATCAATAGTGTAACGTTATGTAATATGTATGCATTGATTGCCATCTATTCATTTTTTTTTTCTTTTCTGTGTTCTGTCCTTACTTCTTTGCAGATAACTGTTTTATGTCTTTAGCTAGTTAGCTTAATGATCTCCATATTCTTGAAGTAACCACTGCAAAGGCACATTGTTGCTTACATTTGTAAGATATTCCCTCCGTTTCATATTGATTCATGTTTTAGCATTCAAAAAATTTTTTCATATTAATGAATGTTTTTAGTTTTCCATAAAATATTAACACTTTTATTTCAAATTTATCCTAAATAAATACATGAACTTAATGATTTTTGAGTGTTGTGTCAGTCAATTTTTGAAAAAAAGATCAAGAATATTTTAGTCAAATTGTTTTACTAAGTAACTTATTTATTGTCTTTCTTAATTTGTGTGAAAAAAACTTTAAACATCTATTAATATATAACGGAAGGAGTATTTGTATATTATTGTTGTAGGATATCTTGTGCCGGAAATGAAGAACTAACTCTTTTAGATATTAAAATCTATTTAAGAGGTTGATCTGTTTCAGTGGATGTTATTGATAGTATGTATAGGTTAATAATTACTTATAGCTATTTGTTGCAATGTTTACGAAGTTAGTGCCAATAATTGCGCTATTGGCTCCTGTGACTGCTAACACGAAATTCGTCGTAGTTTTCCATGACCAATTAGCCACAGGCTTTGGTTACACAAATTTGGAATAATGCGGAAAAGTGAGAATGGAAATCTTCAACAAAAAAAATTCCATTTTGATGTCTTAAAAGGTACCAATCATCATTATCCCTTGTTTCTTTTACTGGGGTGCAAAATCTTATTGCTCTTTCTCTTAAATGGCACATGCAAATGGCTTGAAGTTGGGAATGGAAAGCGCACATGATGTGCTGCCTGTAATATCTATCAATCAATATTTGAGAACAAACAACAAGAGGCATGAAATTTGAGGAAGTCAATCACTCATATGGAAAAAGAGTATAAGAATTAAATTGAAATATATAATTGAAAGTTATTAACTTTTGTAATAATTATTTTAAAGAGTTTAATTTTAATATATTGTAGTAAAATTTTTACACTATCAATTAGTTAGAAATTATCTTAGTTATGACCTTTAAAACAATTATTGTTAAAATTAACAATTTTAATTATGTGACAATACATGATTAGATGATAATGTAAAATAACCTTTATACTACCTTAAAAGTCATATTTAAGGTGATTTTTAATTAATTGGTAGTGTAAAAATGTTTACACTAACAATGTATTAAAATTAAACTCATAATATAATTTGAATTTAATTAGAATGTATTGACGGTGTAAAATTTTTTTATACCATCTATAAATCATAAATTATCATATATGATAAGATTGTTGACTTATACAATTAAAAGTCATATCCATGGTGACTATGTAATTACTAATTAGATGATTGTGTAAAAAATTTTACATTGATAGTGTATTAAAATTAAACTCATCTAATTAATAGAATTTAATTGGACTACATTAGTAGCATAAAGATTTTTTACACTATCATGTAATCATAGATTGCCGTATGATTAAAAATTGTTGATTTTTGTAATAAGAATTTAATTTTGATACTTTGTCAGTCTAAAGATTTTTACATTATCAACAAAAAAAAAATCATCCTAAATATGATTTTTAAAATAATTATTATAAAAATCAACAATCTAATCATACATGATAATTATAGTTAAATGACAGTATAAAAATTCTTTATACTATCAATATATTTTAATTAATTTTTTAGTGTTAAAAAAGAGTTATTATATTTGGATATCCCAACAATATAAACACTCTCTTGACACTCATAAGTCATAACTCTTTTTATTTATTTTCATATCATATCATATCATATTATCTATTATATCTACACTTTTTTTTTCTACTTAAATATATTTTGAGTTCTTTAAATTTAGGATAAGTTTGTTTTTGATTTTTCAAATTTAAAATTGATCATTTTAGTTATTGTAATTTGAAAAAAGTTTATTTTAGTCCCTCTGTTCTAATGCCTTCTGTCAAAATATCATCAAAATAAATACTTTGAAAAAAAATACACACGTGATAGAGTGTTTGATAATAAGAATACAAAATCAAGGTGAGTTGCCAGACTTGTAATTTGTTAGTCAAGTAAATGAAGTCTCTAACGATATTTGAACAGAGAGACTGAAATAGATTTTTTTTAAATTACAAGAACTAAAAGGATTAATTTAAAATTTAAAAAATCAAAAATAAATTTGCTTTAAATTTAAAGCACTAAATTCATATTTAAGATTTTTTTTTCTTTTTCTCTCCGCGTTCACTGACATAGAGTATGCCCATTTGCTATAAGTGGGTCCACCCTTGATTTAGCATTGGCTGTCAGGATTTTTGTTTTTTTTTAGATGGCTGTCAGGTTATCTCATACCGAATTTGACCATCATAATTATTATCAAGGAAGGCTAAATAGTTTATTTATTTATTTATTTTTGAAAAAAGGATAAATAGTTTAATGAGTACGAAGATCATATAAAAAAATATAACATTCATCCTCGATGTTTTTAAAATTGAAAAAACTAAGATTCAATGATTCAATTATAATTAAATTGATATTAATAAAATAAAATAATAATAATAATTAAATAATATATAAAATAATATTAAAAAATATAATATCATAATTTTATAATATTAAAAACAAAAAATAAGTCATTATTTTATCAGTTCTTAACATTTATAGTATACATAAAAATTTAAATTAATTATATTATAATATTTAAATCTAAATTTGAATAATACACAATAATGTCTATTAACAATAATAAGTTTACATATAAAATAAAAAAGAAAATAACAAATATTTTAAGTTGATCTTTTAATTTTTTTAAGAAAAAAATAAAATAATGTTATATTAAGTATCTTTCATTGATTTGTTATAAATCAACATTTTTAGCAATTTTTGACCATATTTTACCAGTTTTTTAATTTTTGACTCTTTTTTTTTAAGGTCATTTCTATGTTTTATTTGGACCAAACACTAGACCGTTTTTTAGTTACACCAGTCAGTCTAGTCTGATTTTCACAACAGTGTTCATCCTTATGAAATTCAAACTAAAAAGAAAAGAAAAGAAAAGAAAAGGTTATCAAAATAATGAACAGCGTATAGAAACAAAGAGAGCTAATGTATGATTTGTTGCTCGACTTATATCATTCGCGATAAGTTGACCCTTATATGAGTATGCCAAATCTGATTTTATCCTTTAAAATTTTAGAAAAAGGCAGTTTTCTATTGTGGGAATCTTTGTGGTTGGAAGAGGTCCATTTAAAAATTGAATATAGAAAATAGAGCAAGTACGGCAGGTAGTCTATGAACTAGAAGATAATATATTGGTTAAATTATATTTTTGGTCTCCCTTTTTTTTTCAATTTGCATTTTTAGTTTTTCTAATTTTTTCAGAGATATTTAGTCTTCTTATTTTTAAAAATTCACAATTTTGGTTCCCCCATCAAATTTCTTGCGTTGATCGTTAGTAATTTAACGTTGATTCTGACGTATTAATACTTAAATGGCATGTTAAAGTTGGAGTTAATATTAGAGTCAACATTGACACGTCAGAGTCAAAGTTAAACCACTAACGATCAATGCAAAAAATTTGACGGAAGGACAAAAATTGCAAATTTTTAAAAATAGAAAAACTAAATGTCTCTAAAAAAAAGTAGGGAGACTAAAATTACGGATTTTTAAAAATAAGAGGACTAAATGTGTCTACAAAAAAGTAAGGGGATCAAAATTGTGGATTGAGAAAAATAGGGGAACCAAAAATATAATTTAGCCTAATATATTATATATTAAACCTGGATTTAATTAATATTAACTGGGTTTAGCAAGCTCTCCAAAATGAAACGAAAAGATGTAGTGTGTTGTCAAGCAAAGGAAAAAGTTCTAATAAATGGATTTGTTTCTTTTGATTAGGTACATTTTCTGGAAGTGGCCTCTTAATATAGGCATAGCAACTACTTAGCATTGTTAGTGCATGGATGAATGAGAAGAGCATGCCTATAAAATGCAAACTATTCTCCCATTCAAATACATCACATTCTTTCCCTTCAAACTCAATTGAGATTTTAATCTTTCCTGTTTTCGAGAAAAATGAAGTCAAGTCCTACTGAGTTTGGTGAGGGAAAGAGTTCCACCCAAAAGGGATTGCAATGGGAACAACAAATGAGACACTTCCTTTCTTCAATCAGTTTATTCGATTCCAGGCCGAGTATGATGACCTTCCAACATTGAGGTTGTACTAGCGGATTTTGATTAGAAATTATTATATATTAACTTTCATGTGACACGTAATTGAGTTTTATTATTATCTTTTTTTCATAAAATTTCAATTATGTATCATGTAAAGATTAGTCAGGATTATGAACACGTGGTGATGACCTGTGATAATTTTTGTCCAACCTTGCACTATTTTTCAAAGCACCACTACCAATGTGTCTTGTACTATTTGTCAAACATTTATTGCTTACTTATTTACAGTAACATGTTTTGAAGTCTACTGAATATAGCTAGCATCAATCCAATAAGTGTTCTTCAAAAACTTATAACCAAGGCAAATAAATAAGTCTTTCATTCTATAAATGGATATAATAAATTATATGCTAACCCCTTGGGTCATGAAAACATGCCTTTTGTAGTTGCCAGTGCCATTGCATGGGGTATTTGAGTCTTTCTCTCCCTTTGTCCATCTTGCATATCGTAAGGATCAACGCAAAAAAGACAAGGATTATGTTAATGATCATGGATACGTGTTAACCGATTGACAAGTGTACCAATTTTCGCAAGTAAACAGTAATGAGTAGAGTATCGTATCCCAAGGGACTTACGTAATACTAGGTTTTTACTCAATTAAATGGATTGTTAAATGAGAAATTTCTATGAACAGGTAAAGTGTAGTTTTTAATAAACAAGACAATAAGCAAAAGCATTGGGGTTTGATTACACTAATCATCTCTCATGAAATATAAATATTACCTATTGAGTTTATATTCTATTCATGATCATTAACCCACAATTTTACCCAAACCCTAATTCCTTAGTTGAATGGATCTAAGTTATTTGAATAAAACATCAATCTCTTGATAACTTTACCGAAACAACTTGCTTTACGAAAAAGGGGTTTAGAAACTGATTAATAAATCATGTTCTATTCCTAGCTACAAGATTTATTAAGTGCTCTCTTCAGATCTATGCAAAAAAAGAGTTTTCCAAGATTCATCAAAGCAAAAAGGACAAGTTATGGGGGATCAAACCACAAGAAGCATTAGCTATAAAAGTAGAGACACAAATGAATAGAACATAAACTTCAATAAATAAATCAAAATGTATACATTAGAGTAAATTAGTTACATCAAACCCCAAATAGGAGAAGATTAGTCACTCATGATTGAGTGACCCAAACAAAAAGATGGAAAATAAAGATCTTGGAGTGAAGCTTCAAGGAAATGCTCCCACACTGTGCCTCTCAGCCCTAGCACGAAAAAGAGGCAGAATGACCCAGTTTTCTTTTAAAAGCCCCCTCCTGTACTCTTTTGTTGTGAGTTCATTAAGTGAGGTGGCACTAGGCTCGCTCAGCGAACATAAGGCTCACTAAGCAAGAGACTTGACTTCGTGGTCTTTGGAACAAATCTCGCTTAGTGAAAGTGGTGTTTGCTAAGCGAGAGAACTGGCTGCTCTTTGTAACAAGTCTCGCTCAGCGAAAGTTGTGTTTGCTGAGCGAGAGAACTAGCTGCTCTCTGTATGCATTTTTGCTGAGCGAGAGAACTACTTGCTTAATGACTTTGGGCAGGTGCAATCCTCCCATCTTGCTTCACTCTTCTATTTTTATTTCTGCAAAAATCATCAGTTGACAATTAATATGCCCAAAATGTACAATTCTGTTTGTAACTACTATTTACTTAAAAATCAACTAAAATTGGGTTTAAACAAAGCCTTTGGTTCAAGAAAAAGAGTAGTGAACACACAGTTAAATGCCAAAAATAGATACATAATTGACGCTTATCAATATGGTAATGTGTTAATGATAGAAAATATGACATACCATATTAATATGTGTATATTTAGAGTTTAATGAATATACACTATTAGTGTATCAATTTTGGTGTGATTTTTAATGTGATTATTATTAAAGTTAACAAACTTACTATACATAATAGTTTGTAATTAGATAATAGTATAAAAAAACTTGGCACTGTGAATGCATATCCTTTTTTCTCTATGTATTACCATCGGGGTTGTCTAACTTACCCTAAGTAAACATGGGGTTAAACAATCCCATGCAAAATAATTGGTACAATAAATACCTGCAACCAACCATCTTAAAGTACATCAGAAAATTACAACAATTATTTTAGATGGGGTTGTTTAAACCCATTTTTACTTGAGATAAGTTAGACAACCCCATTACCATCATTTAGGGATGACAATTGTGCCCAGACCCTACGGGTACTTGCAAAAAAATCCACAACAAGGAGGGGAATTACCAACTTAATGGGAATGAGTCCGGGGGTGGGTAATTACCCGCAAAGTTTAGTAGGGATGGGTGCGAGTATTAGTACTATAATACCTAACTCGCCCCATACCTGCACATACTTATATATATAAATATTTAATTATAATATTACATATATATAATTATAATTTTATTTTGTATTAATTTATTAATTTAATTAATAAAATATAACAACTGAAGTTATTGAACCTTAAAAATAAAATTTCCTTTTCCCTATTTTTTGCATTTGTTGTGCTGCACCTTTGTTCTTCACATTTGTTGCATGCGGCTTGCCTCTATTCTCTGCATCATCAACTCATCTCCTTCCTATTGCTTGTTGCGCTCTTAGATGACTATGTTTCTAATGTTGTTTTGTTATAACTTATTTTTGAATGATGTAAGATTATGTTTGGATGCATTTAATTTTATGTTTGGATATTTTTAATGTTTTATTTGGATGATTTAAGGAGAAGTTTAGATAATTTAAGATTATATTTGAATGATTTAAGAGTGAATTTTTAATTTGGTTATAGCAATTTTTCTATTTTTTTAATTAATTTATTGACTTTACACATAAGTAAAGTGCGGGTTGCGGGTGCGGGTATACAGGTATTCAGCGGGTTCATGGATGGAGATTAAAGTTGCTACTTGTGCAGGTACAAAGCCAGGTACAAGTATTTTTTTCAAATACAAATATGGAAACAGATAGTATAGTATCTTACCTAGACTCTACCCATTGTTATCCCTAACCACCTTTATTCAATTTCATCCATGCAAAAGCAAAATATGATGCAAGTACGGCTTGGAAATTGATGGTTACGTAACCATGCAGGCAATGCTCACTTCATTGACAGCTGGGTCTTCTGCAGCAGCAGCTATTGTTTATTTGGCAAACAAGGGTAATGCCAAGGCAAATTGGTTTGCCATGTGCCAGCAGCATAACACTTTCTGTGAGCGTATATCTGAATCTTTGATTGATTGGATCCTTCATTGGAATTGTGCTGTTCATAATGCTGATCCTCTTGTCTGCTTTGGATCTTTCTGGACGTTGAACAAATCTTTGTACTACTACTATTACTAGTAGCATGATCATGAGTCATGCATGTGTGTGCTTTGTAATTTAACCAAAGTGAATGTGTGAGATGTATCAACTATCACGTACGTTATTTTCTCTGCTTGATATTCAATGTTTTGTATTGGTTTTACTCGCAAGCTCCTCTTTCAGCCTAATTTTCTCTGCCTTCTTTCTCAGTTTCTGCATTGACACACATGTTTTATTGAAGTGGAGAAATTACTTCACTTAAATAAGGGAAATGTTTTCATTGCTTTTGTACTTCCTTCCAAGATACTAATTGACATATATGATTATTTTTTCTTAATTTAAAAATTATAAATAAAATTAAGAGAAAATTATTTCTTAAAGAAAGATAACTGTAAAGAAGTGCTATAAGATGATTAAAAATTGTTTCTATCACACCCACTTTTTACACCCTCTTCACACACCTCGTTCTATTTCTCTTTTCTTTTTTTATTATTATATCACCAATTAATCTCCCCTTTTTTTTGGTGTAGGAAAATCATTTTTTTTACATATTTCAACAAAAAAAAAAACTCGTTTTAATATAGATTTATGATTGAGCTCCAAAAAATAAAAATAAAAATTTGAGATTAATTTGAAGACACTCTTAATTACTTTTAGCCGTTCAAAATTAATTCTATCAAAATCAACTTTACCTTGAAAACAAACTTATTTACATCTATCACCTTTTTTTTTCCCCTCTTTTATTTGTCTCTTCTTTTATTGGGTCTCTATAGTTTACGCTCTCTTGGTGATTATTTTTTTTTTTGTTGAAGCAAAAATTTAGGAGGAGAAGATGAAGCCCAGTCTAAGACAGGAGAAGCTTTCGGGCTCAAAAAGTACTTGCAGAGATACTTACATTTACCTCACCCCAAGAAGACGAGTAGGAGCTCGAACCTGCAATTTGTAAAATGTGAGATCATGTTTTACTTCACTCAACTAACCCCTTGAGATTACTCTCTTGGGTGAAATGATTACTAAGAGTAGAGAGATAAAAAGAGAAAAAAAGTAAATGTAATTAATAACATAATAGAAAAATAAAGAGAAATAGAACAAGATTTAAAGAAGATATAAAAAATAGGTGTAATTAAAATAATCAATACTCTTTCATTAGAACAAACAACGAAGCGTTGGTGGCATTGATGTGACACTATGGAAGTAAAGATTTTCCTTCAAGACGAGTTTCATATGATGTTGACAAATTTGGACTTACTTTAGATCCACTGGCAATTTAAAAGCAATTTAATTAGAATGTATTTATAATAAAAAAATTTATACTGTCATTCAATAACAAATTTTGATGTATGATAAATTTGTTAGTTTTTATAATAATTATTTTAAAAGTTATATTTATGACGATTTTTGATTGATTGAAAATGTAAAATATTTACACTAATGATATTTTTTTTTGGTGTACATTTACACTAATAATGTATGAAAAATTGAAAATTAAACTTATATAAATGTTTTATATTACGAGTTAACCATATGATGACACATTTTTTTTTTAAAAAGTAGTTAAAAATCTTTATTGATAATAAAAATCTCAGTTATCATGACGCGGCATTTTTTGGTTGCTAATAAAGTAAACATAAACTCTTACAATAGTTTTTTTGGGTAAAAAAACTTCCATATTAATTTAGCAAGGAAAGTAACACTGAGGCGTGCAGTCACTGTGCATACAGTGTTCTTATCAGCAATAATGGAAAAAAATATTATTCATATTTGGAGGGGACATGAACTAAATGGAATATGGAACAAACAGTTTTGCGTATTGTCTTTTCATTATCGCTAACATGTAATTTAGAGCTCCTAAATATATATATTTTTGTATCAATTTAGTTCCCTAATAATATTTTTTTTGGATCAAAAGTCCAATTAAACAAAAAAAGAAAAGAAAATTAATTATTCAGTGTGTTTTTAATTTAACTCATGTTAAAAAACTAATCATTTATTTTTACTAGCTTCTTGAGAGAAATTTTGAAAAACAAAAAGATTATTTCTCCAAAGTTAAATGTTACCAAACATACCATAGGAAACCAATAAATTTCAAAGTACAGGTTATTATTACATCTTGAATTTTGTCCAACAAAATAATAGAACTGTTTCATCATTTAAAGTTCAAACAAATAATTCGCTACCATCCTTTTCTTAGCAGTCTTTTGTCATTTTCTATGCTGAGCACAGAATCTTTACACACATCCATAATCTGAAATGATGTTAGCATTTGCTTTTTGTTTGGCATTGTCTATAGAGAAGAGATCGCTATTATCCAGGTGAAAAATCAGTCATGCCATGCCACACCTGCACCATGAAATTCAACTTCAAAATTTTCAGTCCAACAGTTTTAAGCAAGAAATAGTATGGTAAGCAAACTATTCAAACATTGAATTTTGTCATATATAAATAGTTCAAGCATGGGATAGCCATGCTTAAAAAAGAATTCATTTTACAATGACATCATGTTACAAGAATGTGATGACATATAATCACCTTGCAGTGGCATTTGACTTCTAGATTCCAATTTAGTTTTTTGATTCAAACAAATAATGCTTTAGAGCTTTATTATCTGCTTCAACAAAGCTAGAGTCCGGATTCTTTGTCACCCCACCGTAATTCATTAACCTCCTTACCTTCTTAACCCCATCTCACCCATGTCAGGAAGCATATATGTTTGACAGCAGTACATATTCACCACTCACCACTCTGGTTCCTTCTCATTCTAAGAAGCTCCTCATTTGCACGTTTTGCCAACTCCACATCTCCATGAACTATGCAAGCTCGAAGCAAAGTCCTTCCAATAACTGCATTAGGTTCAATCCTCATCCAGGCTATGAATTCAAATCTTGAGATATGTATGACCTTGAAAGTGGATTGGTTCATACTCCATATGACTTGGACACATTGCACGGACAAACATCTTAACAGTCCCCAAGATCAAAGAGATCTCCACCCAATCATGTTCAGTCCCTAGAAACAAATTGACCTTTGCATGAATATGCCAAAATTAGTTTTGTCTAGCAATTTTGAAGTTTCTTATTGTGGTTATCTTAGTGGAGTTGGATGTACACCATCTTTAAATTCACCTATTAATTGGTGTTGTACTAAAATGAATAAATGATATTTCAACAATTGATCAACATCCATGTTACCACATAATACTTCATGGTCATCAGCTGTATGCCTCAACAAAGCTAGAGCCGCGATTTTTGGTCACACCATTGTCGTCCATTAGCTTCCTTACCTTCTCAGCCCCATCCCACTCACCTTGTGAAGCATATACGTTTGATAGCAATACATAGTCACCACTGTGGTCCCTTCTCATTCTAAGCAGCTGCTCATTTGCTCGTTTTGCCAACTCCACATCTCCATGAACTTTGCAAGCACCAAGCAGACTCCTCCAAACAATGGCATTAGGTTGAATTTTCATGGAGGCTATGAAATCAAAGGCTTCCTTCAAAAGTCCAGCACGCCCTAGCATGTCCACCACACACCCACAATGCCTAATGTTTGGCTCAATCTTGTACTTATTTCTCATAAGATGAAAATAACGATTACCCTCATCAACATTACCAGCATGACTACAAGCTGCCAAAACGCCAACAAAGGTGATCTCATCTGGACAAACCTTGGTCCTCTGCATTTCCCTGAACAGACCAAGTGATTCCTCAGCATGGCCATGAAAGGCCAATCCACCAATGACCGAGTTCCACGAAACCACATCTTTATCTCTTATCAACCAAAACACACGAATTGCTTTCCCAATATTTCCACACTTGGCATACATATCAACAAGAGCATTCCCCAACACTGTGCTCAACTTTCCTTTGCTCATCTCCATGATCTTGGCATGCACCTTCTCACCACTCTCCAAATCCCCCAAATCAGCACCAGCAGTCAACAAGCTCAACATTGTCACCTCATCAGGGCACTCCCCAACTCCACACATCTCATCAAACAACTCCAATGCTTCCCGGTTCAAACCGCGAAGCACATAACCACCAATCACCGCATTCCAGCTAACAACATCCCTCACAGGAGCCTCATCAAAAAGCCTCCTAGCACTCTCCATCTCCCCGTGCTTTGTGTACCCTGTGATCATCACATTCCATGACACCAAATCTCTCTTCGGCATTTCATCAAACAGTTTCCGCGCAACACTCAAATCCCCTCTTTGGGCATACCCAGCAATGAGTGCAGACCAAGCAACCACATCCCCCTTATCCGAATCACCAAAAATCTCAGTTGCAACCTTCAAGTCACCACATTTAGCATGAAAAACCAAAAGGGTGTTCCTCACAACTACGTTTGAACCGAACCCAAGCCTCAAAACCCGGCCATGAACCGCAGAACCAGTATTGATCCATAAGAGCTTGGTGCAAGCCTTTAGAACAAAGGGGAAGGTGAAGTTGTCAGGCTTCACGAAACGCTGGTCCATCTGGGCATACAGTGCAACCGCATGCACAGGATCATGGCACTGACAAGAGCCTCTGATCATGGTGTTCCACATGAAGGTGTCTGGTTGGGGAATTTGAGCGAACATTTGGAGTGCGTATTGTGTCACGGCAGTGGTGGCAGCGGGACCCACCATTGACATGGCGGCGGCGAGGACGAGTTTTCTGAGGAATCCAACATTGGAAGTGAAACCGTTAACGATCATTAAAGCGCGAATCTGTTTGAGGGCTCCAACGTTGGTAACGGTGGTGGTGCCTCTTTTTCTGATCATGCTTCCAAACTAATGTTTCTCCACAATTATGTGAATTATATGTTCATTTTTTTTACACAATAATAACAACAAAGTTGAAAGTTAAGACCTTGCACAATCTACTTAAATCTTTGTTACTAGGCCAACCTAGTGGGTAAGAATTAGAAAAATGATAAATGTACATCTTATTTTCTAGAGTGTATGAATGAGAAGAAATGAGAGATAAAGAGAAAAAATAAAAGAAATGAGGGAAATCGATAAACATCACAAATGACGTGATGGAAAATGAAGAAAAAACTAAAAAATAAGAGAGGGTGAAAGTGACATATAAGAGAAATTGATGTATGAATATAATTACTCATATGAATTATATGATATTAGGAGAATACTTATAATAATTTCTTTGCTGTTTAATTTTGTCCTTAGTTGTTGCCACTCGAGTTTGTTAAAAACTGTATAGAGACTATGCTTGTGAAAATTCGCCACAACATTATCGTGAGTATAAATGCCCACTAAAATTAAGTGATAGATAAGGCAAAATTTGAAGTTTCCATATGGAGAAAATGTTTGGTCAACCCTGAAGAGTACATATAATGGTTAAAAAAGGATGATAGTTCACAACACAAAAGTGAAGGAGGGAGGAAGATTAGAGGTGCAGAGTGAACAGTCTAAAGCCGATCTCATATCTGAAATAAGCGAAAGAAAATGTTTATGCAATCTTGTATGCATGTACACGGACTTTTGACATGTGTAGCAACATCAATAATTAAGCATTTTCTTACTAATCGGAGTTAATGTTATGAATTATATGATTTTTTTTTGGGTGATGATAAGTATCTGCCTTAAAATAGAGTGGATCGAAGTGAAAAGATGGAGAAATTATTAGGTGGTCGGAACCATCATGATTTTCATTAATCTTCACATGACATATAATTAAGTATTATTAATTGTTGCTTCTAAATTGTGAAATTTAAATATATGTTATATAAGTATTAGTTAGGACCATTGATACTTGATGTTCTTGGACTACCTAATAGTTTTCTAAAAAAAATAAAATAGATAAAATGGAAAAATAAATAAATAAAGAAAAAGTAATACATGAGACAACTGATATGATGGAAAAAGAAAAGAGAAATAAGAAAAAAAAAGTGACAGTAAAATGGAAGAGAAAATTAGTATATATCTATGTTTTTCTTTTTTCTTTTCCATGTATAAAATGTATATAATGATAAACCATTTTTTTAAAATCTCTCTTGATAGTTTAATTTATAGTTTTTCTTTATGTCCTTTTACCTCTACTCATTGGGTTATCCTCCATTTAGTTAACACTCCTTGTTTGTATTTTCACGAATCTTCTCCATACATGCCTAATCTATGATGAAGCTCCACCATTTTATTTTATAATAAGGGATGGAGGATACCTCAACTTTCTCTGTAATGATTGTATATCTAATCATATCTTATCTTGTGTTACTATTTATTTGTGACATTATCATCTCTAGAACATTAAGCTTATTTTCTTGTTTGCTCTTTACCATCAAAATCTCAATACTAAATAGCATTTAGCTATATGGTAACATTTTCTTTTAAGTTTAAGTAGTACTTTTTATATTACATATCACCAAGGGTGAATCTAGAAATTAGATAGAGAGAGGGATCCAACATATATATATACCTTAACATATTTCTCACTAATTATATTGTTGGAAATTAATCACTTTTGAGACAGATAGATTATCGAAATACAAACTTCTTGATATTCAATGTGTTTGAAGAACTTGGCATACATAATTATATTAATAAATTATATATCTATAAGTAAAGTCTATGCTTGCATATCTAATTTTTGAAAATTATGCGGGACGGGAGGGGGGCTTTGCCCCCTTGGATTGCTGTGCTTAACATGAATAAATGAACTGTTGTTGATTATTGTTAATAATTGTTATTGTGTGGTTTTGGTTTTATGTTGTTGTCTTAGAATTCTTGTTTGAGTTTAGGGAACTGAGAAAATGTGCTTGAGCCAAATTGAGATTGTTGTTGGTGTTTGTTTGAGTTGTTGAGGAAAAAACAATTGAGTTGAGCTAGTTGTTGGGCATGAGGAGTGAATAGACAGACTAAGGGCTTTAGTGGGCCCAAAGCCTTGTAAGGCCCAGGGAAGTTTAAGACTTTTAAACCCTTCCTTCTCATTTTCTCACTTTTGTAAAATAAAACTCTCTCATTCTTTCATATCTCCTAAATTCTCTCAAATTTCTCTCAAAGCCCACCAAGTGAGAGGCAAGATTTCGAATCATTTCATTCTCTTTGGTGAAGAGCATTGGTTTCTCTAGAGATTTGGCTTAAGGGTTTATCTTTCTCATTTTCTCTCCTTCCCCAAATTCTAATTTTTGGAGCTCCAAGAGGTAAGGAAAGCTTACTTTCGTTGAATATATGTTATATGCATGTGGTAGTGTAGATATGTTGCCGTGGTTTATATTAGAAAGCATGATTTGGCTGAGTTTTGGTTAAAATGTGTCGGAAATGGGTTTCCTTAATTTCGTGGTTGATTTGTATTTAAACGTTGTATGGATCATTGTTTGTGTTGGGCAAGTTGTTGTGGGCTGTTGTGTGGTCGTATTCGACCTCTGTGGGATTGATTTGGGGTGTGAATAAGTAGAAAGTTGAGATTTTTTGGGTTTTTCGAAGAGATTTCTGTTGTTGCTGTCTAATAGTCGCTAAGTGACTAAGGGCCTTACTGAGCGAGAGTGCCGCTAAGACTGATGTGAGATTGTCAGGTTGAGGATTCGCTGAGCGACCAATCACGTCGCTGAGCGAGTGTTCTTGAGTGCTAGGAATGACTATAGTGCAAGAGGTATTCACTGAGAGAAATGTTGTTTGCTAAGCGAGTGTTCATAGAAATATGAAAATTTTCCAGAAGTGTGATCGTTGAGCGAGTGCGTGGCTTGCTAAGCGAATAAGGGCTATCCTAAAAGGTTTGGAAGCTATTCGTTGAGCGATTATCTATCTCGCTAAGCAAATTGAGGCTCTGGAGAATTGTTACTCTCTGTTGCGAGTGGTTCACTAAGCGAACACTATGTTTGTTGAGCGAGAGGTGGGGACAAATCTTGGCTTCTCTCTGGAGTGGCTATTCACCGGGCGAGTAGACGACTCACTAAGCGAAATGTGGTTGATGGAATTTTGGAGAAAGTCCTTAGAGCAAACTCGCTAAGCGACCCCAGTTGTCACTGAGTGAGAGACTTTGAAAACAATATATTTGCTGAGCGAGACTCATGGTCGCTGAGTAAGAACCTCTACAAGGAAAAATTGATCCTTTATAAAGAATGTTTTCGCTGAGCGAGCATGTGGGTCACTAAGCGAATGTAGTGTTCTATAGTTGATCAATTTGGAAAGGGTAGTTGTGTGAAACATGGTTGGGAAGGACTCCTAGTGTGAGTCTATGGTTGAGAATGTGGGAAGAGTGATAGGTTGCTTGGATAGAACCTCCACTTGTCATACGTGTTGTTGTTTGGGTTTTAACTAGCGGATGTGGGCTACTTGGATAGGGCCCCTAGAGTGGCAAGTTGCTTGGATAAGACCTCCACTGGTTACGAATAGAAGTGTTGTGTGAGGTTTCTCACGAGGTATGAGCTGCTTGGATAGGGCCTTACTTGTTGGCCATGATTAAGGCTGGATTGGGCTTACATGGTGTAGGTGGATGTTGTTTGGTCACGTGAGGTAGCTGATGACGGATCTCATGCTATGAGTTGTATTGATATACATATATATAATAGTTGATTGATTGGTTGTGGTTGAGTAAATGTGGCGTTGTGATATATGCATTCATGCATAAGTTGGCAGCTGAGATAGCTAATGATGGACCTCATGCCGTGGTGTGGGCAGGCACGTAAATTGAATGGTTGACTGGAGCTGTAGCTCAGACGGACCTCCAACCTAGTGCTAGATGAGACGTGGAGTAGCTGATGATGGGCCTTCGGGGATGAGTGGATGGGCAATTTCGCAGGAGGCCAAGGCGGTGCAGGCCTTGTGTCGCGGTAAGCCACCACCCACATACTTTCATCCTGACAAACCACTAAGCTTATCTGCAGATTAGAGTTTGACAATCCCTGGATGGTGCTTAGATAGGCTATAGTAGAGGGTGAGACCTGGATGATCCCCTGAGATGTGAATCTTTTGAGAGTCGTGTCATCATGCATTGACATAGTTGTGGTGAAACTATTGTGATGTAAAATGTTGAGTTGAGAATATTTTGCTATATGATTTTGCTACAGTATATCTGAGACTGAATACTGTAAATTGTGGATGATTTTATTTAAGTGTGCATATTGTATTATTGTTTTAGTAAGCTTACCCTTACCTTGTTTTGTTGTTGTGGCTATCTTGTTGCTATTGTTGTGTTGGTGTGACTATGATGATCACGTCTTATGGCGTGGGAGCAAGTGGGAATGCTTCAGTAGATTCGGCTTTCAGATCTGAAGGTAGAGTTGCGAGTTGGTGATGAGGTGACTCGAGGAGTCACACTTTTGTTTCTTTTAACGTCCATCTTATTTTCTTTTGTATATTATGTATAGCCTGACCAACTTTAGGGAGTGCATTTTGTATCCCTCCCCCCTTGTTGATGGATTTGTACATTGATTCTTTTGATATGGTTTGGTGTTACCCCCCTCCCCCCCACTCTTTTATTTGTATAAATTGTAAAAACGTGGTATGTATTGGAGTATGAGAGATGGATAGATCTCTCTAAGCATGTATGTTTCCTATATCTATATGTATATGTGTGTGTGTGTGTGTATTTAAAATGTGTTGCTTTTTGTGTTACATGCATGTCCTCCAATTTTTACTTTTAAGTTACAATTTGGGTACATTTAGTAGAAGAGAAATTTTTTTATGCTTAGGAATCATGATTCATGGAAATAATGAATCCCGAGAATCATGATTTTTAAGAATGACTAAAATTTGTTTGGTTGGTCATAGATATTCTTAGAAATATTTATATTTATTTTTTGAGAATTAAAGATTTTTACGTTTAGTTTTACTAGAACTTTCCTAAAAACTTTAATTATTTATCACATTAAATAAGTTAATAAAGGTAATGTGATATTTTTATAGCAGTAAAACTTTTTTCAAACTCTGGAAAATTAGATTTCCACCTCTCCCATGAGAACAATTTCATGAGAAACATGGGTAAAAAAGATAATTGAAAAACAATCTTTCTTGGGAATGTTATTTTTTAAAGAGCAATGCTATTGTACGAAAGTTACTGGCACGAATTGCACAAACTAATAACATGCATCAATACTTTTTTTAAAAATAAATCTTAATTAACAAACTTAAACAAAATTAAAATGAGTTTTGACAAAAAACAAAGTTTTGTGCAATGTTACAAAAAGCATTTCATACTAAATAGTATTTTTCTTTTTTAAATAATAAACCAAACATGGAAAATAAATATTCTCAACTTTAAATTCTTAGGAAACTAAAAACTTTCCTTGTACCAAACGCCTCTTTAGTGTGTCCTTTGCTAGACTTACATTCTACATAAGGTGAGTATATAGGCTAGTCCAACATATTTATCTTCGTCCATTTTATTTTGTATTTAAATGGATTGAACTAGATAGACCTGCTAGTTAATTGAACCATGATTTTGTGTAGTTTGCGTTCATCCCATTTAGCTCATGAAATGGGCTAATGAACTAGTTTGTGGGCCTAGTAATAAAAAAATATAAAAATTTTGAAAAATTGTAAAATAAAAATAAAAAAATGATTGAAAAAATTCAAAAATTATAAAACAAATTGATAAAAACCAAAAATGATTATGTAGTTGGTTAATATTTTATTTTATGTTTTATATTTTACTTACTTACTTTTTCATACTTTAACTAAACATTAATAAATAACTTACCACTAGAAACTACATCACTTTTACAATTTTTTAGCACCTATACAATGTGAAAATAGATGCAGGAAGGAAGAAAATGTGAAAACTTTGGAGTCTTGGTTGATATTTTATGGTTTCTTAAATTATTAAACAATAAAAGTATAAAATAATAATTTATATTTAAAAATATTAATTGATTTGTGAGCTAAGTTGGTAACCCCCTGAATTTCAACCCATTTAACCCATGAGTTATATCAAATCGAGCCAAATAAATATGCATATAAATGAACCAATATTTTAATTAGTTCTAACCCATTTGATCCATGAATTAAACAGATCGTACATGGGTTCAAACCAATATGCCCATCACTAATTCCATATATTTTGTTTTACTTTTACTTAGGTGGAAACAATGTGTTTGCATGGCAACGCCAACTTTCTAACTTTCCATTTATTTTTTCTTGAAACTCCAACACATATACCAAAAAGTATGTATAGTGGTATCATCTCTTGAATATGTTCAATATGCACATCTAGAATCAAGATAAAAATATAAGAGCTCAATGTTGGATCATTAATCCAACATTAGCCTTATATGTGAATAATTATCTATTGTGGATTGACGCTTAAGATTAAGCCCAATTAAAAGTGATCTAATAAGGTTTGGGTAATTTGGGCTTTAATGTGTCTAATAGGATATGGGCCTTTAATGTGTAGAGACTAAAAGGTAATTCTATTTTTGTGATGGGCTAAAATAGAAGCACCAAAAGATAACCCTAGGGTTGTCTATAAATAGGTCATGTTTCCCAAGTCACACGCATCATTCTCCCTTTTCTGACATCCCATCATCAGAAGGAGGCAGAGGGAAAATTAAGGGGTTCTCTCAAGAAAGTGCATGTAGACTTGGAAGACCATACCACACGGGGTCTAAAGAGCAATCATTTATCATGAATTCAGGTATGCTTTCGCTTAATTCCTTAATGATTAACATGATTGATTATGTGTTGTAGGTGATTGTTTTCACCATAGGAATTAATTTTGGTTCCAACAAGTGGTATCAGAGCCAGGTTGTGTTTGATTATTAAGAAATTTATTTTTACGAATTCAGTCATGACCATATGATTACCTTTTTTTTTATTTCGCTTTGATTCCCTCATTTTGATCTATATAATTTAAAATGGAATTCGGTGGTTTCTTTTAAGTTACATGCGTGTCTATTCTTTACTGCCATTATAATTATATATCGAAACACATAGGGTTTTATGTATATGAATTCAACATATTATTTGGCTTAAAAAGATTCGTGAATTCAGCAATCGATAATAGACATGTATAATTATATATATTTTGGAAAAGGATAATTGGAATTGCTTGAAAGTTACCTTTTCCTTTTAGGTTTTGTAATGTATACATGTACTTTTGATATATATAATTGTTATAAAGCATCATATCCAGATATGTGTATAAAACAAAATCAGATATTAAGTTTTTGGCCACGATTGAAATATAATTCTTTGATAGTAAGATTCAATATTTTGAATTCAATATATTATTCTTTTGACGAGTTACTAAAAATCGTGGGCATATATGTATAAAATTGGGTTATTGATTTGCACTGTTTGTTCAGATTTGTGCATATATATATGCTATTGGAAATTGATTTGCGTTATTGCATGCATATATGTACTGTTTTGGAAAATTGCAAGCCGTTATATGCTTAATTTTGGCTATAATTTTTTGCCAATTCTAAATTTGAATATTGGAAAGATTATATATATATATATATATATATATATATATATATATAGGGATAAATTAATTGAAGCAATATGCCACCAAAGTGGTCTCTCTTGTGGAAATTAATTTATTTTGAAATATAAAAGGTTGTGTGCTTGTAATTTATGTGAATACTAATCGGCCTAAAGGAAGGTGAGTATTTTACAAAATTGCATGTGCACCTGTGGTAATGATGCGTGATAATTATTTAGTTTTACATGTGAATAATGAATTAGTCCAAAGGAAGATTTATTGTTTGACATGTTCTTATTATTAGTGTTTGATTACTATGCCAAAGTATCACTGAAAAGTTAATATATTGTCCAAAGATAAAATATTAATGGATTCCTGATATTTTAAGATGAGGTTTCCTTTATTTGAATTTAGTATGACTTTTATTTTTAGATAGACTTATGTGAGCATGTTTTGTTTGTTTATTGTTCTTTGTTCAGCTATGAATGATCTTGTGAATATTACTGCCTACATCAACTCTATTCCTATGCTTAATGGCTCAAACTTCAAGTCCTGGAAAGAAAATATCTTGATAGTTCTTGGAGTAATGGATTTTGACCTTGCGTTAAGAGTTGACTCTCCCCACCTCTTACGGATCAAAGTACCTCTGAAAATAAGAGGGAGAGGTCAAATCGCATAAGTATGATGATCATGAAGAAGGCCATCCCAGAAGCATTCAGGGGCACAACATCTGAAAAGATAACTATAGCTAAGGAGTTCCTTGCAGATATTGAAAATAGATTTGTCAAAAACAAAAAAGCTGAAATAGGTGTGCTCTTGGCAAATCTAATTTCAATGAAGTATATGGGTAAAGACAACATCAGGGAGTACATCATGGAGATGTCTTATATTGCTTCAAAGCTGAAAGCACTTAAGTTAGAACTTTGTGAGGACTTGCTAGTGTATTTGGTTTTGATATCTCTTCTGTCACAATTTGGCCAGTTTAAGGTGAGCTTTAATTGTCAGAAAGAGACTTGGTCTCTAAATGAGCTCATCTCACATTGTGTTCAGAAAGAAGAAAGGTTGAAGTAAGATAAGATAGAAAGTGCTCATTTTGCCTCTACTTCAAAGAATAAGGGCAAGGGACTGAAAAGGAAGAAGGATAAGGAAGCTGCAGATACAACGCCTTAAAAGAAACAACAAAAGAAACCAAACGAATAATAAGGCAACATTTGTTTCTTTTGTGGAGCTGAAGGGCATGTAATTTAACTATCACGCCTCAAAAGGATAAGGGAGCATTGTAGTAACTATCACGCATAGCGTGCTAAGAAAGGTATGCTTCTGAATTTGGTTTGTTCTAAGGTAATTTAACTTTGGTGCCTAAACACACATGATGGATAGATTCTAGTGCAACAACTCACATTAGTGTGTCTATGTATGGTTGCCTGAATTGCCGAAAACTAAGTGATGGTGAAAGATACATCTATGTGGGTGACGGCAAGACGGTTGAAGTTGAGGCAATTGGAAAATTTAGATTATTGGTAAAGATTGATATTTGGATCTTGATGAAACATTTATTGTATCGTCTTTTAGACGAAATTTGATTTCTATTTCTGCTTTGGACAAATCTGGTTTTTCTTGTTCATTTGGGAATGGAAAATTTAGTTTGTTTCATGATTCAAAATTGGTTGGTTATGGTTTTTTGTCAGGTTATGATAATCTTTATTTGATTGATACAATTGCTTCATTTAATGAATCATTGCAATTTAATACACGAAGCATAAAGAGAAAATTAACTAATAAGAATTCAGCTGCGTTATGGCACTAGAGATTAGGTTACATCTTTAGATGGAGAATAGAGAGACTTATGTCAAACGAAATTCTAGAACCCTTAGATTTTACATATTTTGATATTTGTATCAATTGCGTAAAGGGGAACAAACTAATAAAAGGATATTTGAGACTAATAGGACTTTTGACGTTTTAGAACTTATATATACAGCTATTCATGGGCCATTCCCTACAATTGCTTGGAATGGTCAACAATACTTTATAACGTTCATAGACGAATTTTCTAGATATGGATACATTTATCTCATTAATGAAAAGGTAAAGTCATTGGGCTTGTTTAAAAAATTATAAGGCTAATGTTGAGAATCAACTCAACAAAAGAATCAAAAGTGTTAAGTCTGACCGTGGTGGTGAGTACTATGGTAGATATGACGGTTCAGGTGAACAACGTTCAGGGCCATTTGCTAAATTCCTAGAGGAGTACAGTATCGTCCTACAGTACACTATGTTGGGCTCGCCCACTATGAATGATGTTGCTAAAAGATGAAATAAGAGGCTTAAAGACATGATAAGGAGTATGATTAGCCATTCTACTTTACCAGAATCACTCTGGGGAGAAACACGTAAATGAAGTTTGGATAGGAAAAAAAAGCCTAGTTTAAAGCATTTATATGTTTGGAGTTGTCCAGTTGAAGCAAGGCCTTATAGGCCAAATGAAAAGAAACTAGACTCAAGGACGGTGAGTTGCCATTTTATTGGATACTCTGAAAGATCTAGGGGATACAAGTTTTATGATTCCACAAGTAAGTCGATTTTCGAATCAGGAAATGCTTGGTTCTTTGAGGATGTCGAGTTTGCAAGGGGAGATATAGTAAGGGACTGTTTCTTTGAAGAGGAATATGTTCATATTCCTACAGGTGTTATTGGCATTATTCAGGATCCTCTTCTTGACTTTGTTCAAGACACAATAGAACAAGACAATGTTGAACCTCCCATACAAGAAATGAAATAGAAAAAGCGCACAAGAAAGGGGGTTGAATTGTGCGTTTAAAAAAAAACTTTTTCATAACCAGTTGATCAATGTGAAAACGTTTTCAAGTGTAAAGATAGAGAGAAGAAGAACACAAAAAGTTTTATACTAGTTCACTCAACCTAAGTTACATCCAGTCCCTTTACCCAGAAGGTATTCACTAACCAACCTTAGGTTACAAGTATTGTTTGTGGCCTCTCCAGGCTTTACAACACAATCACCCTAGATTGCTTAACTCGAGTATTCTTTCACACTAAGCCTCTCTAGGCTTTCACAATACAACAAGTGTTTATACAACAGATGTCAATTCACGTAGTGAGGATTTGAAAGATAAAGCTCAAGAATGCTTTGAGAGATCTTTACAAGATTTTTACTATCGTTCACTAGACGCTTCAATCAGAGTGTTACTAATATCTTTTTGTTCTTGTTCTTTTTCTTCGTCTTATGTTGTCTCTTGTATATTTTTGCTTCTTCGTTGGTGCATATATATATAGTCTTCAGGAAAGGATTCGTTGTAAAAGACTTTGACTTCATTATGCAAAGAGAAGCGTGCAAACTATCCTTTTAGAGTGATTAGGTGCGGCAACTTTTAGACTTGCACTAAAATGGAAGGTGTAGGATTGTGCTAGCGTTGTTCTTTTCTGAGTATTCTTCATTTGTCTCAGCAGCTTGATAAATTGACTTGTTTTATCAAATATTGTTGCGCTTCTTGCACTAGAATGATTCTGATGTAATTTAATGCTTCAAACAATTTGAACGTTAGATCGCAGAAGTAGTAATATGTTAGTTTCAATAAAAACTAACATAGATAAATTGGACGTTCAAAATAGAACTTAGCCGTTTGAATATTTGTCGTTGGAAGCTTGCATCAGATATTTGAATATGTTCTTCAGACGATCATCTTCATTGTTCACTGAACGGTCTTCTTTAAGCACGTCTTATTGGACGGTCTTTCTTTGACATGTCTACTGGACGGTCTTCTTTGATACGTCTACTGGACGATCTTCTTAGCTGTGACAGGGTTAGTCTTTAACCACAAACTTGAACATTAATAAGCTTGTTATCTTCAAAACATTGAGGGTTTAGACGCTTCTACATCTTTGGTTCCAACAATCTTCCCCTTTTTGATGATGACAAACATTATTAATTTTTAAGTTTTTGCTGGAATATAAAAGGACGCATAAAGAAGTTTTTGAAAGACTTACTATGCTCCCCCTGAGTTTGATATTCCAAGTTTTGTATACTTGAGGCACAAGATATCAGCTTAAGTCCATATCAAATACCATACCAAAAATCAAGCATATTATATATATAACAGATATAGGATTTTATATAAGCAGAGCAACATTTGAAGTAAACAGATCAACTATGTATTTTATTTATCTATACAGAGCATAAATTAGTCACGAAAAAAAAATGTGACAAAGACAAAGACATAAAACACAAAGCTTTCTCCCCCTTTGTCATTAGCAAAAAGTAGACAAAAGGAAATGGGAGTCGTCATCACAGTCACGGTTGCGGCAGCGGAGGAGGCGGTGGAGAAGGTTGAGGAGGGTGTAGCAGAGCTTGTTGGTTCTGGAGAATTTGCTGAAGAAGGGTGAAGATAGGTTGCAGTTGGTTGGTAACATATTGTTGAACGGCGGGGTCAACAGGGGGAAGAGGGAAAGGAGCAGAAGAAGAGATAGGAGACTTGCAGAGGTTTGTGATCCAGGGGTAGGCGGTGGTGTAGGTGTAGGTGACGGTGGTTGAGAAGGAGTGAGTGGAAGAACTTCAGAGGGTGGAGGAGGTGCTTCGAGAAGCTTCAAGTCTCATACTTTTAATTGGTATGGACATGGAGTGGTCCAAAGGTATGGTGGTTGAAAATTTGTGTGGTGAGTAAGAGCGGCAATTATAGTGTATAACATAGAAGTTTCTGTACCAAGGAGTGGATGCTCATTTGGCGGACGGACAAAAGCAGCTGAGGAGTCCAAAAAGTGAAATACACGAGCTAGACGCTGCGTGACTTCACAGTTTGTTGCAGTTGGGATATCGGCTTTGTCGTCTGTGAAAACTCCACCACTGGACGCTTCTTGTTCGCATTGGAACATATGGTGATGCGAGAAGCGTTCAGCATCGTCCTCGTCCAAGTCTGTATGAAGACGTTGAGCTAGGAACCATTCACGAGAATGAGTTGAATGTTGTTGAAAATTAGCTCTGGATGGCAAAGGTAAGGACAATGCCTTGGTCAGAATCTTCTTCTTCTTGCAGTTGTCATCTATGATTGGCAATCTTGGGCAGATGCGATCTAGTTGGATGCGGATGGATATGGAAGGTTGGATGTGTTGTAATGGAGAATGAAGAGTTGAAACTTCAAGGTGGCGAAACCTTTTAGAGTGTTGTAAAACATATGCTCAAAGGTAGATGGAAAGAATCCATCTTCTGCTGGATCTAAAGGCCTAAACTTCAAATCTGCAGGCCTTATTTGAACAATCTGCTCGCCACCAGGTTTCTTTTGTTGCCGAGCTTGCTCGATGTGGTCTACTGGAGGTACTCTGTGTTGAAGTACTTCAGGAGGATGTTCATTGATGCGCCAAGCTCGTACAACGCTAGGGTACCTTCGTCTGATAAACCGCATGAGCGGTAAGTGTTTAATAGTTCCAAAAGGTAGTGCTAGATATTCTGCCGAGGGTTGATGGACATAGTTGTCCATGTACTTCTCCATATTGATGGAAGAGTAGTCAAAGCCGAAGTTTGGTTTGGGTAGCTCTAGACGCAAAATCATGGCATTGTCGTCTAGGAGGTTTTGGGAATTGCCTTTAACAAAAAGTAGAGGCCATTTCTGTTTGGTGTGCTCCAAGGGTTTTGAGGAAGGGGTAGGGAAGGGAATGATGGTTAAGGAGGAAGGTGATTTAGTAGGCTTGAGGGAGAGATGTGTCTTAGGTATGCCGGGGGTGGGGATGGTGCAGGTATAGCCTTTGTCACCAAGCAACAACAAATTTGGTTCAGGTGTGGCTTGTGTGTCGGCTTGTGTTTGGGTAAGAGGTTCAGATGGTTCAATAATGATTAAATCATCAAGGTCGCTAATAGGTTCATTAGCAGCAGAAGAGGAAAGTTTACTTCTCTTATACTGTGCTTCCCCTGGCAATGCTTCTACTGATCGTTTGGATGAGGCAGATGATTGTGGTTGTGGTTGAACAGGAACATCAACCATGGCAGCTTTCTGCTTCTTGACAAACTTACCAATTGGCTCATCGTCTTCGTTGTTAGAGGCGACGATCAACCATCTTTTAGCAAGAATTTGTGTTGGAGCAAGTGAGGTATCAGAGACAACTATAAGAGTAACTATAAGAGGAGCAGACGAAGCTAAGGGTCTTTGGGTCTTAGATCTTGTAACCCTGGTCGCTTGCGTCTTGGACGATCTCCTCTTGGTGGACGGTTTGGCAGTAACTGGATTCACAAACAGTGCCTCGTCGTACATCGGCTTAGCAACATGGACGGTTGGCTCAATTTTTTGTAGAGGTGCCATCTCCACGACTTCTTTTCTATCTTCCATTAGTTTGGACGTGGTCTCCAAAAGTTTTAGCACGAACCCAGCCTTCATCTGTACAACATTGTTGTGTCCAAATGGCAGTTGAATGAAACGATGGCCATCACCCAGAATTCTAATCTGACTTTGCTCTCTAAGGGATAAAGCAAAGAAGGCATGATACACCTACTGTTGCTAGAAAAGTCTGTTAAGGACAATAGCGTAGGTGATCTGGTCGCGCTCTCCACATCCTCTCATGGTCCTGAAGATGTTACTCAGGATGAGGTGTGACAGGTTAAACTGTTGGCCTGTGATCATATGGAACAACGCGAACTTGTGCACAAAGGTAACGCTGTCCTTCGATCCAGCCTTATGAGGAATTCCCTTGTTTAAAAATTGCTGGAAAATCTTCCCCTCTTTTGTTAGCTTGCTGTATTCCACTAGCCCTTCACCTTTGGGACCCATCAGTGCAGCATCAACAATATCATGTCCTCCAAAATTGTTTTTCCAGCCATTCTTGATGCAGGACCCAGCCCGCTCACAGCCAATGGCTTGGCCAACAGAGCCGAGGTCCAGTGTGACCTTGACTCCCAGAACAGTTCCAGTGATGTCAATGTTTGAGAAGACGGCAGAGTTCCAGAATTGTCTGATGAGTTCTAGATAAATGATCTCTTTCAGGTGGAAGTAGTTGAGGATTCCACATCTGAGCAGGTTGTCCATAACAGTCACACCCGTGTCCTTTAGAGCTTGGATATCAAAATGGCTTTCAATGAGAACAACAGCTTTGTCTAGGCTCTCCACATGAGCCACGACCTTAGCAACAAGACCAACCTTGTCAGATGCCATTTCTGAGAGCTTGAAGGATAGTTAGGGTTTGAGAGGTTTTGAGAGACAAAGAGTTCAGGTGGATTTGAGAAAAGGTAAGTGTTTGATTTATGTTTGAGTGTATATGAAGAAACCGAAAAGTTTTGCTTTTGGCGGTTCTTTCACTTTCGAAGAGAGAGGTGATGTGCAATAAATGTTGAGTCTGGCGCTTACAAATCTCGAGGTTGGTTATACGGCGCATGAGTGACTCAGACTGGAATAAAGCATTTATTTCAAATCATTTTCAGAGAAAACATAATGAAGTACGGATAAAGAACGTTGTGCACAAATAAATGTAAGTTGTTATGGAATGCGAAAAGCTATGCACATGGACGATGTAATATTGGACACTACAACACATTAGACGCTCACATCTGTGGACGGTCAAGGCATGTTAAAAAAAAACTATTCATTTATAAATTCCATACCAAGAAGATCTCGAATATTGATGAGTTTATCTTTAGGAAGGGGTTTTGTAAATATGCCAATTGATTTTCAATGTTAACAAATTGAATATCGACAATTCCTTTTGGACATAATCTCTTATAAAATGATGTTTTATTTCAATGTGCTTTGCCTGAGAATATAAAATAGGATTTTTAGACAGATTTATAGCAGTAGTGTTATCACAAAAGATAGGAATGTTACTTTCGTAGATACTGTAGTCTTCTAACTGATGCTTGATCCATAAAAGTTGTGAGCAACAAGACGCAGCTAAGACATACTCTGCTTCTCTTGTAGACAGGGCAATCGTCCCTTGTCTTTTGCTCGTCCAGGAGACTAGATTCCCACCAATGAGGTGACATCCTCCATTGGTGCTTTTGCGTTCTACTCTATCTCCCATATAGTCAGCATCGCAATATCCAACTAACCTGTATTCTTTGTTTGACTTAAAACGCAAACCAAGGTTAATGGTCCTTTTTAAATATCTAAAAATTCTTTTAACTACTGTTAGATGAGTTTCTTTAGGGTTAGATTGAAAATGGGCACATAAGCATACACTAAACATAATGTCAGGTCTGGACGCTGTGAGATATAACAGAGACCCAATCATACCTCGGTATATAGTTTGGTCTACCTTTTTAGAAGAGTCGTCTAGGTTAAGTATTGATGATGGATGCATAGGTGTACTCATTTCCTTGGCATCGTCCATCTTGTACTTCTTGAGAAGTTCGTTGACATATTTTGTTTGATGTATGAATATGTCATTTGTAGTCTGCTTTACTTGCAATCCCAAGAAGAATTTTAATTCTCCCATCATATTCATCTCAAATTCTGTTGTCATGATCTTAGAAAAATCCTTGCATAAAGTGTCATTAGTAACACCGAATATAATATCGTCTACATATATTTGTGCAATAATAAAGTGTGTTTTAACGTCTTTGCGAAAGAGAGTGGTGTCCACTTTTCCTCTAGTAAAACCATTTTCTAAAAGAAATGAACTTAGCTTTTCATACCAAGTTCTTGGAGCTTGTTTAAGTCCAGACAAAGCCTTTTTGAGTTTGAAAACATGTTTTGGAAAAGTATCACACTCAAAACCAGGAGGTTGTTTCACAAAAACTTCTTCGTTTATTATGCCATTTAAGAATGCACTTTTTACATCCATTTGATATAGCTTCAAATTACTATGAGCAGCAAATGAAAGTAAGATGCGGATGACTTCTAATCTAGCTACTGGTGCAAAGGTTTCGGTAAAATCTATACCTTCTTGTTGAAAGTAACCTTGAGCTACTAGTCTTGCTTTATTTCTTACCACTTTGCTAGCTTCATCTAGCTTGTTGCGGAACACCCACTTTGTTCCAATGATAGACTTGTCCTTGGGTGCAGGAACTAGCATCCAGACATGATTTTTTTCGAATTGACTAAGTTCATACTTCATGGCGCTGATCCAGCCATCATCTAGGAGAGCTTCGTCCACTGTCTTTGGTTCCAGTTCAGAAATCAAAGCAGCTTGAGCTTGCTCCTTGGAGGTCGATCTTGTCCTGACATGACCTTGAATGTTTCCAAGAATTTGATTATATGGATGATAGGTCTTCATTTGCCAATAGCGTCCAGTTGGTTCCTTTTCTTATTCTTTTGGATCATCTGTCTGATCTCTGGACGTTGAAGGACTGGCATCTTCTAGCTTCATTTCTGCAAATGAATCATCTAGCTCTGATATTTCTTTATCAGGCTTATTGTCATTGAATTTAACATGGATGGCTTCTTCAACTGTTAAAGTTCTAGAGTTGTAAACTCTATAGGCCTTGGATGTTTCAGAATAGCCTAACAGTATTCCATCATCACACTTAGAATCAAACTTTCCAAGATTGTCTTTAGTGTTTAAGATGAAACATTGACATCCAAAGGGATGAAGATATGATATGTTGGGCATTCATCCTTTCCACAATTCATAGGGAGTCTTATTCAAGTTAGGTCTTATATAAATTCTATTTTGTAAATAACATGCAGTGTTTACTACTTCAGCCCAAAAGTGCTTAGAAGTGGAATTATCATTTAGCATTGTTTTAGCCATTTCTTGCAATGACCTGTTCTTTCTCTCTACCACACCATTTTGTTGTGGTGTTCATAGTATAGAGAAGTTGTGGAGAATTCCGTTCTCCTCACAGAATCCTTGAAAACTTTCGTTTTCAAATTCCCCTCCGTGATCACTTCTGATTGAAGCTATGTAAACACCTTTTTCATTTTGAATTCTTTTGCAAAAGATTGAAAATATCTTGTAAGACTTATCCTTGTGTTTTAAGAACCTAACCCATGTCCATCTAGAGTAGTCGTCCACTACGACTAATCCATAACGTTTTCCACTAAAGGAGGCTGTTCTGGTTGGACCAAACAAATCAATATGTAGTAGCTCAAGAGGTCTAGTTGTGGAAACAATATTTTTTGATTCAAAAGAGCTTTTTACTTGTTTCCTTTTTTGACTCAAGTTTGCATGTCCAAGTTTCTTGTGCCAAGTCCAGTGATTCTCTTTGATGGATACTAGACACGATACATTTTGATTTGTGAGGTCATTGAGATCAATCTTATAAAGATTGCTTTGCCTCTTAGCAGAGAATAGTATGGATCCATCTAGATTCCTGACAATACATTTTTCTTTGTCAAAGGAGACATTGTGTCCACTGTCACATAATTGACTTATGCTCAGTAGATTGTGTTTGAGTCCTTCAACATATAAAACATTTTCAATGGAAGGGAAGGAGTATTTACCGATTGTTCCTATACCTGTGATCTTTCCCTTCTGGTTTCCTCCAAAGGTGACCCATCCCCCATTCTTGGGTTGTAGGCTTTGGAACATACACCTTTCTCCCGTCATGTGTCGTGAACAACCATTGTCCAGGTACCATGACTGGGGTCTTCTTTCGGTTGTCAAGCAAATCTGCAACAGGTATTATCATAGACTTAGGTACCCAAATGGACTTGGGTCCTTTTCTGTTAGTTCTGAAGGCATTGGATGTCTTCTTTATTGGATGATATCTGCATTTTGTTGATTCATGCCCATTCTTTCCACATATTTTACAGAGTGTTATGTTTTTACTAGGTTTGTAATTTTCTTTAACAAAACCAAGTCTAGATTTGTCATGAGGACTTGTCTTATAAGATAGAATTTTATTTAGGTTTTCTGTTCCACTGACAAATTTTGACAAGCTTTCTTTTAGATGAGTGACTTCTTTTTGAAGTTTTAAAACTTCATAAGAAGATGTCTCTTCTGAAATGTTCTTTGCTTTTAAAAACTCATTTTCTTTTAAAACCTTTTTATGCTCTTCGTTGAGCAAATTGAATTCTTTTGTTATTTTTGAAAATTTCTTTTTCAGTTCTTTATATCCTATAGAGAGAGTTGAGGAGTTAGCAAGCAAATCATTATAAGCTTCTTGTAAAGAGATTAAGTTATCGAAGTTTACCTCTTCGTCTTGCTCATTATCTGAGCCATCAGAGCTGGTCTCCACCATGAGACACAAATTGGCTTCTTCTTCTTTTTCTTCATCTGATGAAGATAGGTCCATGTCTTCCCAGGTAGTCATGAGACCCTTTTTCTTGAAGAACATCTTATTTTTGTCCATCTGCAAACTTGGACATTCAGCTCTGAAGTGTCCAAGCTTTTTGCATTCATAGCAGACTGAAGGACTCTTTTCTTTTGGTGTCTTGTTGAACTTCTTTGTGAAGTTTTTGGCTCTTGATCCTCCTTTCTTCTTCCACATAGCCTATATTTTTCTGGAGATGAAAGATATTTCATCTTCATTAGAGTCATTTTCTTCAGACTCTTCCTCAGAGGATTCTTCTATGTTTAGTGCTTTGGACGATGATCCTTTGGTTAGACGATGGACTTCTTTTTCTGTCCTTCGTCTTGCTTTAGCTCCAGTTCATGGACTTTAAGAGTTCTAAGTAACTCTTCCATTGAGAGTGTTGTTAGATCTTTGGAAGCTCTTAAAGCTGTAACCTGCGGTTTTTATTGCCTAGGCAAACTTCTCAAGATTTTGTTACTGTGATCATAATTATCATAGGTTTTGCCTAAGGACCTTAGGTTGTTTATTATGGTTTGAAATCTACCAAACATAAGTTTGATAGTTTCATTTTCTTCCATAGTAAAGAGTTCATATTGTCTTACGAGTAAGCTCAACTTAGACCTCTTTACTTGTGAAGTGCCTTCATAGACAAGAGCGAAGGTATCCCACATTTTCTTAGCACTTCTTAAGCTATGAACCTTTTCATATTCAGATTCAGATAAAGCACACATCATAGCATTTCTAGCTTTTGAGTTTAGAAGGTACCTCTGTTTGTGAGATTTTGTCCATTGACTTCTTGGCAGCTCCGCTCCATCAAGGTTAAGGGGAAGGTAGTCACCGGTTTCTACTATGTCCCATATGTCTTTGTGATATGCATCAAAGAATGCTATCATTCTTTGCTTCCAATAATCGTAGTTTTGTCCTTTAAAGAGAGGCGGTCTGTTAACGGATTGCCCTTCGTTTTCCATGAGTGGTTAGGATTGTTTTAACCCTTGCAGTATTAGATGCTTAACCCCAAGAGGCTAAGCTCTGATACCAATTGAAATAGAAAAAATGCACAAGAAGGGGGGGGGGGTTGAATTGTGCGTTTTAAAAAAAACTTTTTCGAAACTAGTTGATCAATGTGAAAGCGTTTTCAAGTGTAGAGATAAAGAGAAGAAAAACACAGAAAGTTTTATACTGGTTCACTCAACCTGAGCTACGTTCAGTCTCTTCACCCAGAAGGTATTCATTAACCAACCTTAGGTTACAAGTATTGTTCGCGGCCTCTTCAAGCTTTACAACGCAATCACCCTAGATTGCTTAACCTGAGTATTCTTTCACACTAAGCCTCTCCAGGCTTTCACAACACAACAAGTGTTTATACAACAAATATCAACTCACGTAGTGAGGATTTGAAAGATAAAGCTTAAGAATGCTTTGAGAGATCTTTACAAGATTTTTGCTATCGTCCATTGGACGTTTCTATCAGAGTGTTACTAATATCTTTTTGTTCTTGTTCTTTTTCTTCGTCTTATGTTGTCTCTTGTATATTTTTGCTTCTTCATTGGTGCATATATATATAGTATTCAGGAAAGGATCCATTGTAGAAGACTTTGACTTCGTTATGCAAAGAGAAGTGTGCAAACTGTCCTTTCAGAGTGATCAGGCACGATAGCTTTTAGACTTGCACTAAAACGAAAGGTGCAAGACTATGCTGGCGTTTTCCTTTTCTGAGTATTCTGAGTATTCTTCATTTGTCTTAGCAGCTTGATAAATTGACTTGCTTTATCAAATATTGTTGTGCTTCTTGCACTAGAATGATTCTGATGTAATTTAATGCTTTAAACAATTTAAACGTTAGATCACAGAAGTAGTAATATGTTAGTTTCAATAAAAACTAGCATAGATAAATTGGACGTTCAAAATAGAACTTAGCCGTTTGAATATTTGTCGTTGGAGGCTTCCATCAGATATTTGAATATGTTCTTCAGATGATTATCTTCATTGTTCACTGGACGGTCTTCTTTAAGCACGTCTTATTGGACGGTCTTTCTTTGACACGTCTACTGGACGGTCTTCTTTGATACGTCTAGTGGACGATCTTCTTAGCTGTGACAAGGTTAGTCTTTAACCACAAACTTGAACATTAATAAGCTTGTTATCTTCAAAACATTGAGGGTTTAAACGCTTCTACGTCTTTGGTTCCAACAAGCAATTGTTTCAGAAGAACAAACTCTTCCATCTCAAGAAATAGGATATCCACAAAAGAAAAGAGAAGTGCAATATTAGATGACTACATTGTATTTCTCCAAGAACATGAGGTTGACATAGGACTAATGAAAGATGATCCAATCAGCTTCTATCAAGCCATGGAAAGTTCTAACTCTCAAAAGTGGATAGATGCCATGAATGAAGAGATTAAGTCCATGAGAAACAATGGCGTTTAGGATCTTATCCCATTGCCAGAAGGTGCGAAACCCATTGGTTGCAAATGGATATTTAAGACCAAGAGGGATTCTAAAGGTGATGTGGAGAGGTACAAGGCTCATCTTGTTGCAAAGGGATTTACACAAAAAGAAGGCATTGACTATAAAGAGACTTTCTCTCCAGTTTCTTCGAAAGACTCTTTTAGGACAAAATGGCATTGGTGGCGCATTTCGATCTTGAGTTACATCAGATGGATGTAAAGACAACGTTTCTCAATGGTAACATTGATGAGACAATCTATATAGTGCAACTAGAAAACTTTGTTTCAAAAGACTCAACAAATATGGTTTGCAAACTTAAGAAATCCATTTATGGGCTTAAGCAAGCATCTCGACAAATGGTTTTTCAAGTTTCATCAAGTGATAATCTCATTTGGTTTTGAGATGAATTTGGTCGATGATTGCATATACCATAAGTTCTGTGGGAGCAAGTATATTTTTCTAGTTTTATATGTTGATGACATTTTGCTTGCCAACAACGATATAAACTTATTGCATGAAACCAGGAAATTTCTAGCTAAGAACTTTGAGATGAAACATCTTAATAATGCATCTTTTGTATTGGGCATACAAATACTCCAAGATCGTTTTCAGGGTATTCTTGGATTGTCACAAAAAAGTTATATTGAAAAGGTTCTCAAGAGATATGGCATGCAAGACTCTAAACCAGGTGATACCCCTGTGGCTAAGGGAGACAAGTTTAGTCTCAATCATTGCCCTAAGAATAGCTTTAAAGAAAAAGAAATGCAGAGGATTCCTTATGCATCAGTAGTGGGGTGTCTGATGTATGCTCAAGCTTGTACGCGTCCAGATATCGCATACATTACAGGGATGTTGGGCAGATACTTGAGTAATCCAGGATTAGACCATTAGAAAGCAGTTAAATGGGTCTTGTGGTACTTACAGGGAATGAAAGACTATATGCTCACGTATCAAAGGTCAGATCAGCTTGAGATCATTGGGTATACTGACTTTGATTTTGCTAGATGCCAAGATAGTATGAAATCTACGTCAGGCTATATATACTTGCTAGCTGGAGGTGCCATTCCTAGAAGAGTGCTAAATAGTCTCTTGTAGCCTTTTCCACTATGGCGGCATAGTTCGTAGCATGTTATGAGGCATCTAATCATGGAATTTGGTTGCAGAATTTTGTCACAGGGCTACGTATAGTGAATGGTATTGAAAGAACACTCAAGTTATTTTTTGACAATAAATTAGCAGTTCTATTTTCCAATAACAATAGGAGCTCGACAAAGTCAAAACATATAAACATTAAGTTCCTTATTGTTAAAGAAAGAGTTCAGAGTGGACAGTTGTGTATAGAGCATATCGAAACAAACTCTATGGTTGCAGATCTGCTTACTAAAGGATTACCACCTAAAATGTTTCATGAGCACACTACTCATATGGGTGTTATGTCATTCAGTGATATTCAGTTATAGTGGGGGTTTGTATTTTTAAATGCTTTCGTGATATAGACATAATTTTGGTTTATGTATGGTTTAAGAATATTTTTTGTAGAAATAAAGTTTTGGTGTATTGATACTTTGATTTTTGTTGTGGTTTGATTTCACTAAGGTTTAAGGAGGACCAATTGGAATTAGACATGTTAAGATCACATTACATGAAATTCCATGCTACACTTCCATATCATGATCCATGTCATTCATTTGTATCAGTATATATGACCATTAATGGGTTAAGTTACGATAGATATAATAAAGACTGCTTTGATCCTATGTTGGTATGATTGATGAACCGGATTGGTTATAGATACATTCGGTAATGGCAGTAATATTGAGCTCACATGGTTGATTTTTGCAATGCATAACTATGAGGTTACACATATAGTCCAAGTGGGAGATTGTTGGATCATTAATTCAACATTGACCTTATATGTGAATAAGTATGTATTGTGGACTATCGCCTAAGATTAATATGCCTAATTAAAAGTGATTTGATAAGGTTTGGGTAATTTGGGCTTTAATGTGTTTAATAGGATACATGCCTTTAATGTGTAAAGACTAAAAGGTAATTCTATTTTTGTGATGGGCTAAAATAGAAATATCAAAAGATAACCCTAGGGTTGTTTATAAATAGGTCATGGTCCCCAAGTCACAGGCATTGTTCTGTCTTTTTTGACATCCCATTATCATAAGGAGGCAAAGGAAAAATTAAGGGGTTCTCTTTATAAAAGGGGTTGTCTCATACATCTCGATTGCTTGAATGTAAATAATCTTGACACCTAGCCTTTCTTTTCGAAAGCTTTCTATGTAACTTTTCTAAGTATTTTATTATATTGTTGATATTAATTAACGTTATTTAAACCTTGTGTCAAAATATATTTCACTTTTATAAGAATTACAATTGAATATCAAGATTTAAAGAGAAAAAGCATTAAGATGTAGAAGTGATAAATGATGATTATTAGCAGTCAAGCGTAGTTATAGAAAGTTGTCAAGATTTAAAGATAAAAAGCATTAAGAGATAGGTGTGATATGGTTGACAGATAATCTTGTCCCTTAAATATGTGGTCAGAGGTTTGGTCTCTGGGTCTATGTGTATGGAAAAACATTTGTTGGAAGAGGTTAGCGTCTTAAATGGATATCAGTACTTCGAGGGAGTAGTCCTTAACTTTCGGTTGGAAGATACCCCAAGTTTACACACACACACATACAAAAGTTAGGAGTAGTAATATGAAGTTATTTGTAATAATAAATTTTGTCTATAAATACTAATTGTACAATATAATAAGGGTTGAAGTAATCCTTAAATTTCGTTCAAATTAATTTGCTTAAAAAAAAATGCTCAAAAGTTTGCTTGGATCAAACATAACTATAGGTTGACTAATTACTTGCCACTCAATGATAAATTGCTCGCAAGACCGAAAGTGACAACAAAAAGAAATGTAAAGTAGGTGTCGACAAATAATGAAAAGCAAATTTTATTGGATAAAGATATTGCGTATCTTAGTTCCCAAAAATTTCATTTCTTTGAATGAAATTCTCATCATTTGTAAAATGATAGCTGATATCTAACCACTTTTCACTTGCATGAGTGGAAGCTATATCCAGCAATGTCATATTAGCTCAATGGAATGCATAGATTGGAACTAAACAAATACAAATAATCTGGACAAGTTCTCCAGGAAAAAGTATTAAGAATTGTTTAGCTTTGTCTATATATATTAAATAATTTGGATATCTCCAATGGGAGTTGTTTGAGCTTTTTAAAATTAAGCAATTTGAAAATATCATTAGAGCAAATAAATTCTTATTGAATTCTTATAAAAGTTGATTATATAAGCAACTACAAACAATGTTGCTTAATTGTTAATCTTTTTTAATCTAAAAACAAGAGTTTTTGTGTGAGTGAAAGATAAAATGGAACCTACTAAAAATACATTAAGAATTCAATTTGGGTTCTACTATTGGAGTAAAAATTAGATAGTGTTCTTAAATTTTATGCGGTAACAAGAGACCTACTAATAAAGAGTTAAAAACTCAAATTAAGTTCTTACATTGAAGATGCTCTTAGTAACTAAACAACCATCTTTTACAGCAATAACGAGTAATGCTATTATATACACCAAGAACATGTGTAACTAAATTGAGAATAAGAATGAAACTGTTAATTTGACAAAACATTTAATTACAACAAAGAAAAAAAGTGAAAAAAATATTGAATAATATTCTGATAGGAAATATTTTTAATAAACACGTTATTTTTAATTAAATTAAAGTTTAAAGGAATAATATTATCTTCTTTAAGGTACGAATCAAAACCCAATATACGATGATTAATCTAAAGTAAAATTATGTTTGTATTTAAATTTTTCTTAAGAAGAGGAGATGTTTTAAATAAGTTAAGTTATTTAAATATTAAAAAACTTTTTTAAGAAGAGATGTCTTAAATAAATTAATTTAAATGCTATTTATATATTAAATGAAACTTGTTAAATAAAATGTGAGGTTTATGTCATTTAGCATATTCACGTGAATTTTACGTGGTGCAAAAACAAATAACGTGTTAGAACTTAGAAACACACTCTAGTACATTCTTTCAAATATACTCTTTATAGGATCTTCAAAAATAAAAAAATAAAAAACTCTTTATAGTTAATCTATCGTGTCTCACGAAATGACATAAGTTCCATTGAGAATTACTCATAATTTTATAATTTTAAATACCTTTCAATCCATAAAAATGTTAAAAACTTGTCCTAGAAAAGTGTAGTAATAGTACTTCCCTTTAAAATTAATTATACTGTTTCGATAGCATGTCTATTCTACTTAAATCATGTTCATCGAATTTGAGTTTAGTTGAATTTCTTAGAACCTTTAAATAGATTTATTATTAAATTAAAGAAAGAGAAAAGAAAGAAAAATTAACCAGGATTCTTTGCATCCTTCCGAATTTTGATTTCTAATCCTTTCTTTATCAAACAGTAGTTGGTTGGCCGCAACGTTATAAGTCGCACCTCGGGTGTTCCATATTCATAGATCAATTTGTGTCATGTCATCTTCAAGCAGAATGCATGTAGATAATAACAAAATAATTAGTTACCACCCGCAATTTATATATATTATCCTTCTACAAGACATATGCTTCGCTTTAATGCATTCTTTCATTGACCTCACGCGTGGTGCGCGCTCCTTCAGACACGTACTTCAGAATAATTTTTTTCAATAAATAAATAAATTAGTGAATGCACTAAATATTAGATAGGATTAAAGCTTATCTTGCTCTCATATCTTGACCACTAAATAAATCCTAAAAGTATTATGATGATATCAATGTTAGTAATAAAAAAATATTATAAGATATTGTACTATTATAAAAAAAATTTATCGCCCAAAGTCCCATTATATTGTAATAATAATAATTATTATTATTCCTATTATTTACATAAAATAATGTTATTGATATGAGATTAAAATTATTTTATTATATTCTATATAAAATATTTATTATAATTAATAAATATTATTTATATTAAATAAAGTATTTTATAACCAATTCATTATTATCATTATTTTTTATTAATGTACATTAATTTAAATTAAAAATATGTATTATGAATTAATCCTTTTATGAAGATAGTTCAATATAATTTATTTTCATAATTAACAGAAATTTTATATTTTGATTCATTTTTTATGATCACCATAATATTAGTAAAGCAAGTATCTACACAAAATTTTTATGACTTAAGCATTAATTTTTAAAATTTTTAAAAAATATTCTTAATTTATTCTCTCAATGATTTATTTAACAATAATTTAGTTTTCTATATTTTTATATTATCAACTAACTCCCTCAAATTTTAAAAGACACAATATAGTTTTTTTTATTGTTTAAAAGAGACATGTAATATGAGAAAAAAGTATATACAATAATAGTACATGCAATATTTTGTTACACTGTCATCCAATCATAAACTACTATGCATGGTAAGTTTGTTAACTTTGATAATAACTACATTAAAAGTCACATCAAAGTTAATTTTTAATTGGTTAATAATATAAAACATTTTACACTGATAGTTCATATTCATTAAATTCATGTAATATATTGTAATTATCTAAAGGATTACAGAGTTAATGTTAAGTAAATATTTAGAAAACTAAAAATAATTAATTTAGGTTTTATCTTATTAAATCATAATACCTATTTAAATATATAATAATTTAAATAATATTAAATTAATTAGTATTATAATTAATAAATTTTAATTATATATCTTAGCCGTCAAAAAAAGAAGTAATCATATCTTGGAATAGAGGAGTAAATATCCGTGAATTATATATATTCCACGTGGGGTATGTGTATGAAAGGACGATAATGCCTTTGCCAAATGTCTAGTGATCAATACGTTAGACCTTGGAATTAGATTAATGAATGTTGATTGGAGGGTATGCAATTCGGGGAGGGATCATGAGGTGGAAGATCACTCCTAGTGATCTTTGTGATAGGAGAACAATGAGCATTAATCAATTGTGATATCGAAAACCACTTTCCAAAAGAATCATAAAAAGTTGTAAACAATGGGATATTGTTATTTTCGTAGGATTTGTGGTTTGTGTATATAGAGACAGGATCATGCACCTAATTTTAGTATATAACTCATATTTGTTTCAAGAAAAATCTAAACAAAACCTTCTGGATTCAATTCGATTGGGATAGAGAGAATCAGCAATTTAGTATCTAATGGTCGGTTAAATTATACTTTGAAATTAATAAAATATTAAAATGGTCTCCAAAATTATAAATGACCAATTAATTTAGTCTTTGAAATAGTAAAAATTAGTTAAATTGATCCTTAAAATTAAAAAAATGGCAAAATGATTTTTGAAAATATAAACCATTAATTAATTTAGTCCCTCCATTATTAGTCGATGTCATCTAACACGATTGACACGTTAAGTACCTAAGTGACAGCCAACTAGACACACATATATGGTTACCACGTTATATAATTGAAAATGATCAAAACATTAGTAGAATAATAATTGATTTTTCTCTTTCTTACGTTTTTTTTCTTCGTTCGCTCGTTGGTTTTGCATTACTCTTTTGATCTACCCATTAAGACAATATCACCATAATAACCCATAAAATCAAGTTGTGTGAAACATGCATAATTAAACAGAAGGACTTAAACCTTTCTAAATAGAAGAATAAAGAGATAGGGAAAGAAAAAATTGATTATAATTTCGTTGATGTTTCAATTATTTTCATCCCTATAATGTGTCAAACACGTATGTGTGCCTAGTTGGTTGCCATTCTGGCACTTAACCTGCCAATTCAGCCTTTTAAATGACATTAGATGACACCAACTGATAAGAAATTAAGGGACTAAATTAATTGATGATTTACAATTTTAGGGATTATTTTGTTATTTTTTGATTTTGGGGATCAAATTGACCAATCATTACAATTTCAAGTACTAAACTTATTAGTAATTTATAATTTCAAGGACCATTTTAATATTTTATTAATTTTAGAAAGACCAATATTACAATTTCAGGAACTAAATTGATGATTCACTTGTTAGAATAAGTTTTTTTTTCCTTAATTACACTTTTGATCCTATTACAGTGTATCTACAATTTTAATCACGTAATAAGTTTGTAGTCGAATCAAGTTCCTTAATTATTTTTTTTTAAAGTTTTAAACAAAATACATTGTTTCATCAACATATCATCTAGTTATTACCATAAATAATTGTACGTGGCATATGATTTTCAGGTATAGCATAACATATTATTGACCTGGAAATTGAATTTAAGGGCCGCTTTTACACATAACATAGAATTTAATGATGCATTTTAATCCTTAGGGTCACTGAATCATTTTCGATACTACAACATATTATGCTACATCTAAAATTCCTGTGCCAAGTCAGTTGTTTTTGTTATTGATTAAATGACAAGTTGTCAGAAAGGTTTTATTTGTTTAATAAAAAAATTAAGATACTTGATTAAAATAAATGAATTATTGAAAAGTCAAAATTACACAAAGACCATGATATAAATAGAAGTAAATTTTGAAATATAGAGATTGATTAATTTAGTACTTGACATTAAGAAAATGTTACACTCATCTTTGGAATTTAATTCATGAGTCATTTTATAATTCTTTTGTCAATAGGCATCATATAACTCCCTCATAGATGTTGAGTTGACACATTCAGTGTTTGGTTAACATCCAAGTGGGATGACATATGGATGCCATGTAATGAGGACTAATTTGATGAATTTTAAAATGAAATGAATGACACATGATGTACCAACCACTCTTTTTTCTCTCTTGCTTTAAAAATCTTTCTTCTCTCCTTTGTAGTCATTGCAAAATAGAGGTTGAAGAAGTTGGTTGAATAATAACGTGAGGGGCTTTGTAAAAAGCACTATATGTGCATCTACAAAATCAAAATATATTATTAATGGCCTTCAAGATTGTTCTGGATCCATATATGACAATCCTAGAGTTCGAATGAACTTCATGAATTGTGGTTGACTTGTCTTGGATCTTGTAGTACTAGGTAGTGGTGGGAATGGAACTCTGATAGGTGGTGGCTAAGGAGCTGTGATAGGTTATGTAACTAGTGTTCTATTAGGTTGTGGCCTAAAACCAAATCCACTTGGTGTGTATTAGGACCTCTAATATCATATCTCATTCCCTGCATATGATTAAATGATTGACAACTATGTATGAAATTTGAATAAGAATGTAGGCATACTATGTATAACAACATTGAAAATCATGGGAAGACATATACATATATACTAGATCATAAATAGTTTGTGTGAAATTCAATTAGCATTTGCACATATATCACAAACCACACACACACAAATTACAAATCAAAGAACATATATTATTAGATTAAAAATATATCATATTGCATATCAATTTCGTTAATTTACTATCAAATTAGTCCTTAAATATAATCAGTTACTTTTAAAATGGTCGTTACACTTACTCTCTTACTATCAATTGGTCCCTAAATTTCCACAACTTAATTTAATTCACTCTTAAATTACGTCACAATATATCAAAATCATCTCACACAATCTAACACACCATCCATTATAATATATATAAAGTCAATGCGTTTTACCCTACTATGTGCCTAGATATATCCTTGCACATTTGGTGTAGTTCCCTAATCTGTTGTGGTTCCTTGCTTAGGTGGTGTGCTATCCTGCTAACCTAACTTAGAGTTCACACAATTAGTCATTTGTGTACCTAATAAGCAAACTAAAAAAAATGATGAAATGATGAGTACAAAGAACCTCTAACTAATATCATCTAAACATATTTAGGCTCTAGACCATGCACTATAGCCTCAACTGTTGTGTTTGCCTGGTAATAGAAGATAAAAATGCATAAGTAATCAATTGATAATGACAAATTATGACACTTGAATCTTAGATTATGACAATGCAAAATTTACACTACTATGATATTTGTACCTCCATATTTGGATTGCATTGAATCACAAAGAGGGCTATATTGTGATAGTTTTAGTTCAAGCCAGTGTAACAAACATTTCAAGACAAAGCCAATAAACCTTCTTTTGTAGGCAGGTTGCAGGAGAGGACAACTAACAAGCTAAGTTGCAGAAGATGAAGGAAAAGGAAATGTAAGGGAAAGCTTTTGTTTATACAAGAAAACACATGTACAAAAATGACAAAATTGAAAACCGAAAAGAGAGAGTAACTAGTCAATCTCCCTTCACAAATCGGTCAAATTTGTCCTAATTACATGGCATCCACTTGTCATCCCAGTTGAATGCCAACTAGAAACTTAATACCTCAACTCAACATCTCTAATGACATTACTTAACACCAATCATGGAGGGACTAAAGTAAATGATGATTTACAATTTTGGGGACCAATTTAACATTTTCTTAATATTATGAACCAAATTGACTAATTCTTACAATTTTAAAGACGAAATTGATAATTTACTCCATAAATAAAGATATAAGAAAAATAATGAATATGAGCAGAGATCAAGAGATTAATATTGTTTAACTTGTACATAGTTTGTTGAGTCAACTTTCAAGAAAAGTTGTCTAAATCAATTAATTAAACTCGGGATTATATTAAGTTGTGTTTCACAATTTTTTTAATTATTTTGATTTGAGTCAACTTGATTAAACTTAATTTGGCAAATTGTATATATTATTTTTTATATATTAGTTATAAAAAATTCAATATAAAATTTAAAATTAGGAAAGAAAAAATTCAAACAATATATATTAATTTTTTAAAAAAATAATATTCATAAGAAATTAAAATAATAGAATAGGACTTTTTTTTTTTTTTTTAAAAAGAGGTACAATGGATTTTGATGGTCCATTATCTGATAGTCATCTCAATATTCATGGTTAGGTTATAGACTTAATCCAAATTAACTAGAATATTTAAATTTAATTAAATCTTGTAAAGTTAATTAAGTTTATGGATCCATGATGCACTAAAAATACGTTCAAGGGCAAGCGTATCCTTATCGCAGAAGTAACAAAAGGACGTGAGTCCCGATATCAAACCCAAAGGACTAAATGACGATTACCAGTTTTTAGAGATTCTATATTGTTTAGGTGAAATTAAATAGGTAGTAGGTTGATTCAATAATGATAAACATGTAACAGGAATTACAGAACAAGCAGTGGCAAGTAGAGAAAAATTCAAAGTAAAATAAGCTTAGGACTGTGGTTTCCTTCATGCTCTTAAGTTCTTTCACATCTAATTCTAAGTGAACCTTGTACTATTCGTCAATTACCAATATTTTCCTATGCATTTTATTATCAATTGTTGGTCATAAATTGCAATAGTCCTTTTTAAGTTAATTTCCCAATTGATCATATGAGATATTAAAATCCTAGGAAGGCATGAAGAATAAAGGGGGGATTAATTAAGTATTTAATCCAATTGAAAATTAGGAATGAAGGTTGATCATACGACAAAACCTAATTTGATTACCCTATACGTCTATCAATTAATTGCAATACAACTGCCATTCAATTAATCGATTCGAAGCATACAAGGACGATCAATTCCAAGTAAGAAGATTAAAACAATAGAACAATCTAATTGACTGAATAGAAACAAGAATTCAATTAAAATTCAACACACCACAACCCTAACAAGAAATTTAGCTATTCGTGGCAAAAAGAAAAATCATAATTTTAAAGAAATACATCAAAGGAAAGAGAAGAAAAAATCTTTTACAAGAAAAGATTTTTCCCCAATCTCTGATTTTGAGTATCCTATTGCTCTCTAAAAATCCTTCTCCAAAAGCCAAAGACAAAAAAGGAAAATTGGGAAAAGAATAGAGATAAGATAGAGATGATCCATTGTGCTTTGCTCCTTGTTATTTATAATACAATTTTAGAATTTTGGACTAGGAGTACTTAACCCAGTCCATTTTGCACAATATAAGCCCACTAAAAATTAAAATAAAATTAAAAGTTAGACCTTGGACCCACCCAACGAGATTGGAAACCTGCTAGACGGCTTTTCGAAAGGAATATGCTCCATTTTGGCACTGGGCATGCTAACCAGTTGGGCGGGCTACATAACCCACCAGGCGGTGTACCTACAGAGCAAGGCTCGCCAGGCAGCCTATAGAGCCCACCGGGTGGGTGTGGCTTGCACTCCATTTTACGTTTCAAGTCTCCTTTTTGACTTGTTTGCTTATAGGTTTTTTTTTGTGGTCCTCACTTTGGTTCTAGCTTTTTTTAAGTCCACTTTAATAAATATAATACTTTTTTGTGCCTGTGGACTGAATTTTCTTTCTTTGTTCATCTGACAGTCCTTCACAAAATTCAACAAAATCAAGGCAATTCATGCAATTTTAAATAGAAAGCTTAAAATACACATCACATGAAATTCCTTATTAATAATTTATTTTCTCGCAAATTTTCTATGAACCAATGCAAAAATTATGTGAATTTGCTTTATAAATCTAGATTTATCAATCTACTTGTACCTGCGATCACTTCTATGTTGAGCAACATTTTAAAACCAAATATTAAAGTATACCGTCATTTTTTTAAACATAGTGTTTTACTAAAAGTACTAGCAAAATTTTCGTACACTACACGGGTATATTTAAATTTAAGTAAAATTTGGAAATTAAAAAAATTAAAGAAAATAATAAATGCTTTTGTCAGTAATAATAAATATTTTATTTTGTTAACTAATAACTTAAAGAAAGAACACTTTCAAAATTAAAAATTAAATTAAATTAAGACAGATCATTTATATTAAAACGGTATGTCAAAATTTAAAATTTAAAAATAAAATAAAATAAAGATTAATTAACATTACAATAATATTAAAATCTATTTGATCTAAACAAAGATATTTTTGATTTGATATATTTTATCAAAATTCTTAAATTTTAAATTAAATTAGAATTAATTAAAGTTAAGTAATAGTATTTAAAAAGAATAAAAATTATAAATAAATATAAAATTAGATTCTTAATGCAGAAAAAGTCACATAACTTAATGAAAGAAAAGAATACCTCTTAAAATACTCTCATTTTATAATTAATTAAATTTATGCAATAGTTTTTAAAAAGAATAAAGATTATAAATAAAAATAAATTAGATACTTGATGCAGAAAAAGTCACATAACTTAATGAAAAAAAGAATATCTCTTAAAATACTCTCATTTAAGAGAGAGGACTTACAATATAAGAATAAATTTATAATTTTTACTAATTTCTTTAAGAGTAGTATTCATCCCTATATCATATTTTTTGTATACCCTTAATTTACACATTTTTACGAATAAAAAGGAAAAGTTGGTTGCTTCCTCTTTTTCTTTTAAAAAATGTACAGGAAAATATAAAGGATTGTGATTTATTTGTTACAGAAATTCTTATATATCATTAGAGTAACATATCAATTATTGCACTGTAAATGGGAGACATTCACAACCGAATTGGTATATTTTGAACTACAAATCAAGAATGTATTTTTCTTGCTCCCAAAGGACTGAGAAACTTCTCAATTTACCATTAGGCAATTCTCTAATATAACATACCACAAAAAAAATTGAAAATTGAAAATCCATAATTTAAACAAAAATTCCATCAACAAAAAAATCCTGCAAAATGAGTCTTTTAATGTATAAATAGCTAGATAGACAGATAAGGCTATTTTAGGTGATAGGTTTACTTTAAAAAAATAATACACACACACCACACACACACACACACACACACACACACACACATATATATATATATTTGTTGATAACAAAATAATTATTTAAATTGTAATAAAATATATTTGCGTATATAACACAACACAATATAAGTAATAGATTATGATATTCCAAAGAAAAATACTAATAACACGTTTTTCAATAGACTTTTAATATTTTTATTGTTGAATTAAATTCTAGTAAATTTTACTAAACAAAGAATGAGACTCATGTAATTTAATAAATTCTATAGATAAGAAATACAATATTAAAAAGTATGTTAAAAATGTGTATAAAAATATTTAATTAGCATTTTTAACAGATTAATGTTATCTTATTCTCTACTAATTTTTGTAAATAAATATATTTAATATCTTAAAAATATAAAAAAAATATTTAATACTTTTGTTCATTTAAAAAGCAGAAGAGGAATATTAAAAAAATAAAAAATTATTATTTCTCATATTTCAAACCCCAGCAGACCTTTTTGGGTTTCTCGTATTTTCCTGGCGGCTAGCATCTTCTCACGTCGTAATTATAGTTTTGGAGATATTATTTGAAACCATCAACTCTTTTTTTTCTATCTTTTTAATTTCCCTCGCTCCCTCCCTCCCTCTCTCTCTCTCTCTCTCTCTCTCTTGTTCGAATGGTGTTTGGTTTAGGATAATTTTGTGCTTTTGTTTTTCTCATGTCAGATAATTTTGTACTTTTGGTCGCATGACATGCTAGTGTTATGAACACATTCTTTTTAACATTTATTTTAATATTGGTTAAAATTTATTAAAAAATTGTAAAATTATAAAAAAATATTAAATAAAATGTGAGATCAACAAATTTTTGTAATTTCTAAAAAATTCTAACCAATCAAAGAGAGTTTGTTTAAAAGAATGTGTTAGAGAGTGTATTACATACATTTCTCAAAATAAATATATTTAATATCTTAAAAATATAAAAAAAAATTTAATACTTTTGTTCATTTAAAAAGAATAAAAGGCTTATTAAAAAAAATTAAAATATTATTCTCATATTTCAAACCCCAGCAGACCTTCTTGGGTTTCTCGTATTTATCGGGCGGCAAGCATCTTCTCATGTCGTAATTATAGTTTTGGAGATATTATTTGAAACCATCAACTTTTTTTTTCCCTTTCTTTTTAAATTCCCACTCTCTTTTTTTTTGTTCGAACAGTGTTTGGTTTCGTATAATTTTGTACTTTTGGTCGCATGACATGCTAAAAATTAAATTATCGTGGTTAAAGAATGAGGTAATTAATTTAAAGAGCATAGTAACGTCAACATTTACATGCAGGCTAACTTGGTGACCTGTGAGGTGTTCCTAGTAATCATACGAAAGGTAACGCTCTACATAATTGGTAAGGTACGAAAATCAGTATAAAGTGAAATGATTTTCAATCAAGCTCTCAACTTCTAATCACTTAACAAAAAGCTTAGGTTAGTTTCAAACACATTTTAAAATTTCCCCTTTATATCAAACAAGATTAAACTATTGTTGCTATTATTTCACGATTTTCACCTTTCAACTTTTGACATACTCAACCATACACATAGGCACATAGCTAAAGGCATGAAACCTCCCGAAGTTGCCTTATGAGCCACGGTTCTGTGTACCTAAAAAACCAGTATTTAAGAAGTTCGGGTTTTTTCATAACACAATTTTTCATTAACACCATCTTCTTCAAATTCGTCAAAAAAAAACAAACCTTCTAGTGCATTCCCTCTACACCCTTTTCCCCTCTTCCGTTACATAATTCACATGCCGAAAATTCTGTAAACCCCCACAAAACCCGAAGACTTTTTTTTTTTTTCCTTCTACAACAAACACATTAGTGCTTCATTCCTTAAGTGGTTGGTTCCCTTTATCTTTATTATTATTTTTTTTCACTTCAATTCATGCACCTATGTTTGAGAATTGTCTTGTGTTATTTGTTAGTACATATAGATTGAAATTGATGGGTTTGTGATGTTTTGTTTTTCACTTGCTTCTTTGATGAAACAGGGGATTTTGGTGTGGGATGGGATCAATGGAGAACGTTTCCAAACCAAGGAAGGAAAATCAGAAGTTTGAATTACCACCGGGTTTTAGATTTCACCCAACAGATGAAGAACTCATAAATCACTACCTCGCCAAGAAGGCTGTTGACAATTGTTTCTGTGCTGTGGCCATTGGTGAGGTTGATTTGAACAAGTGTGAGCCATGGGATTTGCCAGGTTAGTCTCTCATTTTCTTGGGTTTTGATGAATTGAATCCTTATGTCATCTTGCTTTGATGGTGAATTGGTGATGTCTTCTCACGATCATGCTTGTTTTTGAAGGGTTGGCTAAAATGGGTGAAACTGAGTGGTACTATTTCTGTGTGAGGGACAGAAAATACCCAACTGGTTTAAGGACTAATAGGGCCACTGATGCTGGTTACTGGAAGGCCACAGGCAAAGACAAGGAGATAATAATGGAAAATGCACTCATTGGGATGAAGAAAACCTTGGTCTTCTACAAGGGAAGAGCTCCAAAAGGTGAAAAGACAAGCTGGGTTATGCATGAATATAGGTTGGAAGGGAAGCATAATCAACCCAAACCTGGAATGGTATTGCTCAGTCTCTGTACTTTCTGTTTTTTACGAGAAATTATTATATGGTTCTTGGTTCTAGACCACTTACATAACACATAATTGAGTTTTATTAACTCTTTTTCGTAAATTGAAAAACTCAGTTGTTATATATCATGTGAAAATTGACTGATGGTCATCATGTAGTGGTTCGAAACCATGTCATAATTTCTCCTTTTTTATTCTCACTCAAGGTGAAGATTGGTTAACGAAGGTTGTTTTGTTTTGACATTTTTTCCCTCTTTATAGAGTGAATGGGTTATTTGTAGGGTCTTTGAGAAGAGTCCTTGTGGAAAGAAAATGCATGTTCCAAAGTGTGGGAGGTTCAACAACTCCTTTGGAGAGGAACCATCATCACCTGCTTCTCTATTGCCTCCTTTGATGGAATCTTCTCCATACAACAGTGAAACAAGAACCACTGCTGGTGAGTTGTCTCAGGTGACATGCTTCTCTGACCCAAATCAAGTTGAGGATCAGAACATACATGATGACATTGTTGATAGCATGGAAACCCCTATTTTGGACTTTTCAACCTCTTCAAGACCTGATGATGCTTCCACTTTGGCCAAAGCAACCCTTTCAGTCTCAAACCAATCAACACAGATTGCACACCAAATTGGAAACTCACAGTACCCAGATTATTGTTATGTGCCTCAAGAACAGTCCATGTTGAGGATGCTGATGGAAAACCATGGACCAAGTGCAAAGCAAATTCAGAAAGCAGAGTTTTCCGAGGGAAGGGACTTTGATGCTGATATCTCCTCCGTGGTATACAGCAGTGACATGATACACAGGTTGTTTGGGAATCAGGAACATTCATTAGCTTCTGCAGGGCCTGTGGACACTGATTGCCTATGGAATTACTGAAGAAGGTTAAAGAATATTACTTAGTTTAAGACAGAAAATATGTCAATTATATTTATGATACATAGAAGTCGATTACCCGTTGCTGCATAAACTTATTATAGGAAGTATGAGAATTGCATGAAATTCAATTTCTCCACTCTGGTTGATAATTTTGATAAAATTAGTGCTGAATAGTCCATAGTTTGTATGATCTGTTAATCTTTATTTTCACCACTGCAACCCAATTGCAGGTAGTTACCACCTTTTCTTAGGACTTGTTTGTGCAACTTTTGGGTACAGGATTAATCTACCATCTGCCTTAGACAAAGTGATCATAGCCAGCTAATCTAGATAATGTTTGGGGTAATTTGTTTTAATTCAATAGAAGTTAATATATAATATACTCTTTTTGAAGTTGTAACTTTAGTTCTCAAAGTATATGTCATTACAAATTAGTCCTAAAAATATTAGGTAAATTTGATTTGAGAAAAAACTTTTTATTTTTAATTATAAAATGTTATTTTATTTCATATTTTTGAAAGTTTGTATATAAATAATGAAAACAATAAAATTTGTTTTCATTGATTCCTATATAACCGTCTGAAAATTGAAAATAAAATGACATTTTTATTAATAAAATAAAAATATATTGTACTTCATCTTTTATCGTATCAATTTATATAAATAAAAAAGTTTGAATGATGAAACTATCATAAATTATCACTTTTCAGAAATCAAATTATATATTAATTCAGTTTTACTATCTATTATCTTAAGAATAATGACTAAAAAAATAATAAATAACAAAATTGTATTAAAAATCACAATAAAAATACATAATAATCCTTTTAATAAAAATATTAATTTTAATTCTCTAGAAGAATAATGTTTAGTAAAATCGATATTATTTTAATAAATAATTATTCTTTGTAGACAGATTCCTCTAAGATCTTAACACGTATTGTTTCTAAATATTTTTCCTAATAATGAAATCATACTTTGCTATTAAAGTCCACTCACATATAACACGGGCTCATATCTTCTACAGTAACATTTTCATTACATGAGATCTCAACCATTTCTTTATTTTTAATATTTGGTAATTTTAATATATAAAGAAAAGAAAATTTTGATTGAATGGTGAGATTAAAAACTGCACACAGTACAAATTGTTTTTCACACCGTAGCTAATCCATTTCCCATATAACACAAAGGTTATCATTTGGGCACATCAGTAATTAGCATTGCCCCCTTTCAAACCTAATAAGTTTTAATATTAATTTCTTTGGGATATTAGTTAGTGATGACTTACATCATATTGCGTCATCTCCTTCTCTCTCTTTGTTAGGCCACCAACCAGTACTCCCATGAATGATTAAACAACAAACGATAAAACGCACAGGTGCATGGCTTATCATACAGAACCACTCAACTTTAATTTTGGCAAAAGTCAGAAACACCAAAGATTTTTAAGTATTATTTTCTCTTTAGGAAGAAGAAACTTTCAAATTGAATAGTTACCATAATTCTAGAAAATGGCAATATTTCTCTATTATTTTCTGGGGTATAAATTTTTAGTTCTATGTGTGTCTGTAGGGTGATATAGCGTTTTTTTTTTTTTTTTTTGCATTCAAGGTCTTTAATCACCAATACAAATAGATAGACTATTCAAGAATTTTCCTGTTACCACCGCTCCATCGAGCATATATGACAACAAAAGAAAAAGGAAAAAAAATAATGAATAGAAATATAACGTACATACAACTTTCCATCATTTTTTAGTTTTTAGTTTTTTTTTTTTTTTTACACAAAGAAGTAGTGAAAGGAAGGCTTTTTATTATTTCAAGGTCAGGATAATTATCAACCATAACGAGTATTCTTACAATCTGATTATATATTATTTACCAACAAATATTTCGAAGCTAAAACATAAGTCGTACAACTAAGAAAAATTATACTAATAATTAGACATTGAATATGTGACATGTCTAGATTGATATAGTTTTTATTTAATGATCAAAATTAATTGTTAATATAGACATTATAGAACTACACTAATTGTAATAAAAATTGATGTATAATTTTAACCAATCATATTGTTAGTATAAACAATGTTTACATTAATAGTTTAATTTTTGTTACAAAATTTATTTTGACGAGGATTATCTTGATCCTTAACATTTTGTTTTGTAGTGGGTGAATAGTTGACTAGATATATAGCCTCCTGGTTGGTGTCATAATTTCCTAATTGATTAAAAATATCTTATCAGTAAATTAATATCCCACATGAAAAACATGGAAAAAGAAAATACAAATTTTCTTACTATTTCCCCCTAATTATAATACCCCCTTAAAATTGTTTTAAAACTTGATGTAGATGTTTACATGCGAACTCGACCTAATTAAGACTAAAGATAAATTTTAAGAGTTGGTATAAGAGTGCTGTCTATATATAATATATCTCACTAAATTGTCTGCAATTTCAATCATCATAAATGATATTTAATGGTTGGAAAATTCAAAAGAAAAACAAATAAATAAATAATACCTAAAATTAAAGATATTAATAGTTTACATGGCTAATTTATATAATATATTTATGTTTTCCCTATATGGTCAAATCCCTTTTTTTAACTAACAAACACGTGGATCAATTGGCATGAGATTATTTCAAATTAATCAATGATAGTAAGTTCAAATCCTAAGTATGCACCCGTGTTAAATACTTGGAGCAAAAGCTCTGCTATCTACTGTGATCTTACCTAACTCAAGTAGAATTGTCTCCCACAGTGTTCTGAAAATCGAACCGAATCGGCCGTAGGACCAGAAAACCGGTGAATCGGTCACTTGACTGGTTCAAATAAACCACAGAATCGGTCTAAAGAAAAATCGGTCAAAATTGGCCAAAAACCGATTCACAGTAGGTCAATAAAAAATGCTTAATACAATATTATTTTGATTTTTTTTCTTAAAAAAATAAAAACCAACCTTAAATATTTATTATTTTCTTTTTATTTTAAATATAAACTTGTTTTTATTAATAAATGTTGATGTGTATAATTAAAACTTATACTTAAGTATCATGACATATTTGGTTTGCACTTTTGTAGATATTGTAAATGTAAAGAACCTATAAAATTATGTTTTATTTTTAATTTTAGTATTATAAAGTTATGATATTATGTTTTTTTAATATTATTTTAGGTATTATTTAATTATTATTATTATTTTATTAATACCGGGTCGACTACAGTTGAACCATTAAACCTTAAACAAGTGCTTTGACCGGTTCAATGACTGGTTCAGTTTTAAAAACATCGGTCTCCCATGAAAGATACCCGTAGTATTTACCAAAATTTTTCCTCAATCTTTAAACCTAATTCTCTTTACTAATTAAGCTAGACCATACACGGGTACAAATAATTTGTAGTTTTGTTTGCATGAAAAATCAAATAATCAATTTTAGACCCAACATCGATCTGTCATCGGTGCATAAAGAGACAAAGCATATCCCACTGTGAGTTTGGAGCTACATACCTCACAACTAGCTATTCCAAACGTTGTTTATGTGCTAGCTGTCCATTACCGCATCATTAGTTGATCTACATGTTGATAACCGTAGCCAGCCATAATTCATGGTATGGGCAAACATGTTGATGCTGTTCCATACGATCATTTTAAGACATTCTACTGAACTTTTTGCAAGTTTTGGTGAAATTTTGCAAGTGGGTTTCATTTAGTTATTGGTTCGTGAGTAGAATTAGTCTTAGCTATTATTTGATAGTTACGTGCTCTTCTTAATTAATTACTTCATAAAAAACTCTTATACCATCCCAACCTCACCTTTTATATTGACATGAAATAACAACCACCTATTAGTGGCTATTCATGTAGAATTAGTGATAGATAGGCATTTATTCTTTGTTAAAATATACAGTGTACATGGGTTTCTTATTAGTCAAATAATTATATTTTAAGCCTTCTTTCCACTTTATATCGTCTGTAATAATAAATATTAATTGAACTGGACACGAGTGGAGAATATCAAAATAAAATAAATACAATACTCGTGCTTTTATGAACCACATTTTTTGTAAAGCAATCATATATATACACTTAAATATTAATTTTGAAATGAATATATTAGAGAAACTTTTGTTAAAAAAGTTCTTAAAATCTTGATTATTTTATATTATCATTTTTATATCCACTTTAATTTTACGCCCATTCCAAAAAGTTTTTTTTTTATAATTAGTATTTTAACCTATGCATTGTACAGAATAAATATTTATTTTATATAACTTAAATTTATAATAAATAAATACTTCTGAATATATAAATTATATTATAATTAAAATTTTTAATAAATAAATATTTTTGAACATATATATTATATTTTAAATTTACAATAAATAATTATTGTAATACAATATTAATTTTTAATTATTGATAATTTTTTTTAAAAAAATATTGAAATTTAATTTAGAATTAAAGATATTAAAAATGATAGATTAAAAGAGATAAGAAATTAAAAAATTCTTACATTAAAGAATAATATCTAAAAATGTTTTGATTAAAAAATAATAGCTAAAAATATTATCATTCAAAATAATTATTCTTATTTAATATATAAGGTGAATGAGAATATAAAAAAATGACTTTGAAACAAATATTTTTCAAATTCTTGTTATATCTATTATCTTCTTCAGGCTAGGGAATTGGAAGAAAGCCGGAAAGAGTTAAGAACATGACTGTAATGCTATACGCATGTCCCGGGCACAAAAGTTGGGATGCTGCCCGTAGGGGTGTTAAGGGAGAGTATTTCCTAGTTGACGTGACGTCCACAGGCTACAATCTCGAGAGGATATTTTTCAGAGTACATGGTTTGATATTCTTTTTTTAATTTAAAATATTTTTCCTTTAATTTTTTATTTATTTTTTGTTGAAACTCCATTTGTCAAGTTTGTTTTTGGACAAAGTGGCTACCTGCTCTTTATTTAAATTCAATTCGAAGGTGGCCATTTCTTTCTCTCTGGGCCTAACTTCTGTTCATATTCAAAATTTCTTTGAAGCACATTAATATGATGAGAAGTAAGTTTTCTGTATTTGTTGGCTTTTGAGTTGTTTTCCATGAGAGTGGAGGAGTAACCAGAGAAAGAGAAAGTTGATGATGGAGGAACGAGAGAAAGAAATGGAGGAATGTGTGGATACTCAATGATGTATGATCCATATATAACTACCATCGGATATTCCGATGCAGTGCAACCACTGGATATTCATATCCCATACAACATTCACTGGGAATAATGCGTTATTTTTTTAAGTTCAAAAGATCTTAAGAACAAGGAACACAAAAGAGAACAACTGGGAAATGAGAAAAAGGAGGGTTTGAGCGGACTTTCGAGGTCTCACAATCATATTTGCGATTGTACAAAACTAGCATTTGGCCCATAAATATGTTTAGTTGGGTAGTAAAATAAATTCAAATATATTTCTCATTTTGTTAATTTTTTAAAATAATTCTTATAAATTCATATAAAATAATGCACATTATTATTTTCAGGTTACAAGATCCTATAAGATCTTGTATTACAACCTAAAGATTTAACAACTTAGAGGCATGAACACAGAAGGGAAACTGCAGGGTAATGAGAAAAATAAGGGTATGCACGGATCTATGACTCGGCTAATTATAAACACAAATCAATAGGTCAAACTTGCCAATGTGATTTGATTTTATAACATCAGTTTTTTTTCACTTTTTTGTAACATTTTTCTCATTTTGCTTATAATATAGGAAAATGTTGTTTAGTGCGAAGAGTAAATTCGTGAAAATTTACAAAAGAACGTGATTGGTTAAAAATGTAAAAGTGGGACATGTAGTTGTGTAAAAGCAAATTTTCATATGGACCTCACCATGTATGGTTATTCATTCCTATTGTTCATACACAATTTCGTAACCATTCTCTCGTGCTAAATAGCATTACTAATAATATAAATCTCTCAAATACACTTCTATTATTTTCCTACATGGAATCAAATAAAAGTAAAAAAAAAAATTCTTTCTTCTTTTCATTTGATAATACTAAGTAGGGGTGAGTATGACCCAACCCAACCCGTGAACCTGGCTTGGCCCAAAGTTGATTTTGACGGATTCGGTTTGGAAATTAGACCTAATGAATTTTAAGGATGAGTTCGGGTTATACTTCGGGTCGTCCCAACTCGGTTTGGTGTCTTATATTTTTTTAAAAAATATAAGTTTTTTGAACAATTGTGTATTAATAATAAAACTTTTTAATTTAATAAATAAAATTTTGTATAACATGATATTATATTTATAATGATATTATTTATTTTAAAATAGATATTATAAAATGTACCTTAATTTAAGTTTTATACTTATTTTATTTTACAATTTAACGATACATAATGTTAAGATTGATATATAGTATTAGAAAGTCAGGTTGACCCCATATTTTTCGAGTCTTAATCAGGTTGAGTTTGGGTTTGAAAAAATGACTGGTTCAAAATTTCAGGCCAGGTAAGGACAAATATAAATCCGTCCCAATCCGTCCCTTGCTCACCCCTAATACTAAGCAAGGAAATGATGACTCATTCACTATTTTTTCACTCTTTTATATCATGACGTTTTTCTTTCTCTCCATGGGCCTATTTGGAATAATTGTTGATGGTGTAATAGTTGATAAAAATTACACTAGTGTAATTATATATATATATATATATATATATATATATATATATATATATATATATATATATATATATATATATATATATATATGTTAATGTATACCTATTTAATTTTTAGTTAGAATACGTTAACAAGTTATAATTAAGAATTATTTTAAAATACACCAACAATGTAGCTTGTTAACATATTTCAATTAAAAACTAAGTGGGTATACATTAGCAAATGTTTGTGAAATTTGTTAAGGTACATTCACCTGATTTTTAGTTGAAGTATATTAACAAATTATAACTAAAGATTATTTTAAAATACACTATTAAATTATCTTATAAGACCATGGTCTCTTCCTGCTTTGTTGTGCTGTCGCGGTTTTTTCTTCTTAATTGGTGCGAATCTGGAAGTGCCAGGGAATTAAGCGATGGCGGCAGCATCTCCGACAAAACTAAAAAGAAAAAGAGGAGAAATAGAGCAGAGGGAGACCGTTGCTGCATGCAATACTTTGCTTTTTACAGTTTATTTATTTATTTATTTTTTCCAACATGTACGTCTATTTTGTGCTAGCAATGTTTTTCTCACAGCGCCATTTGCTGTTCTTCGTCACAGATGTTAACTATATGTGTGTCGTGTGTGCTAGCTGTTTCCAATTTTTTTGTTTCTCTTAATTCATTTTATCAGATGCCATGATGTTGAATGAGAATTTAGATTGGGATGAGATGAGAGTGTTGTCAGGTGGTAATGGAAAGGAAACAAAGCCTATTGGACTTATGTTAGTGGCACCATGACAGTGAATGCAATCTGCACTTGAAGAGAGTTGTCCATGTGCAACACAAAAAGAAGAATGGGTCATCGTGGGAAAGAGAAAAGGAATTTTTGAGTTATTCGCATGTGAAAAAAAAAAGTAAAATAAAGTTATATAATTTGTCCTTTAAGTTATGTGGTACAAAACACAAATAAAGGAGGAATGGTTTTTTTGTCCAACAAAAAGATGCTGTATGCTAACATACACCTTCTAATTTTTGAGTGGGTGTATATTAGCAGCTCTCATATATATATATATATATATATAACACATGATTTTACATGATTTAATGGTTAGATTAATATAATTTACTTATGATAAAAATTAGTCCTGATTTCATTTTATGGCTTAATTGCACTTTTTATTGTCAAAAATTTACAATTTCAGAAATTTTGTCTCCCCAAATTGTTTTTGCTAATTTTGCCCCAAAATAGAAAATCGCCACAGTAAGACATTTTGTGGTGGTTTTCTCTTTAAACTGTTATAATTAAAACAATTTTATGACAAATTTTCTTTTAATTGTGACAGTTTTTTTTTTTATTTGGGAAAAAAATTCGCAATATTTTGTAAATTGAGGCACAAAATTTGCGAAAAAAATTTCTACAAGGCAAAATGCGCAAAATTGAAAAATTTTGGGGACAAAAAATGTAATTAAGCCTTATTTTATTGATTTTGACATTCACTGTGTCTCAAAAGTAGGAATAAAGAAAATATTTAAATAAATGTGTAAAATCATTTTCAGTTTACAAATGCTTTCTACCTCTATACCAGAAAAAAAAAAAAAAAGGCTTTCTACCTACACGTACGAAAAAATATACGGGCTTCTACGGAGAAAATGGGTAGTTTAAAAAGGCTAGGGAAAAGAAGAAAAAGTAGAGAATGAAGCCCAAACTATTTGTGGCTGGAAACCATTTACGGAAAGGCCCAAATCTCAAAATGCATAGATCCTTTTGTCCTGTTTGGGCACTCCTTGGGTGCCTTAGGTACGTACAACATGTGATGTTTAAAAGTATTAGGTAATAATAAAGATCATTTTATGAAAATTTAAAATTTATGCAAATTAAAATTAGTGAAAAACTAACCTTTTCCATATTTATAGAAACTAAAAATATATATTATTTTTTTATTGGTATACATATGATAAACTTTTATGCCAATTCATGTAACTAAAAGATACTTATTCCAACCAAATTTGACCGAGTGTCACATGAATAATTTAAATTTGACCTAGTATAAAGGCCAATTTAACATCTTAAAAAATTGGAAATAAGGCCCAATTTGACTTGCGCTTGAATATTTTAAACTATATTTTTCATAATTAAAAAAAGTTTAAATATATTTTTTAGTCCCTTGAATAAGTGAGTTTTGATTTTAGTCCTCATAAATATTTTTTTTGGTTTTCATCCTCAAAAAAACTAAAATTATTATTTTTGGTCCCTATTATTGTGTGACACTTGTTAATTGATTATGTGTTTAACGAAACATCAAGTGACCATCTCAAGTGGCACCCATTAGTGTTTGTAGTACCATTTCAGCATGTGCTATATTTAAAATTTTTTCTAGATCCCTAAATTAAATATTATTTATCTACCTTAAAATGAACGTTAAGGACCAAAAATAGTTATTTCAAATTTTAGAGGAATGAAAATCAAAGAAAGATATTTTACAAGGACCAAAACCAACATTCTCCCATTTTATATGGAAAAAAATAATGGTTTCAAATTTTATAGGGATAAAAAATAAAGAAAAAAAAATTACAAGGACCAAAATCAAAACTCGTTCATTTTATTAGGATTAAAAACATATTTAAGCCTTAAAAAAATATAGTATTTTTTTTATACATATCACATATATCTTTTAAAAAAGACAATTTTGTTTGAGTCAAATAGACTATTATAAGTGTAAAATTCTCTTGGAGTATTTAATGTTGATGCATATATAAGATTCAAACTTAAAACCACTTGTTAAAGTAAAACAACCCAATATCACCTCAAATATAGCTTTTTTTAACTAACATGGTGTGGTATAGTTGGCAAATAATTACACCCCTTAACATGTGGCTAGGAGTTTGATCTCAGATCCGTGCATATGAAAGAGCATCTGGTGGGAATTTCGAGAGATAAGTCTTTAGCTTTTGGCTAGAGGATACCTTGGGCAACCAAATAATAATAATAATTTTTTAGCATTACTAATAAATAATAAAATTTTATTTCTTAAATTAATACATTTTTATTATAAGATAATATGTTTATGTTGATATGATTTATTTTAAAATATGTATTATAAAATATTTGTTAATGGGAAGGGATTAACTTCTTTCAGGAGTCAATCTTAGATACTTATTCTATTTAATAATCTTTTTACAATATATTTTTACAAATTTAACCGTTAAATTATATATATATATATATATATATATATATATATATATATATATATATATAGTTCTCTCTCTCTCTATATATATAGAGAGATTTGTTTGTATGTTACAATAAAGTTAATTGATAAAATATTAAATAATTTTCAATTATATAAAGTTTTGTATATGTTATCTACTTTATAAGACCTCTCATACGAATGATTGGATTAATAAAATATGGTTTCAATAAAAAAAAAAATTAGTAAGTGAAATAAATTATTCAAGATTTTCTCCTCAGATAAGTGAGTCTCTTTCCTTTTATTAATATATGAAATTCTAATTATTAAAAAAAAAAAACACATACACACAGCAGTTGTGTATATAATGTCCAAAGTTATAATATTTTTGTTTAAGTATTAGATGTCCTGACTCAATTGCTTGAGTCGTTACTGAATCGAGTTCAAAAGTTAAGAAAAAAAACTAATTAATCGAAATAATATATTTTGTTCGGATTAAATTAGGTCTTTTTCAATTTATGTTACGAACATTTTTATCTTCAATTATTATTGTAAATTATATACAGTTGAGTAAGAGCTGTTAATCTTGGTGAATTTAAGTTATTCGAACTATAAAAACCTTCGACTTGAGTTTTGTTGTCTCAATTTAATTGTGCACTAGTATTTTTTTTTTTTTTTTTATGGATTGTGCAGTAATAATTTGTTAGTTTAGTCTTTTGGGTAACCATGACATAAGTGCGAAGTATTCACTGACTTTATCATAACTAATCTCTGCCAGAAAACTTGGCTAGTCACCTTTAGTAGGGTCTTAGTTACCTCCTAACTATATTTTTTCATCTACAAAGTTCGAATCCGAGACCTTACTTAAATGATCTAAGCCCAGTACTACTCGGAGTGACATGTTAGTAATTTGTTAGTTTAGTCTAAGTTCACTTTTTATTTTAAATGTAATTTTTTTATCTTTAATTTTTATGAATTAAAAACCAAAAATCTTAGGACTCATTTGGAGTGATTTTTAGTTATAAGTTTCAAAATTTTCAAAAATTACAATAAATTTATGGGTTTTAAAAATTAGTTTAATTTTTTTGTTCCAATCTTTAGTTTCAAAATAATTTCATTTTGAAAAAAAAAAGGTTTATATGTGCATTAATTTGTGTGGTGGTGGGGCGATAATGGTAGTGATAGTGATAGCAGTGCTAGCAACAGCAGTAATAGCGACGATGGTGGCGTCAGTAATGGTGGTGGTGGTAGTGGTGGAGGTGGTGATGATGGTGTCGGTGGTGAAGGCATTGCCGATGGTGACAAAAAGAACCATTGTCTAATGTAGCAAAAACTAGTTTTAGTACCTGTGCAACATATGGGAATGTAAAGAGTTTTATTATAATAATTATGAGCATTGTGTTGATTATACATTTTTGTTAACATTAATGAGAGAATTGAAATTATCATGGAAAGCAATTTGATGTCAAATTGGACACCTGAACATTGTGTATGCTATAGATAATGTTTGATTTTACTGTATTTAGATATTAAATAAGATTGAAGTATAAAGTATAATAAAATATAAATTTTATAATAATTTATACGCTCATGTACTTTCTTGCAAAATGTTTATTCTCATGTGTTATGTTTTATGCATATTTTTTTATACTAATCAAGATACTTATATAATTAATTATTTACATTTTGTCTCAAAATATATTATTTTATAAATTTATTACAGAAAATGAAAGTGATTTTTTCGTTTTGAAGGACTATATAATTTGCACATGAATACAATTTGCGATCACATTATGGATACAATTTACAAATTATGTTATATCATTTTGGATGAACCACCCTCACTTGTTATGTATTTTTTTTTATTTACATCGCTCGGTGTTGCATAGTACAATGTTTTTATTTATATTTTTTTATAATATTATTATGTAAGTGATATTAAACAAATATTATTATGTAAGTGTTTTTATTTGATAATGAAAATGTTAGTGACAATAATGCTTGAAGAATAATTGGTATAAGAACTCAAGAAAATAAAAAATCAAATAGAACTTATAAAATCCCAATTAAAAACATGATGCAATGACTTGAGCATCAAAAATAGAATCGTTCTTAGGAGTTGAACTTACCTACAATGACTTGAGCTGAGTGTAAAAGCTACAGAATTTGAGATGGTATCTGCATATGTTTACACCCTTACCTCATTTAGTGGTTCAGATGACAATGTAATTTATTAAATAAAAGGTGGTAGAACTATTGAATATTACAGAAAAATTTGGTTTTTACTGATTTTGTAGGGTAGATGGAAGAGGGAGAAAGACCTGTTTACAAATCTTAGGCAAGAAATCATAAATTCAATAACTTTAAGTCACTCACCTCAAAAACTCTTTTATCAATTGCTGCTGCAAAACATTGTATCACTTGTTATCTTTCTACATTTGATTTTATAGGGGACCTGTCTATATGCTTGATGCAATATTCTTGCATAGGCAACCATAAAATATCTAGTCAATGTCCTTAGCAGACTAATAGTTTGCACCACGCAAGAAAAGCAAAATAAAAGAAGTATTAAAGCATACACATAAAGAAAGCTCAAATAAAAGAAGTATTTTCACAATTTTCTTACATGAGAGCATACTTGTCTCATAAGAGTGGCGAGAAAAAAGAATGCTTTCTAACTTTTAACGCGAACAAACAACATAGAATATGTGAAAGGAAGCATGAGGCTATATGAAAGCTTGTTACCAAAGTATTCTCAAACCTCTATTCTCAAAAACTAATTTGAATTATCAAATTTGTATTCAAAAAAGAAAAGCAAAAAGTGCATGTTAGTCACAACCATACCAAAATTGCATCCAATATTTTCATATGAATGTAATGCTTTTGTTTGTTAATACCATACGTATTTTCTCATCGAATCTTATGAGGTTTCAATACTCACCCCCCCCCCCCCCCCCAAAAAAAACTAAAAGGAGTGACAAATCTAAATTGTCAAAATAATAATTTCTTAAAAATATAAACCAAAATAATTACATACAAAAGTCTGCCAAGAATCTTGGTACTTCTATTGTGGAGTCTGCCTCAAATTCAAAGTAATATTTCCAGAATAGATAGATTGGAGACCTCTTTCATGGTTTCATATCCCTCTTTCAGTTTTGGATCACATTGCTATAAAAAGGATAACTTGAAGACCTCTTAAAACATATAGACCTATAATCCAAAACCATAGGTTAGGAAAGATAATTTTAACTCATGGGAAGTCACACTACGACATGGTAATAATGAAGCATCATATAAATAAATATGTGTATCTAAAACCAAAATCATATAGATAGTACAAACATAAACCGCCAACACTTGATGTTGAAAAATAAAATGGAGAAAACTTACAATTAGATCAGGAGCATCTGCTTGATGACACATGACCTAAAGGACCCTGTATCAAGAGATGTAGCCATTGATGCTGCCCACTTTATGTAGGATTTACCCGCATAACCATAGGCCAAATCAATGTTTCCATACTCATTTTCAATCTGTCATTGGGAAATACAAATATGAAATATTCTCACATAGACAAACATAAGCTTTCACTCAAAAACAAAAATCTAGAAAAATATTATAACTTATTACCATACTTCAACATCTGGATGTTACTAATTTCTTTGAAAAAAATAAAAAACACATACATGCAAAATCGATTGTGTATATAACAAAAGAGGATTAATTTATTAAATCAAAAAAAGCAAAAAACCTAAGATAAAATAACAGGTCCTCCCTGTGAGTCATATAGTTTCTCTTGCTTTATCATATCCACAATTTTGGCAATGAATATTTGCATTCCTGCTTGAAGACAAAGTTTTTGGTAGGCATGGCAACAAAAACTGAACTTGTTGGTACTCGTTCGACTCCGCTCTAACTTTGATGGGAAAAATCCGCTTTGACCAAGGTCAAGGTCAGGTTTTCCTTAACTTGAGAAAGCGGGGTCGGGTTCGAGGTCGGGAATGTAACCCTACCCTGTCCCCACTCTCATACTCGCCCCATATGTGTGTGTGTGGTGTGTGTGTGTGTGTGTGTGTATGTATAAAATTATTAATTATATAATTATGTAATTGTTTTCAAACTTTATTTTTTCTAATTATAAAAATATAAATTAATTAATTTAATAGTTAAATAAATAACATAATAATAATAATAATAATAAAATAACAAAGTTAAAATTATACATTTAACTAAAAATATAATTTAATTCTTAAATACTTTTTAAATTCTTCATTAGTTATTATTTTTTACATATTGTTTGAATTAAAATATAATTAATAACTTAATCTATGGTTTATTTAAAAATATATGAACAAATTAAATTTTAAAAAAAGTGTGAGACGGTTCCCCGCCCCTGACCCATCTCGTCGCCATGCCTAGTTTTTGGTAAGTGAAGTCGAATCCAAGAACAACATCACAAAGTAGAAGGAAGAGGGTTACCTTAAAAGGTTCATTGTCAGTTCAGAACTTGATTCCCAGAATGAAGTGCAGCTAAAGAGGAAAACCACTATTGAAAAAATAAACCCCTTAATTAGACATGAACACCCTAGAAAAGAAAACATATAAAGGACCAAACTTTACTCATAGTTCCATTTAGCACACATGTATCGACCAATGTGGAAATGCACATATAGACTCGTTGCAGCTATTGTCTTCACAAATTTCACCAAGTCTTTCCTCCCATCAAAATCATACTACCAACACCTATTTTATTAGTTTTTTCATTCAAAACCACACACACACACAAATTGCTCAACATTTCATGCTTCCAACAAATGTAATGAAATGCTAAAATTGAAAGCCATAGGAATATGCAAAAAATAAAATATAGGAACTGAACAAATAGAACCAGGCCTTAAATTGATTTGTGTAAGTTTCAAAAAACATAGGTGCACAGAATCTTCGAAGATTTGGTTTTTCTCTCGTCGTAGCATTCCATAGTTGATGACTGTTAAGACAAAGGACGAGTTTATAACCCTCAAATATTTTGATAATAACAAACAGTTAAAATTATATATGTCCTTATATAAGCAATCGTTTGATGTTTTTAAAATGTATATCGTCTTATCTTTTGGTTAGATAAACTTCGTAACTAACAAATCTTACAGACAGTGACAACGTTCTAAAATGATCTGCACATTAATCAGAGCGTAAGCTATCTCGAAATGTATAAAGCCTACATACCTACTCTCAAAGATAGTCATCAAAAAAGATGGAATATATGTGTGTATGTCAGAACAGGAAAGCGGACATGACAACTGCTACAAGATTAAGTACAAGAAGAGAAAAGATAAGCAGACTATTTTATATTATCATATGACAAGTTAGTGAAAGGTATTAAATGCTGCATTTAATGCTCCAACGACTCTCTTCATCAAACGAAGGTCGTCTTCTGCAAAGCACTCAACTGATACTTTTGGAGAAGTCTATAAATAAAAGAAGAGACCTCTTTCAAAAGTGGTTGTTGTTGTAGTTAATGTTGTTGTCATAGTTGCTACTGATCATAATTGCTTTAAGAAAAGAAAAACCTCTTGTAAACTCTGTTTGTAAAATCCTTTTTATACTTCATTGTATATTCGTCTATTAAGACGTTATACCTAGTGAGGTAACTCACGCGTAAACCTTTTTTTTAATGAGATTGGTGGAAGCTTGAAGAGGCTTTGATTCAAAGAATACTTAGGTGTTTACTTGGAGAGGCAAGTGAAAGACTACTTGGGTTGAGCCTAAAGAGGCTTGTGGAAAAAATACTTGTAACTTGAAAAAGTTAGTAGAACTTGGTTGTTGCTAAGAACTGGACGTAGTCTCTAGGGAAGACGTACTAATATAATTCCTGTGTGCTTTCTAGTTAGTCTTTCAGCTTTCGTCTGTCTTATAAAGTTCTTTTTAAAAATCTTTTTGATCTTATTTCAGATGATATGTTTGTAAGAAAAGAATTGCGAAAATTTGCTATAACACAATTCAACCCCTCTTCTTGTGTTATCTTTGTGTTTTACAATGACCCTATAAAAATTATCATTTTTATTCCAAAAAATAGAAGATTGCAACAAAATTTTGTAATAAAAGGGTAGGGGAAATAGAGAGAAAAGAAGAAAGACGAGGAACGACTCATCTCATCCTAGTGACTAGCCAACAATGACTATGACAACCCACTAGTTAGGGTTTACTAAGTTGGAAGTTTTCTTGAAATTTGTTGAGGGGAAAAGTAGAGGAGAAAAGTGACTTAATTGAATAATTTTTTCAAACCGCAGTCTAGAGAGGTCGGAAATGGTGTCGGTGCCAGAGATCAGAAGGGGAAGAGTTGAAAGGTTTTGTATTTGTCGAGGAGAAGAAGAAAGAAATATTTTAGTGAATGGAAAAGAAAGAATACGGTGGGTTTGAGATGAATTTTCAAAATTTCCATCGAATGGTGCATAATCAATATGTATCTTAGATTAGGTAATAGCCATTGGATGTAAAGTTGTCTAGATACCAAAATTAGTATGAGTTTAAATGTGTTTAGGAGAAGTTACTTCCTGAGAGCATGACATGTGTAAAAACTTGCCATTTGTGCTCCCTTAATTTGTATATAGTATATAGTATAGATATGATTTTTTTAAAACTAAAAACCAAATTCAAAAATCTTTTTTTATTTTATTTTGAAAATGAATGTAAAAGTGTTTTAAAATTAAGTTAAAATCATTTTAGTTACATCATAATCAAACACATTTTATTTTGAAAATTACATTTGAAACCAAAAACTAGAAACTTGCAACCACTCCAAACGAACCCTTGCATTTTCAATTTTTAAATCCAAATTCAATATCTTAACTCATCTTTTGTTAATTTTCCCAAATTCAAAGATTAACTACAAATAAGTAAACAATAAACAACTACAATAAATAAAAGATAAATACATAAAAATTGAGTCAGTCCACACTAGACTAACTTAAATTTAAGCTGGATAGGATTAAGACAAAATTAAATCGAATTGAATTTTTTCGAAGATAGACCATACTTTATGACAAAATATATTGAAATTTTATTTTGAATTGAAAATGTTTACATGATTTCAACTTTGGAATTATTTGCAAAAAGAATATTTCTATTTTTATTTATAATAGTCTTTGTTTAAAAAAAATTGACTTGACCATTTTTAATGTCCCACTGTTATGACAAATAACTATTTTATGTCTAATTTTTTTTATAACAATTAAATCTCTCACCTTTTCCAATTGAGAAAAATCAAGTTCATCTATCCATCCATTGTTCAATTACTAATAAAAGTTTGTTAACAATTTACATACCTAACATGATACTTAACTCAGCTAGCATTTTAATAGATGTACTAGTAATTTTAATCTATTTAAATCTCTCAACATAATTGATTGAATATAAAATAACATATTTAAACAGATAAATTCCACCAATGTGTCAATTGAGATGAGACGGGGTACTTAATAAAATACCACGTCTTGTATGTAAATTGTTGACTTTATTATTAATTTCTATTAATAATTGGATGCTAGATTAACGAAAAATCTTAATTTTTCTAATAATAAAATTAAAGAATTTAATTTCTATAAAAAATTATTAAGACACTAAATCTCACATTAATTATAATAAATGTATATAAAATACAATTAAACTTTTTAAATTTTTTTAAGCTTATACAATTGTACAACAAATATTGTGTCCAATAAAATTGTACTGTTATCTATGTTTAATGCACCAACCACAAAATAATTTGAATAAATAATATATGTATTATCAGTGTACATGTTTTTTATACTATCATCTAATCACAAATTGTTATGCACAGTAAATTTATTGGCTTTTATAATAATTAGGTTAAATTACTTTTTTTATCTCTGTTTTTATTTAAATTATTCAATTTGATCATCTAATGTACAAAAAATGTTCAATGTTGTCACATGCCATTCTCACACTTTTTTCAGCAATTTTGAATCACCAGTAAAAAAACTGCCAATAATGGATATACATATAGTAATAGTTTTAACCACCATTACAATAATTTTTTGTATTAAATTTTAAAAATTATAATTTAATAATTTTTACTTATATGATAATTTTTAAATTATAATAATTTATTTCATTATTTTTAAAAATTATAATAATTTAATAATTTTTAGTTATATAATATTATATTATTAACTATATTAAATTTTTTTATAATGATTTTTTGTATCACATTTATTGTATTATTAATATTAATATTTTAAGTTTTATATTGTTGTATTATGTGATATTTATTTTATATTCATTATATGTAAAATTTAAGAAAATAAAAACATATATAATTGTTTTTAAATAATAATTATAATATAATATAAAATATAATTTTTATAAAATTTAAAATATTAATATAAATGACATTATAAATACTGTACAAGTAAAATTATTAAATTATTATAATCTTTTAGAATTTAATAAAATAAAATTATTATAATTTTAAATTATTATATGAGTAAAAATTATTAAATTATAACTTTTTAAAAGTTAATAAAAAATTATTATAGTAGCAGCCAGTAACCGACTAATAGTTGTTATATGTATATCAATTATTGACAATTCAAAGTTGTCAGAAAGTGTGAAAATGTCATTTTCACATTAGCCTCCTCTAATATCGTTAGTGTCAATTTGGATAGAAGGATAACATTAAACTTTTTTGAAAATTAAAGAACCAAATTGAACATTTTAGAAATAGAAAGACCAAATTGAATAATTTAAATAAAAAAGACTAAAGAGGGACCAAACATATAATTTAACCTAAAAAACTTCTATCTTATATATATATAAAAATTAAAATATATGTTTTGAATCAGAGCATTTTTAGGATCTATTCCTTAACGATAGCGTTTTTAGAAAAAAAATTCAGCGAGAACATATTTAGATATTTTTCTTAACTTCTTATTCCTTTCAATTTATCATTTTCATATTTATTTTTAAATTAAATTTTAATATATTTTAAAAAATTATCAATAATTAAAAATAACCTTGTATTATAATATAAATTATTTATCATAAATCTAAAATATAATTTATATATTTAAAAATATTTATTTATTATGAATTTTAATTATAATATAATTTATATATTTAAAATTATTTATTTAATATAAATTTTAGTTATATAAAATAAATATTTATCATGTGCATTGCACATGTTAAAATACTAATAACCTTAAAGGTCATATTAAATATGATTTCTAATTAGTTAACAATTTTAAAAATTTTACACTAGCAATACATGTCTAATAAACCCAATTAACTTTACTATTTATTGCGTATACTGCATTATTAAATTTTATATTAATGAGCCTTAAATTAATCTTTACGTTAGGTATTAACTTTTATCTTGTACAATATACTAATACTAATACTTTTTTATTTACATATTCTTTTTTTCAAATATTAACCACGTTGGACTTAGATCTTATTGACAAGTGTCATGGGTACTGATCATTTAATAGGATCATTAAAACTACACTGGACCATATTACAATATTAGAGCTGGCAGCGATCAAGGAAAATTTAAGAGTGTGTCCCATTGTTCCTCATATAACCAATGCAAGTCTTGGATCTGCGAGACCTTTCCCTCACACACCACGCACCCACATTTAAGTTTTCTATTTTAACCCTTTTTTCATCACGGGGCCCTTATTTTATCTTTTCACGCACCAAATCCTTCAAGATGCCCTACCCCAACCCTACGGCCCCACTCCCATAAATTACCAAAATGCTCTCCCTCACCTTCAATTGCTAATTAGGAAAGTTCTTCAATGATCCTCACGGTTACATACGTATACAAGTGTCTCCTTTTTATGGGTTGAACACTTGTAAGAATCATCATGGCTCTTGTGGATACCAATTTGGTTCAGCTAGGTCATGTGCTTTTCCCCCTAATAATTTGACAATTAGATACTTTAATGAATTTCAAGGAAAATGGAGTTCAAGATGAACTTGGACCGTTCATTCTAAATTATTTACAGCACTAGTGTAACTCAATAAGTGTGACCCAGGCAACATACACTGAATTTGTGGAGAATATGAGTTTGATTCTCACATAGTACACATCGTTGAAGAGGAACGAGGAGTTTTAAGTATGACTAAGATCGGGACCGAGAATTAGTCTCATAACTGACCCAAAAGACCTAAACTTGTAAGAATACATTAGAATCTAGCTAAAAAACTAAAGGTCTTAATTATGATAGTTAAAAAAAAAAATTGCAGCACTAGTGTCTATTGTAGCTCCATTATGTTGCATTAGGACTTCTCATAAGTGAGAATAATTTTATTTTTTTATAATATCTTTGTATAAATTCTCTTATTTATTAGATAAAAAATATTGAATACTTTTTATATATTTAATATATTACATATATTTATTTAATTCATCATAAATTATTATTAAAAAGATTAATAAAAAAAATATTGTAAGAGAATAGTACAACATTACTCTGTAAGTATAGGCTTACACGGCATCTCATCCAAATCCTAATGCTTCATCAAATGTTGCTCATTTAATAAAAGATGCTTTTTTATTGGGACCATTTTTATGTGATATTGGACAATTAATGGACATAAATTAATGCAACAATAAAAGAGATTATGAGAACGGGTATGCCTCCACTTTTTAGCAACCTGAGGTCTTCAGTTAGTAATTACAAAGGCTTAAAAGTAATAATAGTATAATACACCATCGCCTTCAATATCTTCGTGATGGAACGCGTTGATTTCAATTCATATGGCCATCGCATTAATCCACCGTTCTCGTAGCGATAAGTTTTCTTTATTAATACATCATGTTATAGATAATTCTTTTATGAAAAAGTGAGGATTTGTAATTATTTATTAAAAATAATAAATGAAATATATATATATATATATATATATATATATATATATATATATATATATATATGTATGTATGTATGTATGCATGTTTGTATAATTTATAAAATCTATTTATGTATGATATTTAAACTCTTTTCACTAAATTTGTCACATAACATATTTTTACTTTTCTTTTTGTTTTTTAAAGCTCTTTCAAATTTAATTACTTCATTTATTTTTTATTATATTTTATTTTATTTTATTTATATACTTCTTGTCTTTTCATGTTTAGAACTTTTTAAATTTTAACTTTAAGATTTTGATAGCTATTTTTTCTTAATTTTTTGAATAAATGAAAATTAAAAATACATTATTTTTAATAAACAAGAAAATATTATTTTATTATAAATCAATCCTAAATAGAGAAAATAAAAAATATATTCATATAATATTAATAATTATTATTTTCAGTTATTTATAAATTTTAGTATCTTTTAATCTTTTGCATCTATATATAATGTTAAAGTTGTTACACGGCTTTCCTTTAAATTTATATTTTAAATTCTTTCATTTTAATTATTTCATTTAATTCTATTTTATTAATTTTTTTATTTATGTATATGAATCTTGACATTCAAGTTTCGAAAAATTTATTTGTAATTTTTTTTTTGTAGTTACATATCCTAAATTTTTGAATAAAAATAAATTAAAAGTGTATTAATTTTAATAAGTTAAAAAATATTATTTTATTATATACCAATCCTAAATAGACAAAAATAAAAAATATATTCATATAATATTTATTAATTATTATCTTACGTATTTCCAAATTATATTATCTTTTAATCTTTCACATATAATATTTGAATTCTTCTTTTAATTTTTTAATGTTATGAAATTTCTAGGGTAGTAAATTGAAAAAAATTTAAAGGTTGGAAACATAAAAGTTAAGAAAGATGTTCACGAGATAAATGAAAAGTAGATAAAATAAAAATAAATGCATTTTTAACTTTAAAGAGTTTTTAAAATGAATCTTTATAAAATCATGGCACAACTTTAGGAAAAAATGTATATAATATATAGATACATAAATAAATATATAGACATAAATAGTACATGATTAAAAATATTGAATTAAAAAATATAATTTATATATATCATACATCGCACAAACAATAATTATTTAAAATGATTTTTATTTTCAATAACAAATAGAATACTTTAGCTATTGAAACTTAAATATGTTTTCTATCTTTGAAATCTGAAGTTTTACTACATTATTTTTTATTTAAATTTTATTCATTTTGAGTTTTTAAATTTATAAAAACCATGTGCTTTTTATCTCTAGTAAAGATTAAAAATGAAAAGTTAAAATGAACTCTAATTTTGGTCCTTTAAAATTACTGTATCATTAGTCTTCTAAAAATTTTGATAACCATGTTAATCCTTTAATGATTTTTTTCACCACTTTAGTCCCTTAAACTTCCAAATCATTTTGATTTTGATTTATTATTTTTATTTCTAAGTTGTTTAAGATATGTTTAAAATTTTATGGATGATAATAATTCAAATGGCTATAAACGATTCACTTTAAAAGCATTAAATTTATTAAATACAACTAGAAAAAAATAAGGATCTTAATAGGCTTAATTATGTTTTTAGTCCCCCAAATTTGAAAAATGTATTTTTTTAGTCTCCTAAATTAAAAATTAATCCTTTTAGTCTCTCAAATTTTGAAAAGTATTGTTTTAGTCCTTTAGAACTACCTACGGTATCATTTATAGAGCAGATTGAATCAATTGTGCAGCATCAGTTGAGTTCGATATGATGTTTTCACTGATAGAAACATTACTAGGTAGGTTTTGTGTGACAGATTCACTAACTGTGTTTGGGAAAAAGGACCAAAATAAGAATTTTTAAAATTTGAGGGAGTAAAAAGATTAATTTTTAATTTGGAAGACTAAAAAAATACATTTCTCAAATTTGGAAGTCTAAAAACATAATTAAGCCGATCTTAATATATTCATGTTTTAATGATTCTTAATTTTGCTACCAAAGTTAGGTTCAATATTACTATACATGGACATTTTCACAATTTGGTGTTTGCAAGGTATTAATAAAATTTATCAATATAATTTATAAAGTTAAACTAAATTTGGTTATGATTGAAAATTCATTAAGATATTTTTTTTCAAGTAGAATGATCTCTACATAATTTTGAATGACATTTAATTCACACACACACATAGAGATATAGGATTGAGGGATTAAGTTACTTTAGGAGTAATTAATGATAAAGTTATTTCTTTTAATAACTCTTTGTACATAATATATTTTATTGATCTAACTGTTAAATAAAAAGTTTTTATTGAGTAGATCAAATATATAATTTTTTATAAAAATTTAATACTATTTGATATTTTATTAAATAAATTTAATTTAACATATAATATACTTTTTTAAAAATATATGTAAATGTTGACTATGAGATTACATAATTACAAACGTCTGATTTATCTAAAATTTTGTGCGAATGATCATTGAGTCAATATAAAAATCTTCAGGAATTATATTAATAAAATTTAATATGTACAAAGAAATATTAAATGGAGTAACTTTACCAAAAATTACTCATGGAATAATTTGATTCTTCTTTTTATATTATACATATCAGACATATCTAATGAGAGATATTTTTATATGAGAGTAAGAGAAGTAAATATGAATCACCCACACATATTTTAAAAAGCTATAATTAAATAAATTAATACATATTACTAAAAATAAAATAGGATTTAAATGATTAAATAGCTAAGTATGAGTGTAAAAAAATTAACTTATTAAAATAATAAATTAATGAATGATATTTTAATTAATCGAGTTTATAAGTGTAATTAAAAAGGATAACATAGACAAATGTGAATACTAACAATTGTTTGAAATGCTGGTTTAGAAAGCAAAAAAAAAATGTATAGAAAAAGATACTAGTATAAGGGATTAGTAATTCCCAGAACGTGGTATATCAAAGTTCAAATCTATGGTGGAAAAGGTGTTCACATTTAATGTTCAACCGTGGCTTGAACAAAATTATCTCCAACAAAGAATACTTGTAGGAAATGAGAAATCGGTATTAATTTATGTGATACATGTTATGTATGAAAAATACTCTTAGTGAAAAAACTAATCCCTATAAATTAAAGGATACGTGTAGTCCTAGATAAAATATACTTCATCCTTAGTATCTAAAGACACTTAGTTAACATAACCTAAAAGACAAAATGATATGTTAATGACGTGATCACTATTCGTTTCGGTTGCCTAATGAACTTTTGCCATTGTAACCAAAGTTTTTGGGTCTGCATTAAGAATATCTTCTGCATATAATCAGAGATTAATCCCTTTTAAGACGTAGAAATTACTGAACTAAATTTTATTTCTCCCTACAAACCCTTTCTAATACATATAGTCAACAATGGAATCTTGATCAACATACCTAAAAGAGTCAATTAACCAAAGTTGCGTCTCTCTCTAGTTAGCTTTGTTTTTAATATTTTGTTAGTTAATTAATAACAGTATTTTATTTTAAAGACGAAGAAAACGTAGAGAAGACGAGTTCTTCCAGAAGTCCTACTCATTCTTTAACTTAACAATCCAAGTTCATTCTGCTCACCATAAAGAAAGAGCCGTGAGGGAAAGATTAGAATGAGTTCCAAACATTTGCATGCAAAAGCGACTTCTATTAATATCCAACTGAACTGACTTTAATTTGAATTACGAATCATAACAAGGACCATGGGTCTATTTGGATAAACTTTTTTATAAATACTTATAGGAGAAGAAAATAAGAAGAAAAAATAAAATACGCTTCTTCATAAGCTAAAATTAGCTTCTTCATAAGTTAAAAATTAGCTTTTGGAGAAGCCAATATGATAGAGCTTTTACAAATTAGCTTATACACAAGCTAATTTTAGCTTTTAGAGAAGCTTATTTTATTTTTTATTTTTTTATTTTTTTCTCCTATAAGTATTTATAGAAAGTTTATGTTAGGAATTTTATAATTCTTAATTAATTAATGTGGGCTACATGTTATAACATTTATACAATAACTATTTACAATTAAATTGGGCTTAATATAGGTGATCTATTTTAGTGAGCCCATTAGACTACCAACAGAAAATGATATGGACTTAATGAGTGAAAACCCAGTTTTGCCCGTTAGGAGATAATGAGAATCCTAATAGGTTAAAACCTAAGGTATGGTTATGGTTTCCAACACACCAAATCAAAATCACGTCTCTCATTCCCCCTAGCAGAAGAGGAACTTCAAGTCCTATTTGAGGAATCCGATGATTTGGTTGAGAAAGATCATTATACGAATTGCTCGTGATCATCATTCAGATTCTGCTACGATTATTCAATCAATCTTATGGATCCAAGTATTCCTCAAAAACCCTAATAATTTGACATAATGTGTATTTATGGATAATCATTGTTTTATAAAGTTTGATTCTAACAAGTGATATTAGAGCCACCATTATTGTTAGATTGTTGGGTTTTATGTTTGTGGGTTTCTTTTATGCTTGGATGAGTTTTCTTGAATGACTGGCTTTTATTTATTTTTCCAATTTGTATGAGCTTTTTTTTGGGAAATAATTATGTCGATCAATGAATAATAAATCTCCCTGTATTTGACTATAAAGAAATTCGATTTCCTTTTCGTAAATATATTAAAGGTTTTGGCAATAAACATTTGAACATTTGCTATGCGTTTAATGCTTTAAAGTTTATATATATATTGATTTACGTGTCAAGTGTTTATTTGCCATATTATGGAATTGATTTGCGATTGTATAAGTCTTTGAAAATGTCATCTGCGTCATTTGGTTTCGATGCAGTGACATTGTTTTGTATTTTTTTCTTTCTTTCTTTTTCCTGTTTGGATCCAGTATATGATTAACCTTGTTAACAAAGACAATGTGAAGAAATTTGGTTTTTTTTTAAAAAAAAATTACAAGGATCGATTTATTATTGCGGGCTTATTATTATGTGAATAAAATTATTGGAACAGGTTTTATATTTTCGAGAACGTTTACACCAATCCAACTAAAAATTTTGTTTTTTTTTTTTTGTATCAGTGATTTCCAAATGAAATGTATATTGATATTGATTTGCGATAATGTTTTTTTTTTTTTGAATGATTTGGTGTTGTCACATTTGAGTGTAAATTTGGCAGATTATGGAGTCTCTCTATTTGTTTATATTTGTCAAGTAATTTTTTGATTAAATTGGTTGAAGCAATATATTACCAAAGTAATCTCTATTTTGGAAATTGATTTAATTAAAATTGCATAGATGTTAGAATGATATTGTTCATGCGAATTGTGCTCGACCCAAATGAAGACACAATTTGACCAAATAATGTTGTACCTAATGTTTTTAAAACCGGACTGGTCATTGAACTGGTCAAGACGCTGATTTAAGGTTCAATGGTTCAACCATGGTCGAACCGGTATTAATAAAATAATAATAATAATTAAATAATACATAAAATAATATTAAAAAAACATAATATCATAACTTTATAATACTAAAAACTAAAAATAAAATATAATTTTATAGGTTCTTAATATATACAATACTAGAAAAGTTCAAATTAAATATGTCATAATATTTAAGTCTAAGTTTTAATAATACACATCAATATTTATTAATAAAAGCAAGTTTATATTTAGAATAAAAAAGAAAATGACAAATATTTTAGGTTGATTTTTATTTTTTAAAGAAAAAACATCAAAATAATGTTTTATTAGACATTTTTTACTGAACCGCTGCGAATCGGTTTTTGATCAGTTCATCGGTTCATAGACCAGTTCTTTAACTGACCAGTTTTTGGTTCAATTGGACCAGACACAAGACCGGTTCACCAGTTTTCCGATTGAACCGACCGGTCTGGTCTAGTTTTAAAACATAGGTTGCACCTGTGATGATGAATATGTGACAATTATAAAGTTTTTTTTTCGTGTGAATAATAGTCGGTCCAAAGAAAGGCTATTATTTGACAGAACTAATTGTCGATATTTTATCGTTGCATTGAGAGTACCATTTATAAATTAATTTCTCTGTCCAAAGACTAGGAATTAATGTTGTGCTGGGTATCTTGTGATGGGTCTATTATGTGAATTATTTGCACATATCTTGTTATATATCTTATATGACTTGCTTATTATTAGTGAACATATTATTAATATTTTTTTGTTCTTTTTTTAGTTTCTATTGCTAGTGCTGTGAATGTTTCTGCTCAAGCTAATAGTATCCCAAAGCTAAATAGGACGAATTTCAAGGTCTGGAAGGAAGTCGTGGAGAAAATTCTCTGGTGTATGGATTTGGATCTTGCACTTCGAATAGAGAAACCCACTTCCTACTCCGAAAAACCTTGAACAGGTTAAAATTGAGAAGTGGGAACGCTCTAACCAAATGTGCTTAATGATCATGAAGTGTTCCATTCCAGAAGTGTTTTAGGGCTCTATTTCTGAGAGTCAGAGTGCAAGGAAGTTCCTTGAGGAAATTGAGCAATACTTTGCCAAAAATGAAAAGGCAGAGATGAGTAACATTTTCGCTAAACTCATCTCCATGAAGTATAAAGGCAAAGGGAACATAAGGGAGTACATTATGGAGATGTCTAACTCACATCAAAACTCAAGTCACTCAAGCTAGAAATTGGTGAAGACTTGCTTGTGCACTTGCTTTTGATCTCATTCCTACACACTTTGGACAATTCAAAGTGAGTTATAACACTCAGAAGGACAAATAGTCCCTCAATGAGCTTATATCTCACTATGTGCAAGAGGAAGAGAGGCTACAAAGAGATAAGACTGAAAGTGCTCACTTGACTTCGACCTCTCAGAATAAGAAAAGAAAAAAAACTAAGGGTGTTGTAGAAGGGTCTTTTCAGCAAAATAAACAAAAGAAGAATGAGGAATTTACTTGCTTCTTCTGTAAGAAGTTAGGACACATGAAGAAAGAGTGTTCCAAGTATGTCGCATGGCGTGTAAAAACGGGTAAATTTCTTACTCTAGTTTGTTCTGAAGTTAATTTGACTTTTGTACCTAAGGATACTTGGTGGGTGGATTCTGGTGCTACTACTCACATAAGTATAACCATGCACGCTTGCCTATGGAGCCGACCGCCAAGTGATGATAAAAGATTCATCTTTGTGGGTGATGGCAATAAAGTTGCAGTGGAGGCTATTGGAACTTTTAGATTACAGTTAAAAACTGGATTTCATTTGGATTTATTTGAGATTTTTGTGGTACCATCTTTTAGATGAAATTTGGTTTCTATTTCTAGTTTGGACAAATTTGGATTTTCTTAGTCATTTGGAGATAATAAATTTAGTCTCTACCAAAATTCGAATGTCGTTGGTTCTGGTTCTTTAATTGATAATCTATATATGCTTGATGTTGTTAGTTCTCATAATGAAATATTACAAACAAGTTCTCGTGGTACAAAGCGAAAATTAAATGAGAATTCAGCCACCTTGTGGCATAAGCGTTTAGGCCATATCTTTAAACAGAGAATTCAAAGACCTGTGTCGGATGAAATTCTTGAACCCTTGGATTTATCAGACTTTGAAGTCTATGTTGAATACATAAGGGAAAACGATCAAACATAAGGAAATTAGGTGCTAAAAGAGCTAAGGACGTCTTAGAACTAATACATACAGATATTTGTGGTCCTTTCCTTATAGCTTCTTGGAATGGACAACAATATTTTATTACGTTCATTAATGATTACTCTAGGTAGGCTACCTATATTTAATACATAAGAAGTCTCAATCCCTAGACATTTTCAAATCTTTCAAGGCTGAAGTTGAACTTCAACTTGGAAAGAAAATTAAAGCTATTAAATCTGATCATGGTGGTGAATACTATGGTAGATATGATGGATCAGGAAAACAACATCCAGGGCTTTTTGTGCTTTTTCTCAAAGAGTGTGGAATTGTTCCGCAATACACAATGTCGGGCATACCTAGCATGAATGGTGTAGCAGAACAAAGAAACAGAACTCTTAAGGATATGGTGAGAAGTATGATCAGTCATTTTTTTTTTACTAGAGTCACTTTGGGGAGAAGTTTTAAAGACCGCAGTTTACATCCTTAATAGGGTACTAGGTAAAGCAGTTAACAAAACCCTTTATGAGCTTTAGACTGGCAAAAAACCAAGCATTAAGCACTTGCACATTTGGGGTTGTCCAGCTAAGGCACGGCCTTATAGGCCACACAAAAGAAAACTGGATTCAAGAACTGTTAGCTATTATTTTGTTGGCTATGCTGAACGTTCTCAGGGCTATAAGTTTTACGATCCCACTTCAACATCCTTCTTTGAGACGGGAAATGCGCGATTTCTTGAGGAAGTTGAGTTTGGGAAAGAAGAGAACATTAGGAATGTTGTCTTTGAGGAATAACCTGTCACTAATAGTGATCAAGTCCTCGTACCTATTACTATTCAAGATACAAGTCCGGTAATAGAAGACAATGTTCAAACTATTATTCCTAACATTGTTCTAGAATAAGACAACAATGAGGTTCTCCCTTAAATCCCTATAAAGCAACCTCAACAACCGCAAAAAGTGCCATTAAGGAGATCCACTAGAGAGAGGAGAAGTGCAATTCCAAATAATTATATTGTCTTTCATCAAGAACATGAGGATGGTGTTGGTTTAACAGAGGATGATCCAATCAACTTCTGTCAAGCTGTGCGCAGTTCCAACTCTCAAAAATGGATTGATGCCATGAAGGATGAGATGAAGTCTATGCAAGACAATGATGTTTGGGATCTCGTCGAATTACCTGAAGGTGTGAAACCTATTAGTTGTAAATGGATATTTAAAACCCTGAAGCATTCAAAGGGTAATATCGAGATATATAAGGCTTGTCTAGTTGTTAAAGGCTTCACTCAAAAGGAAGGCATTGACTACAAAGAAACCTTTTCTCCAGTATCTTCAAAGGATTCTTTTAGAACGATTATGGCACTAGTAGCTCATTTGACTTAGAGCTTCATCAGATAGATGTCAAGACAATGTTTCTAAATGGTTACATTGAAGAAATGGTTTATATATGGTGCAACCAAAAAACTTTGTATCAGGTGACTCAGAGTTTATGGTATGTAAACTAAAGAAATCCATCTATGGTCTCAAACAAGCTTCTCGTCAATGGTAACACAAGTTCCATCAAGTCATTACTTCATATGGTTTTGAGGCAAATGTAGTTGATGATTATGTTCATCACAAGTTCAGTGGGAGTAAATACATATTCTTGGTATTATATGTCGATGATATACTGCTTGCTGGCAGTGATATAGACTTATTGCATGAAACTAAGAGATTTCTGACGAAGAATTTTGAAACGAAAGATCTTGGGGAAGCTTCTTTTGTGTTGGGTATTAAGATACTAAGAGATTGTTCTCAAGGTATCCTAAGGTTGTCATAAGAGAAATATATCGATAAAGTCCTAGATAGATTCGGTATGAAACATAGTAAACCAGGAAATACCCCCATAGCTAAAAGAGACAAGTTTAGTCTCAAACAATGCCCTAATAATGATTTTGAAGGAAATGAGATGCAAAAAAATTCCTTATGCATCAACAGTAGGAAGTTTAATGTATGCTCAAGTTTGTACTCGTCCCGACATAGCATTTGTAGTGGGAGTTTTGGGCAGATACTTGAGTAATCCTGGAATGTAGCATTGAAAGACAATCAAACGTGTGATGTGTTATTTAAAGAGAAGAAAAGGGTATACGCTCACTTATCGAAAGTCTGACAATTTAGAGATCATCGGGTACTCTGACTCCGATTTTGCTAGATGTCAAGATAGCAAACACTCCACGTCTAGATACATCTATATGTTGGCTGGAGGAGCTATCTCTTGGAAGTTTGCTAACAAACTCTTATAGCTTTTTCGACCATGGCTGCAGAGTTCATTACTTGTTTTGAGGCCTCCAACCATGGGATATGGCTGCGAAGCTTTGTCACTAGTTTGCATGTGGTTGATGGCATTAAAAGGCCATTAAAAATTTACTATGATAATAACTCAGCAGGTTCTTTATTCCAACAACAACAGGAGTACTACAAAATCAAAATTCATTGACATCAAATTTCTGGTTGTCAACGAAAGAGTTCAAAATAAACAGATTTTCATAGAACATATAAGAACAAATTTTATACTAGCTGATCCATTAGCTAAGGGCCTGATACCTAAGGTCTTTCATGAGCACACTACTCATATGGGTGTTATTCCTCAGGATACCTTAGTTTAGTGGGAGTCTATATGTTTTACTTTGGACATTTTATGTTATTTGATTTTTTGAAGAATAAAGTTGATGGTTTAGTATTATATTTTGAACTTGCTTATGTCTCTTTATATGTAACAATTATGTTACATTTAAGGACTTCAGACTAATCTCACTAAAGACTAATGAAGGACTAGTTGGAAATAGGCATGATTAAGATCACATTGCATGTAATTTCCATGCCACTTATCCATAGTTGATCTATGTCATTTACTATATGTAACTGTGGTGATCATTGTGATTTTGTCACATTGGATTTTGATGAAAGCTGCAGTGGTTCCCTGTTACTATATGAGATGGACTAGATTGTTTAAAAGGAGCCTAAAAGTAAATAGCATATAGTTGCGTACCTAAGGAATTTTTGTGATATAAATGTCTGAGGTTAATATGAAGCCGAAGTAGGAGATTGTTAGGAATTTTATAATTCTTAATTAATTAATGTGGGCTACATATTATAACATTTATACAATCGCTATTTACAATTTAAATTGGGCTTAATATAGGTGGATCTATTTTAGTGAGCTCATTAGACTACCAACAAGAAATGATATGGGCTTAATAAGTGGAAATCCAGTTTTGCCTGTTAGGAGATAATGAGAACCCTAATAGGTTAAAACCTAAGGCATGGTTATGGTCACCAACACACCAAATCAAAAACACGTCTCTCATTCTGTTCATCAAAAGAGGAACATCAAGTCCCATTTGAGGAATCTGGTGATTTGGTTGAGGAAGATCATTATACCGATTGCTCATTATCATTATTCAGATTCTGCTGCGATTATTCAATCAACCTTATGGATCCAAGTATTCCTCAAAAGCTCAAAAACCCTAATAATTTGACATAATATGTATTTATGGTTAATCATTGTTTTATAAAGTTTGATTCCAACAGTTTATCCACACAAGCCCACTATATATTTCTTCGATCTTATTAGCTTAGTCGCACACATTCTTTGTTCTCTCGGTAGGTTGCAGTCAACAAATGGATTCTGTGGCTGGAAGAAATACTTGATATATTGCTTTGAATTGAAGACTCTATTGATCTAGCATCTAACGGACAAGACATTTTTTGGTCAACTTTTGGTCCAAACCTAAAATAAAATGCGTAAAAATAACTTGATGTAAACAAAACTTAAGTCTATATTAAAGGCAAGTTTAAGTGTACAGAAAGAGATGAAACCTTTGGTGAAACTAAGCTTAACATGAAACCTTTGCTTAAATTAGCTTTGTTATGCTTATGGCCACGTTATTAACTGCAGAAAAATGATCTTCTCAGTGAGACTCGAGAGGGCATATACACTCTTTGGCACCAAGGAAGAAAGAGATGAAGAAAGTGGTAAATATGATCAACAATGTAATGAAAAAAGGAAAACAAAATAGAGAAAAATATAAGGTAAATATAAAACCAAATGTAAGAAACTAAGTTCATACTTAAAAATGTTATCCGTTACCTTTATTTAAGATCATAGCCAACTAATATGTCATTGGTCCGAGTGATATTAAACTCAGATCATTTAAGTAAGGTCTCGAATTTGAGTTTTGTAGATGAAAAAAAGTGGTTGGGGAAGGAGACTTCACTAAAGGTGGTTCGCAGGGTTCTTTGGCAGAGATTAGTCATCGAAAAAGCCAATAGATACTTCGCACCTATAATATAATTATAAGTAAAAAAAAAAAATCATAGCCAACAATCCTTACCATTGTAAGACAGAACTATTGATAAAACGTGTGTGTAACTATTTGAGGATCAAGAGATCGTATCTATTTTAATGTTAGTAGTAATCTTTTTACTAGGACCCCAATGAAATTATAGACTCATGAGTGGTGTGTTTTCGTTGGTCCCTCATCAAAGGTTTTATATATCCCAAAACGTTTTGTACTCGATCGTTGCCAACATTTAAAAAAATTGAAATCATAAAGACGTTTTTATTTATTTATTTATTTCCAAAATACATCCTAACTCATTCATGAGCAATTTTAAATAAGGTCCACGTACGCAAAGTCTCCCCCTTTATAAATAATTAAAACTCGTCCTTAGTGGCTTAGCCACGCCATAAATTCTCAGTGACGTGTCACTAAAAATAAAATGTGGTAATAACTTGGTAGCTCAAAGCTGTGAATAGGTTTAAAATTCCACCCCATATACTATGAAAATACAATGGAACCACTCAATTTTCATAATTGAGTCAATTAAGATTCACAAATAATACATCATAGAGCATTCAGTTGTAGGTAATGTTAAGATCGTAATCATAATCCACATGCATAGTCTGTGTCAAGTAAGTTTCTTATCCCATATATGTCGCTGACCTTTCTTCTTTGTTCATTTATCTCTCCATTTACAAGTCCAACTCATTATCTTTCTCTCTCTTTTTCCGTAGTGTTCTCCTCCACTTGTGCTATATAAAGAATTAGCAAAGCCCTCACAATCTTTAGCACTGTTTCACTTTCTCCAAAAATGGGACGATCACCATGCTGTGACAAGGTTGGTCTAAAGAAAGGACCATGGACGCCAGAGGAAGATCAGAAGCTCTTGGCTCATATTGAAGAACATGGCCATGGAAGCTGGCGTGCTTTGCCAGCAAAAGCTGGTAATCTTATATATGTCAATATACATATCTTGTAATTAGAATAACAGAGAGTTGCTATGGTACTTAGAGAAATTTAAGAATTTTGGTATTATTGTTTTTTGACTCAATAGTTGAATGAGTCATGATACACCAAGGGAGAGAGGAGAGAAAAGGAAGAAATAACACTACCAAAATCCTTAAATTTCGGAGATTACCATAGAATTTCTCTCTTAAAAAATATTTTGCGAGGTAGTTCAGTATTCTGAACTGAAGCTGCTGGCTATTGTGTTCAGGGCTTCAGAGGTGTGGCAAGAGCTGCAGATTGAGATGGACTAATTATCTAAGGCCTGATATTAAAAGGGGAAAGTTCAGTATGCAAGAAGAACAAACCATCATTCAACTCCATGCACTCTTAGGGAACAGGTTTGGTATCTATATGAAGTCTATGATCTATATATTTTATATGTTGAGTAGTAGGCTGTAATAATTCTTCAACATGTAGCAATTCAGGTTTTTTTACTTGGATGTTGAGGTTTCATTTGATTGTTTTCTTTCATTTTTCATATCATTCTTTTATGGGTACAAGTACTGGATTTAATGAAAACTCATCAAGATTTTATTTTTTTTTATTTGTGTGAGCACAGTGATATCTTTGCCTTGCTACTGTAAAATTATTTTTTATTTTTGAAAATTATAATTTAAAACGAAATGAAAAGGGTTATGCTACTCTATATTGTTTGACACCTCTGTATTTTATTGATGTTCCCACACAAAGCCACACGATACGTTTCAGTCATTTTGCAACTAGCTAGGAGCTATAGTTTCTTTGCTTTTCCAACTCCCTTGCTGTGCAGAATGTCTTGAATGCGAGGGCATCTCAATATCTCTAACCCCATATGCTATCCCACATTTCCAACACACATAACTTTAATTGTGCTTTCTGCCATGTTCATAAATTTACTCCCTGACCCGCAATAGTTTATTCAAGATGGTCCTTAAACAGTTAAACGCAACAAAAGGATCTTCTTCCTCACCAAGCCAAATCAATATGTGGTCCATGAAAGTCATTTCTAACCTTGGACATGCCATACACCTCTTCCTAAAGTTACATTATAGATAATATTAATTAAACAAAAATCGCAAGTGATTATAGATACAACATAATAAAATATTAAAATAATTTTAGTATAGATTTTTTTTATAAATTTATTATTATTATACACAAAAAAAAATTCATGGACACCTAATACCAATATACACTTAGAGAGAGAAAAATATATATATATATATATATATATATATATAAACATGATCGGTAATATGACATAACAAGAGAAAAAAAATGAGATGTGTCAATAGAATATTTGTCCTATGAAAAGAAAAGAGATAGAGAAAAATAAAAAGTATCTACAGAGTGTTTACACTATATCAGATGTCCACATATCATTACTCCATTACTGGTAGATTATAGATGTAATCTAGGTCTTTCATTGATTTGTATGACATGTCAGTATTGTGTTGTACTCAGGTGGTCGGCAATAGCCACACATTTGCCAAAGAGAACAGATAACGAGATCAAGAACTACTGGAACACTCATCTTAAGAAAAGGTTAGACAAAATGGGCATTGACCCGGTGACCCACAAGCCCAAGAACGATGCCCTTCTCCCCACTGAGGGTCATTCCAAGAGTGCTGCCAACCTTAGCCACATGGCTCAGTGGGAGAGTGCTAGGCTTGAAGCTGAAGCAAGACTAGTCAGAGAATCAAAACTATGTTCTTCACACTCATCATTGCACCACCCCCTTGGCACAGTACCATCACCATCATCTTCAGCTCCAACACTAAACAAACCCGATGCACCACCAATGATGATACCCTCCTCATCACGTTCTCTTGATCATGTTGCAACTAGGGTCAGTGACCTCGAGTCCCCCACGTCTACGTTATCTTTCTCTGAGAACAACGCGGCACCAGTTATGACTAGTGTGATAGAGTTTGTGGCTTCTTCGGAGAGAGGGACAGTGAAGGAAGAAGAAGAGTGGAACAAGGGTTATGAAAGCTCGACCCATTTGGGAGAATACAAAGATGACGTGGAGAATTCAATGCCTTTCACGTCTAGTCTGCATGAGTTGACGATGACCATGGCAACCACGTGGGGTTCAGCCACAAGTCTCTTGGGACCACCACTACTAGTAGTGCACATGCACATGCACATGTACATGTTGCTGAGGAGGGATTCACCGGCCTTTTGCTGAACACTAACTCCGGTGACCGGAGTTTGTCGCCAGAAGGTGGTGGAGAGTCTAATATTAATTGTCATGGTAGCGGTGATCGTGACAAGTGGTGGCAGTGACTTGGATGAAGATAACACGCACTACTGGAACAACATTCTTAATTTGATGAATTATTCTTCTCCTTCGAATTCACCGATGTTCTGATTGAGTTGCATTGCAAGGTAAAAAAGGTTTCTATTCAGATAAATTTCTTCATAAATACTTAAAAGGGAAAAAAATGAAATGGTAAAATACATCAATTTTTTTTTTCATAAACTAAAATTAACTTATACATTTCAGTTTAATTTGGAAAAAGTTAAATAAGAAGGCATTTATAAAAGTTATTAGGTGTACATAAGTTGATTTTAACTTTTAATTTATTTTTATTTTTTATTTTTATTTTTTCTCCTATAAATACTTTTGAAGAAAATTATCTGAACAATTGTTCTCATGCATGTTGAATTCAAATGTGTCATGTTAATTTTTTGTATCATCTCTGTTAGATATTATAAATATGCGGGGCTTGTCAAAATTTACATAGAGAGAAATAAATACAAAATTTCAACACTACGAAGACCGGAGGGAGGGTCCATTCTTGTGTTAGAAGTGTTTGAGTTGCTGCATCTCCATCAAAGGAAATCAAAGGCCATAGATTTTCTTCAGTATTGCATAAGAAGCGAGCATAGACACGGGAAAAAGTTGATTTCTGCAGTGGTTTTTATTTTTGTCAATGCTTTCACATAGAAAATTAAGTATGTGTCGCTTCCGTTCATCATCAAACGTTCATATTATTAATTAATTTGTTTTGGATTTGACTTGATATTTCTATGTATGTGTCCTGGTTGAGGATGTGTTTCTGTAGACCGACTGATAATAATGATAGAGTAGTGCGTGAGTTGAATGACTTTTACTCTTTAGTAATTTCCTTTTTGTTTTATACTGTAATATACAAGCAATATCAAATAATAGAAGTATTTAGTATGGACTTTATTGCTGTTGGTTTTATGTCACAATCTACTTTCAAAAATATTCATTCACTGTATATTTGGGCTCCCCTTTATTCATTTGCTTGGCTGTCATGTGCTATATCAACGTGGAAACACCACAATATAGACACTTTTTGACCTAGTTTGGATTTACATTGCTCCAGAAGAAAACAAAGTTTAAATGGGTGTCTGTATTTTTGTCTAAATCAAACACATCTACATCACCCCATAAGTACACTAGCGACTTTTTGATCAGTAGTTAACATTTTTCGAGAAATCAAATTGAATACTTCAAGTTTTGTGAGCATGCTTTAATATTGTAACTGCCAGTAGGTGCCGTAATCAAGCATTCAAGCCAAAGATGAATATTAACAGGTAAGTATCCTTTTGTATTATCAGTATTTTTAAATATTGATAAAATAGAAATAAATATACATTAAAAATTATTCGAGAAAAATTAACTTGATTGATAAAATATTATTTTATTAGTAACAAAAATTAAATTAAATTTTAAAAATTTAAATTTAAAATCTAAATAATTGATTTAATTGATACAATATTATTTAATTAAATAATATACTGAAGTACAAATATCTCATCATTTTTATTATTGACTGAAAATTTTAAACAGTAATTTTTTTACATAAATAAATAATTGAAAAATGTTAATTTAATATATTTTATATATATGGAAATTAAGAAATGTCGAAAATGAGGATGATATATACGCGCTTATACGTGACATAGTAAATATACAAAAATGTTATCTCATTTACGAAAATAAAGATTCAAATATATCATACTAGAATAAATTATATAAAAGACATAAGGGTGTGAATTATATATTTTATTATATAAAAGGTATAAAGTTGTTTTACACTTTCCAATCATACTAAAAGGTTTTAACTATCATATAATTGCTATCATAGTCAAAATATTTTAGTGATGAACTATCACACGTAAATAATACAAATTGAATAATAGAATCAAAATTAAATTAAAACTAACAAAACAATATTTTCGCTCCTTTTTTTAATTTTACCAACTTGATATATAGGTTATAATATTTTTATTTTTTTCTTAATTTCTTGTGTTTGATATGTTTTACTTGTTTCTGTTCGGTCAACTCTTCAACGTATAAGTCGAAGATGGATAGATACCAAAATATTCATCAATATAGAACATATCAATTCCATGTATTCTGTTTGATCATAAAAATATAAATAAAACTATATTTTCAAAATAAGTTTTTGTTTTATAATATCACTTAATCCTAATTTTTGAATTCAAATCCACTTAAGAGTGATAGAGCAAGCTTAAAATTTTTTAACTCTTCTAAAATTAGTAAATGTGTACAGTGGGAAAATAAAAATTTACTTACCATTAATTTAAAAGTTCAAATTATGAGATATCTTAATTGAAATCAAACAAACGTCCATGAGACTAACGTGGTAACCAAAAAAAAAAAAACGTTCGTGAGTTGGGGTTATTACTTGTAATTAAACTAAACCCATTAAGGCATTAACAAGTGATCAGTGGATGAAGTGGTAATTTTTGAAATGAAAATAAGAGTAATTAAGAATGTGTGATAATACCAACATAGTGTAGCATAGTTAACAGATAACCTTACTTCTTAAGCATGTAGTCAAGGATTCGATCTCCAAGTCTGCGTGTATAGAAAAGCATCTATTAAGAGAGGTCAGCTCCTTAAATCAATCTCAGTAACTCGAGGAATTAGTCATTGGCTTCTAACTGAGGGACATGCTAGGTCACCCAAAAAATGTGTGATAAGTAATGAGGAATGACGACACTCTCTCAATCTTAATTTTTTTTATATCCTATATTAGAGGTAATCTTGCTCAAGCCGGATAAAGTCACTATGGGTAACAAAACTCTCCCTTTAAGTATTTAATGCAGCTGTATACTGGTTAAGCTGGAACAATCTCATGTCAGTTAATCCACGCGCTCGATGGTTGTCAATCTAAACTTTTAGTTCTAAAGTAAGAACTTAAAATATTTTCCTGTTAATGTTATTATTTGTTACAAAGATATATAGCAGTTAGAGGTTGCTTCCGAGAAACTCCTCACAAAATTAAATAAATTGGTAGCTGGCTTCTGAACGTTGGAAGAAAGAGACCAGAAAAATTATGGTCCATAAATTTCTTATGCAGGAAATGAAAATATGAACGTACTTGCGTGACCTTATAAATGCTTGTCCCTAGCCCCCCAAGTTCAGAATAGGGCATGTCTTGCCAAACGAATGACATAATGCATATATTTTTATTTATGCATCACCTAGCTACTGGTTTAGCGTACATGGGATGTGATTTGAAGAGTAAGGTTATTGAAACACACAAAACAGGACAACAAACGAAATTTTGAAATAATTTTAAAAATGGAGTCCCCACCCATATTAATTTAATTAGAAAAAATAGTAGAAAAATCATTTATTTAGCATCTTATATTGTCCATTATAAAACACTTACCTTAAATTGATTGTACATATTTAAAATAACTTAAAAAATTATTTAATCCCTTGAAATAAAAAAAATAATAAAAAAATCAAATATTAATGAATAATATATATATATATATATATATATATATATATAATGAAAACTAAATAAAAAAAATCAATTTTGCTTTGACAATTTAGTTTTGGCTCTTACGTATCTTCTAATGTAACGAGAAATTCAGAGTTGCATTTAAAAAAAAAAAAAATGTGTACCGATTGGTTTTAGCTTTAAAGAAAACATATAAATTTAGTACAAAAAAAAATTAAAATCATTAAGAGCATCTCCAATGGGAGTTGCGTATAGGGTTTTTAAAATTAAGCAATTTGAAAATACTATTGGAACAAATGAGTTTTTATAGGGTTCTTATAGAAGTTGCTTATATAAGCAATCACAAGCAAGGTTATTTAACCGTTAAAACAAAAAAAAATTTAACTCAAAATAAGGTTATTGTGTGAGTAGAAAGATAAAATGAGACCCACTAAAAATAAATTCAAAACCCCAATTGGATTCTACCATTAGAATAAAAATTAGTTAGTGTTCTTAAATTATATGTGGCAACAAGGAATCCATTAAAAAAGAGTTAAGAACTCAAATTAAGTTCTTGCATTAGAAATGTTCTAAGTTATCACAGCTAAAATATCCTAAACTGCAAGATTAATAAGATGTCATGTCTAAATTAATCTTTTTTATTTAACATTTGGATAAAGTTTTATTTAATCTTTTAAAAAAATTCATAAAAAACATGAAAATTTACAGTCAACAAGTTATTCAAGCTAAAGTGACACATGGAAAAGAAAAGATAAATAAGGCATTTCATCTAAAGTAATCCCTTTTAAAATTAAATCTCCTTATTTTCAGATGATAAATGATTTAGAACGCTAATAATGTGTTTTATTACGTGATAATTAGTTGCATATTACGGGCGTCTAGTTTCAGGCAGCACCACTACAACACATAATTAATGTGAGAACTTCAACTTTACAATTGTCATTTTGAATGAATTCCATTAAATTTTCAACTTAAGCTATGGGTACTTGGTAGTAAAGACAAATTAACTAAAATAGATCCATAAAAACAAAAGGAAAAGGAGAGACAGAATAAAAAAAAGAAGCAAGATAATAGAGAAATAAGAAAAAGTTGCAAAGGATCCAAATCTCAAATTAGCATACTGCAACTCAATTTCTAGGTTTTAAATTCTAAAATGACCTCTTAAACAAATTTTTTACATAAGAATTTATGTTATAAATTTATTCATGAAAATTTTTCAAATAAATTAAAAAGAAATATAAAAATCATAAATATTTTTATAGAATCAAATAAATTCCCATGAACTCTTTTAAACACGTCTTTTATTTAATTAAAAGGCCATTCTAAAATATTATGAAAGTAAAAACAAGTTTGGAAGAAATTCGCCCATAAGTGAAGGCTTCTAACTAGATTTGATTTAATAATGGAGTTTAATGGTCATACACTGACAGTGTAAAGTAGTTTTACACTATCATCTAATTACAAACAATCATTTATTGTAAGTTTGTTGACTTTTATAATAAAGACTTTAAAAGTCATATTAATGTTGATTTCTGATTAAATAATAGTATAAAAAATTTTACACTAACAATATATGACCATTAAACTCTTAATAATGATATAAAATATTTTAACTTAATAATTTTACATATCATTATACTATATTTATATTGATGTTTGTTTTAAAATATATATTGTAAAATTTACTCTAATTTGAATTTTATATTTTTTAATTCTAAAATTTTACTATATATAATATTAAAATTAATATATTATATTAACAAATTAAATGAACTTGATCTCATCATCCCATATTGTATTAAATCTTAGTCAAATTAAATTTATGTCCAAATAAATAATTTTATCGAAATTTCAAATTAAATAAAAATTAAGATAATTTCATCTCAATTCATCAACCCCCCTCCCCCTCTTCTTAACCAAAAAAAAAACACAAAAAAACAAAACAAAACATAACAAATACCACCCATATCCTTTCACCTCATATGTGGGTAACTTTGCTTTTTGGTCTGGCAGTATAAGGGTAACTTAACTACTGTCCCGGTACAATTATGTGACATGGGCTTAACCCCAATGACGCATGCTGAGTTAAATTTGGGCTTATGCTCTAGATTTTTTCAATTGGTACAAAGCGAAATGGGCTTCTTCTCTAAATTCTATTCAAACCAGAGTGTTTGAATGAGGGAATTTATCAAGTAATTCATTTTCTTTAAAGAATTTAAAATGCTTAATAGAAAAATAAGTTGTTTGAATAAATGAATTAAAAATAAATTAACATTGTGTTTAGATGGAGAATTTTAAAATTTCAAGAAATTAAAGTACATGAAATTTGACTTTCCTTCATTTCAAATTCTTTTCATTTTTCAAATACTTCGTTTGGATAAACCATTTCAAATTTTTTGTATTTTAATTTTTTTGTTTGATAGAATAATTCAATTTCTACCAAATATGAAAATTCATTTTTAAATATTTATGTTAAAAAAATTCAATATTAAACTTTATCAAAAATAAATATTAACCAGTTTTTAAATATTTATTAATTCAAGAATAATTTTAATATTACACAATATTTAATAATTCAAAAATAATTTTAAATATTTAACAATTCAAAAATACAAATATTTAATAAATAGAATTTATAAGTGACACTACATAAGGACCTTCCTGTACAAATTTTTAAATTTACAAAATATTCTAAAATTATATTACATGTGAGTATTCACAGTACATTGAAAACATACTTAAAACATCATTACCACTACAAGATGTTCAATACACTAATCTACAACACAAAATGAGCTCATTTTGAACTAAAAAAATAGAAAATATCCAATTTTGATTACAAACGGTCCAAAATAACAATATCACAAATGATTCAACATAAACTCTAATGAAGTTTCAAAGGCATTTATGTCCTAGGTCCAAATAAAAATGACAAAAGAAAATGAAAAAAAAAAACTATCTAGGAGATAACAATATCTTTTTGAACTTGAGACAAACTATCTTTTTCATTTTCTTTTGTTATCTTTATTTGAATTTGGGACATACATACATTTGGAACATCATTAAAGTTTATACTGAACCATTGGTGATATTGTTATTTTCAATTATCTGTGATCAAAATTAGATATATTTTTTTTTTTTAGTTCAAAGTGAGCTTACTACATATTGTGGATTAGTGCATTGAACGTCTTGTGGTGGTAACGATGCTTTAAAGGTGCAACATACTGTGAATACTCACATGTAATGTAATCTTAAAATATTTTATAAATTTGAAAATTCGTAGAAGTCCTTATGTGGTGACACTTATAAATTCTATTTATTAAATAGTTGTAATTTTGAATTATTAAATATTTAAAATTAATTTTGAATTATTAAATATTGTGTAATATTAAAATTATTCTTGAATTATTAAATATTTAAAAATTGACTATCATTTATTTTTAATAAAGTTTAATATTAAAATTTTTATTTTAAAAAAAATATTTAAAAATAAATGTTTACATTTGGTAGAAATTGAAATACTCTATCCAAATAAGAAAATTAAAATATAAGAAATTTGAAATGTTTTATCCAAATAAAGTATTTGAAAAATGAAAATTTGAAATGGAGTTCAAATTTCATATATTTTAATTTCTTTAAAATATTAAAATTCTTCATCATCCAAACACAATGCAAAAGTTCTAGGTAATCAATATCATCATTGACCTGAAAAATAAATAAAAATTAAAGAACCTCTCTTCAGAAGTTCCAAGGAATCACAATATCACATCTCATCTTGACAATCAATTGCGAACGTAACTAATTTTCCATCATACAAATTATTTTCAATCTTTTCATTTTCGGTCAAGAAATTATTTGAAATCATTGGACTTACTGAACATCTTTTAAATTTTAATCATGAACATTGTCATTAGCCATAGTCATCTATAGCTTTATGTGTTTGGTACAATTAAAATTGGTTCCGAATTCAGAGATTCGTTGTTGTATAGACTCCCCTCATCACAATTAGCCTTATTTTGGACAATGTTTCATTCACTGAAGGACCTGTAGAGGGAAAGAAACATCCGATCCCTCATCACTCAAAGCTTAATCAAATGTAAGAAATGAATGCACCCTCGATTGGCAGTACTCACTTAAAACAATTTACCTGCTTACTAAAACCAACTCTTCACATTGCCACCAATTTATTCAACATTTATCAATGAATTAAATTTCAATTTCCCTCTTTAAGAATTATCATTTTATAAATATTTTAATAAAAAAGTTTTTATAGAAAGTTGTATCCTTTAATATCTAAATCAAAACCACCATTTTCAATAAAATCATTTATTTATTTATTGCTTTAGAAGTAACACTCCTTAGCAAAACACTTTAGACAAGGGACACATTAGGTTGGTTAACCCCAAAAACAAAATGGCCAGGTTGGTAGAGTTGATTCCCAAACATCACCTTGACCACTAAAATAAGGCAGAGATGGGGAAAAAAATGGACATAGGTTCTTCTCTTGCTATGAACATTGTGATAGGGTTGCATTGCAATTTTTTTCCCTTTACTAGATAAATTCTATGAAAAGAAAACTTGGCAGACATGTAAGGGGATTACTGCAAGCTAGCAGAAAAACTAAATTTTGAAGCAAGCAGTCATAAGCAAATCCCAAAATTTATTTATGCACATTAAGATTAAGCATCCAAAATATAATTGTAATGGAGCCTCGTAGGTGTGCAAATGTAACCGTATTACAAGGGAATAAACTTGTAATCAAATCAAATTACCTAAGAATAAACTTTGCTTACATGCAAGGGTCCTTGAAGCAGTAAAGACATGAAGTGTTTATACTGAAATGCAAAAATCAGACCCAATATTAATATCTGCACATTTAGATTAGGCATCCAATGATATAATTGTCACGGAGCCTCGTAGGAGTGCAATGCAAATAGAAGAAACATGTTAAAACAAATAAACCTGTGTTTCATTAAAAAATAGTAGTTATTAAGACATTCATCTTAAGTCTATTATACTGTGGACAGATTACATAGCAGACATGTAAGGGAACATGTGGCAGCTAAACACGTAATTATTCAAACTGCCAAAAATTAATCTCAAAATTCCCAATATTTATTTATGCACGTTTAGATTAGGCTTCCACTGATAAATGGCAATGGGGCCTCGTAGGAGTGCAAAATTGACATAAGTACATGCTATGCCACCCATCTTGTAGATTTTCATGGCCATTCAACTGAAAAAACCATTGGATAAAGGAAGGTAGACAAACAAAGCCATTTTTATTTTATCACATCACTTCACCTTGTTGAGATACGTTTAGACCCAATTAGTGTTAAATTTTAAAACAAAACACTTTTCTATCCTAGTAATTATTAAGACAAAAACTCAATTAACAAACAGAAATGTTAAATAAGCACCCCAATAATTCCATTGCAACCCCTTTAGTAGCATGTAATCATTAGCCACTAGGTACTGAATAAATCAAATTCATGAAGAAATAAAACAATAAAAAAAAAAAAGCACCACAGAATAGTCTATCTAACTTCAATCAACAAAAAACCACTTTGAGAATGAAAATCCAAACATGGTACTTATGTATGGGTTATACTGGCAGCCCAAACACGTGAAGTCAGATCTGCAAAGCGGTGCCCAAAATTCTTTTTGCACATTGACTAGGCAACTGATAATATTAAGTCATCACAGAGCCTTAGTACTAGTGCAGAGCAGATCCGCAGAATCTAATGTCCGGATACAAAAGCACAAAAAATCACACATTTGCAAACACTCAAAATCACATAAAAATAAAATATGCAAATATTAATAATAAGAAAAACAAAAAATTCCTATCCCAATACAACATATGCAAACAAAACGAACAGAACAGATACTTTATGTTACAGATGCTCAAAAGAAAATACCCCATAGAAGGATACATGGGTGTGTGAGGAAAAACAAAATACCCAAACAAAAATGAGAATGGAAATTTGCATTTGAAATTACACATGAGCAAACATTCTCATCAAAAATAGATGAAAAAAAGACATCCCAATAATGAGAAAACAGTATCAAATTAAATGATGAAACTGCATAATTTTTATCACCCCAGAAGTGAAATTGGAAGACAGTAGCTTTCTTTACCGTAATTTGGAGCTGATATGAACCAAATAAACAAGTTCTGGTGACAGAACGATGAAAGGTTGGGGAAAAGGGTTTGAATTTATAGGAGCTAGGGCAATGAAATTAGGGCGTCGCATGGAAACCCACCCAGACTGCAGTTGGGTCCGCGAGAAAGATCAACGGTAGAGTAGGTTTGATGGAAATTCGATGAATAAATTTGAGGACACGTGTTAGATTAATTTGGTGATGAAAATAGCGGCTCAGATTACACGTAGGAAAAATCGCACTCGCAGTTTTTATATGGTACTGGTATACATTAACAAAAGTAATTCAATTTTTTTATTAAAATTATTTTCTGTTTTATTAATATGGTATTTATTGTTAAAAAATACGTAAAATAAAATAATGGAAGTTAAATTTTGTTTTTAAAAGAGTTCATTAAAAATAAATATATAAAATATGCACTAACAAAATAAAATAAAAATTACATTGTCATTCATGTTATAATCCCATTGTCCCATTTTGTTTGATGTTTTAGTAAAAAAAACAATTGTTCTGTTTTGATTGTCATTTTCCAATATCAATAAAGCATCAAATATTTTTCTGTTATATCCTTAATTATTTATTATGAAGTGAGAAAATAAAAAAGAAGTATAGATGAGAGAGAATTTAATTAATATGAAAGATATTGGATATATTAGGAAATTGCATGGTAATTTTTAGGAAATCTAAAATATAAATTGTATTTCTTAATTTCTAGGATAAAAAAGTAGGATAGGATAGGATAAGAAAGTAGGATAAGTTTTAATTTTATTTAATATTTGGTGCATATCAGATAATAAATCAAAAAACATTATTGTGTTATCTTATTCTATATTTAACATGGATCAAATAATGATAGAATAGGATATAAATTATGTTTAAATGACAAATTATAAAAATTGTAATTTTAACTAAATTATATAAAATTACTTTTTATTTATATAGTTATTTTTCTTAAAATTATAAAAAAAATTATATAATATTTTAAAATTATAATTATTGTTCAAATATTTTGTCTTAAAAAATATTTGAATAATGATTATTTAATTTTTAAAATTTTTATTAAAAGTATGTTTTAAATTTACATGTCAAAGCTAGTATAAATATATATAAATAATATGTTGAATACATATTAATATATATATATATACACACACACACACACTCACATGGAGAGAAAGAGAGATTATTTTATCGTGTTATTTTTTAACCTGACACACCCCATAAGATAAGAAATACATTGCAACAACATGATAGGATAAACGTTGGGATAAGAAAATCATATCCTATTAATGCACAAAACAATTTATTACATGATAGAATAATTATCCTATCATATATTAGCCACCAAGTAGACCTTATAATGTCAAACAAAATGCACTGAGGGAGTATATGATAAGTTTGTTGACTTTTATAAAAAATAATCATAAAAATTATATCAATGTTGATTTTTGATTGGTTGACAATATAAAAACTATAATATGTGTCTATTAAACCCTTAAAGCAATCGTATGGAATTTCAAATGATATTCTTAAATACTAGTTTTATAAATACTAATGGCCTGTTTTATTTCCTTCTCACTTTTTTGTTTTAAAAATTGTTTTCTATTATATTTCTATACAACTCGACAATTAATTTCTCATTTAAAATCTATTAGTTTTAAAAATTATTTTCAAAACAAGTATTTAAAACCAAAAAACAGAAACAGCCAAGACAAGTTTTCTTGTCCTCTTCTTCTATTTTCTTCAAGTCTTTAGGGAGACAAACTTTTAGAAAGTAAAAAGGTGCTAAGGAAACAAACACTTTCAAATGTACTTGTTATAAACAAATTTTAAAAAGCAAAAAAATATTTTTGAAATAGTGAACAAACAAGTCCTAAATCCTGGAAACACATTTTCACAAACCAATCCTAATATTAAATGATTAAGAAGAAAGATGATAAAGATAATTGGTCTTGATTTACTTTCCAACAAATTGAGAGATATATTTAGTCTTTGATACATGAATTAGAATTTTCATTATACACATATTGAAAATACAAAAAGTATCTTTATATCAAACTATTGTTTGCACAAGTATTTTCAAGCTCTCAAACCTAGGTAGACTTGCTTATAAAAGTCTCTTTAAGCTCACACCCCTCCTAAGATGTTTTCAAAAAAGTAAAGTTGTTTATGAATAAATCTATAATTATGTAGATTTATAAAACAAGTTCACATAATTTTTGCATTAGCTAATTGGAAATTTGTGAGAAAATAGACCATTAATAAAGGATTTCATGTGATGTGTGTTTCTAAGCTTTTATTTAAAATTACATGAATTGTCTTAATTTTGTTGAATTTTATGTAAGAAGTTAGTTGAGCAAAGAAAAGAAATCTAGTCCACAGGTATAGAGAAGTATTATACTTATCAAAGTGGATTTAAAAGAAGCCTATAAACATAAGAACGGGACAAAAAGAGACTTGAAGCACAAAACAAAGTGCACAAGGTTGCATCCGCCCAGCGGACCTTGTAGGCCGCCCGACGGGACTTGTCCTGGAGGTATTCCGCCCAGCAGGTTGGATAGCTCGCCCGGTGTTAAAACGAAGTAAATCCGAAAAACCGCCCAGCGAGTTTCCAACCTCGCTGGGCGAGACCAAAGGTCCAAGTTTTAATTTTATTTTAATTTTTAATGAGCCTAGATTGTAGGGAATGGACCGAGATTAAGCCTTCTACTCCAAAATTCTAAAATTATATTACAAATAGAAAGAACCAAAGCACAAGAGGGACACCTCTATCTTATCTCTATTTTTTTCCCTTTTTTCCTTTTTGGTCTTTAGCTTTTGGAAAATGATTCTTGAAGGACAATAGATATTCAAAGTCAGAAACTAGAGAAAAACATTTTCTTGTAAAATATTTCTTCTTCTTTTCCCTTTGATGTATTTCTTTAAAATTATGATATCCCTTTTTGCCATGAGTAGCTAAATTTCTTGTTTGGGTTGTGGTGTACTTAGTGTTTGGAATCTCTAAATGTTTAATTTTAATTGAATTCTTGTTTCTATTTAGTCAATTAGATTGCTCTACTGTTTTTATTTTTTTACTTGAAATTGATCATTCTTGTATGCTTCGAATCAATTAATTGAACGACGGCCGTACCGCAATTAAGTGGTAGACGTGTAGGATAATCAAATTAGGTTTTGTCGTATGATCAACCTTCATTCCTAATTTTCAATTGGATTAAATAATTAATTTAATCCTCCCCTTTTATTCCTCATGCCTTCTTAGGGTTTTAATATCTCACATGATCAATTGGGAAATTATCTTAGGAAGGACTATTGCAATTTATGATCAACAATTGACAATAAAATTTATAGGGGAATATTGGCAATTGACGAATAGTAAGAGATTCAATTAGAATTAGATGTGAAGGAACTTAAAAGCACGAAGAAACCACAACCTCAAGCCTATTTTTCTTTGAATTTTTCTCTACTTGTCATTGTTTGTTTTACAATTCTTATTTCACGTTTATCATTACTGAATCAACCCTGTACCTATTAAATTTTACCTAAATAATATAGAATCTCTAGAAACTAATAATTACCATTTAGTCCTTTGAGTTCGATATCTAGACTCATGTCCTTTTGTTATTATTGCGATAAGGGTACGCTTGCCCTTAAGCATATTTTTAGCGCATCATTTATCTTGATTCAAAGTTTTTTTTTGTGAAAAAGTGTAATTGCTATGTAGTTAAGGTTATTCTGAGGTAGATATCAAACTTTATGCTTTTGCAATATTCTCTAACTTCATTTGATTACAAACATATTCTCACACTATTCATTGTTTTTCCATTTTCTCCAAAATGTATCACATAAGGGTATGAGTAATTGATGACGTTGATTCAACAATGTTTATTATATTTGAGCATGATGTAACAATTTTGTTAAATAAGTCAAGAGTTTAATGGCCATATGCTGTTAGTGTAAAAAGTTTTACACTGTCAACCAATTGGAATTCACCATTAGTATGACTTTTAAAGTATTTATTATAAAAGTCAACAAACTTACAATAAATGGTGGTTTGTGATTAGATGACAGTGTAAAACTTTACACTGTTAGTGCATGACCCGTTTTCTCATAAGTCAAATGCATAAATGATTAAGTTTCTTAACAAGGTAATTTTTTTGTAATTTTCCTATGAGAATTATATTTTAGTTGTGCTATAAGTCAATCTTTGATACTAATCTAATTATGAAACTATGAATCCTTTAAAGAGTTCATATCCATTTACGATCCCAAAGGAAATTTTAAACTTGGTTAACAAAAAAATCCTCCTTAAAGTCAGTAGAAAAATGCCTTTAGCAATAGGTTTAAGCAATCATATTGCATCTAAAAAAATGAAATAATCCTTTGGTTATACAAAAATTCAATGAAATAGTTTTTAATTTTGTGGTATTAACTTTTATGACAATGAAGCTAAAATTAAAATTGCTTAAATTAATTCAATTTAAGCAAATCATTTGAATTAAGTCTTTTTTCTTGTTAGGATGTTGTTACAGGGGATTTTTATTTGCTAGATAAGAATACCCCATTGTTAGAAGATGTTTCCAATGTTGTTGTTGTGTATGTATCTATTATTGTCTTTAGGATTCCAATATAGGGACATTGAACACTTATTCCATTACAATTATTTATAGGATTGTTGTTGATTTCAATAATTTTTTCATATTTTTATAATATTATGTCAACGTTTACTAATGCTATTGTTAAGAATGGTTTCTAAGATGAAGGGAAGGATAGAATTAAGTTGTCAAATGATATTGAGGATTTGACTCTTGCAAAAGGAGAATCTCCATCACATGATTATGATTTAGTTGGTCTTACTCCACCAAAATGTTGAAGATAGAGATCTACGTTGATAAAGTTTAGAAGTTTAGTATGTTAGGTTTTGAATGTTGTTTTTTAAATGTTATGTATTTTGTGGATTTTTATACTCACTTCAGATGTTGAAGGGAAACATGGAGTTTGAGAGTAAATCAAACATTTTTAGAAAAATAGTATAGTATTTCTATGACTTAATAGTATTGTTATGCAAAAAAAAAAAAAAAATCCATTAAACAAACTACTTGCATGACATATTATCCTACATAAATTTTTGTTATAGAATTTTAAGCTGATGCATGCAAAATAATTCAAAATAGTTTTGAATATCATCTATGATAATATGAGCACCTTATCAATAACATTGTATATGAAATTTAAAGATTGGGGTAGATTGTGGAAGAATTAATAACTAAATTGAGAATTGCATATATTGATAATTGCTAATTACAGTTACCTTTTGCTTTATTATGAGGCAATAATCTTTTCTTTTCTTTAGCTTAAAATAGCGTTTGATCTTTCTTAGATGTAAATTTGTAACTATTTAATTTTAGTTGACGAAGGCTAATAGGTGGTCCACCAGTGGACAATAACTTATAACCATTAGATTAATATCATCATCATAGGGTTTACTTTATGTCTTTCACACTAGATTATTCCTCTCTTAACTCTCTTCCTGCAAACCCTTCTGCTGACTAACTGTTTGTCGCTACCAAAGGCAATTTTCGACGGCTGTGCACCCGAAAATGAAAAGGGCTTCCCCATCTCCATCTACAACCACACAACCTCTAAAGTCGATGAGATCGTAGATCAAGCTCACAGCGAGGGCTCACTCCTACTCATGGGCTAATACGCCCCTCGCGACTTTGTCATCTCCCTCTAGATTTGTCATCATCCTCATCAAGGCTGGCATCTTCGTCAACCACACCATCGCCGCCCTCTCCGACCACCTTGAGCCCAATGACTACATCATCAACTACGGCAATGAGTGGTACGAAAACACAGAACATGCATGCCCCACATCGCCAAGAAAGGCCTCATCTACCTCGGCATAGGCATCTTTGACGGCAAAGATAGCCTCACACTAGATTCGCACATCCAAACCCCTACAAATCAAACATGGCGTTAAAATATGTTTATTGCAAGTGCATCTGTTTATTTCTTTCCATAAAGTTGTTGGGTGTTGGTTATAGAACCAATCGAAGAAGTGTTCAAAGTTGTTGCTGGACAGGCTAATAGCGTGAAGAAAAGGGGAACCAAACCCAAAGAAAGAAAGGGGAAGAAGAAGAGGGAGAGAGAAGAAGCAAAAAAGAGAAAAGAAAAGTGGCGCAGCCTCCGATGGCATCACACTGTTGAAGTTCTAGATGCAGTATGTGTAAAATGTATGTATATCAAATTCAAATTCAAAACCTCTTTTACATCAAGTACACTAGTTGAACAAGTAGTAAAACCTTGTTGAGTAGGGTATCATTTTTCTTAGGAAATAGAGTAAAATGTTCCAATTCAACTAGTCAACTATCAATGAGGTACAACAAAATATTTGCGTTGTCACACCACAAATTGTCAACAAAAATTAAATTGTGAAAAGTAAATCTACTACTATGTTTTTGGTTTTTATTGATTTTATATTAGCAGAAAACATAATTAGCAACTCAACTCCTCTTGTGGTCATCCAAAGCAGTTTTCCCCAAATCAACATAAAACAACATGGTTTTAAAGTTTGAATCTCTCGAAAGTATATCGACCTATTTCCTTAGCAAAGATCTCTATGAATCAAGCTCAATACCCTGCTTCCACATGATCTATTGAAACTTGATTCAAGCATTAAGACCGAAATCCTCAAGAACACATGCCTGACGAAGAGCTATTCCTAGAATTAACTTAAGACACAGTAATCAAGTACCGATTCAGACCACTCGCATATGATTCCACATCATGCATGCGTTCACATTGTTTTCATTAGTGAGTTACCATGAAAAAACATTAAGCAGAAAGTTGATTACTCGAAAACACAAGGAATTTCATTAAATTGAAAGATCCATACAAAGAAATTCCACATGATTCATTAAACACTAAAAATACCAAATAGAGATAGAAAACAAGAAAGATAAAAGCAATACAAGATAGAGGTGGCTACAGTGATGGTGAATACACTGGATCTTCACACTCCTCTTCCAAGGAATGAAGTTCCAATGGTGAGATGAAAGAAAAACCTAAGAATTAGGGTGAGTGGAGGTGAAAAGCATCTTCCAATGTCCCCTATTGAGCAACTAAGTCTTACATTGGCTTTTATACAAAGTGAAATAGGCCAAAACACGTCAAAAAAACCATTTCACACTGTTAGCAAAATATTGCTAGCATCCCATACTGGCTAGACTTCTTGGACGTCGAGCTACGATTCAAAATGGACAAGCATCAGTCAGTTTCACACCAAACGACGTGGCAGACACTACTTCTACCTCATGGAATTAATGATCAAGCGTTTGATTTAGCGTCTCCAAGCATTATTATGTTTCGAACCTGAATTTACTTGAGGAGTTTCAGTGCTTCCAACGTCTGACACAACATTCCTAATGTACTACCGATGTCCAACGATGGGCTTCTTTTAGAGAGTCTCTTTTTTGCTTCACTTGACATGGGACGCCATTCAGCATCTCAAACATTGCACTGCTAGATGCAAGCCTTTGCTTTATTTTACCTACAGAAAGTGTGGAAGAATTCCTTTTAAGCTAATTTATTTACAAAGAAAGAAAGTAAACTATTTTTGTCTTTTTCTCCATATTTTTTCTTTCTATCAAGCTTTTCCTTGGGTTTTTACATATGAATCAAGCACTAAAACATCATGAGATGAGAATTCGTCACGCACAGTGGAGGGTTGTTGGCACCAACTGTAGGATGGATTGATCTGGTATAGGGGGATGTAGGTAGGACCATGTTAGATTAGATTAATCTAACGGTAAATAAAAATGGACCACCATAAACTACATATAACAATGGTCCACCTTAGCCGTGGTCTAGTTTTAGATATCTTAATGTCATTTCTTAAAGTTTTATTTAAATTTGTTTTCTTTAGTGTAGGTTTTGTAGTTGAGGAAAGGAGACCTTTTTGAAGTTCAATTGAGGATCCTGTTTTGTTGCCCACAGCTTAGCATAGCCATAAGGGTGCTCAATGCCAGTCTTCCATAAAGCACCTTGTTGAAAGGCATCTCTCAGTAGGTCTCACGCTAAGTGCCATATCACTTGTGCTTAGTGCTAGACCTTCCAGAGAGCAACCTTGTTAGCTCGCACACACACGTTCATCTCGAGTTCATCTATGCTTAGCGCCGCACTAATGCGTTATCATACAAGAGGCATGACAAAAAAGAATGTTTCGGGGCTTTTAAGGGTCATTCATCATTTTTTGTTTTAAATACCTAGAGCTTGAGGTGACGACCAAAACTCTCTCATGACTTTCGCTTCTCATCCTTCCATTTTTTCATGGATTTTTGGCTTACACATGTCAATAACTAGCTAGATTTCTTTTTATTGTGATTAGATGTAACCAAACCAACTCTCGTATATTAACTCTGTAGTTACACTGTATATTGAGTGCTTGATACTTATCAAGAAAAAAAAGACATAAATTACCAATTTTGTTTGTTAGGCTCATAGCATAAAATTTTCAAACCAAGAGCATTTACTATCGTACATGCAAATTAAAGTAGGTCAGCAATGAGGGGCTTGACCCATATGTGGTACTTTAAATACATGGGGGAAAAAACAAAATAAGTCCACTTTGTTTTACTTTGAATCCTTGCTTTTTATCTAATAGCACTGCTACTTGACTACCATTAGTCTTCGTCTGTTTAATGTACCGTGGTCAACACTCAACTATCAGTGTATCACAATACCATGTATCTAAAACCAATTTTATATTTCCGTGTTAATTGTTTGACCACGCAATGTTTTCAGCATCCATTTTTGTTTTTGGACATCAATCCATGGTTTTGATGTTAACCAAATGGTCCAAGTTGTTGCACACGTGGAGAGCCTCTTAACTTCAAACGAGAACAGTACATTTGTATTAATCAATTGATTTCTTTTATTTCTTTTTAAGTATTATTTAAAAGAAAAATATTATTTGTATAATAAATTATACAAGTTTTACAATTAAAAGAGAAAAGGAGAAAAAAGAGAGAAAATTTTGAAATATAATGTGATAGAAAAAGATAGACACAAAAAATAATGTTATATAAATTATTGTATGAATTATTGAATGAATATCATACCTCTATTTTAAATAATGATACATGAATTAAAAAAAGATAATTATAGCATTATTTATATTAAATTGATTTTGAGTATGTGACACCTAATTTTTGAAAACATGTATTTACTTATTAGATTATTCACAAATTATTTCCTATATATTTTAAATATATGTATAGGAAACACTTAAAAAAATAAAAAGATAATATTTTTATTTTTTTATACAAATCTTTAAAATCACAAAACAAAGTAAAAAATAATATTACATTTTTCTAATTATTCTGGAAAATAAAAAATAATCTCAAACAAAACATGTCTTAACTTATTTATTTTATAAAAAATATAAGTAAAAAATTTGATATGTAGGATTGGAATTGCATCTTGTGCTTAAAAAATCATTTATGTTTTGTTTGAATAAAGAAAACATGAAAGGAAAAAATAAAGAGAATAGAAGATAGTACATTTTTTTTCTCTTTTATTGTTTAGATGAAGAGAAAAAATAAAAAATGATCAATTTTCCTTTTTTCTTGTTTGGATAGGAGGAAAAGTGAGTGGAAAGAACATATTCTTATATTAAATAATTTAATCACATTCTAATAAAATAGTGATAAATAAGTTGGTGGGTAAATTTGTTATTTTGTCTTTTTAATCTTTCTATCTTCATTACTTTCTTTTTCACTTGTGAATAGAAACTTTTTCATAGCCCCGCATGTTTTTTTTTCTCTATTTTTTCTCTTATTTTCTCATCAACTAAATAATGAAAAATATTACTTTTCTTTCTAATTTGCCTTTTTTTTTGTCATTTTTTCACCCTAACAAAACAAGAAAAAACTTTTTTTTATAGATGATCAAATATTCGTCATTTATCACACCATAAAGAGGTGTTCATGAATCAAATTAATGGGTTTTAAAGAAAAAAAAAAAACATTTGACCAACCTCTATTTTTTTTTCTTGTTTTACCATTTCATTTTCAACTTTTGTTTCACCTTATCAACTAACATGGGGTTATTTCAACAGAATCGATGGTTTCAAATTTCGAGTCCTAAATATGTAATTACATTAAATATTCAAAGAGAAAAATTTATCGTCTAAAAAAATCATATGTGACTCACACAAAATTGTTTCTTGTAAAAGATACATATAATTTCATACAAAAAAATTATTTAACCTTTTTTGACTAAATAATAAATAAACCTTAAAATACAAATAAATATAATAAAAACTAATTCAAAATATCAAATATCTTATCTCACAAGTTAATTGGTGCTAACTTATATACTTATCTCATTTAAAATTTTCAAACTAGCTAGAGGAAGAGAATGTGTACATTATTGTTACTCTTCATAGTTTATTGTCACTCCTTTAAAGGTAGGGTAAAATGTCATAATTGATTTTTGCATTAAAAATTTTATGTTGTCTTTCGACTAGAAAAAAGAGATGGTCCCCCGATGATTTATTGCTCTATGCAAATGATGACTATGATAGTCAAATTCATTGGTCCCTTAACAGTTAGCCGCAGCTATATACATGCATATCCTCCTTTTTTCTAGTTTGTCTTGCACCTTGTTGTTATAACTTATGACTCTTGTGTTGCATGCGATGTCCATACATTATCATGGTGGCCCTCGTCGTCATCATTAGTGATCCTTTTCGTAGAGGTCAAAAGTAGGCATTAGAATTTCTTGACTCTCTTGCTTACGAATCACGGAGGAATGCACTTTAATAATCACAACCTATGCTCATGAGCAATTTATTAAATTAACCCCTAAAATTATAGGGTTTGGCTTGTGTAAACTGAATAGTTCAGTTTAGAATGTAAAAATAAGTAATATAATTGATGAGAAAATTAATGGTTAATATATATATATATAGAGAATATTTCAAATGAGAAACTTTTATAATGAGAAAATGAGAACTTTAATGGTAGCCGTTGGATCATAATTAAAACAAATTTGTAATTAGGATTAAAACTCAATTAGTCACCTCTTATAAGGCCACCATTGTTACTACTTCCACCACTACCACTACCGCAACCACTGTCACTGCCGCCGCCACCACCGTGGTGGTGGTGGTGGTGGCGGTGATAGTGATGACAGCGTTAATGGCAGTGGTGGTGGTGGTGGCGGTAGTAGTAGCGGTGATGGCGGCAACAGTGGTAATAGTGGTGATGGCTAGCCTGGTGGCAATGGTGGCAATAATATTGGTGGTGGCAATGGCGACGGCCACAACAATGATAGCAACAGTTGTGGTAGTGGCAGCGATGGTGGAGGTGGCGACAATGGTGATCCTATAAGAGGTGTTTAATTGAGTTTTAATCTCAGTCGTTCATTATTTTTAATTGTAATTCAATTGTTACTATTAATAGTTCTCATTTCTCATTTTAAGAAGTTCCTCATTTGAAACATCCCCTATGTATATATATATTGTGTGTGTGTGTGTGTGTGTTATATTAATTGTTGATTTTGTTATCAATAATTGATATTATTTACTTTATTTTTGTTCAGCACTAGAAGAGCTAAATACAAAATTATAACTGTTTATGATTTTAATTCTTAAAATTACAAAAAAATATAATATCCAAAATTATAATTGTGAATGATTTCAATTATTATGTGTGTGATCTATATAGTAATGAAGGTGTGTAAATGCACTCCCTCATTTTGAAAAAATTACATGTAAATATCTTAAATGTTTATATTTTGTCCCCTCTAATTTTATTTATTTGAACCCATTGCCTCAATGTTTTTTAATGTATAATGGTGTCACTAAGATTAAAACCTATGACCTCATGCATATGGTCTAAACCTCCCAAATTTTTCATTCATCTAATGTGTTTATTATTTTTTATTTAAGTATCTAATTTAATGGTCCATTTGGTGGTCTAGGATAGAATAATATATGGAATATAATATAGGATAAGCTTTAATCTCATCCAATATTTGGTGCACACTAGTCACCAAATAATATTATTGTGTTATATAAAATTATTTTTTATTAATATAGTTAATTTTCTTAAAATTATATATATATATATATATATATATATATATAAGATTTTTAAAATTATAAGAGAAATATTTGAATAATAATTATTTAAATTTAATTTTTAATTAATAATATACTTAGCAATGATTTCGCCTGTTGCCATAGTAACAGTAGAAAGAGTCTTTTTTACTAAGAAAATTGTGAAAAATAGATTGCATAATCAAATGGGAGATGCATGGATAAATGATTGACTGGTAACATATATTGAGAGAGATGTGTTCAATAACATTGACAATGAGCTAATCATTCAACGATTTTTAAATACGAAATCACATAAAAGACAATTATAAGGTATATAATTTATTTGATTAGATATATTAAAATTTTATGATTTCAACATTTATGTCTTTATCTTCATATTATTATAATAATTATTATTAAATTTTATTTTTAAAATAAATCACCCTATTGACCTAGGGTCCTAGATTCGCCACTAGGGGATTAAGTTATTCCAAGAGTAACTCATGGTAGAGTTACTTCACTCAACACTCTTAATATATATTGAATTTTAACGATCCAACCATTAAATTAAAGTGTTTCATTAAGTAGATTAAATATACAAATTTTTATAAAATTTGAAAACTATTTGATACTTCGTTAGATAAATTCAAATTAACATGTATATTTTTTTAAAATTATAAGTAAATGTCTTTTATAAGATTAACTAGTTACAAATGTCCGATTTACTTAAAATTTGATGTGCATGATCGTTGACATGGTATCAAAATATTCAACGGTTGGATCATTGGAATTTAATATATATCAAGAATTATTAAATAGAGTAATTCTACTAAGAGTTACTCTTGGAGTAACTTGATTACCATCCTATATATATATATATATATATATATATATATATATATATATATATATATATATATATTATAACATTTTTTTAAAATAAATTATAGTATTATTTTTAGATAGTATTTTAGTTTTATTGTAATTTTTTAATGCATGAATCTACTTTAAAATCAGGTCGTAAAAGGTTATGAATTTAAATATTAACTTCTACGTAAATTCAAAGAAGTATCTTTAGAATTTATTAAAGATCTAAAAAATATAAAGTTTTTAAACTTATTTATGTATTAATTGTTATATATTTTTTTATTCTTAAACACTCGTTAATAAAGCTCATATTTTATATAAGAAAAATGCTAATAATATATTTTACAATTAATTTATTTTAAAAATTAATTTTAATTATTTAAAAAATAGATTATATTTAAAAGTAGTTATCAACTTTTAAATAATTGATTAGTATTAAAATGTGTTAAAAGAAATTATTAAAGAGATTGTGTCGTATTATTTTTCTTTATATAGTTAATTTAACAAGTAAATATTAGGGAATGTACCAAAATATTTATTAAGAATTTAAATTGAAATATTAGTTAGAAGGTAAAGTTTTATAATTTTTTGGCATTAAATATTATTTTTGTTCAAATTTTTTATTTCTTAATAAACACTCCTAGAACATTCCCAATGAAGAGTGTATGTTTTTCTAAAAGGATAGCCATTTTAGGATATGTCTCATGTTTAAGGGAAAGAATTACCCCACCAAATGTGGTGGTTGGGATTCGATCCAATCAACGGAATTTCATAAATTGGGTAATAAGTTTTGAGTTAAAGGAAAAGATACGTCCAACTTCTTCCATTCCGAAATAAACGTTTTAAAGTGCTGCATAAATTTTAGAAAAATAATAATTTTACTTAGAATCTAAAAATAATGACTATAACTACAAATTGTCGTTTTTTTAATATTATATATACTTAATATTTCATCTCTTTAAAAAATAATTTAGTTTTGCAATTACCAAGACATGATACTTGGAAGAAAGTATGGAGAGAGAAGGACGCACTTGGAAAAAAATAATAAGTATTTTTTTATATTGTAAAATAACAAATAGTTTGAAAAAGAATGCTAAACCAATACTTATTTTAAAATATTGGAATGAGTAGTATTTTATTACGATTTTATTAATTATTGCTTTTATTAATAGATATTTTTTTATTAAAAAATAAGATAAAAATGTATTAATAACACTAATGTTACACCATGCTAATAAAACTTTTTTATTTTTAATTCCTAATTACTGTCCTTAAGTATTGGTCAACAAAACCGTTTTTATATAAATGAAAAATCCTGCAAATTGTAAAATTATGGGGTCAACATAATAATAATAATAATAATAATAATAATAAGTTGAGTAATCATTTTTATAGCTAGATAACTTTTATACATGTCTTTATTATTATTATTATTATTATTCGGTGACATACGTGATTTTTCATCTTTCAATGATTTTGTTTGGAAGGAAGTACTGATTTAGGAAAGCTTATTTCATTTGTACCTAGGTTTTGATGGAGCCGGAGGGAAGAGAGTGCAACCATGATTTGACCTTTTCTTTTATGTTTTGTTTGAGTAAAGAGAAAATAGGAGAGAAGAGAGAATGAGCATATTTTTATGGTGTTTGAATTGAAAGAAGTATGAGAGAAGTAGAAGAGAAAGAAAAGTTAAGTTTCTCTCTGCTTATTTGGTTGGATAGAAAAGTGGAGAGAAAGAGAACGAATTTTTCTTGTAAAAACATGTTTATCCTTAATATATGTAGATCTTGTGGGATAGAAAGAAGTAATAAGGTTATAATTGTAATTTTGAGTGGGTCTTACAATTTTTTATTTCATTTTTTTCTTTTTTCTCTCCAATAAAAGAGAGATTTTTTTTAGTGGGTCCCACATATATATTTTCTCTCTTCTCTACTTCTCTCTTTAAACAAACAACATAATACTAGAATGAGTAGATTTTTATGGTGTTTGGATTGAAAGAAGTATGAGAGAAGTAAAAGAGAAAGAAAAGTTGAGTTTTCTATCTGCTTGTTTGGTTGGATAGAAAAGTGGAGAGAAAGAGAATGAATTTTTCTTGTAAAAACAGGTTTACCCTTAATATATGTAGATCTTGTGAGATAGAAAGAAGTAATAAGGTTATAATTGTAATTTTGAGTGGATCTTACAATTTTTTATTTCATTTTTTTCTCTTTTCTCTCCAATAAAAAAGAGATTTTTTTAGTGGGTCCCACATATATATTTTCTCTCTTCTCTACTTCTCTCATTAAACAAACAACATAAAACTACTTTTTCTTTCTTTCTTCTCTCTTCTTTACTTCTTTCTTCTCAATTTCTACTCAACCAAATAATGGGTTAGAGAGAAAGAAAAGGGCCTCAACCTAATACCATTTAGAGAGACTCCATATAGCTTTAAGGAATTGCAAAATTCTTAAAAAAAAAAATAATGAAAAAATTTGGCTCCTCTTATGGTAGGCTATGGAACTGGTTCTGTTGGACCATAGAAAGGAGGGAAAACTTCAGCTCAAAATTATTTGCTTCAATTGTTGGTCTTGTAATGCAAGATTACGAGCTGAAGCATTGGGTATAATGTAGCCCCTCAAAGAACACTTGACATAGTTGTAATGCCATTGTTGCTCGTGTCTTGAAGAAAAGGAGAAATAAATCTAAAAGAAATAAAAAAAACAAAACAAATCTTTTAGAAAAATAATATTAAAGGCAAAATAAAATAAAATAAAAATAAAAGAAAAAACAAAAATGATTGTTTAGAGTGTGTTTAGCAAGTCACTCCAGTAACGTATAAACTAGTTTGACTATCTTATAAGCTAGTTTGACCAAAATAAGCTTGTTTGATACACAAGTTATTTTAGTAGCTTATAGCTTATTTTCATAAGCTACTTCAATTAGCTTATAGCTTATTTTCATAAGCTACTTCAACTAGCTTATAGCTTATAAGTTACTATTTTTTTATTTTTTTTATCTTCATTAATTTGTTTAAACCATTTTTTTTATCATTTATCATTTATATCATTTTACATTTATCAACTAGCTTGTTAGCTATTCTCATTAAACACTTTCAATTCAATCAGATAGCTTATAAGCTTTTAGCTTTCTAGCTCTTAGCTTCTATGTTATAAGCTTCAGCTAGCTTATAAGCTAGTTTTACAAAACCCTTCCTTAATCTACCAATTAGCAAAATAAATTGATATCATCATCAATTATAGTCTCTGACAATGAGATTGTAGAAACACTTGTGGGGATGCATGTGAATGTAATATCATTTGTATAGCAAACTTGTTGATTGTCAAAGTCAACACACCACACTTTGTTCCTCTCCACAAAGGTTTATGTGAACTCAATGAAAAGTGTTCCCAAGTGTTGTCTTACCCTTGCAATCTACTTCTACGAACGTAACGGCCATTGCATGCACACAATAAGCAGAAGAGTAAGCTTAAGAAAATAAAAGTATAGAAGTATGTGCATAATAACGTACTTCAAAAAGACATCAAAACAATAATCTAGCAGATAGTAGCACATGATAATGACAACCAAATCAAGTATTAATTGCAAACAAGATAACATGTCGCATATAGAAATAACCAAAACAACATATACACGCAAAATGATGCAACATGAAAACAACAATGCATGCAATAAACTCGACTCTATAGAGATTTCTAATCATCGAGTGATCATCTAGTAGTGTCCCCTAACATGACATAATATAAACACCAACCACTAGGTCAAAACGACAAGTGCAAAAAAAAATAAAATTTAGTCGACAACCATATCTAATCATAAAGTGATTATGGCTTCGTCAAGATATAAACATGAGGGTTGTTATCACTACAACATAGGATTTTCAAGGGCCCCTACTTCTTGTGGATTTGCACATCCGTATATCCTGAAGGTCCTACCTTGAGCAACCTTCACTAGCCTTTCGCATTTGTCCTATACTAAGTGCATGCTCATTTATAGAATGCAAACTCGTGCATATGAGTGCATGATCATACAATCACATACATTATCATAACATAAACATCCCAACATCATCAATTTGGCCTTATCATGGAGAAAGAATAACAACGCTACACTTGAGTCTCAAAACATCAAGCTACAACTCAAAACTAACCACCAAAGGTCCCAACAACTTTGCTACACCAAGTATAGCCCTCTGCAAGGTTCTGAGCACATAAAAACACCCTAAAATGGGTCTAAGAAGACTCATCATGATTTATAATTTATTTTATACGTTGTTTACTTGATGTGATTAAATTGTTGTTTACACGTAAAACACATTAAATTTGATGAAGTAATCAGTTATGATTCCACTTGAAATTCTTAAATAAATTTTAATAAATTCAATTAAGTTCAAGTGTAAATTAGTAGGGTGCTATTCTAGAATTAAATTTAACAAAAAATTTGAATTCCTAAAATACTTCAAGTCCATATCTTTTATTAAATTTTGAAAATTTATATTTAAAGATTCTCAAGTCATTTTGACTTGATATCTTTAAGAGAAGATTATATTATCAACATTGTATTAAGGTAGAATAATTTGTTCAAGACATTGTTTTGGGCAAAGATAGCATTTTATTTAGGTTTTAAGGCTTAGGTATTTACTTAAACTCTTGAATCTTTGGTTAGGGTTTTCAAGTCCTTATTCTTGGATTTGTTCCACTAATTTCTAACAACTCCAATAGCACGTCCAAGGGTCCAAAATTTCAAAGGTTCAAGCTTTTAAATTTTGAAGCTTAGACATTAACAAAAAAAAATAAAGTTTCAAGCTTTTTAAGTTCAAATCTTTTCCAAACAATATATCATAAAAAAATACATATCAATGCATGTATGAACGTCAAATATTTAGTAAGAACACTCCAAAACAACAACCACAAATTTCTTGCAACATATTGATAGAAATAATGTTAAAAAAAAAAAAAAAAGGAATACTGTGTCGTGGCAATAACCAATGCTCTAAAGCAAATTTTGATGGACCTTCAGTGCAACCTGATATTCGGTTTTGCTCCCTGAGGTTTACACAGCGACATGTCTGAACCCGTGCACTTAAGGCCAAAACATGTTGGAGCCTCACGAACAATGCTTAGAAGAACTTAGAGTAGAAGAAAAATATTGAGAAAAGAAAAAGAGAAATGTTGGAAGTAGATAAATGTTCTTAGTATCTCAAGACTCATGCTATCACTTTTTAGATCGTGTAGGTGTAATCAATCCATTGGTAAAGGTTTAAGAATAACTTTTAATACTAGTAAAAAACGGATGGGTATGAATAATGACTAATAAAGCAATTAATATATCAATGGTAATAAAGTAATTAATATGTCAATGGTAACAAAGATACAATTAGCAATTATATGCTATTATTTTCACATATATGAGCCAAAAATATTGCAAGATATAAGCTTTGTGTATCAACATGAATGTATAAGTATATGTAGACCATCTTAAGCTCAAAACTCACAAAGAACACATTTTTAAACACAAAATTAACCATAGAACAACCCAGACAATAGCATATCAAGAAAATAAAAATAAAACTAGGATAAGCTTCTAGCATTGAAGCACACTTGAAAAGAGAAGAGGAACTTGAGGAAGCTTTTGATCTTTCAACACTAAAAAGTCTCATCCTTAACCAAATCACCACCAACATTCAAACTTGAGAAATGGTGAAGGAAATGGAAGATTCTTGGTCTTGCAAGAAGGTAGAGTTGAGGAGCTTAAGGGTCTGTTTGGTAGGAGAGAAAGAAATATGGTGGATGAAAATAGGGAAGTGAGAAATAGGGTGAATAGGAATAAGTGAGAAATATGATGGATTCTAAGGGTGTTTGGTTTAACAGAAATAGAAAAAAAAAAAAACAAGGAAGAAGGAAATGTGATGTGTAGGCAAAAAGACCATACTATCCTCGTATATGAATAAAGGGTAAAATAAAATAGGGATATTGAGTGTAAAATAACTCATTTCTTCTATCTTTACCCATTTTCACTCACTTTTGAAGAGAAATTATTTTAAATAGATCCCACCACCTTTGATGCTATTTTGTAATTAAAATTTAAGTTTTACCTTGGTACTTAATAACATCATTTAATGTCAACTTTTATCATATAGATTAGGAAAGAAAAGCTCTAATTTTAATTAAAAAATAATATTAAATGCAGTTAAATATTGTACCTAAATTCTATCCTTTTGATAAAAAAAAAGCTAAATCTTTATATAAGATTCTCGTATTAGCCAAATATAAAAAATTATTGAATGTCTTTTATGTTTTTAAGACATTAAGGGCGCATTTGATACGCACTAAAGTACATTACAGGAAGAACAACACATGACAAATACTTAAGTTACAAGATAATTTTTTTTTTGTACATTGTTTGGTGGACAATGGATAGCACACTCAAAATAATGTGAGATTTACTACAATACTCTTTTTAATATTAATTATCTCAATACAATGACGATGGTGGTGGCGAGGAGAGTGACAACTTCGATGGCAATGGGGTGTTGGGGGAGACAACGGTGGTGGTGGTAGCAATGATAGCGGTGGCAGAGGTAACGATGGTGGCGACAATGACGACAGTGATGGTGGAGGCAACAACGGTGGTGGTGGCAATGATGACAATGGTAGTGCAATGACGATGATGATGATGGTCGTGGTGAAGGTAGCCACAACGGTGGTGACAGCGGTGACAATGATTATGGCAGCACCAACAATAATGGTGGCAATGACGGTGACGGTGGCTACGACGGTGGTGGCTATGGCAATGGTGATGTTGTAGTATTTTTGTCTTTTGGGTATTTTATATTTGAGACAAAAAGTTATCATATGGTTTGTTGAGTAATAAAATTTTAGACTTTTGTTTGGTCTTGTTTCCCTTATTTTGGGTTGTCCTCTGATCATTATTTTATACAAACATAGGACAAATGTTTTGTATTGTCCAGTCTCATGAAATTTAGCAAAACAAACGGATCCTAAGATATATAATGCTTAACTATAATTTGTACACATGGTAAAATAGTTAATCTCTAAATGATAAAAAGGTAAAATTTGAAATAAAAGAAAAAAAACTGTTGTTTACACCGGCTACTGACAGTTGACAAATTCAAACTCAAAATTGAGAGATAGACAGGGGAAGCAAACTCCTTTGTTAAGATTTTTTTTTTTTGGTGAATACCTCCATTATTAAGTAATGAATCATCCCTTAATCACTTTTACAACGTGTTAATAATCTTCCTTTCTGTTTTCTTCCAATCTCCCTAACTAACGTACCAAAATAGAGTTTGCGTGAGTGTCATCAAGAAGAATGTTTAATTGTAAGTTGTATTAGGGCCAAAAATAACTACTCCTCGTTGTATGAATAGAAGATAAAACACAAAATGTGGTATGTCAAAACAGAATTCGTTCAACTCGGGATACAAACCTAGCAAAAGCATCAACTCATTCCTTCAACTTATTCCTTATCAATAAAAGTGGAGGGCACTTAAACTAACTACTAAACACATTTTTACACTAATGCACATTTTCCACATCTTTCATGTATTAATTACTAGGACTTACTAATAGTATCAATTAAATTGTCAATTTGTCATTGAGATTGTTGATATTTTCCACACTTTAATGTGAGATTCAGCAATATGAAAAAAAAAAAAAAACAAAAAACAAAACGCGTATACCGCCGTAATACCAGTACTTCTGCGTCAAAATCTAGCTCAGATATTAGATACTTTTACTCCTGCAGTCACCCTTGCTAAGATATTAGATATTTTTACTCAAATGAAAATTTATAATTTATAATATGATATTATAAGGGGTTAATACATTATTAGTATAAATTGTTTTACATTATCAACTAATTAAAAATTATTTTTAATATAATTTTTAAAATAATTATTATAAATATCAATAAATTTGTCATATATAACATTTTATGATTATTACATGAATTAGGATTCTCCACATATAAACAAAACAACTGCACAAAATCTTGCCCATAAAAAATGTTCATTTCATATAATTATAACCTAAAAAAATAGTTTAATAATTATGTATTGCCAGTTAAAATTTTTTACATTGTTAATCAAATCGATCAGAATTGTTAGTGCATAATTTTTTTTCTCTAAAAAAAAATATATTTAGCATTTAAGCATCCTGCCAAAAATTCAATATAATCAATTTTATTAACTAATGACGTATTTATATAATAGTTTTAAAAAGGTTAACATCCTGCCAACAGCTTTCAAGCATTTTGGATTCGGACTCGGTGCAGTTAAACAGTTGGCGAAGTTGAGAAAACACGAGCCATCAGATTTCAATTCAACGCTCAAGATCGAGCCACGTTTGAGTAGTAAGCCAAAACGGCGCGTCCCAGTCAGCCGACGCAACTCGTTCTCCTCCGACGGATGAAAATCAAACAACACAATTTTGTCGACTTCACGAACCGTACTCTCGTGGCTGCACCAAACCCAAAACCCCTTTAATATAATAATAAAAAATGAAAAGAAGAGGACAAACAATTAACGCGTCACGACGCGTACATACTACACAATATGTAAAAAGTAAAGCTGTGTTTATTATATAAAAAGGGCGTGAGGGTTCCCTTCGCAAACCGAAGAGTAGAGAGAATCATTTATTTTGGTAGGTGTAGATAGAAGAGAGAGAGAGAGAGAGAGAGAGAGGAGTAGGTGAAGGAGAAGGAAAGATAGAGAGAGAGTGAGAGAGAGAGTTAGAAACCTAACGCAGCCGCGAAACGACAACGAACATGGCCGTTTCGAGTTCTCACATGCGTTTCACCTTCGAGGGACGCTCCGATCCCGATTTCTCGCCGCCGCCGACGTTCGACAACCTCCGCCGCCGCCATTTCCGCGCCGGCGCCGCGTCCCTCGGCGTCTCCTCCCTCATCCTCCGCTTCCCTCCGAACTTCCAGCGCCAGCTCAGCACCAAGGCGCGCCGCAACTGTAGCAACATCGGCGTCGCGCAAATCGTCGCTGCTTCGTGGTCCAACGGCGCCGCCAAGGACGCCGCCGCCGGGGCTCCGGCGCCGCCCGCGGCCTCCTCCGCGGACGCCGCCACGGTGCCTCTCCCCGTCGACCTCGCCGCCGACGAGGACGTCGTCGTCTCCGCCGACGCCGTCGCCAAGGCCGCCGAGAACGGGGCTGTACAGTTAAAGCATAGTTCTTATTCTTCGTTTTTGAAATCCGATGGAAGCAAAACGATTCATGCCGGTGCGTGAAATTGTTGATTTCTTTTTTATTATGGTGTCATAAATGGTTATTTAATTTCTATATTCTGAGATTCGTTTATTTTTTAATTAAAATGGATGTGATTATCTCGGATAATGATTTTTTAATTGCACTTTTTCAGTTCTGTTAGATTTTTCATCACACTGGATATGATTTGCTTGAGAAAGAGATTTTCTCTATTCTTTTTGTTTGTATTATTATACTTATACATATTTATTTAATTATTTAATTTAATTATTGCTTTCCGAGATTTGGTACTTTTATTTGTTTATATGATGTTTGATTCAGTATTTAAATTGGAATTTGTGGATAGTTTGTATGGTTTTTAATTAAATTATTTTTAATTTCATTGGATGTTATTAGTGATGGTTATGTTGTTTGCGAATCTAATTGGTTTTGCGTTTGGGCAATGCAGCTGAAAGACTAGGTAGGGGTATCGTGACTGATGCAATTACCACCCCTGTGGTGAACACTTCTGCCTATTTTTTTAAGAAAACCGCTGATCTCATTGATTTCAAGGTACAATTCTTTGGGGTGTTTAAAAGTTTTTATTCGCCTCTTGAAATGATGAACGGATGAATGTGGATTAGTGGTGTGGCTAAATTTTTCCATCGTTTGGCAGGAGAATCGTCATGCTAGTTATGAGTATGGGCGCTATGGAAACCCAACGACGGTGGTTTTAGAGGAGAAGATAAGGTTTGTGTGTTTGATTTTATTATGTGATTTTGTAATGTGTTAAGTGTTGTGATCATTTGATGAGGTTTATTGTCATTATGAACCAGTGCACTGGAGGGGGCCGAATCAACTGTGATAATGGCATCTGGGATGTGTGCTAGCATTGTCCTATTGATGGCGCTGATTCCAGCCGGTGGACATCTGGTGACCACTACTGATTGTTATAGGAAGACTAGAATATTCATAGAGACTGTGCTTCCAAAGATGGGGATCATGGTACGTGTGCTACTCATTTGCTGGTTTAATTTTTGTTGCATGGGGTGGAAGCTGCTTCTTATGTTGTCATGATACTTTAGATGGCGTAAAGAGTTGTCTAAATTGTTTGGATTGAAAGGATGTGCACTTTCTTTCCTGTTGTTCAAAATTATATTTTTGCTTTCATAGGTTGACTCAAATTATTAAAAGAGATCTCTTGGTGAATACTTTTGAGATTTTTGTTTTTGACTGAGCCTAATGGCGATGTGTGATTCATGTAGCCAGTTTCACCTATTTGGATAATTGTTGTTGTTCCCTTTCCTAGAATTTTTCCCAAGAGCAATAAAAACTCTGCCTTTTGAAATTTAACAATTAATTGTATCACACTGAAAATTTGCTATGTTTTCAACTGAAAATTTGAAATAGATATCTTAAATGTGAATCTTCTGGTAGATTTTTACCTAGATATGTAACAAATTTTCCCTTTGATGAGCAGACCACTGTAATTGATCCAGCAGATGTTGGAGCCTTGGAATCTGCATTGGAGCAGCACAATGTTAGTGTTGGAGAGTGTAGTTGGTTTCCTTTTATGGATTTCTCTGATTTATTTGTAGTTAATAGATGGTCTAGAATTCATATGGTATTATACAATCGTGCAGGTGTCTCTGTTCTTCACTGAATCTCCTACCAATCCTTTCCTCAGATGTGTTGACATTAAGCTGGTTTCAGAGCTTTGCCACAAGAAGGGGACTTTGCTCTGTATTGATGGTACATTTGCAACACCTTTGAACCAGAAGGCCCTTGCCCTTGGTGCTGATCTGATTCTGCACTCCTTAACAAAATACATGGGTGGGCATCATGATGTAAGCCAGCCTGTTCTTTAAAATTTTGTTTGATGGAAACAACGCAAATATTTTAAATTTCAGTTATTCATAGTTAAGCATCAAGGAATGTTTTTCCCCTTTCAGGTCCTTGGTGGTTGCATAAGTGGTTCAGCCAAGGTGGTTTCACAAATTCGGACTTTGCATCATATTTTGGGTGGTGCACTTAACCCGGTAAGTCATTTCTACAGAGCCGACCCTCAATGGAAGGATATCATAATTGGCTATTGTGACTAACATGTTTCAATTTTTTCACAGAATGCTGCATACCTATTCATCAGAGGCATGAAAACGCTGCATCTTCGTGTACGGCAGCAGAATTCAACAGCAATGAGGATGGCCGAAATTTTAGAGGCACATCCCAAGGTACCATGGCGTTTATATGTACAATGTCTTCCCTCCATTCCATGCTATTTTATATTATTATTATTTTTGTAAATTGAAATTTTTAAAGTTGTTGAATGAGCTCTTGTATAATTATGGTTGAATTGTGTTCTATATAAAAAATGAAATATATGGTTAATGCATGTGTCATTTTTTACTAGACTTGTTCATCAACAGCACATTTATGTTGATGTGTATTTTTAATCTTGCATTTTCCCCCTATGTGCATTCTTGTATAAGTATGGTTGAATTGTATTCTATGTAAAAAATGAAATGTATGGTTAAAGTATGTCATGTTTTTGCTAAAATTTTCATGTTGTTCATCAACAACGACGCCATATTTATGTTGATTAATCTTGCATTTTCCCCCTATGTACATTTAAAGTATGTGGTTGTACCATGATGGATAAATGAGTACTAAGCTGTGCCAAGTGAGCAGATGCTGGTTTCTTTTGAATTTTTTAATGTTGTGATGCACTTAAATGTGAATCCCTTGATCTGCTGTTATCTTGTATGTTAATGATAATAAGCATTTTAGTATTATTATTACCTTTCTGATAGTAACCTTCGGGATGGATGCCTAAGCATGTCGGTGGCATAATTCCTCTTGAAACGAAACTGTATTCTTCTGTAGGTTCTTCCTTTTTTAGAATTGTCAAATCAGTTGTTTTATTTTTATTTTTTTCTGTATGATGTTATTATCATATGCATATTATATTTTGTACCATTTTATCATTTTACAGATTCAGTATATCAACATTTTCATGATTGAGTTCTGCATCTGATGTGAACTGGCTTTAATGTCAATACTATTATTGGTAGGTGACGCGGGTCTACTATCCAGGCTTGCCAAGTCATCCTGAGCATGAGCTTGCCAAGAGGCAGATGACTGGTTTCGGTGGTGTCGTCAGTTTTGAGGTGGGAATTTGCTAATTTGCTATTCAACTTCGTGGTTTGCTAACAGCCATTATCTTTTTTCTTTTATCATGAATGATGTATTTGATAGCATCATATGCCATATTTTTGATAATTAAATTGTCAATATTGCAGATTGATGGAGATCTACATACCACAATAAAATTTGTTGATTCCCTGAAAATCCCATATATTGCGGCCTCGTTTGGTGGCTGTGAGAGCATTGTGGATCAACCTGCTATTTTGTCTTACTGGTACTCACTTGGATTCCATGTTTATGTTGTCATGTTAATGATTTGACACTACACGGGCATTGGTCCTCTACTTGAATGTGACCCTGTAGTGAAGCATCTTTAGCTGGTCCTTTTGTGCTTTTTATAGTGTCAAATTTACGTTGTTTTATTTATTTTTAGATACGGTTTTGTGGTAGTAGTTGTATATTTAATTTTCATGTATTCATTCTGCTACAGGGATCTTCCTCAGTCAGAAAGGGCAAAGTATAAGATTCATGACAACTTGGTTCGCTTCAGCTTTGGAGTTGAAGATTTTGAGGATTTGAAGGCTGATGTCCTGCAAGCTCTGGAAGCTATATAGACATTTTCCCTGATTCACCAAGTTTCTTTTTTTAATCGTGTTATTTGTGCCTTTTTTTTTTCCTTTTAATGCGGCGATTCAATTGAATTTTGATCGTCTAATGTTCTGTTGGGCTTGTGTTGGATGAATGGTCTCTGATTTGGATGTCATGAAACTTGTGATGAATTGTTGAAATTGAAACCTCTTTGATATTGGATCCTGCTTTTCCTACAAATATTAAAAAGAAAAATGAATTCCTTGGAGGCAGCAGAATATATAAGCAAATTTCTAGTTGAGGCTTTTGAAATCATGTTTTCTGGCTAAAATGGATGCTATCTTTTACATTTTACTCGGGTCTCAAATTTTGCGTGAACTGTTTTTATTTATTTTAATTTGTTCTAGTAGTTGCAAATTATTTCAATCTTTTCATTTTACTATATTCAATTCATTGTCGATAGCGTGCCTAGGTATATCATGTATATTCCTAAAATCCTTGTACCATATTCCAATCGTTTGGAGCTTGATTGGTGTGAGCTTTGGGTAACATGACACCATTTTTTCGCACGTAAAAAGGGTTCATTACACACCAGGAATCGGAAATAACTGGTGTTTAAAAGGTTGGATTGATGAGTTGAAGATACCGTCTTAAAGTTTATTGTTTTAAAGTGTAGATAAATTGCTGTTGATATCAATTAAATATATTTTTAACATTATATAGTAAGTTAAGTAATTCATTAAAACAAATTATAAAAAAATTAAGTAAACAAAAATTAAGAATTTAATTGTAAGAAACTGATAGTATAAAGTTTTATATGATTATTTAATTATGTTATATGATTAAAAATTATGTTTGTATTAATTATTGCAAAGTTATTTTTATATTAATTATTTTAAAAAATTATGAGATTTTTAATTTATTGATAATATAGAATATTCTACATTGAAATTGTGTTAAAATTAAATACATAAATTAACATGAAATGATTACATTATGTTAGACGACAAATTTATAATGTTGAATGATAATATATATGCAAAATTGGGTAATTTGGTATGGGGTTTTATTAGGTGGAAAAAATCTGTTAAAATCAGCTTTTAACTATTGGAATTTTATTGGTTTTCCTAGATTTTTATTGGTGGAGCTTTGTCAGACAAGTTTTTGTCCCCGATTTTTATTGGTTGTTTAATTAGCTGATTTTTCGAGTTGAATAGATTAATGACTGGATTTTGTTAGTTCATTGACCAAAATGGTGTACTTTTAAAAACTATTTATCAATTTGGGGTTGTTTTGAAATATATTATTGAAATGGGGTGGTCAACGCTAGTCAGCGTTTGTCATTCCACGTCATCATTTTTAATTATTTTTTTAATTTAATTGAGAAAAATTTCACGCTAGGTGTCATGCGGGATACGCTAGTACTACTTTTTTTTTTTGAAAAACATTAGTAGTGCTAGCATATCCTGCATGGCACACAGCGTGACAAAAAAGAAAAGGAAGGTGAGAGACACGTGTACAAAACGCTATTAGAAATAACATTTTTTATATTTTATGAATTAAAGATTGATAATATTTTTTTTCTGTTTCTAAAAAATGTACACTGAAAACGCTATTATCACTACCATTTTCGAATATATTTTAGAAAATATTAAAATAAATTTTAAAATTTTTTTAAAAAAATTCAAAGGCGATTTTTTTTTCAAATAAAATAATATAGAAAACGGTATTAATAATAGCATTTTTTATATTTTAATAAATAAAATTTTAATAAAAAATATTTTTTTAATATTTTAATAATTAAAATATTTAATAAAAAAAAGAAAATGCTATTAATTTAATAAATAAAATTTTAATAAAAAATATATTTTTTAACATTTGAATAATTAAAATATGTTAATAAATATTAAAAATAAAGAATACGCTATTAATAATAGCGTTTTCTAAATTTTAATAATTAAAATATCTTAATAAAATTTAAAAATATTAATATTTTACAAATAAATTAGTAAACGTTTTTTACATTAGTAAACACTATTACGAATAACGTTTTTTACATTTCAATAATGAAATTATTTTATTAAAAATTAAATCGAAAACGCTATTTCTAATAGCGTTTTCTACATTTTATTAATTAAAAATTTATAAATTTATTTTTTTTCATTTAAAAAAAATTAATTGAAAACGCTAATAGTAGTAGTGTTTTGTACACATGTTCGCCTCCTTCCTCCGCTTTTTTGCTATGCTGAAAACGCTAGTAGTACTAGCGTATCTCGCGTGGCACCCAGCATGACATTTTTCGTAATTAAATTAAAAAAATAATTAAAAATGCTAACAAGGACTGTGACTAGCGTTTTCCAGCATTGACCACCGCATTTCGATAATATGTTTCAAAACAACCCTAGATTGGTAAATAGTTTTTAAAAGTATACCACTTTGGTTAATGCGCTGTTTGAGTTATATTGACTAATTCGGGTGTTAACCAATAGAAATAACATTAACATGGTGTAACATAGTTGACAGATAATTTTGTCTTTTAATATAGTTAGGGGTTTGATTGTCTAGTTCGTGTGTATAAAAAAGCATTTGTTGAGAGAGATCAATTCCTTGAGTAAATGTCAATATCTTAAGAGATTAATTCTTAACTCTTATTTGGGAGATATCCTGAATTCACTCAAAATCCAATAGAAATAATTTGCAACACATTAAAACATGCTTCCAAAGGCCAACATCTATTAAATTTGTATATTTTAAATTAATTAAAGAAAAGTTACTTTATTGGGTGGGTGCTAATGACAAATTTTGAAATATTTAATGGCATAGGTTTATTTGAAATTATTAATTAGGAATAATTACGCATACTGGCCCCTTTGAAAGAGGTATAATCTTCAAATAGATTTTAAGGATAAATAAGGCTAAAGTAATGGCGAGCATAATCTATAAAGGTTTATTTTATAAATGCTTAAATAAATTTTTAATTCTTAAAAATATTAGCAATTTTAGTTTTAGTTCTTACAAAAATTTAATGTTTTTGATCTCTAAAAATTAAAAAAATATATGATTTTATTTTTTGGTGAAAAACTAAAATTACATTGTTTTTGTTAAATATAAGAATTAAATAAATAAAGTTTTTATAGAAACTAAAATAAATAATTATAATATTTTCAAGAATCAAAAATAGATTTAAATCTTTTATAAAATAGACCTGAGGAATCGAGCAAAACCTACTTTTTTCACCCAAAAGGAATTACAGCAACATGATATATATGTTCATGTTTATTTTAGTCTTTTTTTTCTTTGAATGAAATTGCTTAATCAATGAAAATACATACGTGTGCGCACACGTACATATAAAGGAAGAATCAAGTTAATCTAGGAGTAATTATATGTAAAATTACTTCATTCAATAATTCTTTCTACATATTAAATTTTATTAATTCAACTGTTAAATTTTAAATTTTTTATTGAGAAAATCAAGTCTATAAATTTTAATAAAATTTTAAAATTATTTGATATTTCATTAATTTAATTTAACATATAATATACTTTTCAAAAATCTAAATAAATGTTGATTATAGGATTACATAACTATAAATGTTTGATTTATTTAAAATTTAATATGTATGATTGTTGAGTTAATATAAAAATATTCAATGGTTAGATTAATAAAATTTTATATATATATAAAGAGTTATTAAATGGAGTAACTATATTTAAAGTTACTTCTAGAATTATTTGATTTCTCATCTCTCTATATATAAGGATAAAAATATTTTTTAATTTTCTTTTTACTTTTCTCTTTAACCAAATAAGATGAAATAAAAGTCATTATCTCAAATCAAATATTATCACATAAGTAAAGCAAAAATTGTCTTTATTTTTTTGTTTGAAGCAAAATCTATCTTAGTTGCCAAAGGACTCAACCTATAAGAGGGACACAACAAGACTTAGGGGTTGCTATTCTCATCTCACTTTTCGCTCTTTTCACCCCAAGTTTTGTTTTTTTTTTGTCCAAAAATATTCCTAAATGAAAATGCATTTCTGTTGTGTATTATGCACAACAGATACGCATTTCTGTTGTGTATAGAGGGCACACCCCCTTATACAATGAAAATGCATTTCTATTATGTACAATATACAACGAAAACATGTTTTTGTTGTGTATTTAGGCATGTATCCGAAATACACAACTGAAACACATTTTCGTTGTGTATTTCTACTTCATACACATTTTCATTGTGTATTTTGAAGTTAATTGTTTATATTTTTAAAATTCATTTTTTTACACAAAGCTTTTAATGATTCATTGATGCGTGAGCAAGACACACTTTTGAATCGATGCAATGGTGACCTTGATTTCCTATGTGTAATCTCGACCGTTACTTTTTTTGACACATAGGACAACTCTGATTGATATGTGAACAGGGCATGCATTTACAATAGTGCAATCCAGACGTTTCTTTTTCTAACGCACATGAAAAAGCTTTTAGTGATTCATTGACACGTGAACAGGGCACACGTTTGAATTGGTGCGATTTGGACCCTTGATTTAGGTGGTGCAATCTCGACTATTTCAATTTTTGACACACAGGATAAAGCATTTAATGATTTACTGACACATGAATAGTATTTGCATAGTATAAAAGAGATGTATGCTCTAAAGCATCATATTGCCTTTCTTCAGTTCATAATTGTCTGTCTGTCTAAGTTTTCATCCATCTTCATTCCATATTTTTTCTTCTCCTTAGAAGATGGACAGATTTCTTGTTGTTGTGTATTATGATGGTCACATGATAACAACATCTGAAGTGGTCTTATTTCAATGTCCTCATGGTTTGAAATTTCTTAGGGTCACTAAGAACATGACAGTTGCTACTCTGAGGAAAAAAAATTCAATATGCGATCGAAGGTAGCAGAAAATTATTTGATATTCATTACCAACAACCTATATCTTTAGGGAATGACTGTGTTCATTATAGGGCTTATGGAGATTAAACACGACAAGATGTGGCAAAGATGTTGTCCATCTTTGCCCAATTTTGTAGGCTTGCGTCGATTGAATTATACACTATGTTGGGAAGATCTCCTGAAGAGATCCTAGCCTGTTTGCGTTGACCAAGATTCGCTGAACAAATCATTATGTGCTTGCGTGAAACAAAGGTGTCAACTAGCTCTAACGACTAAACATCCTTTAGTTTGAATGAACACCATTTTTTCATTTGTATCGCATTTATGTATAAGTGTTTTTATTTTATCGAATAATATTATTTATGTTGCGTTTATTTGTTTTTATTTGTATTGTGTGCTTTAATTGTAACAACGTAATAGTGATACCAACAATGCAATAAGTTTAACATATATATAATCCAAAACGTCTATAAAATCTAAACATAGACACAATAGGATCTGACATACGAAATAAAATACTAAACAAAAAGATCCAACAGTAAAAAACATAAATAAAAAATAATCATCAGAGGTGGTCATCCTCCTCCACCTCTTCCTTTGATAGGTGTACCCCAATGCCATATCTGCCTGTGCAATGACCAATGTCTCTTGCACAATGCCATCACGTCGGTGCCCTCAAGTACTACCCTCAGGTGCAGCATGCGCTCCATGTTTCAAGCAACTATCTCCCACCGTGCTTACAAAAAAAGAATACAAACAATTATTAATGAAGGTTTCATTGTCATTGAAAAAACATATTAGAAAGATATGGATAATTACTTCATGTGAATAAGAGTCACTAGACGAAGAATCTGTCTGGTTGCCTTTGCGTTGGCCATGCTTAGGCTACAGCACAGGAACTTGCGAAGGATCTCCTGCCACCAGAGAAATGAGATATGGGTGGGAAATGTGATGGAACCACTTCAAGTAATCATTGGTGCAGGTCCATGGAGCCCCATGCGGCACGAACATACCTGTGTCCATAGCATGCGCCTGTCAACCCTCCTAGTCATCAAATTGCCTAGTATGCGACGGATAGGCAATGAAGCCGCTAGACATAGCCAAACTACTTGAACACCCTTTCCAATAGATGGACATGCATATGGGTACCACATTTGATGAAGCCTGAATAAAAGGAGACTGCCTGCAATGGCTAGATGTGTGCGCCATATGACACCCAAATGATGTTGTGCAATTGTGGCTGGTCTAGTGCCTCCCTGGTCCCTAATGCATAACCTGTATCCCTGATGGCCTTCCACTTATAGAGACAAGAAAGCTCTTCAAAATAACTGATGACTGGCTTGTTACCCTATTGGCAAGCATACCAATCGTACAAGCAGACAGTGATGAATATGAGTATCATTTCCCAAAGGACTTGATTAATACTAGGTGTTTACTATATTTGTTGTACTAAGGAAGATATTCAAGAGAAAATTAAAGACATTGTTTGCTTAAAGAATTTTATCAAACACATGGAATGCAGAAATAGGAATTGATAACAACAATTAAAAACGTTGGGGTTTGACTTTACTAGATCATCCTTTCGTGCATACAAAAGTCAATTACTGAGTCAATGATTCATTCATTACCAAAATCATTCAGATATCTAATCCCTTAGAAGATTATATCTAAATCAATTAGTTAAACTTACCAATCCCTTGATTAGCTTAGCTAACTAACTTGTTTTAAGAATAGAGGTTATTTCATGGCTAACAATCCGCGTTCTATTCCTAGATACATGATTCATTAGGTGTTTGCTTTAGATCTGTGAAATCAAGTTGTTTTCCAACAAATCCAAACACTAAAATATGATATTATGGGAGATCAGGCCACAATAAGCTTTAAGAGTAGAAGCAAAACACAATGAATCAAACATAAACGTTTAATAAATGACTTAAGAAGTATACATAAAAGTAGGTTCAGTACATCAAACCCTAACTAGGGTAAATCTAGCTACTCATGGTGTCAAGGAACGGCCAGAAAGAGATGAGGAAAGTAGATCGGAGCTCCATGGAGTGCTTTCCAACTGAATCCAAGGCTTCCAAGTGGCGGGAGACGACAATGTTCTTCACTCTCAAAGAATCCTTTTTTTCTCAAAAATAAAACCACCATTGCCCTAATGCCACTTCGTAAGTCATTAAATGAGCTGGCCTAATTCGTTGAGCGAAGGCTATTCTCGCTCAGCAAATGCCGAGATTTTGTGACTCCAAGGTGCTGATTTTGCTTAGTGAGATATACTCTCGTTGAGTGAATTTGTCACCTACAGATTTTCCTCTCCTTTAGAACTCATAAATTTGCTAAGTGAAGATCATGCTCGCTCAGTGACTTCTTCTTGATGTACACTCTTTTGGCAGCTCCAATCCTAGTCCTTCAAATCCTACAAAAAATAAGCTGATATCAACAGTCAAGTTTTCAAAATTCAAGGTATCCATTTATTGACCTACTTTATTTATATTTAGCAAAAACTGGGATCAATTAAAGTCTTAAGTAAGGGTAAGAGAGTTTCCAGAACATAAATACATGCCTAAAAGTGTGTAAAAACACCATTTATCACGACTCGCAAGGGGTGATAGTCGGGAAGTGCTCGTAGATCGACGCTTGTAAAACAATTAATAAATTAAATTATATAAATAAAATAAACACAAACAAATATGTAGAGAAAATACAAAATTGTACCATCAACTGGCTCATGTATCCTCTAAATTGGTCCGTAGATTGAAGCATGGCAATGCTAAGTTGGTCATAGAGGTATGCTAATGTAGCGGAACCCCAAGAGTACTTGGCACAAGAGTAAAGCTCGTGGAACTGGTCTAGGTAGCAGACATGGATAGGCATCAAGCTCTTGTTAATGAATATTGTGCAACGGCAAGATGTAGCAAATAAGCTTTGACAACAAATGTGATCTCTTCGGTTGCGACGCTTGCCTCATATGTATCCCTTAACCACTACAAAGTCATGCGAGCTCCTTTCCTGGTTGTAGTCCACGTGTCGTGGTGCGTAATGCCAAACTCGCTCATTAGTAACCCTACAACATCATCACGAGTAACTTAAGGGCTCTGGTAGACCTTTCCTATAATAGGCAAGTGTAGGAGAGATAACACATCATCAAGGTGATGGTCATCTCCCTTACTGACAGGTGAAAGGAGCTAGTATCCTTATGCCACCGCTCAACAAAGGCACATATCATGCCCTTGTTGGTAGCAATATATCGTGCTTATATAAAAGGGGCAAGCCCTGGCCTATCCATGATGACCGTTATAACACCCCGAATTTTGCATATCAATTTATTTTCTTAATTATTTTGTATTTATTTTTGGAGAACTAGATGGAAATCTCAAAAAATTTGATTACTACAGTTATGTAGTACTTAGTTTTGATTTTTAATAAATTTTTGGGGAACTAAGCTCAAAATGGGTAAAATGATTGTTTTATCCCTAAACAAAAGTAACAAAATAAAAAAAAATTAGTTAGAAGTGTTTAAAAATTATTTTTAAGTTATCAATATACTTATAATAATTAATAATAATTTTAGAAAATTTTCAGGAATTTATTAGGATAGTTTTTGTGAAATAACCAAAATACCCTTGATTTGCTGCGGGAGCAACTTAGAGATTTTTTGACTTCAAAATATTTTGAAAATTTTATACTAAGTATGTTTTCTTGTAAAAATTTTATTTTGAAATAAAAATAGTAAAAATTATAGTAATCCTATTTCAATTTTTTCAATCGTTTTGCTAATATTTGACAATGTAATTTTGAAAAATAGGGAAAGAATTTCAAAATTCTGATTTCCACCATTACGATCAAAATTTCAAGAGCTATTTAATAATGATTTTTAATAATTTTTCCGAGTCGGAGCCTGGAGAAATTAGAAAATGATGATTTTGTTCCTATTTTTCAACATTAAGGATTGATATAAGAAAAAGATTCAATTGATATTAAAATGTCAATTTGAGCTTGGAATCATGTAATATATATTAAAATATAATTTTGAGAATTTTTTGGAATTTCTGTGTAAAATGACCAAAATGTCCAATAAGCCAGCCAGTATTGGTTTGACATCCAAAAATGTTGAAAATGGTAATTCAGTTTATTTATAAGTGAAATATTTAATTTTATAATTTTTCAAAAAAATTTTGGTATTTATTGAATTAAAATGGATTTTTTATGAATTTTCTAGCTTAAAAATACAAAATAAATACATATAATTCAAATTAAATTAATAAAAATTAAATTTTATTATTAGAAATGTATTTTTGATGAAAAATAATGTATTTTTCCAGTTTTTAATTAAAATGCTTTATGTTGATATTAAAAGCTAATTTTTCAAGTTTAAGTGTTTTTATCGGTATCAGTTAATTCACCTACAAATAAAATTTACACTAAAGAGCTTGAGGACAACTCATATAGCACGTCCTCAAGCCTAGGAGGGGTGATTCACCACCCTAAATGGTGTATGTGTCCCTAAATTAGATTATAAATAAATAAAAATTGGATTTATGACATAATACTTACATAATGGCTTATGTAACTTTGTGAACACCTAACCCCTTCTCCTCCTCTATAAATAGCCATGGTTTTAGACCATTTTTCAGCACCTCTCCCTCTCTCAAGCCACCAAATTCTTAGAGAGTTTCTCTCTCTAGAAATTTTTTTCTTTTACTTTGCTTTATGCTAAAATTTTACTAGTTTTCTAACAACTAGTAAAGTTCTCTTCTTAGGAGCTTTGCATCAACAATTCCATCTTCTTCATCAACCACCTTAGAGGTAGTGGGGGGAGTGGGGTTAGTTCTAAATTATTGTCACTTTGCATGTTGGTAGGAAAGGTTTTTCCCTAAACCCATTTAGGCTTAAGTTTTTTTTTTTTATTGTATATTATTTAATGTTAAACTTTAATTTTTGCTAAGTTGTTACTCAGCCCAAATTTAGATTATTAAATTATAATAGCTAAGTTATTACTATGCTCAAATTTAAATTATTATATTATAATTACTAAGTTGTTATGCTGCTTAATTTTAGAAATTAAAATGCACTTGCTAAGTTATTACTCTACTCAATTTTAGAAAATTAAAATGCACTTGCTAAGCTGTCACTCTGTGTAAATTTAGAAATTAAAATGTATTTATTTAGTTGTTATTCTGCCAAAAATTTAGTAATTAAACTATAATTACTATGTTGTTATTCTGTTTTGATATTGTGCAATTTTTGCAATATAAGGCAGAAATGTTGATTGTACTAGTACTCAAATTAATTGAGATAAAAGAAACCTCTGTTTGAGAAGTTAGGAAGTGATAAATTAGTGAGTAATATAAAGTAAGTGACATGCAGTAGCATGACACCCTGCTAGGGAAACTACGGTTTGGTACACTGCGGGATGAAAGGGAAGGACCCATGGTTAGGTCTAGAGGGTATGGTATCGAGTGGTGAGTGTCCTAATGGCCAAGGTAGTGCTCTTGAGCTGAGACAATTACTTAACTAACTTGATAACCCTGACAACTACTTAGCATCACCAGCATTGGTGAGAGTATACCTCTATAAACGGATATCCTAAATTATTATTTTGTTCCTCAATCATGACAAGAACTATACCATGTGATGGTGTTGAGAGAGGTATATGTACTCCCAGTCGTTTCTCAGGTTCTATTAAGAACTATTACCTACTAATGGAAAGAATGGATCCATACCAAGTCAAGAATTGTATAACATAGAATAAACGTTAGGTTCTCCTTTTATTGTCAACTGTGTTTTATCTGTATTGTGTGGTAGAATTCCTACCATACATGTAAAAGTGATATTAGAACAAATCACCTCACTCCATTACTTTTTCTTTTATGCATGATTGATCGCGATTAATGAAAACCCAGCTGTTGATGAGGACCTATAGGGCTAGTCTGATAGTTTGTTATTTTATGGGATAGGATAGACGGGCATTGCTCTGTCTAGGATCTTTTTGATGTACTGGAAATAAGTATGATGTATATTTTGATCTCCCTATATTTTAGTAATTTTTCTGATTATGAAATCATGACGTATAGTTCTATGATGAATACATACACCTTTTATTTCTTTTTACTATCATTTTCAAATTTTTTTAAATTTACAAATTCTTTAGCATTAAAAGTGGAGAAAAATTTTACTCACATTATTAAATAAGTAAATAAGTATGAGTTATGTTTAATGTGAATGAGTGTCACAGCTATCACCTACAAGTGCGTGGACATCGACAAGACCTTACCCTCTTGGCTGATCAGCCTGAGCTCAGGGTGAGGCTGTTCGAGCCATATATGTCCAACAACATGGTCCCTATAGGACCTAAGTAAAGACAAGTCTATAGGACCTCCTCCAAATAAGGGTCCAATAATGTGCTTTGCTAGAGCAGCTTGAGGTAGTTCTGCTTCTGCCTCAGGTACCTCAATCTCTGGCTTAGGTATGTCAACATGCACCTCCTCTTGTTGCACTATGCATGCAGCCTCTCTAGCCCGACATGTAGATGTAGTCGACGGTAGACGCCTAGATATGGCAGGTGTATCATTCGACGGAGGGCCTCGTCTTGGACGAAAGGAGCCAAACCTCGTGCGTGACACGATGAATCTGAAATAGTAATAAAAATTTAATAATTAAATAATAATTAATAATAAAATACAATCATAATTATTAATTGGCAATTATACATAATTATAATATAATAATAATAAAAATTAATCATTACAACAATATTATAACTAAATATTAGTTAAAATTAATTCAAATAAATAATTAAAAGACAAAAGAATTTAAAAACTACATTATATAAAATCGAATCAAGATTCTGTTGTGTATTCGTCTCAGATACACAATGGAATAGCCCTCATACACAATGGAATCGTGATTCCATTAAATCTAAAACTTAAAAAAAAAGGGAAAAAACTCACCTAAGCGAAGTGTTCCTTTGATAATGACGATGAACTCCCTACAACTTGCAAACTCTAGCAACGACGAGAAGTGAACTAGGGAGACAAGAGAGAGTTGAGGGAGGAGAGATTGAAAGGCAAGAGAGAGTTGAAGGAGGGAGGAGAGATTGAGGGGTCAGAGAGAGGGGAATTGAAGTTGGGGGAGGAGAAGGGGGTGAGAATATTTTAAATGAGAGAGAGAAGGAGAAAGGGTGAGGGTAGGGTGGTCTTTTCACTTTTTTTTTTTAAAGTTAAGGGTAAGAAAGAAGGGTGAGAATAGCAGAGTCCAAAGACTTAATAATAAGAAAATTCCAAAAATAAAGATCACCGGCCCAATTAATTTTAAAGCAAAAACAACCTTTACCCCTCTTAAAAGATTGAAAAACCAGCTCATCTAACAAGATTAAACCTTGAAATTCAACCAAAGCACCCAAGGCCCATACAAAACTCAAAACCTCCTTTTCACTTATCATTGAATCATATTTGAATTGATGGAAATTAATTTTATCTTGTTCCAACCAATGTCATTATTTTTATTTTCATCAATTTTACAATAAGATAGAACCAACTTTTTACTAAACAACATAATTTTTACATTACCCTTTTGTCCTTAAAAAACAACAACAACCCTAAACTAAAGAAAGAAATGTTCCTTATTCATTATTTGTTCTCTTCTTATTTACTTGTTTGAAAGAACAACACATTTAGGCTAGACATGACTATGTAAATCAAAGGCGATTGTATCCTCATCAAAGCCATGAAGATCACCAAAATATGGACATTTTTTGTGATGTCATAAAACATGCAAAATCATCCCAAATATCAAGCTCCATATTAGAAGTTCAAGACATAAGTCATACAAAAAGTGCAACCTCATTTTTTTTCTTTTTCTAATGCCATCCATAGGACCAATTTTGAAATTAATTTCAAAGTATGTGGTTTAACAATTTAGAACGAAAATTACATTTTTTTATAAGCAAAAAATTTAATTAATTAGAAAGAGCTTGACTTTAGGCACATAGTTCAAAATAAGAGACAAGAAATTACAAGATGTCACCCCTTACCCACGCATTAACTTTTAGAAAAAAAATATTATGTCTTAATTAATATAATTATTACATAATACATGTAACTGATGTAAGAAATTAAAGTCTTCCTTCTTTTTGAATTAAAATTAATTAAAGTTTGATGTGCTTAAGGTAATATAAGAACAATAATTCTACATTTTTTAACATTTCATTTTGTAAACAATAGAATCAAGGCTTTTCTTAATTTTATTATAAAATATTGAAATGATAGTACTATAGTTTTTTTCTTTTATATTCTATTTCGTCCATCATTAAACAAAGAATTGTTTTATTACAAAGTTCATCGTTCCCATGATATATATCTTATAGAGCAGTAGCAATTGGGAACTTAGAAGTAGGACTTACGTCTATCATGAAAACAGAAAGAGAGGTAACGTAAGCTATTATTATAATTTCTATTAGAATATTGTTCTAAAAAGATATATAGAAAATAATAGAGTTAAAAAAAGAATTCCAGTTCACATAATGTCTTACATAGTGAAGTAATATTTCTCTTGCCTTTTTCTTTTCTTTTTGTGAAAGGAAGGGGCTAATCCCAAAACTAGAAACTAAGGGTGTGTTTGAGACAGCTACAAGAATTAAATTATTTCAATAATTGATTATAATCAATTATTGTTATAGTCGATTATAATTAGAATCAATTATTGTTTGGATAAGTTTGCTGAAAAGCAATTTTAAGATAATTAATTTTGTTTGGATATAACAAAACAAAAAAAAGCTTTTACATAGTAAATTACAAAAAGTATGTAAGAAAGTGAAAGAGAAAAAAAAGTTGTTGAAAAAGCTGGGAGTAATTTGGAAATAATGTTCTTTAGAGAAAAAAAAAGTTGAAAAATAATCATAAGCTTCAAATTTTCATATGCAAGAAAACAACTTATTTTTTAGAAAAAAAAAAGCTTTTTACAAATTTCATTTATTGTTCCAAACACAGCTTATTTTGCAAATAGCTTATTGTACTTCAAAAACAGCTGACATTTGCAAAAATAATTTGTCCCAAACATCCTCTAAAAGTAGATACTACAGAAGCAACATTAGCTAATAATAGGGAACTTCATTTTGTTGCCTCCAAATAAAGTCTAGGGAGACTCTAAAAGTGATATGCTAGTTTGGATTTGGAAGTGCACCAACTGAGCCATTGAGATTATCTGAGTGCCATCTCTCTTATGTAGAGTATTCAAAATGGCTCGGCTCGGCTCAGTTCACTTGGCCCTGGTCCACAAAAAAGCCTATAGAGCCAAAAAGCCTTACATAGAAAAAGCCTATTAGGCAAAAAACCCCCACAAGGCCCTGTGGGCTAAGGCCATCGCATGGACTTTAAATTTTAATAATTTGTTCTACTTTTTTAAAACTTTGGCTGAGTCGACTTAAAGATATTCTAGCCAAGGTCGACTTAAAGATACTTTAAATGAGGCTAGGTTGGCCGAGACCGAGTTGAAGACACTCTGGTTGAAACCTAATTGAAAGCACTCTGGTTAAGGTCGTGTTGAAGATACTCTGGCCGAGGCCGAGTTGAAGATACTTTGGTCAACGCCGAGTTGAAGGTATTCTTCTCGAGATTGGGTTGAAAATACTCTAGCTGAAACTGAGTAGAAAATAGTATGGCTAAAACCTAGTTGAAGATATTGTGGCTGAGGCCGAGTTAAAGATACTTTTGCTGAGGCCGAGTTGAAGATATTTTGGTCGAGGCCGAGTTAAGAATACTTTGGCCGAAACTAAGTTAAAGATACTGTGATCAAAGCTGAGATGAAAATACTCTAGCCGAAGATGCATTGGCCGAGGTTGAGTCGAAGATGTCCTAGTTGAGGCCGAGCAGAAGATGCCTTGGCCGAAGCCAAGATGAAGATGTTCTGGCTGAGTCAAAGATGCACTGGCTGAGCTAAAAATGCCCTGGATGAGCCAAAGATGTCATGGTTGAGGTCAAGCCGAAGATGCCCTAGCCGAAGCCTAGCCAAAGATGTCCTGGCCAAGGCCAAGCCAAAGATGCTCTGGCTGAAGCGAAGTTGAAGGTGCCCTGGATGAAGCTGAGCCGAAGATGCCTTGACTAAGTTGAAGATGTCCTGGCCGAGGTTGAACTGAAGATGCCCTAGCCGAAGTCGAGCCAAAGATGCCCTAGCCAAAGCCGAGCCGAAGATGCTCTGATTGAGGCTGAGTTGAAAATGTCTTGGTCGAGGTCAAGCTGAAGATGTCGTGGCCGAGACTAAGCCGAAGGTGCCTTGACCAAACTGAAGATGTCTTGGCCCAGGCCGAGCCAAAGATACCCTACTCAAAACTGAGTTGAAGATGCCTTGGTTGAGTAAGAGCTATCCTGGTTAAGGTTAAGTTAAAGATGCCTTGGCAGAAGTTGAGCCAAAGATTCCCAAGCCAAAGCCAAGGTGAAGATGTTTTAGTTGTGGCTAAGCTGAAGATGCCTTGGTCGAAACCGAGCCAAAGATGCCTAGGCTGCAGCCAAGTTAAACATGCCTTGGCCGAGACTGAGCCAAAGATGCCCTAATTGAGGCCTAGTCGAAGATGCCCTGGACGAGGTCATGCTAAAAATGCTCTAATAGAGACCACGTTAAAGAGGCCTAAAAATATTTTTTTGGACAGTTGAGAAAAATCATTTTACAAATAGTCATATTGTGTGGGTTGAAGGCTTTTGAGCCCTCTCGTTAGGTGGGCTAAAAAGCCCTAGGGCCATTATAAGGGGCCAAGTGGGCTAGCCCCAAGGCTTAGGGCCAAATTGACACCTCTACTTAAGATGAGGTGAAAAAAATAAGGAAGGATGGATTTGTCAATGAGATGTAGCTAAATTTGTTTAGCAAAATAAACAATCCAAGAATGTGCATGGTGCATTTAGTTGGCACAATGGAAGTGTCCTATCAAGACTCATTCTTTTGGGGAAATTATTTAGATTGGAGAGAAGAGTGTCATTTACTCCCTTCCAAACAAATACCTTAATCCTTTGAGGGCTTGACCACCTTCAAATGACATTGAATAACGACAACCTAAGACATTCACCCCATGTACATAGGGAACTAAACGGAGAGGCTATAATGAAAACTATTTGGAAATATCTTGTATAATATGATTCTAAATGTAACACCTTAAGGAGTATTATTGTAACTAAGCCTAGATTTCTAAGAACAAAAAAGGAAAGACTTAAAAACATAGAAATAACATGTTGAAGCGATTCATAAATACAATTATATTTATGTAAGAATAATACTATAAAATACTATACATGCCTAATACACCTCATCTATCACTCAAAGGTGTCATACAAAACATAAAGAGGAATACAAGAAAATACTGTAAACTAGACTACGTCTTCTTGCAAGTGACTCCAATCTCCATTTGTACATGTCTTCACCTGTATCCTGAAAAAGAGAAAACTTAAAGGAGTGAGACATAACGTCTCAGTGAGTGCTCTAAGGACTCTACGGTTGGGTTAGACTCTTCTGCTCGGACAACCTTCATCACTTATCTCTCATGGCTTTGGTCTCACTAGGTCTCTCATAATTATCCATACCTGTGGTTAGGTTTACACCTTTCAATAATCAGTGTTTCCTGTTAACTTCTCTCTCATTCTCACAATGTTATACAAGCTTACTATCTCATTTTTAACCTAAGAACTCTTTCTTACCAAAAACCCTCTCTAGTATTTAAACCCATCATGTTTAGATTTTACTCTTCTTCCTTTTGATATTTAAGGTTATTCTCTACGGGTTAAGTCTAAGGTCATAAACATTCTAAAATATTCTTGACACTCTCTTAACACTCACCTTAATATCCTCATTTTGTTCTCTCTTACTTGTCTTATACCTTTCTATTACGTTGTGTGGGGATTCACTCTTTCTCTATTTCATTCACAACTATTATTATTCAACTAGAATTCTCACAACACTATTTTAGGGCCTAGCCTATCACTCACTTATCCTTGAGGTAGCAAACACAATTCTAATTACAAACATACATTTATTTCACATCTTTTTCCTAGTAACTAGACATACGCATCGTTTTGTTTCGCCAAACAAGCATAATATACATGTATAACATGAACACATATACATAATCTTGACACTTTATCACAATTACATTTTCATATATGTACACATTACATCATTCGCTTATGAACAAGGTCATATACACTTCACACAATTACAACGTAGCACAGTTTAACATATCACACCATAACAAGATGCATATGCATGCTATGTTCCTAAACCACTAGTTATGCACATGTGGCACCAACCTAAACTTTTTGGAAAGTAGACTAGGAGTAAATGCACAGCCATAAGAAGCGTCATCGGTACCGATGCCTTCGGCTTTCGTACCCTCAACTAGTATGATATCCCTCGACAACTAGTCAAGGTTACCCAGTTTTGCTAGTATGCCCCGACTCCATGGGATAAGCATGGACCATTGGAGTTTTTCTAACTGGATAACCCCTAATGCTAGGTTTAGACAACCCATCACGACCTCCACCAGCCAGATTCCTACATACTTTCCTCATCACATAACTCAAATATTATGATGCATGGTCACATATAATGCTTACAATTTTTCATAGGCTTTTATCATGAAACACTGACATAAGTTCATATCACACTCAATTTTCTCAAGATAAATAACAATCACGAGTATAAACATATCAAGGCATAAGAAAAGAAGCAATAATAAATTAACAACTGCAAAAAGGAGTTCAAAGGCATAAAAACAAAATAACGGAGATCGTGTTCGCTTGACAGGGCCCAGCAGGTATTTAACCCCGCTCAGCGGGTCTGCGTGAGGACCTAACCCGCCCGGTGAGTGTTACACCCTGCCCAGCGGGTCCATGCGCTCAGCGCCAATGTGGAATCGGTTTTTAAAGAAAAGTTGTCAAAAGACTATCTAATCTATAAACTCCTTACTCCCTTATAATCCCTTCAAAACCCATTAAGTCCCTAATCTTAGGCATAAGGAGGGAGAAAAGGTAAATGGATGAATAAGAACAACATAAAGGATAAGGAAGAATACGAGGAAGAGCACTCACATTTAGGAGCACGCAAAGCTGAGTTCTAGGGTTTGGATTCTTCGGTTTCTATTCCTTTTCTTTCTTTTCTCTTTTTCTTCCATTTTTTCCTCATTCTCTCTAACTTCTTTCTTCTTCTTTTTTGTGACAGCTAAACCTAACCCCCTTCTCTATTCTTTTCTTATAACATGTGGGTGGGTATGTGGCTTAGTGAGCTTTAGTCCCTTATTGGGCCCTAGATGCTCTTTTGGGTTCTATGATAACATTCATACTAATTTTTAATACTAAGGTGTCAATAACAATAACACTAATAATAACAATAATAATAATATAATAACAACACCATAACAAAGAATTAATAATAATAATAATAACAACAACAACAACAATAAACATAATAACAATGATAGGAACAACAACAATAACAACAACAATAATAATAATAAGTGATCTAATAACAATAACTCTTAAGACATCTTTTGTCTAATAACACATAGGAAGAGTCCTACTAAGAGCTACCTCATAGTTTATTTCTAATACCTGAAATTTGGGGTGTTACACTAAATATTGTATATATATATATATATATATGTATATATATATACATATATATACATATATATTAGGATAGCTTAATTCTATACATATTTATTTTCCTTGGAAAGATTAGATCACATCCCACTAATATATAGTGGATCACAACTATTATGCCTTAGAGTTAGCTTGATATATTCATGTACATGTATTATATATATATATATATATATATATATATATATATATAATTTTCAATCAATGAAAAAGACATACAATAGTTTGTCAACCTTTACTCTTTTCATCTTGTCATTTTTCCAAGCTTTGTTGTTCTTATATTGCTGTCTTAAGATGGCATTAGAGCAAGATCCTGAACCACTATAGACAAACAATCAAATAGTAACAATAACAATTCTGGTATAGATCCCTCAAACCTATGCTATGTTCATCCTTCACATCACCTTGGTTATATGCTTGTCCCATCAAAGCTAATTACCCATCATGGAGTAAATTGATGATCCATGCTTTCCTAGGTAAAAACAAAATAAGCTTTATCAATGGATCAATCCAACCACCTTTAGAAAAAGATCACCCTACAAATTATGCTTTATGGAATCAGTGCAATAACATGATTTTATCGTGGCTCACTCACTTAGTAGAACTTGATTTAGCCAAAAGGATCATTTGTGTCAAGATTGCCCATCAAGTTTGGGGAGATTTCAAAGATCAATTTTCACAAAAGAATGCTTTTACAATCTATTAGGTTCAAAAGTCCTTGGCTTCTCTATCCCTAGAAACCATATCTGTCTTAACCTATTTCACAAAAATCAAAGGCCTTTAGGATGAATTAGAGACATTTCACGAACCCCTTACCTATAAGTAAACAAATGTATATAATGAACAAAAGGAAGAGGATCAATTGATGCAATTTCTCATGGGCCTTAACGACAGCTACAACATTGTTCATACCAATTAATATTCTTATGATGTCACCATTGCCTAATGTACAACAAGCATATTCTTTAGTCATCCAAGATGAAACATAGCGTTAGACAACTTTCGAATCTATAGAGAATTTCTCTATAGTTGATGTAATCCAAAGCCAATCAAACAACTTCTCAAACAAATCCACCAAGGGCAGGCATTGTGAGAACTATAATGAGTAGGCCATATAAATGACAATTGTCAAACTCTAAAGCTCCACTACAACTTCTACAATAGAAGAGGACACATTGAGGACAAATGCAAATTTAAAAATGGGACATGGGTTTCGAATAACATAGGAATACAAGGTACTAAATAGAATCAATCACAACAACAACATGGGTCCTATGGCACTACACGTAAGTCTTTCTCTGCTGCTAATGCTATAGATTCTTCCAAGTCTACACATGGGTTATTTGTAGAGCACCTTCAACAACTTGCTTGAGCATTGACAATGATGTTTGTAAATAATAAGTCTAGTAATAATGATACACATGCAAATGTTGTAGGCCCATCTCTCTTTTCTAATGCCTCAACTAACTTTGTATTCAGTAGGCCTTGGATTTTGGACAATAGGGCTACTGATTATATCACATTTGCTTCCACACTTTTCAATAAAATAGAATCCCCATCCATACCCATTATCAATTTATCCATTGGGTCTTTTGCTCCAATCACATTTATTAGAGCCATACCATTCAATTCAAATATAACCTTACATAAAGTCTTATGTGTTTGTTCATTTTGCTTAAATTTGATGTATGTAAGCAAACTTACCATTACTCTAAATTGTTGTACCATTTCCCCCTACCTTTTATGTTTTGTATGTTTTGGCTATAGGGAGGATGATTGGCTTGGGTGAAAAGTGTGCCGGTCTCTATTAAAATTTTCTTTTGCAAAGAATAATTGTCTCTTATTAAGTTTCTCAACCCTCAAATTTTGGCACATGTACCTTGGACACCCATCTCTATCTCATCTTAGATTATTTTCTCTGTTATTGCCTTCAAACAACATATCTTTTGATAATAATTGTAATGTTTTCCCCATAGCTAAACAGACTATTCTGGATGATTTTACAAGATGCACATGGGTATTTCTTTTGCAATACAAATCAAATTCTCAAAACATCTTGCAATCCTTCATTAATTTTGCTTATAACCATTTTTAAGCAATTGTTAAAGAATCAAGGTTGACAACGATTATGAGTTTATAAGCCTTTTTTTTATCTCATAGGATAGAACATCAATGTACTTGTGTATACCCCAATAACAAAATGGGGTTATGGAATGTAAGCACTACCATATTTTAGTCGTGACACGAGCATTACCATTTTAATCTCATTTACATCTCAATTTTTGGGGTGAATGTGTGTTAACTGCTGTTTGTCTTATAAATCGCTTACCATCTCCATTGTTACATAACAAATCACCTTTTGAATTATTATACAATTGTCCACCATCATTTGACATTTGAGAGTTTTTGGTGGTTTATGTTATGCCACTATTGCACATCCTATTTGTAAATTTGATCTTCGTACAAAAAGTTGCACCTTTGTTGGATATCACACTAGTAAAAAAAGTTACAAATATGTGAATCGTGATGACAATTTGATGTCAAATTTTATGAAACCAGTTTTCCTTCCATTTGAACTACACTAAATCCCAGCTTTACATCACCTCCTTCATTTGATACCATGGATAACTACCCTACAATCACACCAACCAATCAACCTCAACAAACAAAGTTGCCTAATACAATGAAATTGAGTTGTCAATTAATTCTCCCTCACACTTAACCACAAACCCAACACCCTTTTCGGTGTCTCACATGCAGTTGAACCAACTATACCCAATTCAAACACTTCCAGCACCTTCCATTCCCCAAGTTCAATAGCTGTGAACACTCAATTTTATCCAAATAATTAGAAAAACAACAAAAGTAAATATAGAAGAAAATAATAATAATAATATTGGGTCATTCTATTTTAAGCCCATAAATAAAAGTAAGAGAAAGAAAATATAAATTAATAAGACAACGTTTGGGCTAGCAATTATGACCTAATAAAAGAAATTTTTCTAAATAAAAGGGTTTGGGCTAGTAGCCCTTGGCCCAATTTTGTAAAAGAGAGAGAGAAACATAAACAATAACATTTTAAAGAAAACTTCTAAAGCAAGCTACAATAGTTTGTAAGACAAGCTTCAATAGCTTGCAGAGCAAGTTTGAAAGACTAAAATACTTATAAATAAGACATTCAAAATTTTTTGAAGGGATGACACATTTTTCTTACAAATTCTCTCCAGCAGTCACACTCGAAGAAAAAAAACCGAAGCCAAAAAAGGGAAAGGAACGTGGCTTGGCCTCTAAATGTTTTGGTTGCATTTTTTCTTTTGGAGGGGGAAGATTCCTGAAGGTACCCATTATTCTTTGCATTATCATTTTGGTGAACCATTACTGCCTCTCTATTATTTATTTGCTTCTTCCTATTGTTGTATTCTTAACTTATTCAGTTGTTGGACTGTGATTTTAGTTTGATCGGTTTCATTTTCCCTTTACATTGGAGTTTCGATCTAAATTTGTGCAGTCTTACAAAACTCACCATTCACCTTACGCTCACTAACATACACTCATTCCTACACTTTTTTTTTTTTTTTTTAATTATCCTTGCATTAGCAGAAGCACTCCCTATCCATGCATATTTGGACACATAGCACTGTTATTTCCTCTAAATTTCCACACAAGCTTCATCCACAAGCACACATACACTGCATATTCGTTCACAGAGAGCTAGAATATTGTGCATAAACTCAGTTCATGTTCACATATCACAAAATGAAGGCCATTACATACTCAGACACCACAATACCGAATTACCACACATACGGATCCAAAATTAAGTACATAAACAATCACAGATTCATATATATTATCAAACTCTTCCACAAATTCACACACACATGGCAGTCCCTTTTCCCTTTTCAAATTGCAGAATCTCATGTTCTTCCGTAAATCCAGAATACAAATCAGTGTTCATGTGTTTAATAAATGAAAATGAAAAAAGGAATAAAACTCTGTCTTTGCAAACCAATATTGAGAAACTAAATTTAGTCCAGCAACCTTTTCGCTCCTCCTATTCCTCACGCCACCGCCATGGTGCGAATATGCACCGGTGTCCTTGTGCGAGATTCTACGATTCCTTTTCGAACCACTGCAATGCTTCCGCGGCCTTCATCCAAGACACCTTCGCAGTATTCTCGCTCCAACACTCCCGACGCTTTCGTCATGGAGGAAACAGTGTCGACAGACTCCCAAGACTCTTCTTCCTCTCGCCACTGCCGCAAGGTGGATTCAGTCGGGTCACCTTTGCAAGGATTCCCTTCACTGTTGCGGCACCGTCGTGTCGGGGTAGCATCAACGCCACCAGGGGAACTCTGAGGAGGAACGAACTCGTTCTCCCTCGGCGTCGATTGGATCGGAACCCGCAACTTGGGTTCACGCCGCTGCAGTTTGGAATCTCCCTTAGGCAGGAAAATGAGACGAAGCAGGGGGTTTACCCCCTTCGGGTGATGGATTTGTTTTGGGCCTGGCCCATTCTTTTTGTTAAAGGAAGCATCCTTTTAATTCCAATAGGTATATATCCGAATCTCGAGTCCGTCTTTTCCCTTTTTCTTTTTGTTTTGTTTTGTTTTGTTGTTTCTTTACTTTAAAATGCTAGGCAAAATAAAAATGATAATAAATTTAGATATAATCGACGTAATTATTAGAATCTGTAGGTTACGTTTCTTATAATATTTTTAGTTTGTTTTTAAAATAATAATTATAATTAGCTTTCTTTGGTAAATAAAGAATAACTAAATAAATAAATAATCATACCATTTAAACATGACCACTTTGGAAGTATTTCCTATTTGGTCATTCAATAAATTTGACACATTTGAATGGTATAACTAGGTGATGTCAAATTTAGCAAACATATAAATAAAGAAAATAATAATAAAAGAATCGACCAACAAAGTGATTTTATACCAAAGAACTATGTGAGTCTGATTTCTCATTACACCAGAGGATACATAAGAACAGGAGCCCACTCCTATCGATCTCAAAAATAATAAATTAATTTCTTTTCAAAAAAAAGATAAAATATTTCCTTCTTAAATAAATTTCTTTTGATAATAAAATAAGGATATTTTCTTTTTTAGGGGTAAAATAAATATTTTTGAAGCTATCCATTTGGTACATTTAATTAGGGGTAATTGTCTTTATAACGGATGTCATAGGGTGCTAACACCTTCCCTACGCATAATTGACTCCCAAACTCGATCTTTAATTCGAGACCATTCTCTCATAGGTTTTTTCATATGTTTTTTCTTAATAAATTATGGTGATGGCTCCTCTACTTTTAATTCTTTTTTTTACCGTCCAGTCCTGACCTCAGTTGTGACAATAGTTTCATCATAAACATCCTCTAGCATGACATAAAGACAGCATACAGTTAGCAAAAGTCAATAAATCTCCCTCGAAGCCAAATTTTAGGCTAGATACCCATTATTCTCTTTCTCATTATCTTTCATAGTCTTGCATTTCTACTACTTGTTATGCTTTTCTAGCTAACATTACAACCCATTCAGAGCCACACTTCTATGGTCAAGTTGACTATATTTGTGTGGCTTTGAGTGAGTTGTGATGTTAGCTAGAAAAGTAAGAGGTGCCGAACCAGGTTAATTAAATTGTGTCTTTTGTTGTTTTTATTTTTAGTGTTATGCAAGAAGAGGGGTTTATTTTCCTAACAATGGTATTAGAGCTAATGATTGTGTAGCTTGGTGACTTATTAGATGAGGAGTATTGAGGCTTGATGAAGCAGATGGTGGATACATGTGAGATCCTTGAGTCAAAAGTCTTTTTAGCAATGGAAAGCAAGCGATGTGTCTTGGTAGCTAATAACGATACAAATTCTTGTGTTGAAAGTCTTCTTGGCAATAGGGGAGTCAAGTGGCGTGTCTTGGTAGCTAACAACAGTACAAATATAAGAAGTGTCACAATCTAATACCCATGTAGCGGTGGTGGGGAACACACCAAAGTTTGCATAATGGAAGCAAGATTGGAGATGATTGCGACGAACATCCATGATGGCGGGAGTAAAAGAGGAAATTGGAAATTTTAATTAAGGGAGGAATCATTAGGAAACAATTTAAATTTCTAATTTTAAATCTTTAAGATATTGTTTAGATTTTAAAATATTATTTTTATTTTAGGGATTTGTTTTCTTTTTTAATATTAAGATGCAAGTTGTATAAATATAGGTTTTCGAGATGAGAACAATCACTCGACCTATAAAGGGGGTTTATATGAAGGGAAGGTTTTTCAAATTTGTCCAGAAAACTTATAATGGAGTGAATTTTATTGAGAATGAATATTATTGGAATGTTTCTGTGGATGTAGTTAAAAGGTGCCGAACTATGTTAATTAAATTGTGTCTTTTGTTGTTTCTATTTTTAGTGTTGTGAGTGAAGAGAGGTTTGTTTCGCCAACATTTATAAATATACATGTATTATAAAAATGTAAATTGAAGAAATATATATCTATGTCAACAGTTATCATATGTTATTAAAGGTTATCACTATAAATCTAATATTTTTTTATTTTTAATTACTCTATAAAACTTGATTATATAAGTTACTGGTGATATTTTTACAATGCAATTTTTAAAGAAAAACAAATAATCAGAACTGAATCACAAACCGTACACTGAAAAATTGAAACGCAGAATCGACGAAAAGTCCAATCTAACTTCAAATCCCGTGAATAAAAACTTTCTTGTCATAAATGATGCAACAAGTAGGGTGGGACTAGGGGTGGGAGGAAAATATAATAAAACAAAAGGCAAAAAGACAAAGAGACATCAATCACTTTTTTTTTTTTATAATATAGAAACATCAATCTGTCACTGTGGCACCAAACTCCATTTATGAATAGTTGAGTGTTAACTTTATGATTGAGGCTTTAGAAATTATTAGAAGTGTTTTAGAGTATTATTTAAAAAAATAAAAGTAAAAATTATTTCAGAAAAATAAAAATATTTATTATATTAAATTTATTTTAATATTAAATTTTTACATAATTAAAATATTTAGTAATACATATATATATATATATATATATATATATATATATATATATATATATATTGAGATACTCATTATTATACTCATGGTATGAAGAAAATCAAATTTCTATCGTCTATACTTTACACATGTTTTTTCTGGGAATTAATATAACATGCCCCGTCACCACATGTTAGATCAACTTTAATGAATATAATTAATTAAGTAATATAGTATAATTTTGTTTTATGAGTAGCATATAAATGTATCATTTCTTTTTATTTTATATACTTTAAGCAATCTTTTAATAATACAATTTTAAAAAAATTATTAAACAATTCTTACAAGTTAGTTCACATTTTTAATTATCATTTTTATTTTAACTTAAAATTGTAAACTCTTTTGTGCCTATTATTTTCCTCTCTTCTTCTAAATTGTTCTTCTTAATTATGAGTCATACAACTAGAGATATTAAAATGAACTAACCCAATTCAATCCAATCTAACTCATCTTAATCTGTTAAAAAATGGTTTGGGTTATACCTATTTTGTGATTGGATTGAAAATCTCAACCCAACCCAACTTTAGTGGGTTGCAGGTTGGATTGGGTTGGTCTGTCAAAATTAAAAATGATAAAAAAGAAAGAATTATAAAAAAAATGGACAACTCTTAAGTTGACTTGCCAAATAAATGAAAAAAAATATAAATAATCTAAACATATGAAAATGTCACAATCACAAGAATTTTATCCTACTAAATTGTTTTAACACAAATACTCTCTAAAAGCTATCATTATGAGTTAAAATAAATATACTACAAACAACAAAATAACATGAAATCTATAATAATTTACAAAATATTATGTCCAACAAAATAATCTTTAATCAAACAATGCATAAAAATATATTACAATTTTTTTTTTTACCTAATAAGTCAATCCAATCCAATCTACTTCTTGACCTGTTAAGTTGACGGATTGTGCGAGTTAAAAAATTAGATTATATAACCTAATCCCACCCATTAAATAAAACAATCCATTAAATTCAACCCACTTTTACTTCTCTATTTTCTCCTTCACAAATCACAATCCCACTCCCTAACCGTCGTATTCTCTTCTGGTCCTGCACGAAGATCCCATCCCACAAATGGTCAGATCAAAGTACTTTGTTGCTTCCACAAAATACAAATACAATTGGTCAAAGCTTAGGCCATGGTGGGTGGGGATCCACGGGGCATTGGAGCATACATATTACACCAGAAGGTTGGGACAACTGACAAGTACTACTGCATGATTGCATTAGTGGACGTGGCCACGTTCTTCAAAGGGGGCTTGTCTTTACTAAAAATGCTATATGCTATTGCTATTGCTATATGTGGATGACATGGGTGTTGCATGGCGAGACTTTTTAAAATTTTCAACAATTAAAAATAATTTTGTATCACAAATTAAATTGTTTATTATAAATTCAAAATATAATGTATATATTTAAATATATTTATTTATTATGAATTTTAATTATAATATAATTTATATATTAAAAAAATATTTATTTATTATTGTTCTTACAGGCCTTTTTGGAGACCCTAACTTAGTTTTAACTTTGAGAGAGCCCTTTTGGTCAAGATGTACGAAAATGTCCTAATTCTATAGTAGTGATGTTGTAAGTATTGAAAGGGGGAGAGCGTTGCTTCGACGTTGGATGAATATTAGAAGATCAAGCACCTTGAGTCTCGTTGTGATTGATGTTGAAACGGCTAGTCTTGCGAGAGTTTTGCCTGTTCTTAAGATGGCAAAGTGCTTGATTTGGGAGTTACCTAATTTGTCAGGTTCATCGTTGTCTCTATTGGTTGTGGAATGATTTGATTGGGTCGATTGTCATATCATGGGTGGGTACGCAATATTGGAAGCCATGATTACCTTGTGTGCGAAATAGCTTGAATGAGTCAACCGATTGAGGTGTAGCATGGGTGGGTACACAACCTCAAAAACTACGAGTACCTTGTCTGCAAAGTGACTTGAGTGTATTAACCAAGATGCAGCATGGGCATGTACACAATCTCGGAAGCCATGAGTACCTTGTGTATGAAGTGGCTTGATAGACTAAGACTTAGTATAGACGAGTACATAGTCCCAAAAGTCGCAAGTACCTTGTGTGTGCAATGGCTTGAGTGGGCTAATTGATTGAGGCATATAGCATATTTGTTATGTTGTCGCTATTTAAAATCAATCTTGTGATTATCACATGGCGACTTTAGATGTTTTGGCTGCAATAATTATGATTTAGGTTCATTTGATTTGCACTTTTGGTGGAGATCGTGGGTGACATAGGTCATTCTTGAGTGATATGATTGGGTTATGTTCCCCACATTTGTCTTTTCAATTGCCTTTCATTGTTTAATGAGGCATAATGGTTCAAGTGAAGTTCCATACTTACATCTAACAATGTTTGTGGTTGATATGTCATGTTAGAGCAGGTGGCGTTGCTGATTTCCATTGAACTTACAGGTACCACACTTTGCTTCCTTATATTATCTCTCTTTGTTATATAGAGCAAGAGGTTGGGATGGGGGCGTGTTAAGTAGTGTTAGTAGTCACGTTATTGAGGTTTGGGGTGTTGAGGAGATTCCAGCAAGGGTTAATGGGGGTTCTGCAATAGTGGAGTTGCAAAGCAATCTTCTTAGAGAAAATGAGGTTGTGGTTGGATGTAATGATCTAATGAAGGTTTTAGTGGTAATGGTAAGGGTCGACGATGGTGGAGTAGCCTTAGAGTTACCTTGGGTTGAACGGAAGAAGAAAAACCAGAGCAAAGCTTTCCTGATAGGTAGGAAGGGAAAGTTAAAAGGGTGCATTTTAAAGAACTTGGTGGGAATCTAAAGGAGGGGGAGTTACATTTTTCAGCTCCTGGGTAAAAAATCCAATGATTTGCTCCTTTCTCTTGATCCTTTTTGCTCCATCTCTTCCAACTCTAAGCCTTCAAGTCTAAACATCCAAGAAATGCCTAATCTTGAAACAAAAAAACAAACTCGCAACACTAACAAGCCCTAATTGAAAGAATTAAGCAAATAAAGCCTAAATCAATGGAAAATGCATGCAAACCTTAGCAAAAACTCTATGCAAAATATGATATGAAACACCACACATCAACATCTACATCTAGGCAAACTTCATCCTTTATCTTGGCATTACATGACGACGATGAGGTATTCACGATCAACCAACCCCTCTTTAAATAGATCTTATTAACTCAATACCTAAGGGTTTATAACAACTCTTGATGAAAGACAGTATGATGAAATGAAAGATCCAATGGAGCACATATAAACATGTTTGAATTAATGATATTGTACATATAAGCCACCAAATCCTCCATATGTAAGGCATTTCCTCTGACTTAGAGGAAAATTGCCTTAAGATGGTATCAAAACCTACCATCAGGATTAATCGACTCATGGAAAAAGTTGAAATAGAGGTTCACAAATCGATTCACTATGAGCAAAATTCGACCAAAGAGAGAAGCCATTTTGATGGCTATTTACTAGAAGGAGGGTGAAACCCCTAAGGAATATTTGAATAGATTCACTTGAGAAGCCCTACACGTCCAAGGGTTGAGACAGGGAGTATAACTCCACTTAGCCAAGGATTGGTTACTATCAGGCTCCTTCTTTTATGTTTTACTTGCTAAAAGAAAATCAAGGATCATAAAAGAATTCCTTGCTAGATCGACCAAATATATCAACCTTGAAGAACAAACAAATGTGAGACAAGTGAAGTACAACCAAACAACAAGGGAGAGGCCAACATGGCCAAAAGCCATCATGAGCCACCCGATCGATAGTGATTACTAACACCACCCAGGGAAAAACTTGGTAACCATAGCTCGATACGTTCAAACTATGCCAACTTTCATACCATCTTTAGAGGATTTGCAACTGGTGGAAGCAACCAATCTGCTCGAAAAAAGGTGCATGAGGAAATGATGGTCTAATCCAAGGCTTATGACCTCAATAAGAAACTCTCTTGCCAGAGAAACCCAATCTTTTTATTTTTTTTTATGATGACTTTGGAACAACCATACTGGGGCATGGTGATCCCTTCACCATTACCGCCTTCATGGCAAACTTTGAAGTAAGATAGATTCTCATCAACCAAGGGAGCTTGATAGATGTTTTGATTTATAAGATATTCTTAAAGATCAACGTCCTAATGGACAGTTGATCCCTCAATTCAAGGAATCAATTGGATTCACCAGTGAATGAATCCAACTGATTGGACACATTGAACTTAGAGTAACCATTGAGGAAATGCCACTTGCTAAGACTGTCGAAGTCAAATTCTTGGTGGTTGATTGTCTGTCACCTTATAATGTTATCCTCGTATGACTGACCTTGAAAGCATTAAAAGCAATCATGTCCACCGTGCATTTATTATTACAGAGAGTCATTGAAATTGCACATCACTAATGATAGAAAGTGCAAATTACTATTATAACACTACTATAAAAATCAATTTTGAAAATAGGAATTTAAATTGATTTTTTCAAGTCTAATTTAAAAAAACAAATGTGGTGGCATTTTTGTAAATAAGTGAAAACTTTTTAAATCAGTTGCATGAGAACCGATTTAAAAAGATCTTTTTAAATCAGTTCTCATGCAACCGATTTAAAAAGTTTTTCTTTTTAAATTGAACAAACCAAAGTATTTAAAAGTTCCAAAAAAGCCTTCTCCGCCGATGGCAATGTCACCATTGATCACTCCACTGGTGCCGACAGAGATTTACAGCTTCACCGATTCGAATCCAGCTTAGTCTTAGTCTCCCTTCGAACTAGCCATCGTAGAGAATGAAAATGAAAACGGAAATGTCTACGACAGCAACGACAATGGTGTTTTTCTCTTCGACTGTTTGGTGCTCTCGTCGTTGACTAAGATGGAGCTGGAGGAAGGTTACACCTTTTAGGAATGGCTTTGATGAGTGGTTGCAATTTTTCTTTTATTTTGTGAATTTGTTGGATCTCGTTTGGATTTGGTTAGATTTGTGATGATTTTGTTTTTAGTTTAGAAGTTTGCTCACAAAGTTCAGTAGTTAGGATTATGAATCGGGAGTGGGAAAGCTAGTTGAGTTGTGATGCTATGATGTTTGATTGCAGATTGTGGTAGCCCTTTATTAACTCGGTTATGGGATAACCCAGTTAAAAATACTTTTTTAAATTGGTTTAACATCCAATTTAAAAAGTCACCATTTTTTATATCGGTTGTATCTAAATTGGGACTCTAAAAGAACCCAATAAATCCTCTAGTCCCACATCCGATAATGCCGAAGCATGAAAGAGGTTGATGTGCAAGAAGCGCAAGTGCACAGTTGTCGTCAAGTATTAATTAAAAGATCGTCTCCATAGGGACTGCGTGTTCAGTAATTATCGCTAAATAAATAAAAATTAAACAAAAGAAATTTTGATTGGGAAAATTTAGTGTAAAGCAATTAAAAGAAAATGCAATTTAGAAATTAAATAAAGCTATAATTAAAAATTAGATGTGGTTCAAATAGGAAGACTTCTAGGATTGGGGTTTCACACTATGACATTTAATGTCTTAATTTCGCTACTTATATGTTTCACTTGTTCTTAGTGAAGGTGAATTAACCTAAGGTACCTTTCATTCTCTTTCAAGATACAAAGGGGTATCTAACCAAATTTACAACCTACTATTGTGATGGCTGTGTTCAATTTGACCCATTAGGCTTTTTGTTAGTTCAATTATTCCTTGAAGGCTTTAACCTACTTTTGTGGTTTTAAACCTATGTTCCTTTCCTATGGGTCCGACATTCGGGTTCACCTCTTAGTACATCCCTAAACCCCTAAGATTATGAAAAATGCTGGCCAATTCGTTTCGCATAGATTAAGCAATAGAAGAGAAATCAAAAGAGAAACAAGATCACATATAGACAAATAGAAATCAATTCATTAACACAATCATAGGGCTATGCCCAGTCCTAGAAAAATAGGGTTCTACTCACACATAGTTATGAGAGAACACCAAAAAGAAAATAAAAAGAACATGAAAACAAACCCAGAGATGATTAAAGAAGAAGAGAGAAATCCCCAATTCTTCGTGCTTCCAATAGAGTTCAAAAGATTAAAGATAATCCCTAAGAATGTTTATTTATAGCTAAATTACAATTGGTCCTAAGCTAATCCTCAAAAGAAAATTGAAAACTTGTGAAATCCTGTAGGTAGGTCCGCCAATCGCGCGATGATAAACACCACTAAACGGTGGTAGATGCGCAGGTAAGAAAATGTGCTCCAGGAGGTGCACCACCAGGTGGTGGCAGACACGCACATAGGGATTTTGGGCATCAGGGGAGGCGCCACCAGGTGGTGGTGAGTGCCACTAGATGGTGGTGAGGTCTCTAAAGCTTTTTCTCCAAGATTTTTCTTTCCAAATGCTTTGGGATGACTCCATTGCCTTCCAAAAGGACTTCCAAGTGCTCAAAGGTCTTCAAATCATCTTGAGGACTTCCAATTGTAAATCTTTTGCTTTTCAAGCCTAAGCAACCTATAAGATTTTCCTAAAAACAAAGACGAACAAAGAAAAAGGCGTAACATGTTACAAGAGAGGAAAATCATGTAATTAGATACATAACTAATCCTAAACCGTAATAAAATGCATGCAATCTAGTAAAAATAACTATACTAAATGAGTTGTAAAATACACGCATCAGCAGTTGCTTTATAGGTTTGACTAGCCACCAAACCTAATTAAGTAGATTGTAGAAAATGTCAACCTAAGCCAATGACTTAATCTAAACCTCTACTGTAGAGGGGACTACCTTGGCTTGGTATGCCCCCGAAAAAGAGGATCGAAAAATAAAAAAGAGCTTAAAAAAAGAAATAAAACCACTTAACAATTCCATTAAAAAGGAGACATCAAAATTAGCATTGCAACCAAAGTAAGATATCCACGAAAACACCAAAATATAAAAGGTAAGGTAACCAACATCGTACAAATCCAAAAACAAATTAGCCTCACAAAGAAGCATTTCATTACAGCAGTTAGAAATGATAAAAGGAAATTCCTAAGAATCCTTTCCCCAAGCAGTAGAAGATGGAACCTCCCTAGCAAAAATATCACCCTTGGGAGTGACCATATCTTTATCCCCCACGATTTCACCTTCATCAGCATAAGAACATTAGAAACCACATCTACATACGCTTGATGAAAGTTAAGACTGACACATTAGGGAGTATCAAAGCATCCCCTCAATCTTTGCTAAAAGATGATCTCAATCAATACCCTTGGCAAGTAGTTGGAAATCAGTAAGTGCAGCAGCAAGCCGCTAATGCTCATTTGCTTAACTTCAGTGGAAAAACCTTTTAATTTCTTCCTCTTAAGAGTAAGATTTCCTTCTAGTCCCTGGATGGAAGCATGCAAATTGGTTGTAAGAGCTTGTTTCTTTAGCAAAGACTCCTTCAAATGACTGAAATTTCCTTTCCTTTCTTCAAGAGATTGAGTCAACCTCTCTATTTCTTTGTAAAGATGATCCTTTTCCATAGTAAGAAACTTAACGATATCTGACTGGTTAATCCCATTCTGATAAAGCCATAGAGATGTCACTGCCACTTTTTGTGACCTAGTGGCATTTTCATAAAATAAATGCTTATGCTCCTCTGATGAGAGACTTTTAAAGTAAGCATTATCCTCGAGAAGTAGACAATAATGTTGATGTTCCTTAGTAAGAGTTTCTTGATGTATGATTAACAAGGCTTGGTCATTAGGGATTGTAGAAACTAGGGATTTCAATGGGTAAGGTTTAGGTAAGGTACTATAATACTCGTTTCTATACCCACATTTGAAAAAAAAAATACCTATACTCGGCCCTTACTTGCACAAGTAGCAACTTTAATCTTCATCCTTGTATCTGCTGGGTATTTATATACCCATTCCCACATCTGTTACTCACACCTTACTTAAGTGCATAGTTGTGGCAAAATATTCTAAGGTTTTATGCAAAATTTATATTCAATATTAACTTAAAATTTGTCAAATCTCATTTTATTTTTTTATCAATTATGAAATTATTGACCAATGTTTTGTAATTAAGTTTTTCTAACATTTTACTATTAATATATAAAAAGACAAATTCATTCAATCTATCCTTTAACAATGTTAATATCAAATAAAATTTGAATAATCTTAATTTAAAAAATTACGTTCAATAATAACAATAATTACAAATATTGTCAGTAATATTTTAGAAGCAATGCATATATTTAAAAAAAGAATATAATCTTTTGATATAATTTAATATTTTTAGTAGAACATAGATTATTTTTAAAATTTAATTTATATACAATGTCAGTACAAAATTTTTGACCCAAAACATCTAATAAAATTCAATTACTTTACCACATCATCCATTTCATTGATATGTTGTTGTGATATATTGTGAATTCATGTATGTATGTATATATGTATGTATGTATGTAAAATTGTTATACACCACCAATGCATGTAAATTAAACCTTATTGTTTGTTTTTGGTGTGCATGATCATTGACATGATATCAAAATACTCAATGGTTAGATTGTTGGAATTTAATATATATTAAGAGTTATGGAGTGTAGCAATTCTACCAAGAGTTACTTATGGAGTAACTTGATCCCCACCCTATTCTTACTAAATTTTGCGGGTAAATACCCACTTCCAGACCCATCTTCATTGAGCAGATATTTACCCTACCTATTGTGAGTATTTTTTGCAGTTACCCATAAGTTCTTGGAAAAATTGCCATTCCTACAAGCAACAAGTATTATTGATGCACTTATAAAATTTTCTCTTTCAATCTTTTTGCAATATTAATTTATTCTATTTAAAATTAAGAATATTTAGTCTTTTTTATTGATTTTTGTCTATTTAAAATTTTTGAAATTTGTCATGGATTAATTTAGAATATGAAATAATTTCAAAATTTTAGAATTATAAAAATTTAGAGAATTCTTGATAAAATTAGAGAATTTTATACAATATGATATTAAGGTTTGAAGAGAAAAAATTAAGATATTTATATTTTGGATAAAATTGATGTTTTGGTTAATAAGTTGAGTTAAAAAAAGTTTTGAAATAATTTAATTAATTCAATTTATGAAGATTTTGAGTAGACAATAATTTTAGGAATTTAGGTAAAAGAAAATTAATGGAAAGACTATTAATTCTAAAAATAGAAAGACTTAATTTACTCAAAAGATTTCAGCAAACTAAAAATGCAATTAATCCCTCTACATAGTATGATAATTTTAAAGTCATATTGAGTTTTTTGTTAATTAATAATTATACCTATATATTTTTCTTCTAAAGTATATTCTTTAGTTTGGAGGAGCCAAATTTTGATTCATATTATGAAATTTGTACTAAAATGTTGATTCATATATTGAAAATATAATTAAGGTAAGATAGTCTTACATTCAATATAGCTAAGCTAAGATAGTACAACCAACATATCATTGGTCTGAGTGAAACTGGATTCAAATCTCTTAAGGTTTTGGGTTAGAGTCTTGTGGATAAAAAAAAACATGGTTAGGAGGGGAGACGCCACTAAAGATGGTCAATTAGGTTCTCTGACGGAGATTAGTTATCGACAAAAGCTAGTTTATATTTTTCACCAATAACATAGTTAAAAAAACTGAGATAGTATCACTACTGTAAAAAACACTTTTAAGTTAAATCGGTTCAAGAACCGATTTAGATACAAAAAAGTCTTTCTAACTCGGTTAACTGGGAACCGAGTTAAAAATTGGAAGCTCGATTTAGCATCTTGTATTGGTCCCACGACATCAAATCCGCCAAGACCAAAAAGGTTGTGTATTCCATTTCCGCATAGGGTTCTTCCACGTGGTGGCAATTTTCGACCCCGACATGGCTCGTCAGGTTCTCTAAGTCCGAGACAACATCTTCTTGAACAGCCTTGCGAAAATCGCCATTAGCTGCCTCACCGATGAGCACACTGACATAGTGATCCCTATAATGGTAATTGTTCCCATAAGAAGAAGTCACCTAACAAAAAAAATCCAAACACACAATTACCCATTAACCAAAAACCACAAAACACGATCCAAAGAACACAGATTGAATAATGGGCACAAAAGAAGGTTTGATTTTTTTTAATTTTTTCGAAGTAGGGATAAAGTACCCTCATAGTTAGGAAGAGGGTGACCTTCAAATGAAAAATGCACTACAATCCTTTCTGGCTCTAAATCTGCAAGTTCTGAGTGATGAAGCTTTTCAAACGCAAGTGTGCGGAGTCGTGGAAGTTGGTGTGCGCACGAGGTTGAAGCAATCGTGCTTACCATCGTGGCTAGTCTCGGGAAGCCCATCAACATCGGGGCAAGCGCGTGGAGTGGTGGCAGTCAGTGTGAGACAAGGTTGAAGCTCTTGTGCTCATTGGGATATTGTAGGAGTTGGTGACGAGGAAGAAGGGTGAGGTTGGTGAGAAACGGACATGGTGGATAAGTTGCAATAAGGAGGGCAACAGTGAATGGTGAATTAGACCGATTTAAAGGCGAGTTGTAGCGAGGATACATCAATGACTAGTGATTGCAGCATGTTCAAAATTATGATCTAAAAATAATATCTTTTAAATCGATTAGGGTGAGAATCAATTTAAAAACATACTTTTTAAATGGGTTCCTTGTTGAAGTGATTTAAAAAGTTAAATCAGTTAAAAAGAACCAAGTTAAAATGTTTTAAGTTTTTAAATAGCATCTAGATAAACCAAGTTAAAATGTTGGTTTAAAATTCCAAAGAGTACCTACGAAGATGTTTTTAAATCGGTTCATTGTGAACCAAGTTAAAAAGGTTGCAAAAAATTTCAAAAATGTCACCGCATCCATATTTTAAACCGATTCATTTTGAATAAAGTTAAATTCCTATTTTAAAAAATGTATTTTGTAATAGTGTATACATTCATAAATACAAAATAAAGAATATATTTATTTAGGAACTCAAATGTAAGGTAAGTTTGAACTTAGTAGAACTTCAGGTCCCTTGGGAAAACAAACACACACATCACACAATATATACATATATATATATATATATATATACATATATATATATATATATATGTATATGTATATGTATATGTATATGTATATATATGTATGTATACACACACACACATACATATATGCATATATATATATATGTATGTATACAACACACACACACACTAATCTCCCAGGTCAAGAAGAAAATCACTCCAAGTTTCAACTTCTGTAAGAAAGTCACAAGCAATTGAAGTAAGCTGTTCATCCCAATGGTCAAGCGCTCCATCTTCCCCACCAAAGAAGCATGTTTTGTTGTTACCTACATTGTCCTCCTTATCATTTAACGAAGTTTCCCACCGATTCCCGACCCTAATGAAGCTGCACCTGCTTCACTAATACCAACTTCCGAACTAATAATGAATTTCCTTTGCAACCACGGGGATGTTTTTGACAAAGCTCGAGGTACAGGCTTTATCACTTGGTGGGGTTTCATTGTTGATTCGGCATTCTTCTGCTTTATGTTGTTGTCTTTCTTGTGAGGACCTAGTTTCTGGCGTATGTAGGTGTTCTAGTAATTTTTCACATTGTTTGAAGTTCTTCCTGGAAGTCTTCCTGCAATCAAGGACCATCTACATCGACAAGCAATTGTTTAACGAAATGCTATTTGAAAAATTACTTTCATGTAATATTATATGAATTTAATTAGGATAGACTTACCGTGGAAAAGTATTTTAGACTGTTATTTAATTATAAATTGTCATGTGTGGTAAAATTGTTAATTTTTGTAATGATTATTTTAAAAGCTATACGTAAGATAATTAGGTGACTACGTAAAATTTCTTGATAGTATAAAAATTAAACTCCTTTTATATGCTAACAAGAATAAATAAAAAAATTATTTGTTTCTTTGTTTTCAGTCTCTAACTTTTACACCATATACAAACTAACTTTGAATAAATATTTTATGCATATAATATGCATTTAGATATCAGATTTAATACATACACAACATATTTTTTTTTTTTTCTTGTTGTCTTTTGCCAGAGGTGTCATTACACTCAGTGTGATTTAATTAATAGCACATACACACCTGTTTCCCAAAAGCTTATGCAGTCTGATCATCATATCAACGTCATCTTCACTAAAATCTCCCCACTTGATATTTGGCTTTAGATAGTTCAACCATCTCATTCTACAACTCTTGCGGCATCTGTTCAAACCTACGTGCCAAACGCAAGAAGATATAAAAATGTTTATTATTTATTACGATATATATTTTGTTTTTCCTAGTGCAAGGAGGGTGCAAATATGCGCACAACTAATGCTAGGATGTTTAAGTTATATAATTAGATCTGTGCCACAAGCAATGAAGAAAACAAAAAGAGTAAAATACATAAATAGAAAGCAAAAACACACTAGCTCTTTAAGGAACAAGGTGTCATTTTCCTTCCCCATAAAGTTGCACGCAAGCTTTGAGAAGGTCATCTTCACATTTACTCCATGCGCCTTTCCTCACACCTAATGTTCCTTCCATGAGATCCAGGAGCTTGCACTGTATAGGGCACGTGTAAACAGGGCTTAGTTTCACTCAAAATTGTTCAGTTGTCTCTAAATTCCTTTAACTTTTAAAGTAAGTAACATCAGCATATATACTACACACGTATCTAAGAATTAATGGAGAAAATAGATACACGTATCTTACTGTCAAATCACCAACCAAGACCCTCTTTAGAAAGCTCTTTCTCTTATAAAATCGTAACCATACATTACATTTAATGGTCCACAACCTTTGGTAATTTTATTTTGCAATTGAATAATCTTATCATTAATTGACCAATTAGATGTAATAGACAATTGCGATTTGGGTGAAAAGAGACGTGACTGAAGAAGATCCACATTGCATAACTATATACAAGATATTATACTATCTTATTGGGAACCAACTTTTTTTTTCTATGTTTTTGATTTGACATTATATTATAGTGTCAAACTTACTTGATCTAACATAAATGTTATAGTTTATATAAACTAATGTACAACAAAAGAAAATGAATATTTAAAACTTTGAGTTATACAATATTCGTACTCATGTTAGGATGCCTACAGCAAAGTGTACCTGATGGGCGCTTGCTTAATATAATCATAAGTAGAGTATGGTTCTAGAGACATTTAATATATGTCAAGTACCACCTACTATTAAGTTAATACAAGTTGAACTATCAAGTTACTGCATGTTGAACTAATCTTGCTTAGATATTGATCTATAGAATTTTAGAATCGAACAGATGCACACACAAAAAAGAATGTAGAATGCAAGATGCAATGTCACATTTATAGGAGTTGGAATGAATGAATAATAGTAGTGGCTAGGTGATGGAATGCCTTTAGTTATCTGTCAAAGTAATTATATATTCTTTAGTAACCCTATTCAATTACATATGATTGACATCCAAGTCCATTCAAATTAACCCTAATTCTTTAGCAATTAATTCCGTCATCAATTAAAACCCTAATTCCTTAGATGCAATTAATCAAGAACAAGCTTTATGTTTAGGAAATCAAATATCCATATCTTATTCCTAAGAATCATAGAACAAATGGTTCCAAATCTAATTCTAACTCAAATTCCAACTTTCCAATTGAGTTTCAAGCCAAGAAGTCATTTAACCGATTGCCAGTCAAGAGAGGTAATAAGTATAGGATTAAGAACTCAAATCATGTGTAATTAAACTGAAATTACATAGAGGAATCCATTACAATGAACCAACTCAAAGTTCAACCTAACCTAACCTAACATAAAGAAACCCAGAAATCCATAGCAAAATGAAAAAAATATATACTAAAAATTAAGGGTGTTCGTAGAACGGTTTTGTGCCTAAAAGTCATCCAATCTAAACATCAAAAGAGCATGTGGTTTGGTTTGATTTGGATGGCTTTCACAAAAAAATCTGATCCAACCCAATCCAATATATGCGATTTGATGAATTGGATCTATTGATTCGGTTTTTACTGGTTATCTTTATTAACATTTTAATTTCCTATTTGGTGGTTACCTTTAGCTATTACAGTCACAGAATAACCTATGTATCTATTTTCTAAATCTATATACATGAGAAAAATAAGATATATAAAGAGAAAAATAAGGAGACTACAGTAAATAAAACCTCAAGACCTAAATCATTTCTACTACAGCAACTAGCAAATACATCTAGTGTTCAACTATAACAAGCAGCTAGTAAAAAAAAAAAAACTAGCTGCAACAACTAGTAAGTCAAAAAAAAAATAGCTGTAGCAAAGCATTACAATATAACATAGTTAACAGTTCAGCTACAACAACAGTAAGTGATGCACCAAAAAAAAAAAACACAGTTGCAACAACTAGCAAATAACAAGTCATACACAAAAAAAAAAAAAAAAAACACACAGCTACAGCAAATACAACTTAACACTCTAATTAAGTCCAAGGCAATTAGATAAAAAAAAAGTATAAAATGCATAATGAAAACACATAATCGTATTATGCAAAATGAAATTGAAACGTAGTCATCTATAATTCTATATTGACATCAATACTTAGTTATAATCTATCGGTTCGGTTGCGGGGATACCAACCAAAAATCGAAATGAACCGATCAGTTACACTTAAAAACAATCCAATGAAATCCAAAAATGTTTGGTTCGTTTCAGTTTTCAATTTTTTGGATCAGTTTTTAGTTTTTGGATCGATTTGGATTTGAACACTCTTACCTAAAAGTGGAGAAGGAAGGAGATGAATCCATAGAAACTTTAAGATCAGTATCCCTTAAATTGAATCTCCACTGAAAGAGAGCAAAATCAAGGAGATTTAGTTATTTCTTGCTCAAAAGTTCGTAAAATAGGATCTAAATAACATTTTTATATTGCCTAGGAAAATTTTCATTACTTAGTGAAGGTATGTTCATCATTAAGTGATGTCTTTATTTAAGTCTCATCGTTGGGCGGTTTATTTATTTATTATTATTGTAAAGTTCGTTACAGTCTTCATTGCTGATTGAGGGACCTCATCATTGAGTGATGATCTGATAGTAGATCATTGAAATGATTTAAAATATGGTGATTTACTTAGTGACCTTATGGCAAAATCAACTTTCGATGATTTCATTGGGCAAATGTTTTGCTCGATGATTTTGCGACAGTGGTGACCTTGTTGAAATTTGCTAAGCAATTTGTTGTTTCATTTAGTGATCTTTTTCCAGAGTTGAATATTGATAATTTCGCTCACCTTGATTTTATTCATTGTTGAACGATGCTTTGTTTTGTAGTGTATTGCCTAACGATCCTTATCCATTGACGAGCAATCTTCACACGCAAAGTCAAAATTATGCAATTATTAATTATTTTCATAATGCATTTAAACAAAATGATTATGTTACAAACTGTAAATCTAATTAGTTCTACATCTAATTTTAATAATTCTTTCTAATTCTTGTAAAATTATCCACTTATTAAAACAATAAATTAAATCTACATTTTTTGTAAATTTGTTAGCACCCAATGGAAAGAAAGAAAGAGTAATGTAGATAAAATTACTCTAGTTGATGAGACACGTTTGAGACCTAAGGAGAGAAACTAGGCTCCCCTTGAAATTGACAACTATAGTGAAGTCATTTACTATGACATCTTGCATGTGAATGTTGCCTACATCCTATTAAGATGCCCATGGCGGTACATATAAGCATCATATTATATGCCTAATGAGCTACCAAAAACTTACCTCCTATGAGAAACATTCAACATGATATCAGTCTAGTGTTGGAATCATCTCCTCCTAACCTTTCCCTTCATAGGATGAGCCCCACAGAGAGTGAAGAAATATTAAACAAGTTAGCAAACTTTTACAAAAATAAAATAAAATGATAAAACCTAGTTATTAGGTCTAAGATGATCCATCCTTTAGTTTTAACGATAACAAAGTATAAGACGATTATATTTTAATAAAGGCTAATGACTTTTCATGTACTTCAAATTGTCTTATACGATTTGTCTAAAGAAGCAACTTCGAACAGACCACATTGTTTGTTAAGTGCTCAAAGCTTTGTCTGTCACAAGTCATTATTTGATAAGAAGTCTTCAAGACTTCAAATGGTCATGAAGCATATAAGTTAAGTGGCGTATCCTACAAGTTTGAGTCTTCATCTTAGTCAGAAGAAACAAACGGGAGAGTTTACCAACTCTCATACCTCAAAGAACGAGACTGGCACAAAAGTAAAGTTGACAAGACCATGTTATGAATAAAGTTAGCAAATAAAAGCACAAGTATAGAAACTAATAGATACACATGGATTCATTTACCCACTAACTTCTGAAGTCAAAGGAATGATCTATAGACAAGAAAAATGTACTTGGGTATTAGACTATGTGAAGGCATGAAGGAATTGTATCTTGCACTATATCACCATGGGTAAGTAATATCATAATTTGCAATTAATATGATATTGTGTGACTTTGACTAATTCATATCCAATTTTGTATGCAACATTGATAGTTGATTGTTATTTGCCCTGAGAAGAACATTGCTTCATTGTTTTTCTCCTTTTAACATCAAACCAACAAAGGATTTGAAGACTTTGATTAATAGAGGGCTAAGTGTTTATTTATAAAACTTTTACTTTGCTAAATGTATTTGTCTATGACATAAATTTCATGCATGTATTTGATCATATAAAGCTATGAGTACTTACTAAGTGATAGTGACAAGTAAGCACATAAAGGAGGTGAAGAGTACATGGATAGTGCCACATGTAAGTTTTTGGTCATTTGTTTTCTCTTGATTTTTTTTTTGTTAATGTGATTAATTTTGTGTTCATCTATAGTGTTGTAAACAAAGAGACAACCATGAGTGTAGTTATTTTGTCTTGAGACATATGTTGAATATTATCCAAGCATGCATTGTTAATTTCTTTGATGTAATTTTCTTTTTCACAACATAATTAGTTTTGTTTAATACTTGTGAATCATGTGTTATTGTTTTTAATTCATGGCTTTGAAATTGTAGAAAATCCGACAATTCAAATCCATGTTTTGTAAAGAAAATTACTAATCTAAAGAATTGTTTGACAATTTCCTTCATTCATAACTATTACCTCCCCTCATATTAATGTGTATCATATATTTAATTTGATTGATTACTTATGTTGTCATTGATTGTATAAGTGTGTTATGTGAATTGATTACTTCATTTAATTTGACTAATTACTTCATTTAGTGTGTGTGTGTGTGTTATGTGAATTGATTACTTCATTCATAACTACTACCACCTCCCCCTATATTTAAGTGTATCATATATTTAGTTTGATTGATTACTTAGGTTGTCATTGTGTGTGTTATGTGAATTTATTAAGTCAAACTGACTGGGAGAGTTTATAAATGTAAATTATAGTGTATATAATGTTAATGTATGTAGCAAGTGTTTTTAATTATGTGAATTGTTTTGTCAAAGTGTAGTTCTGTGATTTGTTTATTGTGGTTAAACTGACTTTGAAATTGGGTTAGGGGGTATTTGTCATGTATTAGGAAAGTTGTCTATTTTTGTACAATTTTTTTTAAAAAGTAAATTTTCTACTTTGGTTGTGATCATAATCGATCTACAAAGTCAATTTCTAGATCAGTTATGGTAAGAACCAATGTAGAAAGTCTACTTTTTAGATTGGTTATCACTAAAACTGATGTGAAAAGTAGTTCCTGGAAAGTACCCATTTTCTTTATCAGCTGATTGTATATCTCACTAGAATCAATTTAAAAAGTTGAAAACGACCAACGTTAAATTTTTTTTGTACTAATAATTACTTTAGTTGAGTAGAAGTTTTATACTAGCCTTCATGAAAAAGGAATGTTGCTTAAATAGTTTCCCAATGTCGTATTTGTTAGACTAATAATGTTAGGAAATAAAACTCTTGACCTAAATACATCCCTTCCTATTCTTAATGAGCCTTGAACAGATTTGGGTATGAACTTTGTTAAATTGCTTGCATTATTCCTTTTATTGTTAATCTTATAATGAATTGTTCCAAAAGTATTTTCAAAAAGTTGTTATCATTAATATTACCTAATTAAATACTCACTCAAGGATGAATGTGTTCGATAAGTGAATTATGCTTTAAAGATTCATCTCTCAAATGACCTCTTTCTCATGAGGATTTTTTAACGTCCAAAGGTTAGTTGAGGATTTACAATTAGATAAAATTACTAGTGAATTAGACTTGTGCAATAATTATTTGGTGAGTCTTTTTTGGTGTACAATGGTGACAACAAGTCTTTATTAGCAGCCTCAACATGCTATTTATGCCTTATCCAATAATATTGGTGGTACCTTTTCATTATGCCATTTTGTCAAAAATGAAATAAAATCCAAAAATAAACTCGTAAGGGGGACTTAACTATATTACTTTATGTGTGAAAGATTTAATTTCTCACACAAAATGTCAACTTAATCACATAATGAATTTTATATTTCTTTTTTATTCAAAATCTTTAAGTATATATTAATGTTTATAAGTTTTAATTCCATTTATATAATCTTAATTCTATCTTTTTATGATACTCAATTACTAATTAAGTTAAAATAATTCAATTCCTTATCGTTTTACGCGTTATGTAGTACTTTGATTTCACTAAATTTATGAGTCAAAATTTGACCCAAATCTCTATTATGTTGCGGTCAAACCAACCGAATAATATTTATTGCCCAAAATTAAATTGTTGCCAACAAATCAACTGATATATATATATATATATATATATATATATATATATATATATGTTTTTATTAGAGTGATTAGTAAGATGTGGATGCATATGCATATGGAAGACGAAAATAAAATGAGTAGAAAAATGTTAATGCTTAATATTTTGGGAGAGAAAGACTAGGCCGTGTTTAAGAAAGGTTAAATTATTCAGTTGGTCTCTAAATTATTTAAAAATTTTCAAGTAGGTCCTTAAACTAATTTTTTTTAATTGGGTCTTTAATCATGTTAATTTTTTTTTTCAATTGAGTCTTTAGAAATTTTAAAACCATCATAAATTTTCATTTTCTAATCGTTTCAAACTATCAAAAATTAACACTATGGACCTACTTTTTGGTTTAGGGATCCAATTAATTTTTTTTAGTGAAGGGACCTACTTAAAAATTTCCAAATAGTTTTGGAACCAACTAAGAGACCTACTTTAAGAAGTTTAGAGCCTTAGACAAAATTTAAAGAGAAATTAATGCTAAAAACAAAGTTTCTAACATATTCTTTTAGATTTTATTATTGGTTGAAATTTATTGAAAATTATAAATTTTTGTGAGTTCCATTTTTATTTAATGAGTCTGTCTCTTAATTTTGTATTTTTTAATAAATTTTAACAAAAGTTGAGAGTATGTTGGAAACAGTGTATTGATAGCAGTCAAATTTAAATGGAACCTGGTTTAATATGCTTCTTATTTTATTATTTTAATTTTTTGAACTATAAAATTATTGTTAAAGTTTTATAGTTTAGTAATTTTAATCTTAAAAATCTTTTTTAAATGATAGAAATAATTATATATATTGTTAATAATATTTTATAAATACTACATGCTGTGAAAAAAAATAATATATTATAAGTTCTGAAAGATTATTATTATAATAAAACTTATTATAGCCAAATGCCTCGATAGCCAAAAGCCAACTGCGAGCTGCCAACCACGGCATTGGAGCATTGGAGAGAGAGCGCTGACAAGTTACATAGTTGACAACTTGACATAGACATTAGACAACATTTGCTATATGTGTTTTCCGACGACTTGGGCAGGACCACTATCGGCTCGGTCGTAGACATAAGTAACATCATGTTCAGTTCTTTTTAGCTAACTGTGCTATGATATTTTTGCCATTCAATTGAAAAGCTCTTTATTTTTTCTTTTAGCTTAAATATATTTAAGTGTCTGTAAATATAATTTTATCTAGTTTTGTTTCTTACAATTTTTTTTTTAAAAATTCTTGACATATTTTTAGTATTTTTTTAATCTTTATCATTAATTATAGTTAATTTAGTATTGACATAACTAACAAAATAGAGAATATTAGTTAAAATAATTAAGGTAATAAATAATATTTTAAATTAAGATAATTAGATTATTTTTAGGCATGTAATTTGATTAAGTAATGTATTTATTATTTTATATAAATACGGTAATTACATATAATTTAATTTATAATTTATTTTTAATTTTTAGTATATTGTGAATAGTGATTTTTATTGTTTTTAATATTGTTTTTACTTTTCATTTCACTAATTTATTTTAACATTGTAATTATTTAAAAAAAATTATAATTTACTTAGAGGTTTATAATTTACTTTTAATATATTACTTTGAGTGAGTGTTTGGTAGGAGATTCTTTTAAGTTTTCCAGAAATCTTTGGTTAGGAATGTTAAATTTCTATGTTTGGTATAAAGATTTTAAAAATCATTTTCAGGAATCTAACATTCCCAGGAATTGTTTTTAAATCAACTTTTCCACTAAAACTTTCCTATGGGAGGGGGTGGAATTCGAGATTCCCATGATGGGAGAAAGTTTGTTTATAATTATGTCTCTTATTTTCAAGAATATTTTAGACATACCAAACATATGTGTGACATTCCTAGGAAACATAATTCCTAGGAAATATAATTTCTAGGAAACATGATTCCCAGGGATGAAAAAAATCGCATACCAAATGCCCCTTGATGTTATTTTTACGTTTTAATTCACTATTTTGATTGATTGTAATCTAATTTATTTTTTTAATATATCATAAGCAATGATTTAGTCTCTGAACATAAAAGTAATATATTAAAAATAGATTATAAACAGTCTAAGTAAATTATATATTTTTTTAAAAAAAGTATAATGTTAAAAGTGAATTAGTGAATTAAAAAGTAATAGCAATATTAAAAGCAATAAAAATTACTATATATAATATATTAAAAATTATAAATAAATTATAAAAATAAATTATATGTAATTACCTTATTTATATAAAATAATAAATGCATTACTTAATTGAATTACAAACCTAAAAATAATATAATTATATTAATTTAAAATATTCTTTATTACCTTGATTATCTTAATTAATATTTTTTATTTTATTAGCCATATCAGTACCAAATTAACTAGAGTTAATGGTAAGGACTAAAAAAGAATAATAAGAAAATGTCAGGGATTTAAAACCAACAAAAAAATATACAAGGACTAAAACTAGACAGAGTCATATCTACAGAGACTTAAAAACATATTGAAGCCTTTTTTTTTTTTTTACCATTTTGGGTAGATTTAAGTGGCAGGAGAGAACCAATATTATGTTGGTTCGAGTGAACTAAGCTCATATCCTTTAAGTAAGGTTTTATGTTCGAGATTTGTGATTGAGAGAAAAGACTTTACTAAAGGTGGTCAGCCAGATTTCTTGGTGGGTGGGTGATAGAGATTAGTCATTGACAAAGCTAATAAATCTTTCGTACCTATAATATGGTAACAAAAAAAAGTACTAGGAGACAGATAAGAAGAAAAAAAAAGGTAGAGAGAAAAGATAAAAAATATAATAAATAATATGATATGAAAGGAAGAGAGATAAAAAGAAAATAAAGTAAAAATGAGATAGAAGAGAAAATGACTATAAGTTTATAATAACCCTTATAAAAAGAAATATTTAATTTTTTTTCCTTCCACTTTTGTTGAATTCAAATTTTAAATGTTTCTTTCCTTCTCGTTTTTTACACTGTACCCAACATACCCTTAATACTTTATACCCGTGCATAAAATTATATATTATATATTTTTTTACATTTATATTTATTATTATTTTAAAAATATACGTACTTAAATAAAATTATTAATTTTTAAAATATTTAATAGTAAATTAAATATAATTACACTAAAATTGAGGAAGATGATTAATTATATTTTTAATTGAGTAAATGTTGTATTCAAAAAATATTAAGCCTATTAAATTTTATTATGATTTGATCTTTCTTCAAGTAATGATAGTTTTGTTATACCTATATGAAATGCATAAATTGAAAATGAATATAAGCATAATAAATATGACTATATAAGTATTTAAATTTGGGTGTTCAATTTTGTTATTGTAGATATTATGTTAACACATATTTAATTTTTATGTGTTTATAATTAATAATTTTAAATATATTTGTTGTAAAAAATAAAATTTATTTTAAATTTGTTGAAATAGTATGATTTTTATTAAATATATATTGTTATTAATTATTTTAAAATGAGATTTTTAATTATTTTAAATTACTTGTTACTTTTATCTATAAGAATTTTTATATGTTTTAGATTTCATATCTTATAATTTAACTATTATAAGGATTATTTATCTATAAGAATTATTATTTATGTGTATTACGATTTTTTTAATATTATTACATACTATTTTGAATATATTACTATTTCTTTTCTAATTCTAAGTGAATTCAGAAAGACAATGCCATTAATAATAATAATTACACTAATACTGCATACTCTACAACTGTTTTATATTATGATATATAATGGGTATTTATTATTCTTTAAGGTTTAAATTTATAAGAATAAAAAATCATAAATTGTCTAATATGAAAAACTTTATTATTATATTTAATTATTATTATTGTCTTCTTTGTATATTAAATTATACATATGAGGCTTTTACATCAATTTAATTGTCATTTTCAAAATGTTATATATATGTGGAAGAAAAATTATGAAATACAATTAAGTAAACATATTAATATTATTACTATCATTGTTGTTGTTGTTGTTGTTGTTATTATTATTAAGTTTTGAATTTATAAGAATAAAAAATTATAATGTTAAAATTGACTCTTAGGAATTTGAAAGGAGTCTATTTATGATTATTATTATTATTAAATTATAATAATTAAAATTGAGTAATTATTACTATTAATGTAATCAATTTAACTCTTTATTAAAAGTAAACCTTATATAGATAGAAAGATTAGTCTATAATTAATTTGTTTTATGAAAATAATTAATTATTTTTGATATCATAATTCATTTGGACCAATAAATAAACATTAAAGTATATAATAAACTATATAAATAACATACATAAACATATAATTAGGCAATTGAATTAAGTAGAAAAAAAAATCACTAATTGGATAATTTAACTATATAAAACTCATTAAATTGTGTTAAATGAATCTCATTACATAAAAAATATAACAAAGAAGAAAATTAATGAATAAGAAGCAAAGTTGTTACAATAATACATGCTCCCTCTATGTCCTGTTAAACAAAAAAAATTGTAAGTTGAAGATATAAAGTAAAACTAATATTATTGATTTTTTGTTGCTCAAAATGAGAAAGACTAATAATATAAATATTATTTGTAATATAATAATGATAGGAAAAATATAAGAACATATATGAAAAGCCTGAACAATAATAATCAAAACATAAAATAACATAACAGTAAAATAAAAAAAGAAAAGAAATGCACAAAGATGATACCTATAAAAAAAACAAAAGAAATAAGGCTAAATTATATTTGTGGTCCCTCTTTTTTTCTCAATCCCCAATTTTGGTCTCCTTACTTGTTTTGGGAGATATTTAGTCCTCATTTTTTAAAATTTGCAATTTTGGTCTCCCAACTTTTTTTTAGAGACATTTAGTCCCCCTATTTTTAAAATTTGCAATTTTGGTCCATCTGTCAAATTTCTTGCATTGATCATTAGTGGTTTAACGTTGACTCTGATGTGTCAATGTTGACTTTGACTTTAACATGTCATTTAAGTATTGATACGTTAGAATCAACGTTAAATTACTAACGATCAACGTAAGAGATTTGACGAAGGGACCAAAATTGCAGATTTTTAAAAATAGGGGGACTAAATGTCTCTAAAAAAAATTGGGAGACCAAAATTGTGGATTGAAAAAAAAATAGGGGGATCAAAAATGTAATTTAGCCAAGAAATAATAAAAGGCACGTAATAAGATGATATACTTAATGTTGGTTCTCAATCCTTATTTCTTATCCCTCGCTAAATTTATTAAATGATGCATTGTTGTAAGAACTTTCTTCTTTTATCTACACAAAAGTGTCATTGCTACAATTTAATTAAAACATATTAAGCAAAATTCTCTTTTTATCAAACTGAGATAAGTATATGAAAAGACAGAACAAAAAAAATACATTTATTAGTCAACCTTAAACCTTAGCAAAAGAATATATAAGATAGAATAAAGGCATATGATTATTCAAACATTTATTCAGTTTACAAAATTGAATTAGAGAATTAATTAGACCTAAAACGGTACATTAGGCTTTAAAAAAAATAATGATCCATCAACGAAGAAATGATGACCTTTTAGTTTGTAAAACACAAAAATAACACAAGAAGCGGGGTTGAATTGTGTTATACCAAATTTTCGCAAAAAACTTTTTAAGAACAATTTGTCTGAAGTATTAAACAAAAGATTTTTGAAAGAAGTTTAAATAAAGACAAAGGAAATACGCAAGCCAAAGAAACACAAAAGTTTATACTGGTTCGTCTCCCCTAGAGACTATGTCCAATTCTTGGCAACAACCAAGTTCCACTGACTTAAACAAGTTACAAGTATTCTTTTAACCAAGCCTCTTTAGGCTCAAACCAAGTAGTCTTTAACTTGCCTCTCCAAGCAAAAAACCCACGTATTCTTTGAATTAAAGCCTCTTCAGGTTTCTACCAATTTCTTAAAGAAATGGTTGATCGTGCTTAAGCTGGCGTCTTATCAAATGAATATACAATAGAGCTCAGGAAGCGTTTACAAAAGAAATGTATTTAGAGATTACAAATTGAGAGAATTTTACAACAGTTTCACGCACTATCAAAATCTACCAACAGTTGAAATTGAGATCTCTTCTTCTATTTATAGGATTCTCCAAAAAGTGTCTATTATGAGTGTTGCAGGACACATCCTTCGTCTAGAGTTTGTAAAGGCAGAAAAGAGTCGTTGGAGCATTAAATGCAACATTTAATGCCTTTCACCAACTAGTCACTTTGATAAGATAAAGTAGTATGCTTCTCTAGCCTTTCTCATACCTAATCTTGCAGTAGTGGACATATTTGTTTTTCATACTGACAACCGCACACAAAATTCTTCTTTTATGTGTAAAATGGTCTTTTTTCGAGAGTAGGTACGTAGGACTTCTATTCTTTTGAGGTTGTCTATGCTTTTACAAACTTGTAGAGCATAGAACGTTTAAAACATCGTTTGAACAAAGTTAGTTATTGATTCTATAAAGATAAAGAAAGACGATGAATAACGCGTGGTTAGAATATAGTGATAAAAGCAATACAAAATGAGTCACCAGACGTTTGATTTAAAAAGATTTTTGGAGACTGTTTGTTATTATCAAAATAAATGAAGGTCATAAATTTGTCTTTGTCTTAACAATCTCCCCCCTTTTTGATGATGACAAACATCTCTAGTTTTTACAAAAACATCTTTATATATTAAAAATGGTTTTACGACATAAGTTTTATTAGAAAGAACTTTTTCATGCAAAAGTTTATTAAAAGCTTTAGTCAAGCAGACGCAATATCAAAAAGCATAAGCATAGCTGAGTAAATACTGAACTGTAAAGATAATTGCAGTCTGAATGCTTATAAGGAAAAAAAAATTCATTGTAATGAAAAAGAAATACTCCTTCTACGATTGATTTGTGTTATGTTCTCCCTCTTTTAATCTTCTTTTGTTGTTCTCCCCCTCTTTATTCTTCTTCTATTCTCCCCTTTTGGCATCATCAATCAAAGGATTCAGAATCTAAGAGCGTGGTTAATGAGTTTAGCTCACCTTTGAAGCGTTTTGCCAATTTTGTAAGTAGTGCTTCCTTATGCTTTCGCTTCTGGTTTCCTTGACAAGTGCAGCTTCAAGACGTTGAACAGTCTACTTCAGTTCTTTGATTTCTTATCTAACGTCTGAAGATTCTAGAGCAGGAGCAGAGCTTGTGGCTTCGTCTTCAGCAGGTTCTTCTACAAAACACAAGTTAAACACATAGGGGACCAAAAGGGCCACAGAACCAAAAATGGCCGATGGGAAAAAGATTTCAGAGGTGTTCCCATATGTGGAGAAGAATACATAGGTTTTGGGGCGATTTATTGTGAGCTGGTTATGGAGGTTGGATGTAGAAGATAATGGTGATGGAGAGATCTGCACCCAGTGACTAGCTAGGCAGATAACAGCTTGGTGGCTTAAGATGTTCTTGTCTTCAACAATCAGACCCGAAAAGTGCTTGAGAGTTTCAATATGTTCTTGCAGCCTTTTTTGGTCTGAGCTCTAGAGAGTTTCTTTGCTTGTTAAAGCAACCAGCTGTATAGGGGAGAGTGCTTTCTTTTTGATCATCAAGTGTCTTTGAGGGTTGCTCTGAATTTGGGCTCCTTGCCTTTACCCATAGACAAATTTAGACAATAAAAATTCTTTTGGCAATAGATGAGGAAGGTTGTCCATGGCTTCAGCAAAAGCGACATTTGTCTTGCCATGAGTCTAGGCGAACCTAGCTCAAGGTTAGGACACCTTCTCTCACAAATTGCATGCTGTAGGGAAATCTACATCTTCTCCCTAAGAAAATTGTACATGACTCTGCCCAACTCCCAATCGTCATCACAAAGTCGCCATTTGGCAATGAATTTGAAGTTTAGTAAATAGTAACTAATTTAATGACTGATTTTATTTAGTAGCTAAACCCTAATACATAACTTGAGTCTCTTCCCCATTTTCATTCTATATGCTTTCCGTCCCTGTTGTGTTGCCTTTCTCTCCCCTCGCTTCATTGTTGATCCCTTTCACTCCTTTTCTCCCTCGCTCTGTCATGGCTTCCTTGCGCTCAATCTCTTTCACTGATGAGTCTGTGCCCATAGGTACCACCATTCTCTCTCTCTCTATGTATGTGTGTGTGTTTAAAATTTTGTTTCTCCCCCTTGTACATATCTTCATTTTTGTCTTTTTATTATTTCTCTCCAGCCACCTTCACCTTCCTCTCCTTGCAGCCACCATGAGCTTTTGTTGGTTTTTTCTTAATTATTGTTAAGACTATTTTTTCTTTATTCTTATTATTATTATTATCATCATCATCATCATCATCAACAACAACAACAACAACAACAACAACAACATCATCATCATCATCATTTTGTTATATATATTTATTATTTTTCTATTGTTATCCTAATTTTATTGTGTTGTAAATAATTAGGGTATGATATTGCTAATAAATTATCAATTATATTAGTATAAAAGGTTTTGTCACGTAAGCTTCACGTAAGTAGATGTCACATGGTAGTATCACAATCATTCTTTTTCATCAAAATGCATCCAATTTTTTTATTTTTTTAATTGATAAGAATACATAATGATAATAATTAAGGTAATTACAACAAATATATATTCTGATTTGAATTAATGTAATTATGACTAATATATGTTTTACTTAAGGTAATTAAGAATATTTTAAATGAAGATAATTATTATATTATATAATTTTGACTCTGAATATATGTGTGTGTTTATTTATTCTCTTCTAATATTCAATTTTTTTCTTATTCAATCTAAAACCGTCCACTTTCTTCTTGGTTTCAAAATGTGTATTGTGTTGTTTATTTTAGATTTTTTATTTTTACTTTATGAATTCTCATCTAATGATGTTTTAGTGCATGATTCACGTGCAAAAACTTGATAAAAACTTTTAAAACGGAAGAAAATAGTTCGAAAAAGATAAAAAAATAATTTACTTTCTTTATTTGTGAATAAATTAGCTTATAAGGAATCTTTCCACACTTTTGTAAGTTAAATAAAGCAAAGTTCTTGCATCTGGTAGTGTAACGTAAGAGATGCTGGATGACGTCTTACGTCAAGTGAAGCTCAACAGAGGCTCTCTATAAGGAGCTTAGCATTGGAAACTAAAGGTGTGCTAGAAACACTGTATCAAATGTTGAAAGAATCAAATTCTTCAAGTAGATATGCGTCCAATATGTCGTAACGCTTGGAGATGCTAGATTGGACGCTAGGACATTATTTCCATGCTCATAGAGTAGTGTCTACCACGCTGCATGGCATTTAACCAACTAAAGCTTGTCCATTTCAAATTTTTGCTCATTGTCCCAAATGTGGTATTTTTCTGACAGCGAAAAAGCGTTTTTGTTGACGTGTTTGGGCTCATTCCACTTCATATAAAAGCCAATGCAATGTTCATTTATGAAGAGAGGGGATGTTGGAAGACGCTCTTCACCATCATCCACCCTAATCTTTATATTTTTCTTTCATTTCACCATTGGAGCTTCATCCTTTGGAAGAGGAGTGTGAAGATCCAGTGTGTTCATCATCTCCCGTTATCATTTCTATATTGTATCACTTTTTATCTTTCTCATTTTTTTCTTTATTTTGGTACAATTAGGATTTGATAAATTTTGTGGGATTCCTTTGCATGGATCTTTTGATTTAATGCAATTCCTTGTGTTTACGAGTAATCAACTCTATTCCTAATGCTATTTCACGGTAACTTATTGATGAGAATGACACGAATATGCCCATGATGAGGAATCATGCATATGCGTGTAGTTTGAATTAATGTTTGATTACTATGTCTTATGTTGAGTCTAGGAATAACCCTTCTTAAGACATGTTCTTGTGGATTTCGAACTTAATGCTTGATTCCAATTTTAATAGATCATGCAAAAACAGGGTATTAAGCTCGATTAGATCTTCACCAATGAATTAGATCGATCTAATTTCGAGAGATTCAAACTTCAAAACCATGTTTTGTGTTGAATTAGAGAAAAATGTATAGAATGACCACAAGAGGAGTTAAATTTCTAGTTATACTTTTTGCCAATATAAAATCAACTTGAATCCCAAAAACATAGTAGTAGATTTAATTTTTGTATTTTATTTCTTTGGCAACTTGTGGTGTGACAATGCAAATATTGCCTGCTTCGTTGATAGTTGAATAGTTGAATTGGAACATTTTACTCCAATCCCTGAAAAGAACAATACCTTACTCACCAAAGTTTTTACTATTTGCTTGACTAGTACACTTGCCGTAAAAAAAGGTTTTGAAATTGATAAATATATACTTTACACATACTACATTTGAAACCTCAACATACTCCTTTGTGATATGATCTCTCTTCCCCTATTTTTTGTTTTTTCGCCATTTTGTTGTCTTAATTAGGATTTCTCAGCAAGAATTGTTTCTTGATTTTATCATAGTATCTAATTTTGAGTTTGCAAAATTGTGCTAGGGTTTATCTTATGCAAACATTTTTGGTTTTTTTTACTGGAGTATTCCTTTTAGAGGGTTTATTAAATTTTGAGCACATTCATATTTTTTCTATTTGACGCTTTGGTTCTGCCATATTACTTATAATGTATAATAGTTTTGCATGAGTTGTCACTGCATATTTTATATAAAGATGCTATGCTTAATGGATGAAGCTTCAGATGATTATGTTGTTTAGTAGTATTTTAGAAATTTGGTAAGTTTTTTTTTATTCGATATCCTGAGTAGACTACCGTGTGCATCATCATATGCTAACTGTAACTTTTATTTTATGTCAGGGCTTACAAATATTGTTGTTGAAAGCTAGGTGCAAAGTCGAACAAAGGATCTGTATAAGATATTGATTCTATCTCTATGCCTTCAAAAATTTTGAAGAGGGAGATTGAAATTGAGAAAGATTAGACTTTGTTCTTTTTTATTTTTTATTCACATGGGTTTTTGTTCAAGAATATTTAATAAGCCTTAAGCTTATTTGGATAATTATTATGTATCTATTTTCAATGATGGACAATTGACGATCATTTTATTTTATTGGTCAATATTTTTTCAATGAGATAATTCATCCACGTTTTGTCTTCGATTGATCTGGAGACAATTTTTTAAAGAGAAAGTAATAAATAGATGTTCGAAGATTATTCTTCTAGGTTAGAGAATTTGTTCTTAATATGACAACGGGTGAATTTAGTTGTTTATCTTATTTCTTAGATTTTTTTTCTTAAACCTAATTAAGGTTTAATGTTTATTTATTAATTGGTTGAATTCAAAAATGTCAATAAAGAAACAATATAACTTTAGATTTATTCAGTTTCGTATTAAGTTAGATGAAACATTTAGTATTTAATATTATCTAATAATATAATCTAAGAATATAATCTAATAATATAATCCCATTATTTTTTACATAGGATATTCATAACATATTTTTTTATGGTTAATTTGGTTTAAATAAAAGTATAATATATGAAGTGAAATTATTACGACATAGAGAAATATTATAATTTTAGTCAATTAGCAATTATGTGATACATTTTACAATATAATTCGAAGATTCTCATAAATGTTGACATTCAATTGCGGTTCAGGTATGGCGTGATGTGTTTTACATACAAGGTACTGGTTTTTAAATTTACATATATTAAATGCAATTTCAAATGTTATCTTTTAATTTATATTTAATTTTTTCAGTTATTTAAGTATAAATTTTTGAGGCGCAATCTCACTTATTGCTTTTGTCAGTTATAGCTCTAGCATATTCTTTAAGGGATGATTTTTTAAATATGTCCACTTACAAAATAAATATTATTGAATTGGAGGATTGTTTATCTTAACCTTCTTGTTGAAAATGGCAATGACGGACAACGGGTGTCCAATAAGTTTTGTAAAATTCTGGCTTAATTGCAATTTTGGTTCCTCAGGTATTGTATTTGTGCGATTTTGGTCCCCTAGGTTTAAAATGTGATAATTGGATCCCCAAATATTATCCATGTTAAAATTAAATCCTTTTGTCAATGCTCTGTCAAAATTTTAACGGCATGGATGACGTGTCACTTCCTCAATGTGACATGTCATCTATGCTAGTTAAAATTTTGATAGAGCATTGATGGAAAGACTTGATTTTAACATGAATAATACTTGAAGACCCAATTGTCACATTTTAAACCTGAGGGACCAAAATCGCACAAATACGATATCTAGGGGACCAAAATTGCAATTAAGCCTAAAGTTATAAAGGGAGAGCAAGAATAATATTCCATATGAATGTTTCTTTTGCTTACACACACACACATATATATTGTTATTATTGTTTATATAGGATTTTTGCTTTATTGGATTTAATCTAATGTTTAAATTATTAGTTTCAATCATGTCATTATTTGGGTCTAAAGGTATGATTTAGACGTTTTTCAATGTCATGATTTGAGTTTAAATATCACAATTTTAATATCCTAAAATAAACATATCACGATTTTACCATTCTTTAGGAATATTAAAATATATTTTAATAAGTACATTTTTTTTCTAGTTTATAGCTTATAAGAAAACATTACTATGAAAGTTTGCTTGACAGAGTGAGAAGGGTGAAAGTTTCACTGTCCAAACAAGTAATATTATATCTTATTGAATTTTTTAATAATTTTGTCAATATTTTATAAAAGAAAGTTAAAAAAATAAGTATATTCAAAATGTTAAAATTTTAAAAAAAAATTTCTTCATTATTTAGTAAATAATAAAATTAGTAAAAAATACTCCCAAGAAAAATTATAATAAAAATAAAGAATTATTATAAGTCAAATTATTAAGTAAAATAAAAATAGAAAATTTTTATTTAAAAAATATAACCTTTTATTTAAGTTCAGTTCGTACCTCTTATTTATATTGGTTAACATAATTTATAATAGATATTTTTTTAGCAAGCCTTACTTTGTTGAGAAATATAATGAACCTAATATTTTAATGGTGAGGAGTCTTATCAATGATGTAGATGTTTCATGTTTGTTTAAAAAGTAAGACATATATAATATAATATTTTTTATAATTAGTTAAAAAATAAAATAAAAATCTAAGTTCAATCATGTCATGTTCCTGCTAATCACAATCAATTATCGTAAGAGAAAGCAAGAAAGATACTTAACAGATTGTTTTTACTTAACAACGTAACGTCAAAGGATATAACTCATAGAAGCCTGTCTTCGCTCGCACTAGAGAACATGAGACCCGACTAATAATATCAGCCTTTGTCAATTTCTGCAAATTCAAGCAATCATGTCATTCCTGTGGCTTGAATGGAACATCAATAATTTCAGTACAAATCTGACAACAGATCTACCGCAATTTTTTTTTTTTTTTCTAAAATGATAAGATGTGAAAGGCCCAAAAAGTGGTCATCATAAACATGCAAAAAGGAGCTCGTAAAATTTCCATATTAAACAATGGAGTCAAACACTTCTGACTTCAGGTCAATAATTAATGTATGTAACTAAGAAAGGAAAGACCTAATACCTGTATTCATGTCCTGCAGCTGGTTTAACTGCAGTCTTAGGCATGAAATGTCATAAACGGTTTGGTTTTCTAGTTAAGACTAAAATTGGTTTACATTTTGTATGATGTGCCTGTGCCTAAATTAAATGGTTAATATTAATGATATTGAAGTTTTGCCAGCAGTGCAGCAGGTTAGTAGTGATTTTTGGGTTCCTTTTTAACGATGATTATTTTCGTGTCATATTCGTTGATTCAATCCCATAGATAACAATGAAATCCGATCTGCAAACATTAACCACAAAGTTGGGAAGACGTGTCATTTAGAATGCATTAGACCATTTGCGCTATATCATTTGTATTGATTAATTATAACTTAATTAATTAATCAAGTAGGGTCATAAGAATTTTAAAGTTTTTTTGTAGAGGAGAAAAGAGAAAATCCTTAAATCACAGTATGGATCAAGCAAGTCAAACAGGTAATCACAATAAAGATCACAGTATAATTTTTGGCACTAAGCTCTGTCCAAATCAAGGGATCTCATTTTCAGTCTCACCACAAAATAACAGGTAAGAAAATGACAATTTACGATGTTGAATCAGCCAAATTTTTTAAGATAAAACTTACATTGAAGAAGTATATTAATATATTTTAAAATCATCTTAGTTGTTCGCCGATCGACAACTTTTCTTTTTCTTTAATTTTTTCTTTTTGTTTTCTCAGTTGGGTAGCGCTTGGGCTTCTTAAAGGATCCATGCATCAGCCATGCAACATGTGCAAAACACGTGCAAATAATTATTGAATCATGTTTCAACAATTATATTATAATGTACAAATTACTAATTATTGTTTTGTTTCAACACTTTATAATAAGTATATTTATGCTTTGGATATATAGTGAAAAATTGTTCATAATATAGCCGTGTATGTTGATTTCTTTTTTTTTTCTTCTTCTTCCATTTTGATTAAATGTTGATGACGTTTTATTGATTGGAAATAATGTGGAGTTTATCAGGTAAAACCCAGCCAAAGCTCAGTTTAAATATTTCTGTTAGAATATTTTTAATAATTCTTGTTGGCTTCAATCAATTGTGGCTTTTGAATTTACAAAAAATTAACTAATGTTATGATTCATTAAATGATATTTAAGCTCACTAATTTGGTGATCATTTAGTAATGATCTTTGGACACCTAATATTGGTATGTTTGGACAATAGTGTAGGCCTTAATCACTATGCTCATGATAGGAGGTACCTAATGGTGATTACAATCGCTTGCTATATGGCTTGTTCTATCGATAACTAAGGATGAGAGTGTGATCAGGCAAAGGAAAATTTGGTCTTTTCATCTTACATCTCTAGGTGATTTGCTGTATAACAGTATGATAATCTTGACTTCAACAAGTAAAAATTTATTATGTTCTAATTTCATATAATATCAGAATTGTTTTGTGCTTGTGTTCCTTACATTATTGTTTTGTTTCAACAACTAATAATATATTTATGCTTTGGAGATATATAGTGATAATTTGTTCTTAATATAGCCTTGTATGTTGATGACTTTTTTCATTTTGATTAAATGTTGATGATTTTTTATTGATTAGAAATAATGTAGAGTTTATTAGTAAGGTAAAAGGTGGCCAAAGTGTAGTTTTAAATGAGGAAAAATGAACAAGATAAAATCATTTTAGGAACATTATTTCTGCTTTAGACTCACACATTAATTTTATTATTTCCAAAAAAAGTTTATATAAAAATTGTTTTACTACACTTGAAAACGTATATAAGTATTGAGGATCTGACTAGAACAATTTTAAGTTGAGAAATAATAATTGTACTTGAAAGAGACATCACTATAAACAAAGTATATCTCATGAAAAAAGTTTAACCTAATGCGAAAGAAAAAGATTTAACCTCATAAATTGATTATATTAGAAGTTGGATAGATAAAAACTGGTAATCATACATTTAAGAAAAGTCAAGAAATTAATTGCTATAATTAATAGCACAATCATTGTTATATATATTAGTATTTTAGTTATACATTGCATAATATAAATGTTTATTTTTATATAATTAAAATTTATAATAAATAAATATTCTTTAATATATGAACAATTTAAATTGTAATATAAAATTATTTTTAACTAGTGATAATTTCTTTTAAAAAATTATTAAAATTTAATTTAGAAATAAAGATAAAAGAGGATAAATTAAATGTGATTTACTTAGGCCTGTTGAATTCATTTAGACAATATTTATTGTAAAAATTACGAATTATTGTTTTGTTTAAAAAGCTAATAATAATTGTACTTATATGTTGGATAGTGAGAGTTTGTCCATATATAACCTTGTATCCCCCCCCGCCCCCAACCCCCTCTTTGATTAGATGTTGATTATACTTTTATTGGTTGGAAATAATGTTAAGTTTATTATTGAGGGCAATATAGCCAAAGATTCAAAAAATGAACAAGTATAAAATCATTTTAGGAGCATAAGTTGTGATTGAGATTTGAATTTAATTGATGTGTGTATATTTGGAGTGAAACATCAATCTATCTCCATGATTTAATCCAATATGGTAGAGAGATAGCAAATTAGAGAAATTGCTCTTTGACAATTAGGATCTTCTGACAACTGTGCTTATCCTAAATCTATTTAATTGGAATAATAACTTTTATAGTAAGATCAAATGAGAGCATGGACCTCTCATTAGACACCAAGTGAGCAACCTAATCCATCATGGGTCATCCACATCAAAACCCCAATAATAAATATCCATTGTTTAGTGATATGCTATAATTATATTAATAATTTTCATAATTAATATATTTAATAATTCAAAAAATTTATTCTAAAAAATTAATTAATGTTAATCCACATTTCTAGTATCAATGGTGAGGATCTTGTTGCTAGGGTGAGTTTTGTGCAAAGTTTGGATGAGGATATAAGACAAGTCACCAAAGCAACTTATTTCATAGGGAGAGCAGAAAATACTTTGAAATCAATATGAATCACAAATTACTCCTCTGTTTATAGCCAATCTTGCAATCTTCATTTTCATTCCCTGCTTTTCATTACCTTTTCTTCGTCTATGCAGAAAGTGTGCACACAAGTGTACTTTTTGTATTTATATCTTAAAAATGTTAATGTATTGTGAAAATCAAACATCTGAATTTTGAATGATCCAGGCAAAATTGGGTGTTATACAAGTCTTTTCTGTTTTTCAAAGGGGAAACAAATTCTTTACATTTTCATGGCCCCCTCTTCCTCATTCCCACACATGTTTATATAACCGTATTCTCTTCGTCATCTTCACAATTGAAAGGGAGGGGTACTGACTTGAATGCTCGATAGTTGCCAACATTGTTCAAGTGCTCATTCTCCAACCTGTTCAGTGTTCACATAAAAATATCCAATATTATTAACCAAGTAGCAATAAATAAATAAATATTGAGTTTATAATGCACGGGATTGCAAAACATTCATAACTTGACATAAATAAACTAACAATTAGGACAATAAACTGCCAAATTAAAAGCTGCCATTTCTTGGAGACAAGAGAGATTGGTTCCTCTGCTAACAGATGCCATGTCTTAATATTTGAATTCTGTAGATTAATATGGTAGTATGTGAACTTTGCCGCGCCATATAATCTCAATAATTGCAAACAATATTAGCAACTTTAGCTATTGAGCATTATGGAGTTTTACTTTTGCAAAGGTTATACGTTTAATCTAGCTGTCATAATTTTTCCCATATTAATATTTTCTTTTTACCAAAGAATGCTACAAGTGGTCCTTGTTTTTATTTGTCAGCCACATCTCTTACTCGGCAGGAAATAGAGCCTTCAGCTGTTTTGAAATATTTAATTATAAGTAAAAAAAGGTCAAGCAATTCAATTTTCTTTCTTTTTGTTTTTTAAATTAGTAAGGTTATTGAATTAAGCACAACAAAGTATACCTGAAAAAATTCCATATGCCACGGCGTAGGATCTCCAAGCAAGCTACAAGAGCAGTCAAAGCTGTTCTATGCAGGAAAGGAGCTTCCCTAATGCCTAAAACAGATTGCATCCAAGCAAGTCGCAGTATAACATTCAACATCTAAAAATAAAAAGTCATTCATATTTGTAACAGTCAACAATAACCAACACAACAGTGAAGAATACACATACTTGCAACTTAATAAAAACTTACCATAGCAACAAAATATACACTTGTGTTTGGCACAGAGAGTTTATCTCTCAACCATGGATTTCTTGAATTCCTTCTCAGCAAACCCCAATCTATGACAATATCCCAGTATGTGTTAACAATGGTTGCAACGCCTGAGGAAGTTGCAGCTAGAATTTTCCAAACCATTCCTCTATGTAACTCATTAGTAGTTCTCATGACAAGTGCCACTACTGTTGAGATGTATTTTAGCCCATTGAGCCCGTGCATTATATTTCTTTCTTCAAGTAAGCGTCGAAAGCACTAGAAATAATAAGTATCATGTTAGATTCACTACAATTACCAGACAAAGATTAAAAGTGGAAAAATTCTAACATGTACTTCATACACCCCTGAATGTGATATGAGATTTTAAACAAACCTAAAAACCTGGAAGGGATAAAAAAGAAACTCCTGGTAAAATATTTTTCATGAAGTAAAACTTTTGTATCACATTATTTTAGATGATAACCAAATTACATTCATTTATTGTCCATATTTTTATCAAGAGTTAACATTTTGTAATTTTCTCAAAATGAAAAATAAAAGAGTCAAAATATATTTTGGTCCCTAAAAGTTTTCATCTATGCAAATTAGTCCTTTTAAGGATGAAATTGTTTATAACTCGACAACTTGGTAGGTACATTTGTTAGCAAGTTGACCCTTTTAAGGACCAATTTTGGGGACCAAAGCAACACAAGTTGCCGCTTTTACAGTCCAAATTGTATATTAACTGAGGACTGAATGATGTTTTTTAAGTCTATCAGGTGCATACCTGGAGACAACGGATCCAGAATGGGATGATAGCTACAATTAAATAAAATGCTTTATAGACGTCACTTTCAAGGCACTTGTTTGATCTGGTCTTGAAGTTTCCCCAGAAATAGTAGCAGACATAGAATTCCAAACTCCTATATGCCTGCACCTGAACCCAAAAGTAGAGCAGTTTTGTCTTAAAAGAAAACCTACCACTAATTGACCACCTAAGATTCTATTAATAGAGGATCAAAATATGATAAATCAGAACAAAAAGAGCTTGTGGTTATTCTATTATAGAATTGTGATTTGCTAGAAGGAGAATAGAGGTAAGCATAGATACAAGCTTAGCAGAAGTTATACAAATTCTGCCTCAAACAAATGAGACTGCACATAATGAGTCAAATCATAGTGGTGAACAACGTTAAAATTTAGTATAAGGTACACTATTAAACCTGGCTGGTAAGCTGGTCTGCCAAGAAATTATCTGGGAGATTGACCTGAAAACATAAACAATCAAGATTACCATCTTAGTAAAGTTTTGAGTATAAGAAGGACAAGTGCCTGCTTGGAATTCTCTCTTTCTTTACCTTGTAAAGGGGAGCACAAACACAATGAAATGCACACCGAATAAGGAAGAAGCGGCTGGATTTATACATGATGTTGAAGGGACAAAATGTTATGAGAAGCAGAACCTGTAATACAAATTCATTAGCATATGCGTCCATTGTCCTAAAAAATAGACCATGAAATAAAAACACCAATAGCATCTGTTTATGCAGAATATTGAGTGTCAAAGCAAATACACAATAAGACGATTAAGTTTAGTAAATGATATTTTTTAAAACTTACAATGACAAGGCCTAAAGGGACTAATTCTGTCAATGCTGAGAAACTTTTTGTTCTCTGGTCCATCTCCATATCCAAGTTTGAGAGAACAGCAGCCAAGGAGAGTACTGCAAGGCCAGAGCTAAGAAGAAAGACTTCTCTGTATCCCAATTCTGTTCCTTCCTTCAAGCCAAATATAAAGGGGTAGTTGATTTTATAACGCCTCCAGAGGTACACGTTTGCAGAGTACATGATCATATGCAAGACTATGTATCCAAAGAGACTGCAAAAAGCTGAAGTTCATTAATCATGTTTGTTGACATCATTGTGCCTAAAAGGGTAGTCGAATACCATCTTAGCACTTGAAATCATTATGGAAAATCAAAATTTGAGGTTTCTCAACTAGACATACATGCAAATATACAACACTGAATTATGTAATCGCATAATACAAATTCAAATGAACATCAACAACTTACCTATAAAGAGGAAATATGTTTTCCATATATCTAGTACGACCCTCGCTATATAGAATATTTCTTGCATGTATGAGTATAATAAGTGCTACAATGAGGGCAATTGAGCAGCCAGTAAACAGCCCTGAGACATACGAAATAGTCAAGTGTCAGTGAGAGAAATTAAACTGAAAATGGTTTATTCTTTCTAATCATAGTACTAAGATAAATTGAACTATTGAAGGAATAGAAATTTCAGTGAGCATAAATGAATCAAGGATTATTGTTTGTACTGCATTTAAACTTGTTACATGGACAGAACTAAATAGATATTACTACATATCTATTTTATTTTCTGTTTGTACTGCACCTTGATTATTTTATTGTTCAATGTTCACCAATGCACCTCAAGATTTGCAAACATTATTTAAAAATCAACCACTTCTTGGTGCCCTTACCCAATAAGAATGTAATTCTGTGCCTCTCTCTCTTAGCAGTTGGTCTCAGTGTGTTCATCCCTTTTCTGTGATTCCCATTTGCAAAGTGCTTAATGAAGGCATGCTCCACCCTTTCCATGAGCCTATTAACCTGTAAAGTACATGATGGAACCAGGCAACATTTCAGGTTTGGAAGATAACTTTTGATTAATTGAAAGAATATAAAAGAATATGATTTATAAGATAGAACCTCATCTGAGCTGCCAACATATGAACTGTCCACCATCTTTAAGTAATCCTTTGATGCATTCCTTGAACTTACCTACAATGTAGTTAGTCAGATAACACCAAACTCAAAACATTACAACCAATGATCCTCATTGAAATCATATAGGAGACCTTGTCATACTTCTTCATGATTTTTGAGAATGCCAACAAGTTTAAGAAGCTGCATACCAATCAAGCAAAAAGATTAGCCTTGCAAAACATAATCAGGCTCTCTTCAGTCTTCACTATGAAGTCAATCAAGAAAGGAGGTAGCTATGTCACCTATAGCTTTTTAGAAGCCGAAGCTTATGATAGAATTCCTTTAAGGCTATGCTTATTTGTTCCTCTGCTTTCCCGAGCTCTTTCTTGCTAAATGACTGGTCAGACTCTGAACTCGAGAGAAGCCCTTTTATGGTTGATATAGGAGTTTCTGGTGTGGTCATGTTGATCTTCACATGATCAAGGATCTCCAATGAAGCTGGTCTGAAGCCCTCCACTGTAGTCTCAGAAGTTGTTTGCTCCACATAATTTCCATTTCTATCTTCCAAATGCCTTCCATTGCTCATCTCAACTTCATGAATCACATCCATGTGCACACGTGAGTGACCTTCAGAATGGTAATAGACCCTTTAGATTGTAACTCCTCAATATCATGAATTTCATAGAACTTTTATGTTGTATGCTCATTGTATAAATCAAAAGAATTTCCTTATCATATTTCTTCATCTACTGCAGTGGAGAAATGAATACAAAACAAAGAACATGATCTGGCTTACCATGTCTGGCAATATTTATATGATGATTCATGGAAGTTGAAGTTGAGGTCCTATTGCTAGTAAGATTTCTGAACCCCACCTTATCCACCTTTATTCTGAGAGCAATCAGAACATTCATTTGCTTACTCAACTCTTCTGCCTCCTCAACCACTTCCTTCACCATCTTCTTGTAGAAGTTATTGACCTTGTTAAACTCATGATCAAGTTTCTTGAAAAACACAAGATCTTGTTCTGCCCCTTCTTCAGAAGGCTTGAGGAACATAGTCTGGTACAACCCTTCTGAGCCTTCACCCTCCTCAGCGCGAACAAGTATAACTTCATCCTCATTCATCCTAGGAGATCCTCTTTGTGTAGCAGTAAGACCACTGAAGGCTCTATAGAGGGTTAACCTTCTCTTCAGAGACCCTTTTGGTGTGGATGCCATTGGTGCTGACTCATTTAACTCCCTAAACCTTGACATTTGTTTCAGAGTAGTTTTGAGAGAGTTGTAATCCATGTAAGCTTCTTCCCATTCAGGCACCATTTGTGACGCAAATTCTTTCCCAAACTTCATATCTCTTTTTCTTTGAGAAACTTGTGCTTCTGCCCAAAACAATAAAAAGTATAGATTTCAATTTTCAATGAAGCTTAGAGAAACATCATCTCTGAGCTGCAAGCCTGCAATGAAGATAGGCTGGAGAATAATACAGCTTTATTGTTTCCCTGAAATGGGGCATAAAACTTGAGAAATTAAACAACAAAGGAAACTTGACAAGAAATCTAATAGGAGAGATTGAAGGTTCTTTTTGTGTCTTATAGTGTCACTTACCTACTTGGTTCTCTTTGTCAATGTCGTGATTACCATATCCTTCCAACTTTTCCAACTAATTCAATTACATTTAAAATCCCGAACAGAAATTTGGTTTGTTTTTATTAATGTGTATGTGTCATTGTGAACAAAAAGAATCGTGCATGTTATGGCCTACAATCACGGCCTGTACGTTTTTTATGCATATTCCACGTGTAATCAAATGTCAAAGTAAATGAGAATTTGTTGATCACTTAAGAAATTGAAGAAGGAATAAATTGACTTTGAATCTTTCTATCTATTTACCTTTTGCAAAAATTATATTCTCTTTCTATGATCCATAAAATATTTTTTAACACAAATCTATATAAAATTTGACTTCCTTGGATTGGAGCAAAATCACCATGCACGCTATGCTAGTCGTGACAAGACAATGTTATGGCTGTTCAGTAAAAGACATGGTTGTGGCTGTTCACAACCTAAAGAGGAGATGGTTGTGGACCACTTGTGGTTGTTTTAATACTGGCACAAGCTTGGAATGTGTCTCAAACAGTGTTGAAGTGGGACCAACACCATTCTCCACACACTCCGTGTTTACTTTACAGACATGTCCACTAATTGTGAACGTGCTAGCATCAACATGATTATTCAAACATGCGTCCGAACCTTTTAACATGAAAATGAATTATAGTGATGTTAACACTATTGTTAATTTTTGTAAAACGCATCAATCAAGATGTAGCTTCTCCAATTTAAAACGATCTTGTGAGTCTTCACCTCTACAAAGTATGCCCAAATTAACACCACGGGAAATTATTATGATGATTTTTTTTTTTCCTTCTAAGTCTTCAGCATTACATAGTATGCCCAAGTCACGGGATATTATTGTGGTGAGCTTTTTTTCTTCCCCTAATCTGATGAAAGAAATTTTGTAATAACTAGATGTTTGGTTGGTAATAATGAGCGCAAATGTACATAAATTGAATAAATCGTTATATCAATTAAAACACTCATTATTTGACAATAACTTTTTTTGATAGGATATCTATAAATATTGTCTAACATTGCAGGTATGGTTTAATTGAGTAGCAATCTATTTTTAGTACGAATGATCAATATTGATTCTATTTCGACATACAATACCCCTGAACCAATTCCAAAGCACACTTTCATCACACTAACCCAACACATTCATGTTCACCTTTCTGCACCTAAAACTCCCAAAAACGTCAAGATACATGAGCACCATTTCAAAACAGATGAGAGAGAGAGAGTGAGAGAGGTAATTTGGTGAGAAGAAGGGACTGTGAGAGGGGATTCCGACCATTGAAGGAACTATGCAGCAACTCAATTTCATACTTCTTTACAAACTACTTACCAGACAACTTTGGTGTGAGAGAGAGAGATGTGGGAGAAGAGGAAGGGGGGGGGGGGGGGGGGGGGGTGGGAAGGTGTACATACCTTCAAAGGTTGACAAAAATGGTAGGAGATTTGGTTTCGTTCACTTTAAAGAAGTACAGAATAGAATCAATATGAACTGGAAAGAAAACTTGACAACATTTGGATTGGAACCTACAAACTAAGGCTGAACATTCCAAAATTTAATCGAAACCAATCAAAAAGAGAGAGATCAGATTCAGAAAGACTTCAGAAATAGAGGAAGTTTCAACTGTGGAAGGGTGAGGGAAGGAATGTCATATGCACAAGCACTCAATAGTGGATGGCAAGAATAGAGAAAATTTCAGACACATCACCAGGTCACATACCGTGCAACTACAAACAACCTTGATAGGTGGGGGGCAAATTAGGAACCAAGAGATTTTTCAAAACATAAAAAAGGAGCCTAGCCCACTCTTTTTTAATGGCCCAATTTGACAATGGTGAAAATAATTCAACCAATTGTGTCCAAAGCCAAGAGGCAGCCCATTCTCACAATATAGAAGATGACAACAATTGAAACTTGAACTCAAATGCCCATTCAAATGTGAAGGAAAGCAATGTTGGCAATCACACTCCTTCTGCCCAAAGCGTTTTGCCCAAAACTTTATTGCCCAACCAAAAAGAACCATCTGAAAGCGACTCTGCATTGCATTTGATGATATGCTACTAAAGGATATCAAAGCTTCTTGCTCCAGGTTTAATTTAAGAAAAAGAAAGTATGAGTCACAAAAAAAGAAGAAAGGAAAACCCTCCAAGCAGCTGGCTGTATTAGGTGGAGGAATCTCAAGGAAGGAAATCTCCTCGAACAAAAAGGGGCTGTGCTCAACAGAGAATCTATAATCAAGGGCTTGTGTTCAAGAATCTGCCAAACATAAAAGGGTGAAGTGGCTAGAGGGCTCCAAAGCAGTGAAAGCAAGCTGCGATCAACAAGGGCCGCAAATGAATTTTCGTCAGCTCTACGTAGTTTCAATGTCTGATAGTAACATTAGACCCACGAATAAGGTAATCAACACTCTAACCTCCTCTCCGATGCTAAGCAAATATGGCAGCTTGGAAAGGAAATTGTGGCGATGGGGAAGAATAATGATGGTGAAATTGTGGACAAGCTCATGCAAATGAAATTAAGAGATAAGGGCATAGCTTCAAAAGATAAGCATGCAAGGGAGAATAATAATGAACATGAGAATAGGAGCAAGGAGGACCTTAGGTCTGAAGGGATGTTGAATTCTACTTTCAAATGAAGATTGCCACTTTTAATGTTAGGGGGTTGGGAGGAAACGTAAAGAAGAAGGAGATTCGAGAGCTAATTAAGAAGGAGAATCTAGATTTTGTTTGTATTCAGGAAACAAAATTAGAAGTAGCAAAAAATAACCTTTGTTAAAAGCTATGGGGAAATATGGGTTTTGATTGGTGTTATAGGCCATCTGATGAAAGATCGAAGGGGCTTCTAAACAAATGGAAAAAAAGGCACTTGCACCAAAACAAGCACTTTCACTAGAAATGGTTTCTTGGGTGTCATAGGAAGATGGGGAGATGTATAAGAATTATGTCACATCTTTAACATATATGCCCCATGTAACAGAGGAGAAAGGAAACAACTATGGCAGGATCTACTAGAATTAAAAACATATTGCAGGGTGATCTATGGTGTTTGGCTAGTGACTTTAACTTAGTGAAAAGTATCGAGGAAAGATTTGGTGCAGAAAACCATGGAAGAGGAAGAGAAATGACTGAGTTTTGTCAATTCATCAACAATATGGAACTAGTTGATCTACCCATTACAGTGAGAAAATACACTTGGTATAGATCTAATGGGAGTTCTATAAGTAGATTGGATAGATTTTTACTCTTTGAAGAATGCTTGCAAACATGGAAAAGGTTGATTCAAAAGGGTATGAATAGAACAATTTTTGATCATTGTGCTGTAATTTTAATGAATAATGAAAAAGATTGGGGTTCAAAACCTTTCAATTTTATTAATGCTTGGTTTATGAACAAAGACTTTGAAAAGGTTGTGATAGAAAAGTGGAATGTGCTACAAATCTCAGGTTAGGGTGCCTATGTTCTCAAAGAAAAACTGAAGAGTCTCAAACAACACTTGAAGTGGTGGAATAAGAATTGTTTTGGAGATTTAGATAACAGAATTAATAAATCGCGTAAGGAGTTCAACAACATTGATCTGAAGGTTGAGCATTCGCGGTTATCTATAGAAGAAATTCAAAAATGGGTCACAAAAATGGGCTAATTACAGGCAAGCTTTGAAAATGAAAGATAATCTTATCTTTCAAAAGTCAAGGCTCAAATGGCATAAAGAAGAAGACACAAACTCAAGATATTTCCATGCTGTTCTTAATTCTAGAAGACCCAAAAACTCATTCAAAGGATTGAGAATTAACGGAACATGGAAAGAAGATGTATGAGAAGTGAAAGACGGAATTAAAGACCACTTTCAATCCTTTTTTTTTAGAAAATGATTGGAATAGGCCAAACTTGGACTGGATTGAATTTAAGAAGTTATCATTACATGAGAATGAGTTGCGTGTTGGTAATTTTGTAGAAAGTGAAATAAAAGAAGTAACTTGGAGTTATGAAGGCTCTAAGAGTCCAGGCCTAGATGGTTACAACTTCAAATTCTTCAAAAATTTTTGGGAATTGATCAAAGCTGATGTTTGTAGAATGGTGAATGATTTTCATGCTAATGGTAGAATCTTTAGAGGTCATAACTCCTCTTTTATATGCTTAATTCCTAAAAAGGAGAATCCTTTAAAGATTGAAGAGTTTAGGCCAATCTCCCTTATAGGAAGCATCTACAAAATTGTGGCTAAGGCACTCGTAAAAAGACTAAAAAAGGAACTAAAATATGTTATTTTTGAAAGCCAATCTTCTTACTTGAAAGATAGATATATCTTGGATGGAGTAGTAATTCTGAATGAAGTCATAGATGATGCACAAAGAAATCATAATCCCTGTGTCATTTTAAAAATTGATTTCGAAAAGGCTTTTGATTCAATAAGTTGGAATTACTTAGACTACATGATGTATAGATTGGGTTTTTGGAATAAGTGGAGGGGTTGGATCCATGAATGTTTATCAACTGCTACAACCTCAGTGCTAGTAAATGGTAGCCCAAATAGAGGAATTTTCCATATCAAAAGGTCTAAGACAAGGAGACCCTCTTTCTCCTTTCTTATTTCTAATAGCAGTGGAATGTCTTAGTGGCTTGATGAGATCAGCAATTAAAATGGATCTATTCAGAGGCTATAAAATTAGAGAAGACCAAATTGAAATTTCCCATCTTCAATACATAGATGATGCAATTCTCATTGGGGAAAATAGTGAAAGAAATATCCTAATAATGAAATGTATGTTGCAAGTTTTTGAAATAGTTTCAGGATTAAAAGTAAACTTTCGCAAAAGCAAATTGATTAGTATCAATTTTGGTATTAATGTAATTGATGAGTCGGCGAAACTTCTGAATTGTAAAGTTGGGGATTTACCTTTTCAATATCTTGGTATGCTTGTGGGTGTTAATCCAAGAAGATCAAGCACTTGGAGTCCTTTGTTAGAAAAGATGAATTCAAGATTATCAATGTAGAGAAGCAAACATTTCTTTTGGTGGTCGAATTGTCCTCCTTAATTCTGTCCTTTCTTGTCTTCTGGTATACTTTTTCTCTCTTTACAAAACACCAAAAAAGGTAATTTCTTCTCTCAAACAGATTCAAAGAATTTTTTTGGTAGGGTAGGACTTTGGGTAGGAAAAAGATTGCTTGGGTAAATTGGGACAAAGTTTGCCAATCAAAGAAAGGTGGTTTAGGTGTTAGAGATTTAGAGAAGTTTAATTTGGCTTTACTAAGAAAGTGGAAATGGAGAATGTTAGTTGAGAGAGAGTCTCTTTGGAACCAAATTTTAGTAGCAAAATATGGGAAATGGAATCTAGGGAGAGAAGGGGATATTTTCAAAAAAGGGTCCACATGGTGGAGAGATCTAGGGAAGCATGAAGAGAGTGATATAGGGCTGGCAAATTGGTTACAAGAGGAAGTTGGGATAAAGCCAAAAAGTAGAAGTAGTATCACTTTTTGGCATGATAACTAGGTAGGAATGGGAGCTTTAAAAGAATCATTCAGTAGACTATTCCAAATTTCAGCATGTAAGGAGGAAAAGGTGAATGGTATGGGACCCTAGAATAATGGAGTTTGGGAATGGCAATTTAATTGATGAAGAGAATTATTTGAATTGGAAAAGGATTTAGAGATCAGGTTGCTTAACATCAACAGTAGTGTAATTTTAGTTGAAGAACATTCAGATCAATGGCTTTGGAAGGCAAACTCATCAGGGAAATACACAGTCAAGTCAGCATATAATTTACTTCAACAAATTGAAGAACAAGTCGACAAGAAAGCTTTTTATCAGCTTATGGACATCCTTTGCTCCTCAGAAAACTTTAGCTCTTGGATGGAAAGTAATGCTTGATAAAAAAACCCATAAAAATCAATTTACAAAGAAGGGGAATAGTGTTTCAAGGTGATCAATTATTGTGCGTCTTTTGCAAATGTGCATTGAAAACAATTGAACACCTTGTAATTTATTTTATCACATTTGGCAATGTTGTTATGTTTGGTTGGGTGGGAAAAACACAGTTCCACCATGCTGTGCAAAGAAGCATTTTTAGTCAAATATAGGAATGGCATCAGGAAAAGAACGCAAGAATCATATTATGGTCTATATGGATACACAGGAACAATATTTCTTTTAATGCTCCTAGATGAACCAAAGAGAGGTGGTGAAATTGATCAAAGTTAGAAGCTGGTTGTGGATAAAAGATAAACTTAAAAAAGCATCGATGTCTTATTATGAGTGGTGGTCTAATCCTGTAATGGGTCTATCTTCTTATTGTAAAACTAAAACTGCATCTTGATGTAAAGGGCAGGGGTACCGATCGAGCTACCAGGATAGAGTCATAACTTAACCATATCATCTTGTGCTACCATCTGTGAAAGCACCTCCAACACATTATGACTAAATATTAATGTCTCCACCACCATGATCAAAAGCATTTCCATGCTACCAGGGTGCATATCAGTACCACCATGAGTTCGCATATTACCGTGTTTAGATCAGTAATGATCATCAAGAATTAAACCATTGACTAATAGGGTACATTATTTTATTGTTCCATTCCTTTAGTTTAGGGTTGTTTTTTTTTTAGTTTTCAATTTTTGTTTAGTAGCGTGGGTCCATTTGCTAGCTTGGTCCAAGGCTGATGAGCTTAGCCCCCTATTTTACCCCTCTTTCTTGGAAGTTGCTATTAACACCACCCTTTTTATTGTCTCTTTTTTCGTAATTATTTTTAATAAAAGTATCTTTGGCCAAAATTAGTTTTCTTAATATAATTTATATTACAAAAAGTAGTTTTTATAAAGAAAATTTATATTATAAAAACTAGTTTTTGTAATGTAATTTTTTTATACATTACGAAAATTAGTTTTTGTAAGATGTGTGAAAAGCAGAAAAGGCCAAGATAACTTTGGAGAGAAAAAAAAATAAAGCGAGGGGGGGCGGGGCAAATGGGAAGAAGGGTGAAAGTGAGAGAAAGAAGAAGGATGGTGCATGGAGGGTACGCAAGATGATTGGGGGGGGGGGGGGGGGGGTGGGGGTGAAAGTGGGGGTAATTTTGATATTTAAAAAAGTCCAAAAAATTTGGGAGGTGTGAAGAGTAAAAAAAAAGGTATAAATAACGTTGTTCCTCTTTCTACCAAGATCCAATTTTCTAGCGGCCCATTTAGTAAGATTTAAAAAATAATAAATGCATACATTAAAATAAATAAATAAATAAATGAATTATAAAGGCTAACTTTGAAATAATTAAAATAGATGATAGTAAGTAGTGATAAAACCTATGTTCTCAAAATCGGACCGGACTAGCTGGTTCAACTGGAAAACCAGTGAACTGGTCCTGTGTCCGGTCCAATTAAACCAGAGAACCGACCAGACAAAAAACAAGTCTGTGAATCGGTGAACCGGTTAAAACCAGTCAAAAACCGATAAAAAACCGGTTCGATAAAAAATGTCTAATAAAATATTATTTTGATGTTTTTTCTTTAAAAAAATGAAAATCAACCTAAAATATTTGTCATTTTTTTATTCTAAATATAAACTTATTTTTATTAATAAATATTGATGTGTATTATTAAAACTTAGACTTAAGTATTATGACATATTTAATTTGAACTTTTTTAGGTATTGTATATGTTAAAAACTTATAAAATTATATTTTATTTTAGTTTTTAATATTATAAAATTATGATATTATATATTTTTTAATTTTTATGTATTATTTAATTATTATTATTATTATTATTATTTTATTAATACTTGTTCGACCACAGTTTAACCTCGGTTGAACCACTGAACCTTGAATCAGTGCCTTCATCGGTTCAATGACTAGTCCAATTTTAAAAACATTGAATAAAACTCTATAAAATCAATACAAATATATAGTGGGAATAATAATAATAATTTGTAATTTAGAAAAAAAAAGAGAGGAGCTTTATTTATAAAAATAAAAAATATATAGAAAAATAATAATAAAGTAAATATTGGCACTCCTTTTATAAACATAATAATAATAATAATAATAATAATAAACAAAAATATTTTGAAATATCAATCTATCTTTTTATATATATGTAACATGAGACGTTTATTGAGACTTGAACTTTACATGTAGTCATTGATTGAGCTCAATTAGATTTAACAAACATGATTATATTTAATGAAGAATTAAACAGTTCACATTAATGATATTTATTATACAATTTTGATAACATTTAGTTAATAACATATATTTCAAAACCAAAAGATAATAGAGAAAGTTAGATATATAAGTACTATAGTAATAACATTAAATATTATATTAATACTTATGCTTAAATTTATTTATTTATTTATTTAAATTAGTTACTTTAAAATATATTTCACAAACAATAATAATTAAAAGTAATGATCTTATAAATATTTAGTTAAATTTAAAATAATTCACAATATTTTATTTTAATTAATAATTAAAGATATAAATTAAGAAATAAATTATTATATATTATATCAGTATAATTTGTTTTTTTAATTTTGTTATTAAAATATATGTCATGAAAAATAGTAATTAAAAAGCAATGATTTTCTAAATATGTAGTTAAATTTAAAATGATTCATAATATTTTTTTAATTACTAATTAAGGATAGATATTCAGAAATAAATTATTATGCATATACATAAGTCTATTTTATTTTTAAATTTAGATACTTTAAAAATAATTGTGAACAATAATAATTAAAATAAGGAATAATTTATTTAAAATAATAATTAAGGATAGAAATTAATAGATAAATTATCATATATATATATATATATATATATGTATATATATATATATATGTATATATATATATATAGCAATAATACTTATGGTCAATTTGTTTTAAATTAGTTACTTTAAAATATATTTATGAATAATAATAATTAAAAGAAACGATTTTATAAATATGTAGTTAAATTTAAAATAATTCATAACATTTTATTTTAATTAATAATTAAGGATACAAAATAAGAAATAAATTGTTATGTATATATATTTAACAAAAAATATATATTAATCGGGATTATATATATTAAAGATTTTGATTTTAAAATTATTAAAATAAATTTTTACAAAGTAAGTAGAATACCCTGAAAAAAAAAGGTAAATATGGTTTACGAGACATATTTGTTAAAAATTTTGTTAAAATTAATTATACGTTAATTTGTTTTTTTATTCATAGTTTTATATATTATTTTTCATTTTTCGTTTTTGGTTGACCACACTTATAAATAAATATTTAATTTATCTAATTTCTTTAACATGGTCATTAAGACAGTATTATATAATTGAACAGTTGAGTTTGTAAAATAAAATATTTTACAAAAAAAATTGCACAATATAATTATTCAAGATTTACTCTTAAAATAAAAATTTCCTACCCCCTTATTATCATTATTATTAGAATAAATTATACTTTCATTTCCTTTAATTTAAAAAATTATGTTTCCCTCTCGATAGACATGAATATGTTATACTTTAAACCATATTAAACTTTGTTTTGCCTCAACTTCACTTCGCAATGTGCTGTAGGGTTTTGATAAGTGTTGGGTTATATCTACTTCTTGGGAGTTGCTACGGTGGTAAGGTTTGGGAATATACGAATTGGTGGCCTCTCTGAGATTTATAATGCTCGTTAGATACATTGTAATTTTCAAGCTAATTAAAGAAATTGGAAGATGTTCTGGTAAAGGTTAACTCTCTGACAAACCACTCAGAGAATTCCCTTCAGGCCAAGGCACTCAAAGATAGTAGTTAGTTTCTTCCTCCTTTGCCTTTGCTTAGCTATAACCCCCCAATAGTCGTTCTTCTATCATGCATGTGCCTAGCGAGTAACGAGTTTTCCCATGTACCCCTTGGTGCCTAAACTGCAGATAACCTTCTATAGGGAGGTCCTTCGTTTGGTACATTAGCTCGGTAAAAAACTAGCCTAAATCCCTTAAAAGTACATAATAATGACTTAAAGTCCTACTTAAGTCGGTCAATCAACCAACCTAATAATTATAGGAGCTCGGACATTCCAATAGCTCATATGCATTAACCATAAATCGGCTCTAGGGCTATGAGGGTACACAGCTCTTCAACCTCGAGCTAAGATATGGTGAAAAGGCTAAATGCTGAGTAGGTATTAAGTCTAGGGCTATAAGGGTACATAGCTCTTCAACCTCGAGCTAAGATATGATGAAAAGGCTAAATGCTGAGTAGGTATTAAGTCTAGGGCTATGAGGGTACACAACCCTCCAGCCTTGAGCCAAGATATGCATAAAAGGCTAAATGCTAAATAGGTACTTGGTTTAGGACTATGATGATACACAACTTTCCAACCTTGAGCCAAGATATGGCAAAAAGGCTAATTGTCGAATAGGCACTCGGCTCTAAGGCTATGAGGGTACAAAAGGTTTGAGTAATTATCAGTCTATATAATCATTCTATATTGCTTACCTTGAATTGTTTTGACAGTTTCTAACCATGTTTGTTGGGTGTCCCCTGTTATGCCTACTCACTTGATAATACCCAATGTAATCTCTTTTAGGTTTTTAACTAAGAAGTGCAAGGCTTGAGTATCTGGAATCTATGTAATCATAATATTTTTGGAAGGGCCCAAGGGGGAGGGTTTTGGAAAACTACTGTGTTTTAAAAGCATCTTGTTTGATGGATAATATACCATTCTGTCCTGTCAGAGTGATTTATGTTATGGGGTTGTCTAAATTACCCTAAGTAAAAATGGGGTTAAACAACCTAAACCCTATTAAAGATGATTGGTGTAATTTTCTATATATTTAAAGATGGTTGGTACAACATGAAAAATTGCACCAATCATCTTTGATGGGATTATTTAACCCCATCTTTACTTGGGGTAGGTTAGACAACCCCCTATGTTATTATTGTTGTTGTGTGTCTACATTGGGATAAGGTTTGTATTTATAATTGTTATTATAATACTGTGTAGTCATCTATTGATTTGTTGGTCTCACATGTGCCATGTACATAACCCAAAGATTTAAACTCCATGGGTTTCCTTGATGTTTGCTTGCAGGATCTTAACATGTGAGGATGCCTATTATGACAATCCTAATAGTTGTGACTCTTCCAAAAATAAGAGATGCTAGATAACATTTAAGTAGATAGACAGTGCAAAATTTTCATATGATCCTCTAAGATTAGCTGTGGCAAAGATGTCATATCATGTATATTCATTAGGTGAAGGGTATGACTAAACTAATGAATGTACATCTACTTAAACTAATGAGTGTAAAAAGAGAACATTAGGGTGGGAGCTACATAAAGATTAATTTAATCTAGATTAAATTAATCTTTATGTAGCTCCCACCCTAATGTTCTTTTTTTACAGTATTGTTGAATAGGCAGCTGTTACCAGAAAGCATCGATGGATTTGTGTAAATAATTAATTAAGTTACAAGTTGTGGCCCATCTTCTGAGGTGAATTCTTCATTTCTTTTTCTTAAATGTTATCACTAGTCACTAATGTTCTCTCTGCCTTGTAAGATTTGAAATTCTCTAATTGAAACCAGATACATGTGATGCATAATATGCATAACTAATCCTTCAATCAATCTCACTCCATTCCGTTTCTTTAGTTTGTTTTTAGTTTGTTGATGAGTGGCAATCTCAATTTTTTGTTGGAATTAGGGTAAGATAATGCTAATAATACAAAATTCAATCTTAATGGAAAATTGTGGCTAGTTGTTGGGAAATAATTCAAATTTTTAATTTAAAATATCTAAGATATTGTTTAGATTTAAAAATATTATTTTTATTTTAGGAATTTGTTTCCTTTTTTAATATTAGGATAAAAGTTGTATAAATAGAGGTTCTTGAGATGAGAAGAATCACTTGACTTGTAGAGGGGGTCATCACCACCTTAAGTGGAAGGGGATTATGTGAAGGAATAATTTTTCAAGTTTGTCTAGAAAGATTGTAATGGGGTTGAATACTTGAGATGAATAAAGTTGAGATGTTCTTGTAAACGTAGGCAAGGGATGCTGAACGACGTTAAATAAATTGTTTCCTTGTGCTATTTTCATATTATGTTGTGTTTTTGTATGTGTAGAGGTTTGTATCCCCAATAGTGGTATTAGAGCTGATGATTGTGCAGCTTGGTGACCTATCAGAGGAAAAATATTGAAGCTTGATGAAGTTGATGGTGTATTCGTGTGGGATCCTTGTGTCGAAAGTCTTCTTGGCAATGGGTAGTCAAGCGGCATGTCCAGTAGCTAACAGTGGTGCAAATCTTTGTATCAAAAGTCTTCTTAGCAATAGGGAAGTCAAACAACGTGTCCTATTAGCTAGATTGGAGGTATGAGTATAAGAAGTGTCACCGTCTAATACTTATAGAGTGGAGGCAAGGAACACACCAAAATTTGCTAAGCGGAAGCAAAATTGGAGATTACTGTGATGGGCATCCATAACGACGGGAGTTAAAGAGGAAATTTGAAAATTTTAATTGAGAGAGGAATTGTCGGGAAACAATTTAATTTAAAATCTCTAAGATATTGTTTATATTTAAAAAGATTATTTTTATTTTAGGGATTTGTTTCCTTTTTTAATATTAGGATGTAAGTTGTATAAATAGAAGTTCTTAAGATGGGAAGAACTATTCGGCCTGTAGAGGGGCTTACATCCCTAAGTGATAGTAGGGTTAAGTGAAGGGGGGATTTTCAAGTTTGTCAAGAAAACTTGTAATGGAGTTAAATATTTGAGATGAATAAAATTGAGATATTCCTGTGATCATAGGCAAGAGTGCTGAACCACGTCAAATAAATTGTGTCCTTTCGCTATTTTCATTATGTTGTGTTTTTGTGTATGTAGAGGTTTGTTTCCCCAACATTAGTACAATGATGGACTTAATATCACAAATTATCAAGCCATTGAGGGACCTCGGTTCATTATTCCTATTTCACTTGTTGCAACCAGACCCATCCATACATTTGTATGTAGAGTATGACATTAACAAAATTTAATAGATTTAGATGAAAATATGTCATGTACATGTTATTTGATAAAAGGTATGTAATGACCCAACTGCTGCTACTAATCAACCCTACTAACCCTATTCTTATCGTCACATCAGGTAAATGAAATCATAACATATCAATGTAAAACATACACAAGCTAAGAGGTTCATCCATCTCTCCTGTTGCCATACAATCATATCTTTATAATAGTCAACAACAACATACAAGGGGAATAACACCATGCCATATCAAAATCAATATACATCACTGGGGAAGAGGGATACAAGACACACTCCCTATGGCTAGTCACACTATACAATCCCATTAAAAGAATGAGACTAAAATATAACAAAAGAAACAAAAGCTTGGCTCCTCAAGCCAAATATCTCCAGCTCGCGGCTCCATCCTCAGCTCTAAGATGATGGGTCCACTGAAGCATCGTCATCTGCTTCCACATCATAAGATGTGATCATCACAGGCACACCAGCACAAGGACAACAACAAGGCATCCAACAACAACAAAATGAGGCAAGGGTAAGCTTACTAAAACAACATGGCATATGAATTTTGAAACCATCAACAATCCTCAACATTTATACTCATACATATATACACATATAACATTCATTCATATGGCAAAGGGTTCTCAATCTAGAACTCCTTATCACAACCAATTCGCCCCGACTATGTTAATGCATGATGACACGACTCTCGAGAGATTCACAACATCTAGGGTGATTAGCCAGGTCTTACCCCTTACCATGGCCTATCTAAGCACTATTCAGAAATTGCCAAAACTCTGATCTGCAGATAAACTTAGTGGTGTGTTGGGATAAGTGTATGTGGGTGGTGGCTCACCGCGACACAAGGCCTGCATCACCTTGGTCCTTTGCGGAATCACCCATCCATTCATCCCCAAAGGCCCATCTTTAAGACCTCACGTCTTATCCAAGCATTAGGTTGGAGGCCCCCGTTTGAGCTACAACTCCTGTCAACCATCCGATTTACGTGCCTACCCACATAACGACATGAGGCCCATCATAGCCTTAACCAACAACATATGCATGACTTGCATGTATCACAATGCCACAACCATTCAACCACAACAAAACAACACACACACACACACACACACACACACACACACACATATATATATATATATATGTCTAGCAACACAACAACAGTGATAATACAACACGTGGGCCCGACCAGCACCACACGTGTCCACAACCAACACCAACACCATACAGGCCCAATCCAGCCTCAAGCATGATCAACAGGTAAGACCCTATCTAAGCAGCCCATACCCCATGAGAATCCTCTCATAATAATTCATTCATAACCAGTGGAGGTCTTATCCAAGCAACCTGCCACTCTAGGGTCTTATCCAACTAGCCCATATCCCATGCGTAAAACCCAACCAAGAACACTTACGACAAGTGGAGGTCCTATCCAAGCAACCTGCCACTCCTCCCACATTCCCAACCTTAGGCTTACACTAAGAGTCCTTCTCAATTATGTTTCACATAACCACACTTTCCAAAATGATTAACTGCAGAACTCTACATTTGCTTAGTGAACCACATGCTCGCTCAGCAAAGACCTTCCTTATAGAGGACCAACTTCACCTACGAAGGCTTTTCGCTTAACGACCATGAGTCTTGCTCAGTGAATCAAAGTCACTCACCAAGTGACAACTGGAGTTGCTCAGTGAATTTGTTCCAGGGACCTTCTCCAAATTCCATTGTCTACATTTCGTTCAACGAATCACCTACTCGCTCAACGAATAGCCATTCCAGAGAACAGCTAGAATCTGCACACATACTCCTCACTCAGCAAATTGCTCCCAGGTAATCTGGAATACCTACACTCGCTCAGCGAGCCACACACTCACTCAGCAAACTCTGTTTTGAAAAATTTCTAGATTTATATGAATACTCGCTCAGCAAACAACATTTCGCTCAACGAACACGCTTACACTACAACCAATTCTACCACTTTAGAACACTCCAACAAATCCTTAACCTGATAGTCTCACTTCAGTCTCAGGGGCACTCTCGCTCAGTGAGGCCCTTAGTCGCTCAGCGACAATCAGATAATAGAACCAAAAACTCTCTTCGAAAAACCCCAAAATCCAAACTTTCCATTCACTCATGTCTCAAATTGATCCCACAGAGGTTGAATACGACCACACAATAGCACACAACAACATACTAAACACATGCAACAATCCATGCAACATTACAACACAAATCGTTAAAATTTGAAGGAAACCCATTTCCACACAAAATCTCAACATAACCCATTCCAATTCAGTTTCCAGCACAAACTAAGGTCACATTAACACACAACTATGTTCATACAACAACTTTTCAGCCAATGTAAGCTTCCTTTACCTCTAGGAGTTCTGAATCCGAATTTTAGGAGAAAGAAGAAGATGAGAGAAAACGAACTCTTGGGCCAAATCTTCAAGAAATCTACTCTTCTCAGCATAATGGAATGAAAATCAAAGCCCAAAATCTTGCTACACTCCAAATGGATTTGAGAGAGAGATTGAGAGAATGAGAGAGTTTGAGAATGCCTTGGGAGGGTTTATCACAAAATGAGAGGGGGAAGAGGGGTTTTGGGTGGTCTTAAACCTCCCTAAGGCCACACAATGGCATTAGGCCCACTAAAGCCCATGGTTCATCTAACCATTTCCCACTACTCACAACAGGCCTAACTCAACTATATTTTCTCTCAACAACCCATACAAATACCAACAACATACTCACTTTGGCTTAAGAACAGTTTACACCAATTTCCTAAATTCAAATAGGAATTCCAGAACAACCAACACAAAACAACACTCATACAACAACAGCTTATTTATTCGTCTTAATCACCAAGATCTCATATTATATTTCCACTTCCAGTTATTAAACCACTAAATCATACATTAAGAAAACACGATGTTACAAAGTATGTTCTTACTATCATCAAAGGTATGGTTCCTCTCCAATTTGAATGTGTGAATTAGAATGTGTGATGCCATGTTAAGAGTGATAAATATGCATAATGTAGAGAAGAATAATTTTGTAGAATGTAGAGAAGATAAAACTATATGAAGTCTATATTATTCAGCTTATCAGGTTATATCATGGGCACCAATATATATACAAATAGAATGCTATCTAAAAGATAAACTAAAAAAGTAAATTATTCTAAAAGATAAAAGATAAACTAAAAGATATATCTTAACACTCCCCCATAAGCTGGAGTGTGATACTTGTTCACATTGAATATAACTCTCACTATTTTATTTGTTTATTTATTACTTAGTTAGTTTATCATTTATCAGATAACGAAAATGTGAATAAATTTTTTCCATTTTTAACTTCGATTTGCATACATCATCCTAAAAATAGAAATTAAAATAGAATTTGAAAATGGGAATAAAACGATAAAATATCCATATATATATATATATATATATATATATGCATTATATACTTTGTACAAAGGGTCATCATCGTAGTCATAGAACCTATACATCATCAGTCCATATACATGAAAAGGATAATTAATATACAGGGAAATCGTCAAAAGGTACATCAAAAGACTACTGCTTACCCTCCTATAAACATGAAAATGGTCTTAGGACAAAGCAGTCATAACCTATTTATACCTTCCCCATCTGTCAAAACAAAAAGGCAATCCCAGTGCTCTACAGGTCCTCATCGGTCTGTGTCGCCTCAGAGTCATCCTCAGTATGATGAGTGTGGCCATTGAGCACCTGATGCGGTGACCCAAGTCTTGATGAAGAAGACGACGAAGAGGTGACCCATCCATTGGCCATCCCTACTTGGTATTCTACTAGAAGGGAATCAACGAGGGACTCAACTAGCATGACCTCCATAGGCTCCAAAGAGTTATGATGGGCTCATCTCCATTAGTAGGTGGAGGTGGTGGTGGTGCTTTGTGAAAATCGAGAGGTGGCAATGAGGCTATCATAACAGGGATGATAAAGGAAATAAGCATCATATATACACAGGGTATCGGGGATAGCATGGTTATGGTGAGAAAACCTCTAAAAGTTAGGTTATGTGTCTCCTCATCACAATGCAAGACCCCTAAATCACTATATTTGTAATGCAAGTTAAGCAGGGTCGACAGTCGCCATTTTCGCATATCCATCAATGAACAACATACACAGAAAAGAAGATAGAGGAGTGAGGTGATTTATTATCAAAATCACTTTCACACAAATAGGTAGGAAGTCCTACCATCATGCATAAGATAAAACATAGTTGACTTAAAAAAATGGGAACCTAGGCTTTTATCTAAGTTGTACTAGCCTACCCAAGACTCTATATGGATTCATACTTCCTACTAATGAGCAACATTCACATCAGAATTGGGAAGTGACTAGGAGTACATATACCTCTCCCACACCAAGGTACAATCCTTATTATCATCAAGAAAACAAGTAATCTTTCAACTTAGGAAATTCATAGTCCAAACAAAGGTATATTCTCAACCAACCTCAGTATGCTGAGTTGGTGTCAGGGTTATCAAGTTAATTATGTGATTGTCTTGACTCAAGAGCGCTACCTTGACAATTAGAATGCTCATCACTTGATATACCATAACTGTAGTCCTAAAATATCTGGTTCTTGCCTTTCATCCCTCACAAACCAAACTGTGACTTCCTCTATACAGGGATTCATGCCCATTACATGACCCTCGTATCACGTTTGCTCATCTAACATCAATTCATCACAACTTAATTCATCTCTTTAGCATAGATATCTCTGGTCTCAACATTCTTAGCACCAGTACAATAATTACTGCTGTCTCTGCTTCATTATACAAACACTTAATTCCATCCGCACAACAATATAATAATCTTGGAATTAAAATTTTCAAAGATACTAAGATGCTTCAAATTTAAATTTCTAGTATAAGATTACACTTAGAGAAAATTTAATTTAAAATCTTTAATAATTAAGAAAAACACCTAAAATTATCATTTAAATTACAAAATAAGGTTTAAATAACACATTTTCCAATTTTTAGGACAAGTTGGCCGTGGCCACTTTTTATAGAAAGTAGGAAAATTTTTATTTTACATGTCATAAAATATTTGTTTTTCCAACTTATAAATTATATTCCACTAAAAACTAAATTGATTACTTACAACATGTCATAAAAAGAATTTTCTTTCTTGGTTTAAGAAAAGGACTTGGTCAAATGATCATTATTGAATTTAAGACCAAAGTTTTGTTACGTAAACCATTTTTACTAAGACCTTGACTTATTAAACATACAGTATTATGTCTTTTAAAAAAATTGTGTAGTTATTTCTTTTAAAAATAATAAGGCCGAATTGGCCTATGAATCAAATCATGGGTTTTTAGTAAAATTTCTTCCTACTAAATCATTGAACCATCAATAAAGAAAACTACTTTAAGTTAGTCCCCAAACAAAGGTTTAAAATCATTGACTAACCAACAATTTTTTTTTTGCAATGGCGCTATTTTTCTTTGAAGTGGCTGAGGGGCCTATTGTTAGCACAACAGCTCAAAATTTTGTTTCCCTTTTCATCAAATCAAATAAAACGAAATCATGACCAAATAAGGATTTTAGGTTCAATAGGTATAAAAAAAATTGACCAAGATACCCAACAACAACAATGAGACCAAGAGGCCTTATTCTAAAATCAATCAATGTTTCAAAAATTTTCCAACATCAACGCAACAGAATCACATTTATCCAACATCATTCCAAGGTCAAAATAAAACCAAGAATCATTAACAAAAGACCATCATCACCACAAGATCAAGAGCAAAATACATACATCAAATAATCAATTGCATCAAGGCCACTAAAACAACAAGTAATGAAAATCAATTTAAATGCAAAGGGTAGATGAATTTTGGGGGCCAAAATTCATTCCAACCCTCCATGTGAAAGGAAACCCATGAGAGCCACCTCACTTCCCCCTTATATATATCTTAACTAGTGAAGAAAATGGAGAGAAAATGAAGCTTTGATGGTGGCCTTAAACTTGTATCTTGATGGGTGATGAGAGGTGTTGGTGGTTTAAGCTTTTGGGTGAAGGAGAAATGCAAAATGGTGATGCAAACTCTTAGAAAGTCTCTTGACCAAAACCAGTAGTAGAATGGGGAGATTTTGAGTGAAATAATTGGGTTTTATAGAGTTGGTAGAAGGGTGATGTCATTGGGATGACATCACACCAAGTGATGCCATATATCAAGTTTTATTTTCAATTTCTAATAAGCACATGTTTATTAATTATGTTTATTTCAGATTGGTCCTTGAAAGAGCACTACTTGGACGTGCAGCCCTGATCTCCCTTTCTCTGTGTTTTATTTAATTTTTATCTGTTAAAATTGATAAATATCGATAATTACTGTGGGGGAACCTTACCCTGTCGAGAATATAATTAAACTTTTATCAAGTTTTAGAAAATAATCACGATATTGTCAAAAAGGATGTAGAAATTTGAGGGGAAATTTATTTTTTTTGCGATTTTAAAAGAAATTAAAATACTTTATACAAATCAAATTCCATAAAGTACAAGGTTACATCTATAATGATAAAATCATAGTGCAATTATGATTTTTTGAAAAACACCCAGCATAACTGCTGAATATTGGCTAATTATCAACAAGTACTTGATAAACAGTTATTTATAAAACATATAGCTATTTCTAAATCTCATGCAATTCATCATTAAAAGAGATCAACCTCTCTTTAAATCATAATTTAGAACATAGGCTGATATCTTCAAAAGGGTTTAAGGAGTAGACCATGCAACATCATGATAAAAGTGACTTCATAAATCCCCATGTCATAAGTAAAAGTTGTTTTAAAAACAACATGGCCTCACATGGCCATGATAACAAATGTACTAAATAAACATATAAAGTCATCAAACACAAAGCTACACTTGCATGATTCCTAACATTATAAGTAGCAATAGAAAATGAGAGACATATATACACATAACCAATAGAAAGAACATAGAACTCCTAGGGCCCTCAACACTAGATCCACCAGCTAGAAGCTTATTGGCGAGATCTAACTACCTTCAGATGCTCTGGACTGGACTTGTTGCTCGATTCCTCCATCAACTACTTATAACAATAAGCAAAATAGACACAAAAGAAAGGAGGAGTGAGGTTATGGTAACATGAAAGAAGAAAAGAGAGATAACACTTATCTAGGGTCATACATATAGTCTACCTTCAATCATACCAACACAGATACAAGATATTCACATTTATGGATTGGTAAAGTCATGCAAGTTACCACACATTTACACCACCACATAGTAGAAGCACAAACATACAGGGACATGCAACCAACTCATCATATCATAACATATACACCAATCACATCATAGATCTCAAGGTTAGTCCCTATATGCATGCTGTGCATGTAGCTTGTCTCAATCAATTCTACTTCTTTTAATTATGCATGGATATGCATGGGGTACCTATCCATCATAATTTGGCACTATACACCTCGTACCAAGCATTTTATATTCCATACAAAGCATTTCCACCCTATAGGTGTTTACATCTCGTCTTAACTCATTATGAGACCACATCATTATATCTCGTCTAAACTCATTATGAGACCACATCATAAAAGTCCCTGTGGGACAACTAACTGTGTATGAGGCATTTTACTTGCTTTGGGCTTACAAGTCCACATAGGACAATCCACAAATCCATCAATATCATGATGCATGAGTAGCTTCACATCTTTTATCTTTGGCATTATTAAGATGAGATAGATGGAATGGAATTCTTAGCAACAATTTCTTGCCCCTTCCTCCTCATAATGGATTTTCTTACCTTATAATTGGTTTATGACAAGTTTAAACCCCTTAATAGTGTGTGTGTGTGTGTATATATATATATATATTCTCTGAATGATCAAGTAAAACATACATAAAATAATATAATTATTTTTTAAATATCTTCACAACATAATAGAGCTTAGCTCCAGCTAACATTTAAACACCAAAACCCATATAAATCCATTTTTCTAAACCAAAGTACTTGATAACTTTATCTAAAACCAACCCGGTTGAGAAAATCTTAAGAATGAAAAATTCAACCCTCGAGGTCGAGATTTCTTAGACAACTCAGCACAACTTTAGAAAATCACTAGGATTTTTTCCAGAACTTTACAACATCAACAGGTGCCAAAGACATCATTTCCATCATCCACGTCTCAACATATGATTTCAACATTGAATTCCATCTCTATACTTATCTTTAAAGTTTCATCATTTGTTCTCTATTCATGCAATTTAATTGATCCCAATTTCTCTAAACTCATCAAGATGTCCACAATCATAGAACAATGCAGTGCAACCATCATCACACTTATACAAGTGTAAATCAACATATTTATTCTCACAAGTTAAAATCACAGATTCACAAAATAGGTTTCACTATAAGAATCATCACAAATCATAAAGATTTCAGAATGAAAAGGGATCAATTGTATTTCAATATAAACACATAAATCTACACATTCACCAAGGGACCAATCAGACTAAGGCTTGCAACCTCCACAACAAATTTCACAATACAAAGCATAAGTTGGCAACATAAGACAACAATGAATAAGCTCATTATATATTCCACCTAATATAGCACAACAACATACAACAATTAAGATCCCATCTACCACAATAAGGTGCTATCAAAACATATTAAAAACATAACACTCAACAATCAATCCAATTAACAGGTCTTTGACTTCATTTAGCCAATTACAGTCATGTGCTATCTTAACTATTCAAACCCAAAAGCCACATATATCCTGTCTCAAAGAAAGTATTAGTATAAATCATAGGAAATACATATTTGAATGAAAGCTAAAATGCACAACTACAAAGTGATAAATCATCAACCTTAAATTCTCACTACACAATTTACACAACAACATAGTGCTCTTAAGCAATTTAATTAATTGCTTTGAGGTGGGGTTTGTCCAGCCACGAAAGATTATTTCTAATCTCTCCATTTCACACACACACATAAATTCACAAGTTAATCAAAAACTCCAAAATAGTAAACTTTTATACAACCTAAAAGTGAGTTGTATTACGATGACTCTTTGGCATCGAACCTTGAGAAATGATAGGAGTGGGGAACTCCTAACTCTCTCCTTGTGCCAACTTTACATAGTACCCCTCACTCCCTCTTACCTTAATGCATAAGGGATTCCCGAGAATGCTCTGCATCTCCTCTACAATTCTTGCTTTTATGAGTCATGAACTTTCGATCGGAGTAACTTTTCTGTCTACATTCAGAATGACTATTAGGACCTGCCAAATCGAAGAGCATAATGAGTATAGTATAAAAACTTGGTTTCATGTGGGATCAGAAAACCACAGGCCCCACATGCAAGCCCAGCAAGATTCGGCCCCAGTGAGAGAAAAATAGGAAAATGGCAACGTTTTGAAAAAGTGCTTCGATCATTGTGATCAAGAGATTCCCAAGAGTAAAACTATGGGTTCATTTCGGTCATGCAATGTCATACGAAGCCCTATTTTAAAAAAAAAAAAAACAAAATGAAAAAAAAAAGGAGATTCAAGGAAATCGAAGACATACCTAAGCAAGATAAGACAGTAGACTAGCTCACAGGCTCATATAGATGAATCTTCACCGAACAAAACTTGGGTTTGATCTTGGGAATGCTCAAACTGAGATGATCAAGCAAAGGAGGAGGTCACGACTTGAGCTTATAGCTTTCTTGGTGGTCACGATTTTGAGAAGCAACAGAGAAGGAGATTGAGATGGAAAGGTGGTCTCGGTGGGTTTTTGTTGTTGGGGTTGCAAGGAAATGAAAGATGTCAAGAGTGATAAGGCCTTATTGGTGGCCTTAAGTAATATGAAAATGAGAATTAGAGGGTGGGGGCTCAAAGATGTTAGTAAGAATGAGATTGACATGGGGGTGGGTCTACAAGTTGAAATTGAAGGAAGAAGTGAATCAGAGAAGCCGAGGGATGTCTCATGGGGGTTAAGAAAATCTTGAAGTAATTAAGGGGAGGTGGGTGGCGCTCAAGGTGAAGAGCAATTCAAGGTGGCAATCTATTTTTTGCAAATTGAAGGGGTAGCTACGTGGGAGTAAAGCTGAGGGTGGCATACAACGTGGAGGTGCAGCCAAATTTGGCAACTTGCTTAGCAAATAATGGAGGTGCCAGTACAAGAGGCTAAGGCGTGAGGGAGGTGGCTTCACGAAATGGATTTAAGGGCTTGTAGGAAAGAAAAAAAAAATGGCAACATGAATTAAGCAAAAGAGTTGCCACAAGTTGGTAATAGAGTCATAAGGTAGTATAATTTGTGTAGTAATAATGATCAATAACAAAAACTAGTTATATAGGAGCAACCCGAAAAATATAAAGGATTCAATGGTAAATATAGAAATGATCAATGACATCCACAAAATAATTTACGAGTGTCAATAAATTATTTAAAGTATGATATAGCAACATCAATTGACATACAATTTATAGAAAACATAGTTTAAGATCAGGCATCAATTTTAAGGATTAAGGGGATTGAACAATAATCCTATACTGTTATTTTTAGTATTTTTAGGCCACTCAGAAATTTGTACTCATCATTTAGATTGACCACTTTAGCTCTAAATGAGCTTCAAAGTTTTTGGTCCATCACCAACAATTAGTGACATTAAATCACTAATTATCACACAACTCATATACGCATCACATATAAATATAACATATCTACTAGCACATCAAGCAATTAACACTCACATACATAATTATATCAAATAATACTCATATATATCTAGCCTACTAAATACAGAATGTTACAATTACTATTTTACTAATTTAATTAATTCTTATATTAAAATAATGAAATTTTCCTTGAAACTTTATAGAGATATAAAATCAAGGTCCTAGAATATCCATAAAAACTTATATATATATATATATATATATTCCTATTTTTTTATTAATTAAATTGTATTTTTAGGTTAAAAATTGCTAGTAATTTCATTTTAATCTAAATAATTCTAAAAATGACAAAATAATTATAAAAATTTCTTCACATAAAAATGAGCCTAAAATAATTTTCTTACTAGTTTTGGATGTCAAACAAACACTGATTTAACTATATAGTAAAACTAGGGGCATTTTGCAAAAAATTCTGAAAAATTACCAAAATTATATTTTAATATATATGACATGTTTCCAAGCTCAAAACAACTTTTTATCATCATTTTCACCTTTTTCACATGTCAGCCCTTTCCATCGAGAAATTGGGACATGATCGTCATTTTTTCATTTCTCGAGGATCTGGCTCGAAAAAATTATTAAAAATTACGACTGAGTAGCTCCTGAAATTCTAATTACAACCACAAAATCAAAATTTTGAGATTCCTTCTCAATTGTTTAGAAATAAAATCACAAGAAAATAGAAAATAGTTATAAATCAAGGTAAGGGTCTTACATGGAGCATATGTCTTAAAGGCATCTAGCTTGTTACATATGTAAGTTATCCACCATGGAGTCCATCTTCTCCTAGTCATGACACTCTAACAACCCTACTACAAGTTTCTTGATACTTCCACCTATGAAACCAAGCTTTGTCCTCACACAGAAAGCCTTCCTCATGGATTTTGCCTAGTTATGGTAATTTTCTTGCTTGAGTAAGACTTATACCATTGGTGTTCTTGGGTTATTTGATGATCAACTATTTGGAGGCATTCTTGTCCAAATCCATTGAGGCATTTTTCTTCTTCCAATCCTCTGGCTTATCATTACCTTGTTGAGCACCACCGAGAGCATGAGTCCATTAGTGTGGGGTTGTTCCAGCTCAACCAGTGGTCGCGAGTTCAAGTCCTAGATATGCATCTACATTAAATACTTAGAGGAAAAGCTTTATCACTTATAGTGGTCCTACTCGGCTCAAATAGGATTGCTTCGCGTGGAGGATACTTGTAGTCTATACCAAAAAAGAATTACCTTGTTGAACATTGAAGTTTGCTTTGGTGATTCAGATTCCAAAGTTATATCAAATGTTGATTAATCACATGTGTTGCATTGTATCAATGAATTCGTAAGAATCTTTTTACCTAAAAGTGAAGTAACTTACAAATATAAATTGTGTGTCAACTATTAATTTCATATAGTGTATTAAAACTAAAATTTAAAAACTTCAAATTTAGAAAAATAGAAAATTTTAAAATTAACAACTAATAAATTAGGAATGAAAAAATTGAACTAATTATATTCAAAAAAATAAAAAAGTAACAAAATATAAAATATATATAAATTATTTTTAAAAAAATTATAAATTATTGTATTTCTTTTGTAGAATGTTAAGGAAAATTAGATAAAGTAATTATTTTTAAAATAATTTTTTAAATTTGATAACTTTATTTTGCAATTAGTGGTTTATATTTAATTTATGATTTATTTTATTTCAGGTGACTAAGTTGTCAAGAAATTGATTACGTTTCTTCTTAGTCTAACCACATGGTTGAAGATCATATAAGGGACCTATTAAGCTAGTTTTATTTTTCATGCTATGAACTTGGTTATATATATATATATATATATATATATATATATATATATATATATATTCGTACCTTGTTGAAATAGTTTGCATTATGTGTATGATAATTGATTTATGAATTAATTTTAACACTATTTTACTTTTATAAATTTAATGTTTGTTTATTGTTAAAATTTCACTAAAAGTTTATATGCTAAACAGGTTTTATAAATATAAAAGAATGCAAAATTTGATTTTTATTTATTTTAATATACAAATTCATCGATAGTTCTCTTTCAAAAAAAATCATCGACAATTACCAACATGTCGTTAGTCTGAGTGGAATTGGACCTAGATCCCTTAAGCAAAGTCTCGAGTTTTAGCCTAGTGGATGAAAAAAAATGTGATAGAGAGGGGAGACCCCATTAAAGGTGGCTTGCTAGATTTTCCAACAAAGATTAATCATCAGCAAAATCGATTGATACTTCACACCAACAACACGGTGACCTAAAAAAATTCATTGTTAATTTTCAACCAAAAAATCTATTGATAATTTTCTACTAATAAATTAGTTAGTAATTTCCCACAGACAAATATATGGGTAAATATAACGTTTGTTGTAGATTTTGTTCATTGGAGTTACCAAGTTTTTGTTCGTAGGTAATCCATTGGTAAAATTGCATTACTAATAGATTTTTGGAGTTACCAATGGATTTTGTTCATCGGTAATAGCAAAATTTATTGTAATGATTTACCTATTTTTTCTAAAGGCATTTTACTTTGTAAAATTTTCACAAAATTGTACAATAAATTTTCCAATATAGACCATAAAATCATATTTGAGAAGTCAAAATTAGAAGAAAAATACACATAACTTTTTAAATGGTCATGTGACTAGTAACTAACTTTTAATCTTAATCATCGATGTAAGATTGTATAACCCAATTTGCAATTCTCATTTCTCATACTAAGAAGTTTTACTTGATACACCATATATGTATATGTGTGTGTGTTTATACTCGGGTATGAATATAGTTTCCATCCTTAATTATTATTTTTGATAAATTATTATGAGTTTGTTTTAAATTTAACTATATATTTCAAAAAAAATATTTTTAATTATTATTGTTAATAAAACATATTCTAAAATAAATAAATTATATTATACACACATTTCAAAATATAATATTAAAAATAAATATTATATGCATATACATACATACATACATATATGTATATACATGTATATACATATGTATATACATGTATATACATATACATGTATATACATATGTATATACATGTATATACATATGTATATACATATATATATATATATAATTTTGTGTAACACACAAGTTTAAAATCTAGTTGATAATTAAATTAAAATTATAAATAGTCACAAAACATCAAAAGTAAATATATAGGTTTAGTGATTTCCATATTAGGTGCATTGCCTGCTTGGTTATCGTGAAAATCTTGTCTAGAATTTGCTTCTTCATGAATATCCCACATATGTTAGGTCGTCTATCGCTGTGAATGATATTTTGTATGAGATTTTACCTCTAGATACTAAGGAATGCCTAAGGATTAATGTCTTGGCAATCCTTATTCTATCTAAAATTTTAATTAAAATTCGATAAATGACAAAATATTTTTCTACCAAAAGAATTACATAACTTTGAGTTCTCCATTGCACCAAAGATACTAGGATCAGTTCCAAACCTTATTAAGCTAAAAATATAGATAAATAAATAAATCTAATCCTTTTTCTTAATAAAAATTTGTTTATAAAATACTTACTATCAAATTTAAAAATAACAATAATAATAACAATAACAATAACAATAAAATAACATTCTAAAAAATTTAAAATGTATATATAAAGAAACTCAAATAAATAAAATTCAATAACAAATAGGATTGTTTTCACACATTACGTTAAAGGGTAACAGTCTTATGTCGGACATCGTACAGTGTTAACACTTTTTCTATATGTAATAGACTCTCGAATCCAATTTTGCTTCAAGATATCTTTATAAGATTTTTCCAAATGTTTCCCATAATAAACTTTGGAGGTGACTTTTTTTTTTTTTAAATTATTTTCATTATCGTACTGTGACTAGGGATGACAATAGAGCAGGGCGGACACGGGTAGTAGCCTTTTCGTCACCCTCCCCACCGAATAAAAATTTGCTCCGTGCTTGTCCTATACCAATGTAGGTATCCATGGATACTTACTAAAACATAAAAATTTTAAAAAAATAACCAACAATTACACTAATCATCAATTCATTCATAATACTTAAAAATACATCAATTAATCAACACAAATATATATATATTACTGACATGTATAATTTTCTTCCAATGTGAAAGATTTATGGCACTTAACTAATTAATATATCAATTTTTGCATGTAGAAGCTTTATAAGTGGCTGGCTTAAGTGCTTATGGCATTTGATTACTTGTATGCAAATATATAAATCATGATATCAAGGTGAATGATTTTCTAAGTTCAATTTTTGAAGATGTTATGTAAATAGGTCTTTGAAATCTTTGCGGACCCACTTTATATTGATATTTTATCCACATCATTTTCAATGTTCAAACATATTATTGATAAAAGATCAAGATATACATTTAGGTAATAACTTTCTTCATTCTATCCTCAATTTGCACTTACACTTCATGAATGTGTTTGAAGTATGAACATCTCTAAGTTGTGCCTTGTTATAGTATCCTATTCTTATGTATGCTAGATGGAGGTAACTTTGGTCTTGCTAAAATGTTGATGTGTGATGACTTCAAAACCAAAAAAAAAAAAGAGAAAGAATTTGTAGTATTAACTCCATTAAAGCCCTACAATATTAATTATATTAAAGCCTTACTGTCCAAAAATTAGGAATGTTTACATTAGGAGAAATAAGGATAGGCCACCTCAATTAGAAACATTTACAGTGGGAGAAAGAAGGATAGGCCCAAGAATTAAGTGGGTCAGGCTCAATTAGTTAGTGTAAGGAAACAAGCCCCTCACACACAACAACAATGAGGATTAAAGGATATAAAACACACACAAAACAACACCATAAATAAAAATAGCATAAGAACACAAATTTAATGTGGTTCAACACCTCTTACCTACGTCTAAGAGAACATCTCAATATATATCCATTCTCTTAAATCAAATTACTAGTTTTTTGGACAAACTTGAGAAACCCCTTTTCACGTGACCCCCTTCTCACTTGGAATGGTGACCCCGTCTGCAAGCTAGGTGGTCTCTTTATACACGTTGCATCTTAATCTCAAAAGAAAAAACAATTCTTTAAAATAAAGATGATATCTTAAATCTAAACAGCATGTTAAAAATTAGATAACATTTTTAAATTTAAACAGCATCATAAAGATTTAAAATTTGAAATTTAAATTGTTCTGTTAACAATTCTTCCCTTAATTTCAATTTCCAAACTTCCTCTTCAATGGCCGTTGTGGATGCTCATCATAATCATCTTCAATGATGCTTTTGCTTTACAAACTTTGGTGTATTCCTACCTTCGCTCTACGAGTATTAGATGGAGACATATCTTTTACTTATATTGTTGTTAGCTATCAGGACATGTCGCTTGACTTTCACATCGTCAAGAAAACTATTGACACAAGAATTTGCACCATTTTAGCTACTAGAACATGCCACTTGACTTTCACATCGCCAAGAAAATGTTCGACACAAGGATCCTCACATGGATTGACCAAGTTTCATTTTGCTTCAATAACTATGTGATAGATCACCAAGCCATACAACTTGGCTCTAATACCAATATTAGGGAAACAAGACCTTCATACACAATGATAACGAGGATCAAATGATATAGAACACACAAAAGACGACATCATGTGGTTCGACACCCCTTGCTTATATGCACGAGAATATCTCAATATATGTTCATTCTCTCAAATCAAATTACAAGTTTTAAGGACAAACTTGAGAAACTCTCTCTTCACATGACCCCCCTTCTCACTTAGGGTGGTGCCCCCTCTCACTCAGGGTGGTGACTCCCTCTTTAGGTTAGGTGGTTCTTCTCATTTCAAAAACCTCTATTCATACACATTGCATCCTAATCTTAAAAAGGAAACATATCTCTAAAATAAAGATAATATCTTTAAATCTAAACAACATCTTAAAGATTAGATAACATCTTTAAATCTAAACAACATCCTAGAGATTTGAAATTGGAAATTTGAATTGTTCTCCCAATAGTTAGACCTTGCTACTATTTGTGGTTAGGTTGCTCCCTTATAGCAAAAGAAAGATAAGTAGTTACATTATACATTATACAATCTATCTTTGTTAGGGGATTAAATGTAATTAAGGCCAGTGGATTGGATGATAAAAGAAAAAGGATTGAAACTCTATCGTTTCATGTTAAAAAAAAAACACAAATGAGATTTTTCTTGCCTTTGAGTTAAATAAAGTTTTTGTATATTTTTTGAATCTGTAACAAACTTCTGTTCTTCTTTTTCTTCTTCTAGAACTTGGCTAATCTTTGTATAACAATTTTTGTTTTGTTTGAATGAATTTGCAACTCATAACCTAAGATATGCATTCTACAATTTGTGGTTTTCCCCCTTCCCTAATTTGTACCTTTTGTCACCATTTTTTTCTTCAAATTTCATTGCAAGAAATTTGACTTGTAGTGACAACAACAACTGTCACTAAAAGTTAAAAATCCGTAGGTATATGTCAATTTGACATTGACCAACAAACGCGTTGCCTGTCTGTTATGAGAGGTGTATAACAACAGCTATTTGACTGTCACTAAGATTTTTAACTGTCACTATAGCCTTAATTATAATTTAAGGTGTCTGGTTCATTGTGGTTATAGGTAAAAATAGACTTATAGCTACAGTTTCTAGCAATGGGTAAAAAAACAAATATTGGTTTAAAAAAAAAAGGAAACTTATATCTGTTGAATCAAAATCCTTATTTTAATTATGATAAAGCTTTAAAAGACAAATTATAAGTTTGTTGAGGTTTATAAGTACTAACATGTGTACTTAAGTGTTTGAGAAAGCTTCTAATACATGCAGCTAGCTCTAAGTCCTTAAGATACTTGAAGCGTTTTGAAAGCTATAAGAATATCTCTTTATTATGCACCATTAAAAGGATGCATCAGAAAGATGCAACAACTTTGAAAAGGATCAATTAGAACAATATCATCAGAAGAGTACATCAAAATTGTACCATCAAAATGGAACTTCAGAATGTTGTTTCACTTTACAACTGATATTGACAAAAAGTTCTATAAAATGGTACCAAGTTATTTGAAGACTTGCAAACTGTGGGACCCCTTACAATAACTATACTTTTTTTTAATCTATTTATAGGGAGTAAGGCTCATTATCCAAATGGAGAAGCTTTAAGAGAGGTTGATCCAAGAGATCCAAGTGCAAAAAATTCTCTATTGGTGTAGATTGTTGAATCCGAAGAAAAAAGTTTCTAAGAAACATGATTCTCTTACTAAGAGATAACCCACTTCTATATAATTTGTCTAGAGCTTAAAAGAGAGAAGTAGAAGTGTGTACTAGGTGCCTTTGCTATAAAAACTCCACTCCTATGAGAATTTGTAAGGGAACTATGTTTTGTACAATTCATCACAGAAACCCCCTTGTTGTTATAGTTATTACAACCTCCCAAGACCAAGAGTGTGGTGATGTGGCTGAGAGAGTGTAGTCGTGTTGCTAAGTTGTTGTACCAAGTGCTGGTACTATATATTTGTGTGTTTGAAACTTGCTTCCCATGAACTAATATAGTTTTGTGGTTGAAAAAAATCTATAAAGGTTCAAAATACTAATTTGTTGTAGGGCTTGAAGAAGCTAAGAATAATACTGCTATTGATAATGAAAATCTCACTTGGTGTATGGGGATTGAATGTAACCAATGTTTAGGGTGAACTAGCTAGATAAATTGTTTGTGCTTTCTTCTCATTGTCTTTGAACTCAGTTTTTACAAACATTCAAATACTGTTTAGAAAATAATTTCATAAAATATTTCAACAAAACCAAAATCTCAAATTTTGAAGAAAATCTTTCAAACATTTATCTCATCTTTTACATCTTAGAGTAAGTGAAAGATTTTATTGAAAGTCAAAGAATCAAAGAGAACATTCTAGTTGATTAAGATATCTTCATATTGAACTGATCCAAAAATAAATTGCTTCTTTTAAATAAACATTCTACATTCTAAATAGAACACCCACTAAGATTTAATGGTTGTGAGTTTACAATAACTCAATTAATTAAGAAAGATTTTATAGCTTCATAATCATCAAGGTATCATATGTTTTTCTTTTTAAAAGGAAATATCAGACTAAGCACATTAGATACAACTTTTTTAAAGAAAATAAACTTTGTTAAAGGGATAAAATCTATCAAGTCACATTCTAAGCATCAAAATACACTTAAAAAGGTCTATAACAAAATAAAGGTTTTAAAATCACAATTCAATCCCCTTCTTGTGATTTTCTGACTCACTCCAATATCCACAATCAATATTTGTCATTTAATGGAGAGTAAAAGCTTGTACTTTTTCAATTTTTAAGAATAAAAATTGAACCAACTTTAAAATATAAATTAATTTAAATTATATCACATTTTTAGAAATTAAAAATATATGCAAGTGATGACATTAATATTAAAAAATGTTTATAAAAAGGAAAAAATTAAAAAATATGTATATACTCATATTTGTTCATATGAATAAAATGGACATTTATTTAGCATAAAATCCCTTATTGTTCAAACATATTCCTCAGGAACTGAATATTCATGTAAATAAATAAATTAACTCAACATTGCCTTTTGTGCAATATGGACAACAACAACTAATGAAGTCGGTGTTCTCAGTGCATTCGAAAATAAAGGATTAGTCAAAAGCTAGTATCAAGACACTCAAAAAATACAAAGGGAAAAATCATATTGGAAATCTAGCATCCTACAAAAAGAACAAAATTGATGACTTAAATGAAAAGTTGTAGAAATTATTTAAGTAATTGAGTCAATAGTAAAGTATTGAAAAAAATACACTCAAAATAATCAAGTGTTATATAACAAAAGCTCCAAACATTGCCACATCCTCTTGACATAGGGTCATTAATTCCTTGGACATGGACTTTGTAAAATATTTTTTATTAAAATGGCAAGGTTTGCATTAACTTGCAAATGTAACAGGCAAGTTCAACCAAGTTCACAATGAAAATGGGCTTCTTTTCTTAGCCCATATTTGCCTCATGTAGCCCATGGTTAAATGGACTAGTCCACGGACCAAGAATAAAAAATAAAATAAAAATCTAGAAACATGTAAAATTTAATAAAAGAACAAAAATATTAACTAGGATTTTAAAAATTTAAACAATTATGATTTCTTTTATTTCTCTTTTATAAATTGTTACTTGTTAATAATTAATTAAATTTGATAATATAATTAGTATTTTAGCATAACCATATAATTGTTTGTTTCTATATAATTAAGTTTTATAATAAATAAATATTTTTGAATATATAAATTATATTATAATTAAAATTCATAATAAATAAATACTTTTAGTACATAAATTATATTATAATTAAAATTCATAATAAATAAATATCTTTGAATATATAAGTTGTATTTTAGAATTACAACAAACTATTTAAATTGTGAAATAAAGTTATTTTTAGCTATTGACAATCTCTTTAAAGAAAAAACTATTGATATTCAATTGAGAAATAGAAATAAAAAAAAAAGAGTAGATTGAAAGAGATATACAGCTAAGAAAATTAAATATGCATAAAGTTAAAAGAAAGGTAAGTTAAGATGGTTGGACAGAAACATTTTAGCTAGTCACGAAAAAAAAGTATGAAATACACATTTTAAAAAGAGAAGATATTTGATAGAATAATGAGAGTGAGAGTCAAGGAACAAAAAAGTTAGTTTAATTTGTTTAACTATAGTTAGTTTGTTGGAGACTTTTATTATTCTATTTTACTTTTCTTTATTACTCAACAGATATATATATATATATATATATATATATAGGTTTAATCACCAAATTCCTCTTTTCATTTTCTCTCTTACTTCTCAACTTAGTCAAATACCTTATTGAGAGGTATACTTATCTATGTTCTAAAAATTGGACCGACTGGTCAGACAAGAAAACCTGTGAATTGGTCACCTGACCTGTTCAAATAAATCACAAAATTGGCCTGAAGAAAAACAGGTCAAAGAACCGGAAAACCAGTCAAAAACTGATAAAAAGGGTCAAAAATCGACCAAAAACCAATTCACAGCAGGTCAAAGAAAAATGCTTAATACAACATTATTTTGATTTTTTTTCTTAAAAAAAAATAAAAACCAACCTAAAGTATTTATCATTTTCTTTTTTATTTTAAATATAAACTTGTTTTTATTAATAAATGTTGATGTGTATAGTTAAAAGTTATACTTAAGTATCATGACATATTTGATTTGTACTTTTGTAGGTATTATAAATGTAAAGAACCTATTAAATTATATTTTATTTTTAATTTTTAGTATTATAAAGTTATGATATTGTGTTTTTTTAATATTTTTTAATTATTATTATTATTATTATTATTATTTTATTAATACCAGTTTGATCACGGTTGAACCATTGAACAATAAACCAGTGCCTTGACCGGTTCAATGACTAGTCCGATTTTAAAAACATTGATACTTATACCTATGGACACTTTTACCTATAAAATATAATTATACCTATAAATAATTTTTATTACAATAATTTAACTACAAGAAAAATGACCTATACCTATGGACACGTTTACCTATAAAATGTAATTCTAGCTATATGAGGCAGACATGGGCCAAGAAAATGAAGCCCATTTTCATTGCGAAATAGGCTGACCTAGTCCATTACATTTACAAGTCTATAAAATAATTAAATTTGTGTGTTTGATTCATTGTGTGGTTTAATAAAATTAATAGTGGAAAGAGCGTAACTTTGATTACCTTATGGTTTTTGTATTTTAGGTGTCAATGAAGAGTGGAGGAGTAGTTGTTCATATAGGGAGGAATGCACAATCAAAAAAAGAAAAACAGGTTCAATACCCAAACACCTTGCTCTTTCATAAGACCATACCATTCCTAAACCCTACTTAGATTAGAAAAAGAAAAGAAAAAGAAAATTAGTAAGAAGTGATTCTACTATTTTAGAAATATTTTGTTTTTGTTTTCCCTCCTTGTTTGTTGTTTTTTGTTTCCTACTATGTCTCTTTAATGCAAAGAGAGCAATGAGAAGACACTCAAATAGAATACGTAAGCTAAGATTGACCTTGATGCAGCTCAAGTTACAAATGTCTATAACTATAGGTATGCTTCATTTAACTTTACATCGTTATGCGTAATTATTGTTGTCCATATTGATGTTGTTAGATCCAAAAGAATTGTTATTCTAATGAGTTATTTCTTTCTCCTCACTACAAGAAAAGCACTTAATTGCAGTGATTTTTAGGTAAAAGCGGCAACGGTTGTAACCATTGCAAAAAATAGTTAGTAGCAGTTACCCACTCACCACAATGTTGTCTACTAAGAGCTATGATTGCTAGGGGTCTCAGTGGCTCAAGTTGGGTCAGCTTCAGCTCCATTTAAGACCCAACCCAATTAAATTTAATCAGGTTGGGTAAGGTTAGGCTTTTTTTTTTTTTTTTTGAAGTGACCCAACTCGACCTTAATCGAGTTGGGTCAAGTTGGGTAATCAAGCCAAATAAATAACATATTAATATAATTGTAGATATTCAAAAGAATTCAAAGAAATCAATAAAATTCAAAAAAAAGGAGAGAAAAAAGAAAAAAAAAACCTAATTATTTCAATTAATCCAATGTATGTTCAATTTTAAATACAAGTCTAACCACACAAATCTAACACTCACAAGAAAAATACAATACATGTCTCAAATGGAATAATTCAGTACATGTTCCAACTACTCTAATAATTATTTGAATTATATAATAAAAATTAAAAAACTAAAACTCAAAGTAACTATCAAATAAAATGATTCTCCTTTGGTAAGTGAATATGTAAATATTATAATTTTTTAATTTTTTATTAATAAAATAATAGGTCGGGTCAAGTCGAGTTGAGAAGGCATCAACCCATGATCCAACCTAATCTTAATTGGATTTGTTAAAATGAATCCAACCTAACTCGCTGACCCAACTCAATCCACTAAAATATAATTAGGTTGGGTCAGGTTGGTCGGGTTCACGAGTCGATCCCAACTCGCTTACACACCTAACAATTGCGGCAATTGTAAAAATTGACACACCAATCATTGCAACTAGTGTCAAAATTTCACGACAATTGAAGACTGATGCAAAGTTCAAAGAACAAGATTGTTGGTGCAATCTACGAAGGTTATACAGCTGCCACAATGTTGTTTTTTTTTTTGTAAAAACATAGTGGCAATTCGAACCACCGCAAAAGTGTTAAAATTAATGTTTTCGTAAAGGATAGTGGCAGTTTGAATTGTCACAATATTTTTTTTACATTATTAATGTTGTAAAATGTAGCTACGATTTTGAACCACTACAATTGTTTTTATTTAATTTTTCAACAATTATTACGACGAGTTGTAACAGCCACAATATTTTTTAGACTATTTGCTTTTGTAAAAGATAGCGACAATTCAAAATTGCCGCAATATTTTTTTATTAATTTTTCTGACAATTACTATGACAGTTTGTAACTATTGTAATATTTTTAAATTAATTTTTTTAGAAATGCAGGTTTTTTTCAACCATTGATTTAATTACGATTATTTTAACTTAAAATTATTTTTTGTACTTACAAAACTAGCTTATTATTTAAATTTTTATTTAAAATAAAAAAATAAGATATCATAAATAAAAACTAATTAAAAGCCATTATGCATACATGCTATCCAACATTGAAATAGTTTTAAAATTATTCAACATTGTATGAATTTAAAGAAACATAAGTAAAATCCCTAGAGTTCATAAAATAAAATAAAATAAATCTAAACGATCCCCAATGATAATGCTCCATGGTCTTCAGGCATATGACTAGATGCGGAGGAACGTCTTATATCTCTTGGTGACTCCAAGTCAGGTGGTTGAAATCAAAAGAAAGCATAAATTAAATAAGAACTAGTAATTAAGTAAAAAAATTAACAAAATTTGGCAATTGACAAAAAAAACTAAGATATATAGTATTGTAATGGCATATAAGCATAAACTAAGAATAGTTAACCATGCATAACAATCAAATCTTTTCTCTTTATTGTGCTTGTAGTGTGGTACTTAACAAACTATCCCTTAATAGATCTTTCTCACTCAAGAATCAAGACTATTATTGCTAAACCTAGAATCCAAAACCCTTTCTAACATTCATTTTCTTCAAAATTTAACACACAAACTTGAAGTCATACTATACAAATATCTAATCTAAAACCAAAACAATAAAGCAAGAAAAATAGTTAACAAAGATTCATGAATTATTGTCATACTGACTCGAAACTTTTTCACAACAAAACCAAAAGGCCATAACCTTTCCACCAATTAGCCTCACCTTCCCTTCTCTCTACCCTATCAAACAATCCTAGAAATGGTGAACACAATCAAAACTTGAAATCGACCCAAACAAAACAAGTGTTGTTCCTTTAAACTAAACAGTCATTATTCTACAAATTCTACAAAGTCTTGAGTAACATAAGATTTAAAAGTTTCTAGAACAACATTACTTGAATATCTTCTTTCTTTCATTTTTTAACTTATATAACAATATTAAAAGAAAGAAATTATAGAAAAGAGATTCTATGAAAAAAAGGAAAATGAAAACAATAAGCCACATAAGCTACAAAATGTAACAAACTCTTCATCAATCCAATAAAAGAAAGACAACAATACTAGATAGACAATAGTAGACACAAAACAAATCCTATCCCATAACACATACAAGGTAATGAGACACACTTGAAAATATAGGCAATCCACACCAACTTATACCCATTAAATTATCTCAAATACTCCTTATGCATAAACAATACTAGATAGATAGTAGCACAATAACCTATGAAGCACGAAACCTAACATGGACACCAAATACAACATGAATATGGCTAACGTTTAAAATATAGGACACCTTATTGCACTTATATCAAAACTCTAAGGATCTTGTTGCCACTATATGACAAGCGCTTCGTCTCATCACATTAATCATATATGTAAAGAATTTTTTAATTAAAATATCAGTCCCCCTATTAAACTTTACTTCTTTCCTTCCATCTTACGCCCATAGTAGACCAAGAGTATAAACCAGCAAGTAAAGCATTTCTACACCACAATTGCCAACTTGTTTCAAGTGTAGAGAATCTACTTATCCTTCATCAAGGAGTTGCTATCAAATGTAGAGAAATTTCATTAAAGACTTATCACAAACACAAAAGGCTTCAAAATACTAAACCAAAAAGAAAAAGAAACACACACACACACACAACTAGGCAACATAACATTGTAGTTGAGAAAGATAATGCACTATATATTAGAGATCACTGATCAGGAAGCAACATATTTGAATCAAAATCATCACGTAGTATTTGTTAGTCAGCTAAATCATTTAGGGGGCCATCAACCCCTGCCAGCAGGTGACAATGTTACTCATACCATGCAAAGAGAAAAAATATTGTCACTACACACAAAACAATCCAAATAAATGAAATTATGAAAACAATAACAAAAATTTCTGCTCATAACCACATGAATCCAGTGTTAATGAAAGCCCAAATTCTCTAAGTTTAGGGCATAAGATACACAATGAAACAATAAATACAGTCATTCACAAAATCAAAAAGCCAGAAGTTACACAGATATGTAATATATCACTAATAGTAAGCAAACAAAACACAATAATACAGTCATTTTCATAAATTAAAAAGATAAGGTACAATGGGTGAATGGATAAAAATGCATAATTACTAAATATAAAAGGCATATTTAATAATACTTACTTTACCTGATTTCCCCTAACATTTTGCATAAGAAATGTAATTTGTTCCTTTAAGATGTCAACTTGTACAACTTATGCCTTAAGTGCATTGATTTCAGCTTGCATTGTTCCATCTTTGGATTAGACTCAAAGGAAGCTATTAATGTAGCATAATGTGAAGTAGATCCAATCACTTGAAATAGAATTACCCCAAGTCCTATACTATGAACATAACTAGGATATTCTTTCCTAAAAACTCTTATAAAAGCCCCACTTTCAAAAGAATAATCTTGCATTTTAGTTTCCTATATATAATATTGAATACACACAAACATTTAAAGACCAACAAACCACCAAGAATAATGAAGTACAAATAAGACATTAACCTTACACATATTTGTCTGGTCTCTTCATTAACAAAGATTGTATCATGCTTTTATGAGAAATTAGATGCACTTTTGCTCTGGTAAATTCTCGTTCATGTAGTAATTCCTAAAATTAAAATCATATAATAAGGTTAGATATTTATGATTAAAATAACATGTTTTTTTTTTTAAATAGCACTAGATATAGTGAACCATACCAACTCATCCCTTTTCCTTGAAAGTGTTTTGGAGCCTAGTATGTGAAAGACCACTAACTTTTCATGATTCACTGCATTTTTGTTTACTATTTTCTGCATCAATAGAGAAATGAAGAGTTAATATGAATATTAATCAAAGTAAGAAAAAGTTCAATGTATGGTGATTACAATTGCTTTAGCGCTCCTCCTGTAATGTACAAAAATAGCCCAATGGTCTTTCTTGGTTAATATGTGGTGGGTGATTCTAAATATTTTCCTCCACAGTTAGGTTCTAATTGTGACATTTATCAAACAACCTACGTCATTTGTCCGTCCATTTCTTTCCAAGGCTAAATAAGATATATCTTTTGTGCCCTCCATCGCTGACAACAACATTTGCCTTGAAGACAACATAATAAAAGATCTTGTTAGATAATAATATACATAATAAATCAAACGTGTTCATTTAAAGATAAATTATACTTGTATTGTCTTAATAGAAACATTATCTTTGTACTCTTTTGGAGCTTGTCTTTAACTTTTAGCTTGCTTTGTAAATGCCAAATCCTATGTTAGTCTTAGAATCATGAATTTATTAAAGGATGGTATGAAAATGGGTGAAGTTGCAATTCAATCTTGAAAAAAGCATTCATATGTGTACACTAATGTCATCTCTAAGTAAATTATACTCTTTTGTAATATCCAAAAACATGTAAGCATTAACAAAACTACAAATAGAGATGAAGCTTTCTCAAGAAAAACTCGAGGTTATAAGAAAGGAACTAGTAAATCTAAATGAGAAATTGGTAAATGTAGGGAGCTAGATACAAGCTATTCAATTGGAAATAAAGCAATGTTTAAGGAACACAAAGGAAAAGGAGCTTGCACTTCAACATGTGATGAAAGAGAAAGAGGTGCTCATGGAATTTAGTGATAATGGTATGTTTGAAATAAAGTATATGATCATTAAACTTCAACAACATATGTTTGACTATGACCTAAAGGAGGCTAAAATATAAAGATTCTAGGAGAAGAATTGCAAATAGATTTGATAAGAGCCAAACAGTTACAAACAGCCATGGTCATTGCTACCAACAACAAAAATAATTTCCTTTCTTCTATTTCTTATTTAGGCATATTTGAGAAGCTGGGGGAGGAGATGCAAAATCTATGGGCATTTATTTTGGAAACAAAATTGTTGCTAGAAGGCATTTCCCATGCCACCTAAACTGTTGCTTTTTGTAACTAATTCTCCACTTGTTAATTATAGCATGTTTTGTTTAATTTCCATTTTGGTTCTGCTTGAGAACAATATTGAAAAATTTTTCTAACACTTCTTTTGAAGAATGAATATATATTATCTTTTATTAAAAAAAAAAAGGGGCCTACTATTGTTAAATCAACATCGTGATAATTCTATTGCTACCAAAATAGGGTTTGAACAAATATAATATATCATTTTTTTTTGGATATTGGATAAGCAGAATAGAATAGAATATTGATCAATGAATTTAAGAAAAAAGAAAAAAAAAGTATATCTCAAGAATGATGGAGAGACTAAACAACAGTCAAAAAACAAGGATAATTTTTCTTATCAATATCAACTATCACTAAAAGAATGCTAGATAATGATATAAGTCTCAAACAAAAATAAGAAACCAACAACTAACAACTTGGATTCTACAAAGCCAGAGGAATTTTCTTTTGGAAGGGAGGATGTTTTGAGCATTGTAATTCAATTATATCAAAGAAGAGGTGTAGAAAATATTCACACTATGACTAATACGAGATGTAGAAAACAAATGTTAATAATAAAACTCACAATGATTTGGTCTTCAATCCTCATGCTCAAAGCTTTGATTAAGAACTAAAATGAGAGGGTCTACAACAAAAAATTGTGCCCTTGACTGAGAATGACAGAGGTACAAGCAATGAGAACTTGTGAGATCAATAATATAGAATGATAACATTTGAGCAATAATAGACTATAATAAAGATTAAAAGAAAGAGAGGAATTTGCTAATAACCTTACCTAAGATTAAGAAAGAATGAATGATGAGAGCTCGAGACAAACCCAGAGAACGACACATGTAACGCCCGGCCGCTTTCAGGATGAGTGACTGTCCCCACAAACCAACACAAGACTTTTCAGCGTGCTTTGTCCTCACTCACACGCTTCCTAGGAAACTTCCTAGGAGGTCACCCATCCCTAAATCGCTCTAAGTCAAGCACGCTTAACTGTGGAGTTCTTAAGTGATAGGTTACCGAAAAGTAAATGCATCTTGTTGGTATAGGTAGCACTTATTAATTCCTTTAAGCTATCCTTAACTGTACAGTCCCATACCTGCACAGCCTTTGGATCCTTCTCATTCGGGTGTGTATTCAATTCATTCATGTACCACTCTCGTTGGAAGCCTGCCAGGAACCGCTCATTGTCCGTGCCTCATCTCTTTTGCACCGGTGATCACTCCCCGCCCTTGTTAGTGCCCGGGATGTTACAACACACAAAAAAGTGGTAGATGCCAAAGGGGCCAAGCCCTTCACTTTTCAATGGCAATGCCCACCAATCACAATGCATTGCAATGAGATAGAACATGTGATTGATGAAATGTTTTAGTGTGCTTCAATTCTTTAAAATAACTAATAAAACTTACAGCGTGTTTGTTTGTGAGTTATTTACGTGCATTTCTCGATTTTTTTCACATCCACTTCTAAGTTTTCGCAAAAGCTATAAGGACCTGCTTTAATTGGACGTGGGTAATTGGGTCAAAAAATTAGAACCAAACATGCACTTAATGGTAATCTACCAAATCCTAGTAGATATCCACAACATAGCTTTTTAGTGTGCTTTCCCAAAGAATTCAAATTGTGGCCAAAATATTATGATTTTAAAGGCCTCCACAATTGCATTACGACCAAAAATGTTGCAATATAAGCCATACTTGGACAAAATTTTCCACAATTTTGGTAATTGCAAAACAACCACAATTTAAACCCTTAATTTTTCCTATTTCACTAAACAAATACCAAATATAAAAAGGAAATTTAAATCATTCCTATAACAAATACACAGACTGCAAACATCATGTATCATCCCTCATTATAGAATTACAATATGTAAGTACCATCTTTGTTATTATTATAATAATGCAAAACATGGAATAAAACATATACCCCAAATAATATAATGAAACAAAAACCACATATCAAAATAGATATACAAGTTACAAACTAAATAATCCAAAAATCGAGGACACAAGCTCAACACTCAAAATAAAAAAAAAAACACAAAAAATGCATTTTTATTTGCCTATTCCTTCTTCCATTCATTCAACAAATAGCAACATAGCATTTCTTTTCACAACCAAAGACTCCACGAGAACAAACGTAAAGATAGAATCACATCAATCACACACCAAAGCTTGTTAATCAAAAGCCACCCAAACCAGCATTCAACCAACAATGTAAAAAAAAAAAAATCCAACAACCAAAAACATCTCGAAAATGCCACCTTAGAACACCCAAAAACTAATAAGATTCTACACTTTCCAATCTTGTCAAATTTTGAAGATTATCATTGATAATAGACTATAAATATAGATTACAAAAATTATGCATGAAAAATTGAAATAAGGTGCATCATCTAACTTGCAACGGTCAAGTCCAGGGCAGTCAAAAAGCAACAATGCAATATTATATCTAACTAATTAACATCACGAACTTACAAAGAATAAAATAAAATGAACATCTCGAAGAAAAACCAAAGAAGTCATGCAAAGGAACTCTAATATACCTAGTTCTATTCAACACATCGAATGCCACATGAAATGTAAAACAGTAAAAAGAAAAAAGGAGCTGTCACAATCTCTTTTTCCATTATGCCATAACAATTCAATATAAGGACACTTGTAAACCCCGCTTACACAAGAGCTCGGCTTATGAATATCCCATGTGGCATCTAATTGAACTTAAATTTCTAAACATAAAAGGTAAATCAGGATTGCCTCAAACAACCAAAGTATCAATAAAAGCATATTTTTTAACTCAACCTATCAATATCTCACGGTGCTTTGGAATTTTAATTTCCACAAAGGAAGCAAATGAGGATTGTCTCAAGCAATCAAAGTATCGATATATTCTGATAAACATTATATTTTCTATACTTTCCTTTTAGACAAAGCATGAATGCATAATTAATTAGGTTTCCTCTTCTTCTTTTTTTCAATTGGAGGAAGGGAGTAAGGAAGATGCATGAAGTGATGACTATCTACCAAAGAAGCAAAGATCAAAGCAAGGGTTTCTCATTTTCCAGAATCATCGATTCATGAAACGGTAACTAAACATCGAAGCACTTGTAGAAAGGAAGTGGCGTAGGTGATGTAGTTGTGAATAATGCCTTGGCTAGTGATTCAAATGCAACAAGAAGGACTTATGAATAGTGATTTTTTTTTATGTAGAAAGTGAAAGGCAAAGAGCGGGTCAGTGAAAGGCCAAAAGGAAAAGTGAAAGGGAGGGTTAGTTTTTTTTTACAGAAAGTGAGAGGTAAAGGGAGGATTAGGGAAAGTGAGAGGTAAAGGGAGGATTAGGGAAAGTGAAATGCAAAAGGCAGAAGTGAGATGATTCTATTATGTTTTTAGTTTTAAAATTAATTTAATTAAATGGTGGTTTAATAAACCCACCTCTTCTACTACTATAATAATTAAGTTAATTCGACGGTTTAATGTACTCGTCGCGTAAATTGTCGTAATAATTTAGTTAATTATGACCATTGAGAAAATTGCTGCTTGAACTGCCACAATAATTAAGCGATGACGGTTTTCTTTAAACTGACATTATCTTAGCGTTGCAATTTCACCAATTTCTTGTAGTGCCTGCATAAAGAATCTTCACTACCACTTAGAATGTAGCTAGAGAATCTCTTCCAAGTTATTTAAGTACAGAAGATTGCCTTCACATTTCTTCATCTGCTAATATATATGTTCTTAGGTAAATTTCTGATTATACATTATACATTAAGTAAACAGAAACTGGAACTTTGTTTAAGGCAATCTATCTTTGTTTTGGTATGCCATAAATGCATCATTTTCCTTTTTAAGTATTTGGAATGGATTCGGACGCTTAGGATTGCAAGCCCAAATTATGTAGATAACTTGATATATATAGATCATGTATATGTCAAGTTTGAAGGTAAGATAAGTTGGCAAGATGTGGTTGCATATAAAACCACACATCCTTTGTCATAATATTATCTGTTTCAAAAAAGCTAGGACATAAAGAACTAAATATTGTGTACTATAGTTGTCAAACCTAAACTTGCTTCATTATAAATTCAAATTTGTTTTTACGCTTTATTGCCTGGTGTGTGTGCAAAATACCTATTCTACAATATAATTTGCATGTTATTATTTGGAGAACTACAATGATGTTTACTATTCTACATTCAAACTCATACAAATGCCTTGTTTGCACACCCATAACTGTTCAAAGCTTGTGTTCCTCCAGGCATGCATTGGTTTAGACAAAATATACGGGATTATGATTGCAAACCCCAAACTATGCAAATCCTTGGATATCCATTAGAAATGATAGTTATAATTCCAAAATTACTAAAGTTAGGAACACAGAGTTTAATCTTGGGTTACAAGTATCTCTATTATTACCATCTTGTTTTTCATTTTGCCCTATTAAGCTATCACATACACATTGACTAGACTTCTGAGGGTTAGGGACATCTTTGATGCACCTCTAAACAAAAAAAATAACCATGCTTTTATTGCTCACATCCTTGGCTTCAATTTTCATATTAAAATGGCCATGAAGTATATAACACCTTGATTCTTTGTAATCTATGTTTAACTTGATTGGTCATAATTATAAGAGAAAACTCTAATTTAAATCATAAAATTTAATTAATTAAATTTCTGTGATTTTTTGAGAGAGTTTCAATGGTTAATTCAACTCAAACTTAGACTGTAGTAAAATATAGTGTAGAATTACACTACAACAATGAGCATACAATCAAGTATTTCATGGAAATAATTATGATTTTTCATTATTAATCATAATTAAATTTATGTGAAATTTTGGTATTTTGACACTATTGATTAAAATATTATTATTTTAATCTAGCATCAAATACAACTTTTCAAGATGGTTTTTTTGGAATTGGGAAAATACTTTAAACTAACCTCCATCGTTTATTAATGACTAATCAGTCCTAATATGTCATTAACATACTATTTAAGTCATTAGCACATTGATTTAGAATAAATTAAGTTCTTTCACCAAAATGGCTAAACAAACTTTTTCGTCATAAACCAAGTGACACCTACCACTCAAATGGCCAAAGGTTCAAATCCATGCACCCTATTAGTCACCCAATTTGGCTAGCCATTTTGGGTCAAAAATAGGAGGGAAAAACTTTTATTTTATGACTAAAATGCCTTCCAAACTACTAAAACCCTAACTCACCACCATTCACCTCATTTTGGGACAACTTTCAAAAGCTCCTCTCCTCTCTTTTTCACTTGTCTAAGCCAAAACATACACTCCCCTTTTCTCTCAAGTTTCTTCATTTTCTCTCATCCAATGCACAAGTGTTCAAGAAGTCAAGGTATTCTAACATTGGAGACTTCATCCTCTGCACCAAAGCTTCATCTCCAAGTTGTTTGGTGAGCCTTTTCCCAACACCTTTTTCCTTTCATCTCTAGCCCATTCTCCTTCACTTTCTTACCTATTGTTTTTCATTTTGCTTCATAAAGTGCCATTGTTATGGTGGTGTTTAGATTTTTGGTCCAAGAAGAGTTTTTCAAGCTCAAAGGTTCATCTTTTTTTTTCCAAAGCTTCATCTCTTCTGTGGCCCTTCAAGGGTAAGGGATGCTTAGCCATTTTTATTCTTTTTTAATTTAATAAATATGTTGAATATGACTTGCTACTATTTTGAATGAGTAAAATGTGGTGTGTTGGTGATTTGGTGTTTTTGGCTTTTTATGTTCAAAAATATGCATATTTGTTTAGATTTATGCATAAAGCTTCAAGCTTGCCATTTTATTTTCACCTTATTTCATGAGAAATATCTATCACTGTTCTAGAAATATACTCACTATTTTTAAGTGGTTTAAAATATTTTATTGGTGATTTTGTGTTTAATATACTATATATGATGATATATTTATTCTAGTTCATAAAGTTGATATCTTGGTTAATTTATTGCCCTTTTATTGTTGTGCAAAAATTTGATGTTGATTGTTGGAATTGTATGATGGATTAAAATGCAGGAATATGTGATTTTGATGTATTTTTATGTGATATATTGATTTGGGGTTGTTTGGGAATTTATTTGATCCATTAAACACCTAAAACATCAAAAAGACCCAAGCTTTAATCTCCTAAAATTTTAAAGAGAGCTTTCGACGTGGCATTATAGTGTTGGAATGACACTATTTTGGATCAAAGTTAAAGACTTGGATGGATTCATGAAGATTCATGAACTAATGTAAGATTTAGAGGCCATAAACTTAATAAAAATTAAGTTTTAAGTTAAACAAGTGGCTAAACACTATTTATATGCTTAATAACAGTGGTTTAAACTTGGTTTTAAGTCCTAAAAGTGATTAGTAAAAATTTACAAAACCTAAGAAAATTATTGTCTAGAAAAGAAGGCAATTTAGCATAGTTTTGAGTTAAAAATCTCAAATTAATTAAGGAAAGGATATTTCTGTAATTTTACTTTTATAAAATCATTATCATAATATTTATAAATTATTTCGTGGTAAAAAAAAAATTAAACTCAGATTTGGTATTTTTATGAATTTTGGGATTAAAGCTAGTCAAATATAAGCTTTTTAATGAAAAATGATAAGAGAAGGGTGTAAAATTGTAATTTCACTCTTATTTTATGAATTAAAATAATTGATTTAGATTTTTTTTCCAAAAATTTTAATAATTTCAAAATTTTAAATTATTTTGAGTTAATTATGACTATTTTTGTATTTAATGAAAGATTAAAGATAAAATGGTCATTTCACATAAAATTTATTCTTAAGATTTGACAAAAAATTCCCAGTGACCAGTAACATTATTATTTACATCCCATAAAAATATTCAAAATAATGTAAAGAAAATTAATTATGAATTCTTGAAGTTTAATAGAATTTAATAAAAAAAAGGATATTTTGAGAATTTTAAATTTTAATTTAATTTAAAATTTGAAAAAATAACATAAATATTATATTTTGACCTTAGATAATTTTGTTAAAATTATTAAAAATTTACAAGTAAAATTTAATTAATTCCCTTTATAAAACTTAATAACGCATGTTATACGTGATGTGTTGTATTTTGCGTCATATTTAGTATGTGGTTTCACTCATATTTATATGCATTTTCCATAGTGTTAGGCTTAATTGTAATATCCTCAAAATATTACTTAAATAATTATCTAATAATTTTTATTTGTTTAATTGTCTTGTGACATTAATCAAAAGTCTAGATATAAATTTATAAATTTTGAAAGCTTTGATTTAGCTTCAATGAATAAATAATATCTAGACTTAATAATAATAATAATAAAGGTAATAATTGGAATTATATAAAAATGTCTAAATAATTAGCAGAAACATTTCTGAAAGTGAGAAAAATATATTCTAGCCTTAGAATAATATTAGAAAGGTATCTAAGAAATAAAAATAATTTTTGGTAATTTTATAAATAAAATTAGATTTATTGCAATTAATAAATTAGATAAAGCAAGATAATTAAGAGATAAATCATATAATGGTCAAGAAATTTAAGAAAAATAATTTTTAAGCTTAAAAAAATGATTATAAATTTATCATGAATTTTTAGAAATTTTTTGATAATTTTTATAATTTAGAATATATGCGTAAAAAGTGTTTACAACCACTTATAGAGCACAGTTAGAAATACTAAATGAGCTTTAAAAATTACAAAAAAATTACAAGAGGTTTCTTAGTGTGTCTAAACCTTACCTGAATAAGGAGAACTCAAATTGAGATCTCTATAACAGTTTTCTAAAAATAAGTTTGTAAATAGCTCATAAAATGACTTATAAAATAAACTAGTTATTTTAAGCTTTGCTTGCAGAGGTATCTTAGATATGTGATTAGAGAGGGACTAGATTAAGTCTAATGCCATTAACTCCAACTCCCTCTAAGCCGATTGAATCGAGATTTAAACAAACATCGAATATTTTAGTGACACATGTCAACACTTATAGGTTAAAAACTTCGTATTCTCTCTCCTCCCTTCTACAAACAACAAGCACCTCCTTCTCCCAAACCCTCATCTTCACTTTTTTTATTCTCCTTCCAAAGCTCTCAAAACTCCAAGGTTTTCTCAAGGCCCAAGTCTTCCAATTCCATTGGTGACCAAGCTAAGGTGAGTGTAATCTCTTCTTCTTCCTCTTTCTCCTCCATAAATTTGTCACCCCTCACCATCTACCATTCTCCACCAATTCCTCTTTGTCTCCTTTTGAAATTTCTTCAAATTCTCAAGGGGCTTTTGTTATAGAACACTAATTGAAGCTTATTTGGTCTTGATTGTGCAATTAGGAACTTGATTAGAGCATGAATTTGCAAAGCCCTCTCCTTTCCTCTTGTGGATAGCCACAGGTCACTATGGGTAAGGGGGTAGAAACTAGACTAATTTGATTTCAAGAATGATAATGGCCTAGATGGTGGTTTTGTTAAATTGTATGTTGTCAATTTCATTTGTATGACTCTTGAGGATTCTAACTGTGATGTGCTTGCATGATTGGTCACATAGAGCTTAGTTGGGCCTTCTATGATGTTCTTCATGATGGAATTGCTTGAAATATATGTCAATTACTTGATTATAATGCTTAAAGATTAAATTACAAGTTGCTGAATTTTACTACAGTAGAACGGTCTCTGTTTTTCGTGTATAAATTCCTATGTGGTTGTAATTTTTACATGATTTTTTGTAGAGAAATGCCTTTGTATGTCTAGAATATCCCTGTAAAATTTTGTACTCTAATTCCATGTGATGAATATTTGACGAATTTTTGATTGACTGCTGTTCTGTCAAATTCTGACAGCAACCAGCCACGAAAAAGTGATCAATTGGACTCTTAAATGATTTTATAAAAATTAGAAAAAATTATATTTAGAAACCATACATATTGAAGGTTAAAAATGAAAATATATGGTTGAAATAAAAATTCATTTGCTATGCCAAAACAATCAACAAAAACAGGGTATCACAATATGGTAGAAAACAGAAAATTGCCTATGATGTAATTGATATTCCTAAAGCTTAGCTTTGTGTTTTATAGTATGGGTAGATAATTTGAATCATCAAATTGGTAATCAAAAGATAATTTGGGATAGAACAAGTGTAGATTAATTAGTATCTTTTAATTACAATAAGCATTGGTTTATTAATGAGATGTGAATTCTTGAACCAAGAAATGAGATCCTTTTGCTAATTGGCAATTAATAGCATGAATGGTATGATCAACGAAAATATGTTTGAGTGAATTGAATTGACTAAACGATTGATTTAGTCTGTGATGGTGGCATTAAAAATGAAATGCAATTGAATTGATGAAAGATGTGATGTGAATGATACCTATAAATGGCCAATTGATTGTGATGACAATTTTAATAAAATGAATGAAATTGTGGAATAGATATGTTGGCCATGGTTTCCCTCTGTTGATTTATTGTCCATGCCTAATGAGAGATGTGATGGAATGTGCCAAAATAGAGGAGGTTTTGTTAAATTTTATAGAAAAGTATGAATGTTTGTAATTGAATATATTATTTTTGTGGATGTTCATACATCATACGCATATATATTGATGTTGTGAACCATGCATTGATGGTATGTGTTATAGATGGGGAAGCCACAGTTTGGTACGTTGAGGAATGAAAGGCAAGGACCCACTTGTGGAGGTCTTGGAGGTAAGGTATCGAGCGATGAAGGTCCCAATGGTTAGGGTAGCGCCCTTGAGCTGGGATATTCGCCTGACCAAGCTTGATAACCCCGACAACTGCTCAGCATTCCAGGATTAGTGAAAGTATACCTCTATTTGGACTATAAATGTCCTGAGCTGAAAGATTGCTCGTTCCTTCGATGATGAGGAGGATTGTACCTCGGTGTGAAAGAGGTATATGTACTCCCAGTCACTTCCCATGGATATTGATGAACACTAAATGGATTATGGGCCAACATGCATTGCATTAACGAGTGTCTCAATAAAACCCTGAATTGGTGTGGTATGGGATGCATCAATTGCGGATGGTAGTAGCACAGACGGACTTGTAATGCTACCATTTGGAATTATTGAGTAACTTGATAGAAATGATTGATGGATTGAAACGAAAGACGATAGGTCATACATCAAATCTTTGTTTGTGTGTAGCATGGGAATGAGATGCATTATGTGTGCGTAATGACTATGATATTTATATATGCTGTGATAATTTATTATGAATTGTGAATGTGCGCTTTACTAAATGCTGTAATGTTTAATACATGGTTTTATAATTTATTGTATGATATGGCTCTGTTAATGTCTGTCATACTAATTATGTGATATGAACTATGGTTTGGGTGGGTCTCTAGGTTTATTTGATTTCTTGGTTTCAAATTGTGTGGTTCTTGCCCTTGATTAATCCGTCCCTTCCTTCATCTGCAGATGTTTGGAACGGAAATAGGGACGGATTGCCTTTTGATTTATATGTGAGCAAGTACATGGCTTAGGAATGCGTGGTATTGACAAAAGAGTCACACTGGCTTGAGGCACTACATGGATCATAAGGCTTATAACCCCCAACTAAGATGGTATCAGAGTGGCGTGGCAGAAGCGTAGTTGAAGATGTAAAAGACCTGTTCTTATGGAACGACAAGTTCATGTTTGATTCTATAATACCAGATGTTGAAATAATCTGGTGTGGTGTCAAAACTGGTATTCCCTTGGGATTAGAATGGTAATACTCTAATTAGAATGTAATGTTAACTCTTTTCGTGTCAAGAATATGTAGTTGCATATTTGTAGAGTTTTAAATTATATTTCATTTTCATTGGTATATGTTATCATAGTATTTTATGAATGGTTTGGTAGTAAAACTCTTATTTCGTTTTGCATGGAAAAAGATTTCACATTTTATATTATGCTACAATTTCGGTTTTAAAGGATTTAAATAAAAAAAAAATCTACCTTAATTTTTATTACTGAGCTATTAGAGCTCGAATTTGAATTACAAAAATGTTGATAGTTAAGGGTATTACATTAATCTTATTGTTAATTCCTTAATTTTTTTAGGACTTGTTACCACTTCTTGCGTGTTTTTGGTTTCAAAAAGGCTTGCTTGCGAGGTGGTTTGGCTTTGGAGGTTGAAGAATGAAAACTTAGAGAGCTTAAAACCAAGAAAAAGGAGTTTGGGAGCAACTTGAAGCTTGATTATAGCAAGAGAGTTCACGCCTTAGGTGTAGGATTGGCCATAACCATGGAAATGTGAAGAAAATTGAAAAAAAAAAAAAAAAGTGGATCATAAAGCAGCATAGCCTGCATGTAGAAATTCCCACAGCTTTAGCACATATGAGGAGGCTTAGAATTTGTTGGCAAAGGGCCCCATACCTTAGGCATGGGAAATCCCACAGTGATGGTGCACACTAGGATGCTTATTTTTGTGATTTTTGAATTTTATTTTGGGTGGGCTTTGACTTTTTTGGGCCCTAAGTATAAATATACTTTTTCGAGATTGTTTATGGGTTCTAAACCTTGTGGATTAGACGGCTTGTAGTGAAGGATTGTTTCTCTCTTCTTCTCCTCATCTTCTACCATCAAGTTTGGATGTTCTTTTATCTTTCTTGTGTTTTCTCTATAGCTATACTTGAATAGTCATATTTTTTCTAGGATTGGGTAAAGCCCTTGACGATTTAATGGATGCTTATTGATTTATTTTGAGTGTATGATTGTGTTCTCATCTTGATTCCTTTTTTATTACCATTTAATATGCAAATTGCTTGATTACCACTTTTCATAACCTTAAGCATTTTAGGAAGGTATTAAAAGGTGAACCTAAACATTGAACCCATAGGAAAAGAACTTAGGAATTAAATCATGAAAGTAGGTTAATCCTTTAAGGATAAAATGAATTAACAAATAGCGTAAATGGTATAATTGAATATAGCTATCATAAAAGTAGGGGTCAATTCAATTAGATACCACCCTGTGTCCTGAAAGAGAACAAATGTTACATTAAGTTAATTCACCTTCAATTGAGAACCAATTAGAGCACTTAGGTAAAGAAATTAGTTCATTAAGTATCATTGTGTGAAACCCAATCCTGGGCGGCTCTCTAATAACTATTATATTAAAAAGGGTTAGTAACCCCTAATAAGTCTCAAAAGTTTTAAACCATGGGTATTAACTATGGTATTAACAGGGGTTGGTAAACCTCTTATAAATACTTAGATTTTTAAAACCATGGGTAATTTCTAGGAGTTTTAAAATTGCGAGTAATTTTTGGTGGTTTAACAATCTTGGTAATTCTTGGGGTTCAACAACTACGGGTAATTCTCAAGGGTTTTCAAAACCACAGGTAATTCTCGTGTTTTTGATGGTTGCTATAAATCGTTGGTAACACGTTATTCAGAAACAATTTACCTACAAAAAACTAATTGCAGGTAATGCATTTAATGAGAGTTTAAACCAAGGAAAAATATAAACATGGGTAAATCCCTTTTTTGTTGTAGTGTAACACGCTACCTCTCAAACTTTTATATACACCCATCAACCCATCTTTCTAAGGTACATTTTTCTCTATATTAAGTGACCCTTACTTTGCGAGTTTCCAACTTGGATATCAGATTTGCAAGTGAACACCACCTTCACCCTCAACACTCTACCCCAACACGATAGCAACAACATCTCCACCATCATCCAACATCAATTAGAGCCACATCAACACTCAAACAGAACAATTTATAAATATGTGCATGGATTATAAAAATATATTGAAGAGATACGTATGTCAATAGTTATCATATGTTTTTAAAGCTATCAATATAAATCTAATAATCTTTTGTTTTTTTTTTTTAATTACTCTATAAAATGTAATTATATAAGTAACTGGTATTTTTTTTATAATGCAATTTTAAAAAAAAAAATACAAATAATTAGAACTAAATCACAAACCATGATTTGAATAAATTGAAAGACAAAATCTACGAAAAGTCCCAATCTAACTTCACGAAAAGTCCCAATCTAACTTCATAAAAGTCCCGTGAATGAAAATTTCCTTCTGTCATACAAGTTGCTACAAGTAGTGAGACTAGGGCGGGGGGAAAATACAATAAAACAAAATGGCAAGTAGACAAAGAAATATCAATCTGCTACTGTGAATTTGAGCGTTTGTCATCTTTATGATTGAAGCTATGGAAAATATTAGAAGTGTTTTTACTTTAAAAAATAAAAGCAACAATTATTTCAGAAAAATCAAAATATTTACTATATTAAAATTTAAAGTTTATTTTAATATCTAATTTTTACATAATAAAATAATTAGTAATTATAATATTTATTGAGATACTCATAATTATCATACTCATGGGATGAATAAATCTATCAAACTTCTATCATCTACACTTTACACTCATGTTTTTCTGCAAATTAATATAACATACTCACCAGTCACAAACTATTAGATCAACTTTAGTGAATGAACTTAAGTAATATAGTATATTATTTTATGAGTAGCATATAGATATATTTTTTTATATATATAATTTAAACAATCTTTTAATAATGCAATTTAAAATATATATATATATATATATATATATATATATATAAACATTCTTACAGGTTACTTCACATTTTTAATTATCATTTTTATTTTAACTTAAAAGTTTAAACCCTTTAGTGCCTAGTGCTGTTCCTCAATTATGGGGCATACAACTTTTCTCCTTCACAACCCCACCCATTTTCCTACTTGTCCCAACTTTATGATGTGTTCTCTGCTGCTCGTGTCGTGGATCCCCACCACCCTCATGCCCCAAGTTCTGACCAATTGTACGCATTTGTATTTTTAAAAATTATTAACATCCTTCTAATTTCTCTTTCATTTTATTTTTATCTTATTTCTTTCTATCTTTTTTCTATCATATCTCACTTATCACATTTATTATTATTTTTTCTCTTTCTTTTCTCCTTTCTTCATATATCTCTCCTTTATCCACCTCAATCCATCCCAATTCACCCCATTTCCACAGGACCCGTATATTTTGTTGAAGGAACAAGGTACTAAGATCTTAACATATACGGAAGTGGGTTTTTGTGGCTAAAGGAGAATCATCCATGATTGAATTAGTAAACTTGAAAGTGGTCGTGTGTTCTTCAAAGCGCCTGTTTGTATTATATATTCTATATATGGATGACATGGTTGTTGCATGGCGAGACGGTGGCTTTAAATAGGATCGTGTTTAGAATTTTTAAAACCTTAAATAAAATTATTAGAAAAAAATTAATATAATATAAATTATTTTTTTTATATTATTTTTCTAACTTTTTAGTTGTAAAATTATTTATTAAAATTTTATAATCAAATAATTTTAATATTATACTTTCAATAAATAATATAGTCAACACATTCAATCTTATTATTAATCTAAGTTAGGATTAAGCAATCTTAATTTTAACTTGCGATGAACTTCACGAAGTTATGAATATATTAAATATAAAAATTGATATATCATATGTTAGTTTTGGAGGACAATAATGTTAAAATATGATAGTAAAATTAATAATTTAAATAGATGTTGTAATATCCCACAAAATACCAAAGAATTGGTTTAGAAGTAAAGTGAAGTGGCGTTAAGCACTAAAGGTTTGGTGCTAATCGTAATCCTCTAAAACACTAAAGCCAATGTCCTAGCTTATTCCCTGTATGGTTGTTATTACTTGGATGCCTTGTTGGATCTACTTCTTATGGATTTACTTGCCTCAAGAAAATGCGTGTGTTGTGGACTTGTGTTAAATGCTTTGATATGCTTATGTATGATCCCATGTCATGGTATGTGTAAAGTAACGAATATTCCGTAACAAAGAAGAACCCAGCCTATGAGAGGTAGGATCCTTAGTGTGAAATGTTTACGTAAAGCCATGTGCATTATTTATGTAATCATGCATCATAACATTTGAACTATGTGATGAAGGAAAGTATGTAGGAATCTGGCTGGTAGAGGCCATGATGGGTTGTCTAACCCTAGCCTTGGAAGTGGTATCTAGTTGAGAAACTCCAATAGCTCATGTTGATCCCATGGAATTGGAGTGTACTGGCAAAACTAGGTAGCCCTAACTAGTCACCAGAGGATATCATATTAGTTGAGGGTGGAAAAGCCAAAGGCATCGGTACCGATGACGCTTCTTATGGTCGTGCACTTACTCCTAGTCTACTTTTCGACAAATTTAAGTTGGTACCTCATGTGCATGAGTAAAGATTTAGGAACATTACATGCATATGCATCCTATTATAGTGTAATATGTTGAAGTGTGCTACGTTGTAACTATGTGAAGTCTATGTGACCTTGTGCATGAGCAATTGATGTAATGTGTATACGTGAAAATGTAATTGTGCCTTGTGATGAAGTGTTAAGGTTATGGACATGTGATCATATTATGCATGTATGTTATTCCTATTTGATAAAGCAAAATGAGGTGTATGACTAGTTATTAGGCGAAGGATGTGAAATAAACGTATATATGCAATGAGGATTGTTTTTGCTACCTTAAGGGTATGTGAGAGGCTAGACCCTAGGATAGTGCTATGAGGGTTCTAGTTAGATAATAATAGTTATGAATGAGATAGAGAAATGGTGAATTTCCACACGGTGTAATAGAAAGGTATAATGTAATACCACTACTTTTGTCTATTAAACCATTTTTCCTAATTATTTATTTCTAAGAAATGGATGGGAATCTCAACAATTTGATCCCTATGGTTACGTTTGTATTAGTGAGTAGTACTTAGTTTAGATTTTTAATAATTTTGGGAAACGGAGCTCGAAAATAGGAAAAATGACTATTTCGTCCCTAAAAAGCCAAATAATAAAATTAATAAGAAAAAATATATAGAAGTGTTTAAGATTTATTTTTAAGTCATCAATGTACTTAGAATAATTAATAATAATTTTTAAAAAATTAGGAATTTATTGAGATAATTTTTATAAAATGACAAAAATACCCCTAGTTGATTGCGAGAACCAACCAGAGACTTTTTTATCGCAAAATATTTTGAGAATTTTATACTAAGTATATTTCATTATAAAAATTTTATTTTGAAAGAAAAATAGTGAAAAATATAACAATCCTATTTCAATTTTCAATTGTTTTTCTAATATTTGATGATTTAATTCTGAAAAATCAAGAAGGAATTTCAAATTTCTGATCCCTATCATTACGCTCAAAATTCCAATAGCTACCTAATCATGATTTTTAATAATTTTTTCAAGCTAGAGCCCGAAGAAATTTGAAATTATGATTTTGTCCCCATTTCTTAACATTAAGGGCTGACATGAGAAAAGGATTCAATTGATATTAAAATGTCAATTTGAGCTTGGAATCATGTAATATATATTAAAATATAATTTAAGAATTTTCTGGAAATTTTTTGAAATTTCTGTGTAAAATAACCAAAATGTCCCTAAGTGTCTAACAAGTCAGCCAATATTGGTTTGACATCAAAAAATGGTGAAAATGATAATTTTAGTTCATTTATAGGTAAAATATTTAATTTTATAATTTTGTAAAAATTTTGGTAATTATTGAATTAAAATGGATTTATTATGAAATTTTTGCTTAAAAATACAAAATAAATAGATAAATTTTGAGATAAATTAATAAAAATTAAAATTAATTATTAGAAACTTATTTTTGATGGAAAATAATATAATTGTCCATTTTTACATTAAATTGAATGATTTTGATACTAAAAGCTAATTTTTCAAGTTTAGGCAATTTTATTAGTACTGGCTAATTTATGTATAGATAAAAATTGACACATGAAAGCTTGGGGTAGCTGGTAGAGCACGTCCCCAACCCTAAAGTAAGTGATTCACCACCTATTTAGGTTATGTGTCCCTAAAATTAATTTAAAAAATTAAAATAAATTTTATTGCATCAATGCTTATGTCATTTTGGGACACCTAATCCATTCTTCTCCTCTTCAAATACCTCTTATTCTTGGACAGATTTTCACACATCATTCACTCTCTAAAGTTAGCCAAAACCCACATTGAGAGTTTCTCTCTCTAGAAATTTTTCTTGTTTAGTTTTTATGTTAAAATTTTGCTAGTTTTCAATTAATAGAATTTCTCCTCCTAGAAGCTTTGCACCAACAATTTCATCTTCTTCATCAACCACCTTAGAGGCAATGGGAGCAGTGGGGTTGGTTCTAAATTATTATCACTTTACATGTTGGTAGGAAGGGTTTTTTCCTAAACCTGTATAGGCATAAGTTTAATTACTATTATCATTACATTATTATGTTTGATGTTAAACTTAATTTTTATTAAGTTGTTACTTTACTCAAATTTAGATTACTAAATTATAATTGCTAGGTTATTACTTTGCTCAAATTTTAATTACTAAATTATAATTGCTAAGGTGTTAATTTGCCTAAATTTAGATAATTAAATTATAATTAGTAAATAATTATTCTGCTAAAATTTTCGTAATTAAATTGTGATTACCAAATTGTTGCTTTGCTAAAATTTTGGTAAGTAGTTATACTGCCAAAATTTTGATATTATCATGTAATTTCTACAATATAAGGTAGAAATGTTAATTGTACTAGTGCTCAAATTACATGAGACCAGGAAAATCTCTATTTGAGAAGTGGGAATATGATAGGTTAATGAGTAATGTAAAACAAGTAACATTCAATGGCATGACATCGTGCTAGGAAAACTACAGTTTGGTACGCTGAGGAATTAAAGACAAGGACCTACTTGCAAAGGTCTTGGGGGTAGGCATCGAGTGGTGAAGGTTCCAATGACCAAGGTAATGCCCTTAAGCCGGAATATTCGCCTAACCAAGCTCGATAACCCTGACAACTACTTAGCATTCCAAGATTAGTTTGAGAGTATACCTTTATAAATGGATATTCTGACTATTATTTTCCTCAATAATGATGAGGACTAGACCAAGTGATGATGTTGAGAGAGATATATGTACTCCTAGTCACTTTTTGATTTTGTTGAGAACTTTACCCACTAATGGAAAGTATGAATCCATACCTAGTCAAGGGTAATCTGATACAACTTAGAATTAACCCTTAGTTCCCTTCTATTGTTAGTTGTGTTTTATCCTTATTTTATGGTAGACTTCCTACCATATATGTAAAAGTAATTTTAGAACAAAACATCTCACTTCTTATTTTCTTCTATGTATGATTGATCATGAGTATTGAAAACAATGTTAAAGTCCCGTGATGCTGAGTACGAGTCAGAGGACAAGTCAACATATGAGGATCTGACAACCTATAGTATTTTTCTTTCTATATAAGGGATAAGGTGGATTGACACTACTCTGTATAAGACCTTTTTGATGTACATATTAGGTTTGATAGTGTTTATCTCTTGATGTAATTTTAGTTTTTCAGTATTTTATGATTGTTAAGTATTATCATGATGTACAATCTTACGATATAATAGAAAAATTACAAACTTAACAAAATTTGGAAATAGTAGTAAAAGATGAAACATAAGACTATATATATATATATATATATATATATATATATATATATATATATATACATAAGTTTGGAATTTTTCTATTATAAAAGTGGAAAAAATTTACACCATTTTATTTACTTAAACTTAATAACTAAATTAATATAAATTATATTTAATATGAATTGGTGTTACATATAAGACAAGTAAGAGGGAATAAATTGAGAGCATTAAGATAAGTGTTAAGGGAGTGTCAAGAGTATTCTAGAGTATCTGTAGCCTTAGACTTGACCCTTAGAGGACTACTGTAAATATCAAAAGGAAGAAGGGTAAAATCTAAATATGAAAGGTTTAAATATTAGAGAGGGTTGTGGTAAGAGTGTATGAGTAAGGAGGATTGGTGCTTAGATTGAGAATGAGATAGTAAATTAGTATAACAATTATGAAAATAAGAGAAGAGTTAACAGGAAGTATTGACGATTAAAAGGTATAGACCCGACCATAAGTATGGAGAATTATGAGGGATCTAGTGAGGCTAAAGTCATGAGAAATAAGTGATAAAGGTTGTTTGAGTATAAGAGTCTAACCTAGCCATAGAGTCCTTAGAGCACTCATTGACACATTATGTCTCACTCCTTTAAGTTTTCCCCTTTTCAAGATACAAGTGAAAACGTGTGCAGATGGAACTTGGAGTCACGTGCAAGAGGATGTAGTTTAGTTTACATTATTTCCTTGTATTCCTTTTTATGTTTCGTATGACACCTTTCGGCTGATAGATGTATTGTATTAGGCATGTATAGTATCTTACTGTATTATTCTTATATAAAATCCAATTATATTTATGAGTAACTATCGCATGTTGTTTCTATGTTTTTAAAGTTTTTTTTTTTTGTTTTTAAAAATCTAGGCTTAGTTATGGTAGTACCCCCTAGGGTGTTACAAAGTAACTTAAATTAAGTATATATGATGTAAAGTGTTGTGAGCTTGACCTATGGTTAAGGAAGTTAATATATTCAATTTCCATGAACGTATTTATGAATGTGATGAATGTATGAGAATTATGTCTCGCATGCTTCTATGTATGATGTTGTTATCTCCTTAAGACATTCACTAAGACCTCTGTCTCATTAGTTTAAATTAAAATGTTCAGATTAAGTCGGGCTTGGAGTAGCAAGAAAAGAACATTAATCATCCCTCTTTTTATTTTACTATTTAATTTGTTGAAGACTTTTAGTTATATTTCATTTGAGTACCCCTTAAGTGGGGCTTAATCATTCATGTTCTATTTATCTTTCTATAACGATTATGTGGTACTTAGGGGTACCCAAACCATTGAAATAAACATGATACACACAAGGAGGGGGTTGAATTATGTGTATGTGCACATTTTGCAAATATGTTTGTATGATAAGATAAAACGGCTAAAAACAGATCGTCCAAGAAAACGTGCATAAAAGAAAAGGGTAAGGAATAAGATAAGGCACAGAACGGGTTTTATATTGGTTTACTCTTCAATCAAGAGTTACGTCCAGTCCCTTCTACTTGAAGGTTTTCCACTAACAACAACACTTATTACAACTATTCCTCACAATCTTTTCAAGCCTTACACCAAATGTAATCTCCACTTGAGATTACTTACAACAAATATTCTTTTTCACTAATTCTTTGTAACAAAGAAATTCTTTGTAGGTTAACTCACACAAGTGAAGATAAGAAACCTAAGTTATAAAATACAAAGCTTTGTGATTTCAAAGAATATGAAGTTTTTGAGTGCTACAAGAATCATCCAATAACTTAGTTAAGAGCTTAGAGTAGATTCAATGAGCTTATTCACGTAACTTTCATCTTCTTCAGCGAGAAGGCTCTTTATAAAGCTGAGGTGAAGGTATTCGTTGGAAGGAAACTTCTTCCCGTTTTGGTGTTGCATTAAATGCACTAAGATACGTTCTTCACGCTATATCAAAATCCTTTTGTCTTTATCAGTAAGAGAGAAAATGGATGTCGACAACTACACAAATAGATATACCTTAAAGGTATACTGGTTTTTTGACATGTGTGAAAGTTCTTTCTGCTTTTCTTTTCTTTCCACGCTTTGCAAAAAGCTCGTGGTTGATAAGTTGACCTGCTTTGTGCTTTATGGTACTATGATTTAGAACTTCTAAATTAAAATGATTTTGTGTGAATAAATAAACTTAGATAATTTCCAAACACAATTTTCAAATAAAAATATATGGCTTTTGAAAGATATACACTTGATAAGAAAACTATCCAAGGTAGAAAACATATGTAGACACTTTGTTTAAAAACTCATTAGACGGTCTTATCAGAAAATGTTGGATGATTAGCTAGCAAAACTTTGGATGGTTATAAAGCAAAAGCATTGGACAGTTATGACAAAACATGTTTATAAACAACTTGTGTTTTAAATGTGTTTTCATGAAAACTTATAAGCATAAGATTAAATTGCATATGAAACACACTCATTAAAGAATCGTAAATTTTAATAACCTTTGTTATCATCAAAACATTTTAGAGGTCAGACACTTTATATGTGTTTGGTTCCAACAACCATGTTTATGTTTTATTATTAAAGATTGAGCTTTTACTTTAAAAAGGTTTACATTTTTACTATAGGAAGTATGAATGAGAGGTAATATCCCTTGTGATGTTACCGATGTTATATAAATATTAATTATTATATTATTTATATATTGTTTTAAAGTAAAATTAAACCATGTAACACATATTCTATACTAATTTATTTTATATTCTTATAATTTTAATTTAATAATTTTAAAATTGTTTAAGTCTTTAGTATTTTTAATAAATAAATGTAAATAAAGGATCTATTGTCTTTTGGCCAGGGGGGGTTTACATTGTCTTTTTATTTTTAGGAATAATACTAAATATAATTATATAATGACTCATTGTTCCGACTTGTAACTTATTGACTCAGTAGTCTTACCGAGTCAATGATTAGTCTGATTCATATAACACTGCTTTTAGGTAGTAGGTGACTAGGCGTTGCTCACAAAAGATAACTCACTCCCAAACACATCGGTTTAACACGTTATTTAGCATATGCATGCATTCAAGTCTCTCCAAATTTAACTTTTTTATAGATTACACTAATTGTTGGATCGAGCGCTTACCACTAGGCCAAAAGCTATAGCTGATATAGTTAGGGCGCAACTCTTTCTACTTAACCATAGCAGCTTAAGCACCATGAGTCGACTGTGACTTGACCCACCTGGGCCTCCGCCATGAGACAATTGATGCCACACCAGACAACAATCTCCCCCTCAGAAATTGTCTCGCTGTGAATCGAACTTGTGACCTTGCCCCTAATACTAATTGTTGGATTGAGTGCTTACTACTAGGCCAAAAGCTATAGCTGATAATCAGGCTGCAACTCTTTCTACTTAACCATAGCAGCCCAAGAGCCACGAGTCGACTGTTACTTGACCCACCTGGGCCTCTGTCACAAGACAATTGATGCCACACCAGATAACACTAATTTTCCAATTCATATAATTATATAATAAATTAGAGTGAATATATGTTAACAAGAAATATATAATATTATATTGTCATATAAATTAAAGAATATTTGTGTAGGATTAATAAAAACACTAATTATAATATCGTTAACTTTCCTATGTTGATAATAATTAAACAAGCTGAAGAATTAATTACAGCTACAATAGCAAATGTGAGACAACTTGTATTGTTTATTTTCACTTTTTTTTTATACCAATATGTTGAGTCTAATTGATCTTGACTTATTTTTTTCAAATTGAATTTATTCTTGTTACTTCATCTAATAACATTTATATTTTTAGAAGCATATAACTAGTTATACATATAACTACTTCCTCTATTTAGGGATGAAGCCAAACTTAGATTGTTGGGGAATGGGGGATTATAAAAATAAAGTTCATCCAACAAATATATAAACATTGTATTTCATTCAAATATTCATAATTATATGTTCCAAAATATTAATTGTGTAGTAACCTATCAAAACATAGAACGTCTCTTTTGCATATCACGAAAATCATCTATAATTTAATCTACGCTAAACGTTTTTGCAATTCTCTTTTCAATGTATACTAAAAAGAAATTAGTCAAAAATTCATCTTCCATTTTGTTGCGAAGTGTAGTCTTGACTATATTCATAGTTGAAAACGATCGCTCTGTAATAGCTATAGAAACAAGAAGTGTGAGAATAAGTGTTACCACATTGTATACAAGAGGATAGACTTATGCTTTTCTAGTTTTTACCAACCAATGAGATATATCAAAAATAGTTTCCAATGCTCCAAAATCAGGAAGTTGCTGCACATGATCAAAGTGCTCAAGTTATGTCATCAATTGTATCATCTCATATTCTGCAAAGTCTTGAAGATAAAATTTGGTTACCAACTAAAAAATGTCATCAATTCTAAATGACATCTAAATCTCTTTGGATCTAAAGTTGAACTAAGAATTAGTAACTCCATCATGTTATCATTGAATTTATCATTCAGTTCCAGTCTATCGCAACATTGAAAATATTAACTTTGTAATAATGCTCCATTGTAATGTCATTTTGTTGATGGTGTGCCCTTTCTCGTCTTGCAATATAAAGAGCATTAAAATCTTGTATAGGTATGTTGATTGATTCACAAAAAGATTTGACATTTGTAATCAAATTATCCCATCCATCATCTCTCAACTTTTGAATCAATGACTTAGTAGATGAAGCCAAATGCATTGCATTTAAAATATCTTGAGATTGGAGTTGTCAAGCTTGACAAAGTGCATTAGAAATCTCTAAAATCTTTCTCATGAGATGTAAAATGAAAACAAACAAAAGAAGTTAATAACTCATATGCTGGATCTGCATCACCTCCTTGAGTAGTTATAGTTTCATCCTCAATAATATTCAATAACACCTCACATGTCATACTAAACATGTTCATCAAGCTAGAAATAAATTTCAAGTAAGAACAACAAAATCTCATATATTCCCAAATTGATACATTGATACAAACTGACTTTAATACAAGCTCTTCCAACTTCATCACGCTTCTTAATTGGATATTCCCAAATTTGTAGTTGTAATCCCAGATCACACTCTAATGAGTTCATATCAAATCCATCTTCTATTGTAAGACTTATAGATTTTGTAGGATGATCTTTAGAATTCAATTGATCAACCACAAATGAATTTGATTTCTCATTAGATGCTTGAATTTCTACATTCTTCCTTTTAAAGAATGCGTCAATTGTAGATAGCTTCTTCATCTAAAACAATTACAAATAACAAGGATATGAGAAAAACAAGTCATTCAGCTTACAAATTTACACACTTTAAACAAATATAGTATGAAACTATTAATTACAAATAAAATGTAAAAATAGTTCACTAATTGTCAAGAATCTTATAATGAACATGTAACATTAAAACATGCTACAACAACCATATGTAGTATTTATTATAATAAGACAAATCGCATTAAAAAGCCACCAATTGAACAATTATTAAATAAAAAGATTGGCTTAACAATACCACACGAAATGCAAATATGGTAATAGACTTCCATCAAATTAATCAATTATTAAAAAGCCATCAATTAAAACAAGAATAATTTAAAAAACTATATACAAAATAGATTATAGAAGAGAGAAAGATGCAATTTTGATACATTATATATACCTTGAGTTTTGAAATATGGTAGTTGTCAAAATATCAAATTTCTGCAGCAGTGAAGTTGTGAAGATTGAACTGAAGAGAGTACAGGTAAAGACAGTGAGTAACATAAAGTCAGCACAATCAAAATAAAAATTAATAAAATAGAAAAATAAATTATAAGAGGAAATTGAAACTAGTAATTGCCAAGCTCTAAAAAGAATCATGAAATTTTGAGAATGATGAGAAAAGAATGAGTGAGGCAATAAGGGTAAGGGACCACAAGCATAAGGACGATAGTTGAAACGAATGAGTTATGGGAAAGTAAAAAACAAAAAGAAGAGTCCATAATTTTATAAACTTAATCATATAGTACAATAAAAGAAGGGGACAACTTTGCCTGTCTACGCTAGAAGTTTCTTTCCCAGTCCAATAAATATGCTAAAAGACAAAAGTGAAGTGGGGAAGGGCTCATGGGGGAATGTGCCTTCGCAGGATGATAGTTGAAACGAATAAGTTATGAGAAAGTAAAAAAACAAAAACAAAAATCCATAATTTTATAAACTTAATCATGTACTACTATAGAAAGAAGGGGACAACTTTCGTTGTGTACGCTAAAGTTTCTTTCCTAGCCCAATAAATATGCTAAAAGACAAAAGTGAAGTGGGGCAGGGCTCATGGGGGAATGTGCCTTCGTCTCTGCCTCTATTTTAACATGCTAAAATTTATCAAAAATAAATAAAAAATGCTAAATCACTTTTTTTTTTAAGAATAGAATTGGCGGTGTGTTTATTTACATTTGACAGATGTTTCGATACAAATATACATACCACCTCGGCCCGTACTATTGCAAGGCCAACGTACTAGTTTTGTTTTTCCTAAAAAAAGTGGTAGTAAATTAATTGTTTTAGTTTTGTTTTAATTTTTGAAAAATCTTATTTAGTTATTATAATTTTTTTAGGTATGTTTTTAAATAATTTTTTTTTTAGAAGGCTGAAACCAGAGATCATAAATCGTATTTCGCTCATCTAAAAACAAATTAACTTCCGTCAGCATTTTTATTTATTTATTTTAAAGGCAAAACAACTTTATTAAGTCCAACATCAGCGTGGAGGAGACAGAGTAAAGTGAAGAAGACGTACATAACAAATCAGGCTGAATGCATGTGACTTGATGTCAGAAAATCATTACACAATCAAGTAGGTGATGCTAACGATGTTTCCGCATTGACAAATTGATGTCAGTCTTGTTTCTGAATTTTCAAACCATAAAATACACGATTTTAAAGCATCATTTTTTATATCCCAAAAGTCGTATAAGAATCTTGATGGGTGAAAATGAATAGGAAATAAAAAAGAGAGAATGAAAATGGATAAATAGAAAATAATTTGAATCATTTAGTAGAGTAAAAATAGAGAGATAAAAAATTAAAAGGTGGTAAGTCCCATTAAAATATGTTTATGTGCAAAACAGATGTAAAATGGCAAAGAAATATCTATCCAAATATTGATAGTCAACTATTTAATTTAATAGTCAACTATCAATACTTTTTACTGATAGTTGACTAATGCTTTTTTAAATAGAAGAATTTTGAATCTTTGATATTCAACTATCAAATTTTCTTAATTGATTATTTAATTTAAAATTTTATTTTTATATATTTTTTCTTTTTTCTCACATATTTCTCTTCAACTAAACACATTTATTTTTATCTTATTTTCATTTATTTCTCTCTTCTATATTTTCATTCACTTGATTTCTCATTTTTTTTTTTTTTTATTTTACCAAACACACCCTACATGCTAAGTAGTTTTAAGTCAATCAAGCTATTAATAAATGAGTGCTTATATTTGGACACCTTATCAACACTTCTCACTTCTCTCTATCTCTCTCTTCCTGTTACATCATATCACCTATTATATTGATCACTTATCTCTCCTCTCTCTCTTTCTATCTCTCTTACGCCTTGTTTGGTAGGGGGCGAAGAATAGGGGTAAAGGGAGGGAAGAGATGAGAAAAGAAGAGAAAATAAATAGGTGGAAAATAGAATAGAAATTAAGATTGTTTGGTTGAAGAGAAATAGAGAAGAAATAAAGAAGAAATAAATGTGTGAGGTTGTTTGGTTTGAAAAAAAAAACTTGAATTATTACCATTATACCCTTATGTGTTTGCCCACATGTTTTTCTGAATATACTTTTTCAGTTAAATTGATTTGTGGTGATCAAAATTGATTTTAATTGACTTCTAGAGAGCACAAAATATATTTATACAAGCACCGACAGTGATCAAAATCGATTTGCACTGCAACAAAATTGATTTGTTGGAGTTCCGGAGAGAGGGGATTGAAAAATGTTAACTTTAATGATTTTACCATGGAAGGAAATTGATTTTGAGAAGCATATATATACCTGACGTAACATGAAACTGATTTTGGCACTTGAGAAAATCGATTTTGCTTGGAATTTTGGAATGAACATTGTGATTTCCTGGTAGTATTTAAAAATGACATTATCAAGCACTATGTGTATTCAGAAAATTTGATGTTGTATTTTAATATCATATTTATAATATTAAAAGTAAATAATTTATAAATTAAATAAAAATGTGTTAAGATAATCTATTATTTAAATTAAATAAAATCAACCAAACCTTTAACTAATCCAATTTAAATAACTCATGAATAATTTAATTTTTTATACACCTTAATGTTGTTGTAAAGTGTTTAAAATATGTGTATTTAAAATATCTCATATTACATGCATGGAAATCAATTTTTGAGTCAATCAAAATCGATTTTGCACTTCGACTATATCAAAGTTGATTTTGCCTAACATTAAATCGATTCTCTTGTGGTTCACAGCATGGCTAAATCAATTTAAGTCAACAAAATCGATTTTCCAACTCCAACACAACAAAATTGTTTTTTACTCACCTAAATCGTTTTCGGTTTTGCTTCACTACTTCATTCATAGCACTGCAAATCAATTTTGGTTGTACCAAAATCGATTTTCCTAAAAGCCTTTAATACAAATTTTGCTTCGGAATACCTTTTAAAAGGTTATTTTTGAAAATATGTAACGAATTTGTACAAATTCTTTGCAAATTGTCGTAATTTTGCGTGGAAGATTTTTTGTGTAGGCCCACTATTTTTTTAATAAATTCCATCACATTTTCATTGTACCAAATGCACAGTTCTCTTCTTCACCCATTTCCCTTATTTCGTTGTTACCAAACAAGACCTTAGGGTTTAAACACCCCAAAGGTGTCCAAGAATCATTTTGCTTAATAGATAGGTCCCATATTAATAGGTCCCATAATTTTATAATTAGATATTAATTATAATATATATTAAAAAATTTAACATTCAATAAAGATATTAAAATGCTAGCACTCATTATCTCATGTTTCTATCCTAATTCCTACAATCCCGATTATTTTTATATTTGTATTTTTGTTTTTTTATTTCCAGGTCAACCAACACTTTTTGGTATTTATTATACAACAATGATTATTATTTTCTATTAAAATCAATTAAATATAACATCCAAATTCTAATTCTTCTTTCCCGATAGGCGATCAAGCTAATTTTCACTTTACGTAATTTTAAATTTTACCTAATATTAAAATTTTTTTAAAATATTATATGAACTACTAAAGTTTAGCTTACGTGTCAATTATAATGAGATAGTCTCAAAGAATGTTAAAATCAATATAAATCAGCTTGTATTAACCAATTTTCGCTCGTATCTAGATCTAGTGCGTATTTAAACTAACTTATTTGATTTACAATTAATTAAAATATTTTTGAATGAACTTCTTTTAAAAAAATCTAAAAAATGGTCACACTAAATATGCACCAATCCATTTGGATATAATAAATAAAGAATATTTTTGCTAAAATTATATGAAATTTCAATACTAATTGAAAAATACAAGATTCAAGAAAATGTTGTGATAGAATACCATTTTATTTTTTTGAAAACAAATTATAATTTTTATACTTGATTAAGGCTTGCTTTTCAATTCTATGGTGATAGAAGAAAACCTAATCTCCTTCTATATTATAAATTAGAATTTTCATCCTCAATTTAGAGTAAGATTCTTAATTAGAGATGATAATTCTACCTAGACTCTATAGGTACCTATAAAAAATACCTGTAACGGGTAAAGTAAATATTCGTTCAATGAGGATGGATCCAAAATCAAGGATTTACTCGTAAAATTTAATAGGGATGGGCGTGGGTATGCATATTATGTAACACTCATTCATATTAAATACGATTTATATTAATTTAGTTATTAAGTTTAAGTAAATAAAAAAACTAGTGTAAAATTTTTCCATTTTTAAAAGAAATTCCAAACTTAACAGAGTTTGGAAATGGTAGTAAAAGATGAAAGATAAGACTGTATATACATATATATCATAAAACTATACATCATGGTTTGATGATACTGAAAACTAAAAAAATACATCAAAAGATATACACTATCTAATTCAATATGTACATCAAAAAGTCTCATACAGAACAGTGTTCATCTATCCTATCCCTCATAGAAAAAGAAACATATTATAGGTCTTCAGGTCCTCCCCCATGGAGATGTCCTCTAACTCGTACTTAGCATCACAAAGCGTTAATGTCATCTTCAATAATCACGATCAATCATACATAGAAGAAAATAATGGAGTGAGGTATTTTATTCTAAAATCACTTTTACATGTATGGTAAGAAATCTACCACAAAACAAAGATAAAACATAGTTGATAACAAAAGGGATTCTAAGGTTCATTCTAAGTTATATCAAACTACCCTTGACTAGGTATGGATCCATACTTCCCATTAGTGGGTAATAGTTCTCAATAGAACCTGGGAAGTAACTGAGAGTACATATACCTCTCTCAACACCATCACATGATATAGTCCTCGTTATCATTGAGGAACAAAATAACAATTTAGGATATCCATTTATAAAGGTATACTCTCAAACCAATCCTGGAATGCTGAGTAGTTGTCGAGGTTATCGAGTTTAGTCAGGCGAATATCCCGACTCAAGGGCACTACCCTGACCATTGGGGCCTTCACCACTCAATGCCTACCCCCAAGACCTCCGCAAGTGGGTCCCTGCCTTTCATTCCTCAACATACCAAACTGTAGCTTCCCTAGCAGGGTGTCATGCCACTGCATGTCACTCGCTTTACATTACTCACTAACAATCAATTTCTAACTTCTCAAGCAAAGGTTTTCCCAGTCTCATTTAATTTGAGCACCAGTACAATCAACATTTTTGCCTTATTTTGCAGAAATTATATAATACCAAAATTTTAACGGAATAACAATTTAGTATCATATAAAATTTTAGCAGAATAATAATATAGTAATTATAATTTAATTACTAAAATTTTGACAGAATAACAACTAAATAAATGCATTTTGATTTTCTAAATTTGAGCAGAGTAACAGCTTAACAAATGTATTTTAATTATCTAAAATTGAACAGAATAACAGCTTAGCAAGTAAAGTTTAATAATTTAAATTTGAGTAGAGTAACAATTTAGTAATGATTTAATAATCTAAATTTGGGCAGAGTAACAACTTAGCAAAATTAAAGTTTAACATTAAACAATAATAACAATAATAAAACTTAAGCCTAAACGGGTTTAGGGGAAAACCCTTCCTACCAACATGCAAAGTAATAATAATTTAGAACCAACCCCACTCCCCCCATGACCTCTAAGATAGTTGATGAAGAGGATGAAATTGTTGATGCAAAACTCTTAGTAAGAGAACTTTACTAGTTGTTGGAAAACTAGTAAAATTTTAGCATGAAAATAAAGTAAAATAAAATTTTTTCTAGAGAGAAAAGCTCTCTAAGAATTTGGCTAGCTTGAGAGATGAAAGGATGAGTGAAAATCTGAAAACTTTGAGGCCTATTTATAGAAGAAGGAGGGGGTTAGGTGTCCAAAGATTTACATCACTTTTATTTATTTTTAATCCAATTTAGGGACACATATCCCAAATAGGTGGTGAATCACCTATTTTAGGGTTGGGAACATGCTCCACCAGCTTTCCCAAGCCTCCATGTGTCAAATTTTATCTGTAGATGAATTAATCGGTACCGATAAAAACGCCTAAACTTGAAAAATTAGCTTTTAATATCAAAATAATGCATTTTAATGCAAAACTGGACAAATACATTATTTTTTATCAAAATAAATTTCTAATAATAAATTTTAATTTTTATTAATTTATTTCAAATTATATGTATTTATTTTGTATTTTTAAGCTAGAAAATTCATAGAAAATCCATTTTAATTCAATAAATACCAAAATTTTTATAAAAATTATAAAATTAAATATTTTACCCATAAATAAACTAAAATTACCATTTTCACCCTTTTTGAATGTCAAAACAGTACTGACTGGCTTATTAAACATGTAAGGGCATTTTGGTCATTTTATACAAAAATTCCAGAAAATTCCCCAAAATTTTCCAAAATTATATTTTAATAAATATGGCATAATTCCAAGCTCAAATTGACATTTTAATGTCAATTGAATCTTTTCCTCATGTCAATCCTTAATGTTGAGAAATAGTCACAAAATTGTCATTTTCTAATTTCTTCGTGCTCCGGCTCGGAAAAATTATTAAAAATCAAGATTAAATAGCTTTTGAAATTTTGAGCAAAATGGTGGGAGTCATAATTTTGAAATTTCTTTCCGATTTTTTCAAAATTGCATTGTCAAATATTAAAAAAAACAATGGAAGAATTGAAATAGGATTGTTTATTTTTCACTATTTTTTCTTTCAAAATAAAGTTTTTATAATGAGAGATACTTAATATAAAATTTTCAAAATACTTTGAGGTCAAAAGTCTCTGGTTGGTTCCTACAGTCAATTAGGGGTATTTTTGTCATTTTACAAAAGTTATCTCAATAAATTCTAGAAAAATTTCTAAAATTATTATTAATTATTCTAAATACATTGATAACTTAATTTTTTTTTTTAAACATATAGAATAATTTAATATATAAAAGTAGGGGTGTTACATATTATAATACCCACCTGGTCTTATACTCGCACCTCTCTTTCTCTCTCTATCTACCTACCTACCTACCTACTATATATATATATATATATATATATATATATATATGTATGTATGTATGTATGTATGTATGTATGTATGTATAACTTATTTAGTTTAGTTTCTTAAAAAATAATCAGTTGGTCTTGTTTACGTTTTTTTTAAATTATCAAATATTACATTAAAAATAATTTCACGTGACACTTTAATTTAATTATTAATTCTAGCTTTAATGTCACTGCATTGCCCACCCACCATTCTTCTCTCCAGTCACGACCAACTTCTTGTTGTTTGTTCCATTCATCGAAAATTCACCAATCCTTCTCTTCATTCTCGTTCAACGTTACAGTCTTTCTAGATGAGAACATTGTAGTGTTGCAACAATGTAGTACCCTTGTCCTCACACAACTTGTCCTCATTATCGTTGATCGTCTCGTTGGAACTATGTTCTTATTATTGTATGGTGATGTTTGGATGATTTAAAAATAATTTTTCAACTCATTTGTAACATTTTTTAATTAATATTTTTATTGATTTATTGATTTTATGCTTAAGTAAAGTGTGGGTAGCGAGTGCAGGTTATAGTACATTGATATCCAACAGGGTACAAGGATGAGAATTAAAGTTACCACCCACATGGTATAAGGCCAACTATGGGTATTTTTTTTTCAAATACTGGTATGGAAACGAGTACTATGGTATCCTACCCAAACCCTACACATTGTCATCCATATTCTCACTCTCTCCACTTACTTCCTCAATTAGACATTCTTAATATTTTCTCTTTTTTTTCTTCCTTTTTGAAAGTGCATTTCACACACTACTTCAATAACTAGTACAAAAAAATAAATAAAATTCTTTCTCAATTATCACAAACAACTCTCCTTTTATTTCTATTTCTAAATTAAATTTAAATAATTTTTTTGAACAAATTACAATCTTTAAAAATAATCTTATATATATATATAGGCTTAATTATGTTTTTGGTCCACCAAATTTGGGGTAAGTTTCTTTTGGTCCCCTAAATTGAAAATTATTTTTTTTAGTCCCTCAAATTAAAAAAAAAAAAAAATCCTCTTTGATCCCTCAACACAAACGCCACTTGTAGTTTGGTTGACATGGCTAACAAAGTGACAAATCAGCTTTGTCCACGTGTGTTTAGTAGTCTGTGGTACGGACACGTGTATCATTGTCCATGTAAGCATATTTTAGTTAAAATTCCTAATTACCCAAGAAAGGCATCAATGTTGGTGTGGGAGAGAGAGAACAACGAGGTCTGTGGACTATGGGTTTGAGGCTACCTTCACGTTTCTACGATACGAGGGATTTAAGCATTTCATCTTCATCCCATGGTGGTCGTAGGTTTGATGCTTTGAGGTCGTCTACAACATTGGGACCGTTTTCATTGAGGAAAAGGTGGAAGCACTATTTCTATGGAGATAGAGCTTTGTTGTACATTGCGAACAACGAACGAAATCAAGGAAGATGCTTTTGGAGATGCCCTAACTGGAATTTCTATGTTTTCTCTATTGATTTACTCCAACAATAAGTTTTTGATTTTTGATTTTTGTTTTTGAGTCTATTTTTGTTGTTGTTATTGTTAAAATAATTGTAATTCGTCTTCCCATTTTGTAGAACCTTGGCTTTTGCTAGTTTTCAAATGGGTTGATGAAGATATAGAGGAGTGTGCAAAAGAGGAATGTAGGGATGACACTGAGGAACAACTGCAAGAAGCAAGGAAGAAAATTTTGAACTTACAAAACAAGCTTGCTGTTGAGAGAAGAAAGGGATTAATTTTGCTCTACATTTTAGGACTGTGTTGGGAAATGACAATATTTGTGTGTATTCTCTTTCTATTGCACAAAATGGGGAATTCTACCAAGTATTGAACTTATGGCTGTTTGTAGTAGGGACATTCTAGAATGTGGCAATGTTTTCAAATTTGAGGGACTAAAATAATTAATTTTTAATTTGGAAGACTAAAAAAAACTCACCCCAAATTTGGTGGACCAAAAATAATTTAAATTATTATTATAAATTTAAAATATAATTTATATATTCAAAAATATTTATTATTATGAATTTTAATTATAATATAATTTATATACTCAAAATATTTATTTATTATAAATTTTAATTATATAAAAATGAATATTTTTTCTTGTGCAATGCTCTTACTACAAAAATTAATAAAATGAACAAGCCGCGGTTTAATTATATGATAAAAAACTTAATGATTAAATTAAGAAATAATCAAACCATTCTAAACCCGATGAAATATAAATAATTTGAACCAGTTTCATTTTATCTATAATTCAACCAAAAAAATCTTCTAATCCCCAAAAGAACACAATGTAAAGGAGTAAAAACTTTATTTAGACTCTTATTATTTATTTTTTCTTATAAAGTACATAATATAATTATTTTATATTAATTAAAAAGTTTAATTATCTAACTTAATTTATTGTAATTTTATATCAAATTATTATTTAATAATTCTATAATATTAAAAATATTATGCAATATTAACAAAGGGATACTTTTTTAATGCATTCAAAAAGTCATACTGTTACCCGTTAAAATGCTGCTCAATTCTTTAGCTAATTTTGGTGTTTGTCAATCACAAGCTTTGTGTATTTGGCATGATCTTTGTCCCACTCTAGCTTCCCTTTTGTTACAGGATAGCTTAGAGTGATTTTACTTGTATTGTTTTCCAATGAATCATAAAACAAAAATCGATGCTCAATGCTTTTGGATTGATCAATAATTAGTAGGGTTCGCAATGAATCAAATTAGCTTGAAGTTAGTTTGAGACCCAATTAGGGATGGCAACGAACGGTTTGCCACCTGCCTTGTTACCTATGTAAGTCCTCGTTAGGCAGATACTCACGATTTTTTTTAATATTCATGGGTATCCATGGATATCTATGGATACTTTCTAAAAATTTAAAAAAATAAAAAAATTAACAAAATTATATTGTGTGTTGTGGACAGTCATAAGGTACTGCAAATATCATTTGAATTTATAAATTAGGAGTTGATGTTTAAAATAATCTCTTTGACCATAAATTTTAATTATTCTAACAATTTTTCTAAATAAAAGAGGTTTACGGCCCACAAATTTATGTCCTTTTTTCCCATAACATAATTGTATAAGATTTCTCTCGTAATGAATAGTTTTTTTGAAAATTTAGAACAAATTCTGTGTAATTTTATCTATATTACTATATAAGAGTATTTAAGTAAATATAAAATAGTGGGTATCTACAGGCACAGGTATCATGATACCCGCGCCCACCCCATTAATAAACAGGGTAGCGAATATACTTGTTTAAATTATCCACAAATACCCATTAAAACTACCCAATTTTTGCCCATTGTAGATTTTATTTGCAGATATTTGCAGGCATGGATTTTTTTGTCATCCCTAAACCTGATTCAATGTTTAATTTCAACTTGGTTAATTCATGAATTAAATTAGTTGAATAATTTGAGTTAAAAATTGAGCTCGTCAATAAATAAATTGAACTTGAGTTATATATAATTCGACTCGTTTTATTCATGAACTAGCATTGTGTGTGTGTGTGTGTATAAAATTAAATTTATCTAATTAATTGTCTAATTAAGTTCATGTTAATTTTATTTTTGTATGAGTTAAATAAAGGATTAAAAATATATAACATAATCATAATTTAAATTTTATTAAGTATAAAACTAGGTCAAAATACTTTATAATATTTATAAAATAATAAACGATATGTGGTGATTGCATTACAGTGACAATTAAATAAAATATTATTATATGAAGCTCTATAATTTTAATCTTATTAAATTTTAGCCTTATTTTGACTATTGATTAGATTTATGTGATTTGAGTTAATGATATGAATTGAGCCATTCACAAACTTGAATAGAATCTAATTCATATCAAACTTGAGTTGAGCTTCGAATTGAATCAAGAATTGAGCTAAACCAAGTTCAACTCGATTTGACCATTATTGGACAACCCAATTATATAAGGAAATGGCTAGTTGGTATGGAAGGATTAATGAAAAACCATTGCATCAAAAGGTGTGCCTAATTTTTATTAGTTTAATAGGTATGAACTATTAGTGTAAATCTTTTTTTACATTATTAACTAATTAAAAATTATCATTGATATGACTTTTAAGATAATTATTATAAAAATTTATAAACTTACCATTTATAGTGGTTTGTGATTGAATGACAATGTAATTTTTTTTACACTTTTAATACATATATTATTTATTCAATTTTAATTTGATTATTTATTTTTTCAAGTTATTTAATTGTTAATTAACTAATTAGAAACCATTTGTCTGAATTTGTGCAAATTCGTAAAATGATTTATGGACACTAAGTGGTTATTTAACACCTAGTGAGAAAAAGAGATTGTAGGTATGATAAATGATATGATGTGATAAGAAAAGATAGATGGAGAGAAATGGTAGGTGTTAATGAAGTATTTAGAGTGAAAAAATGTCTATCAATCATTACTCTATAAACTTAGAGCATATGGAAGCTTTGTAGGCAACAACGAACAAGTATTATTATTAACGTACATGTAAACCTTTTCTCCTCAAATTTTTTTGTAATAGGCCTCGACCTGGCCGACCCAAGGTAACTAGTGCACTGAAGCCACTTTGCACTATGTGCCCGTGGCTTAGACGGCTGTGTAACGTGCCTCAACCCAGTCGACCCAATGTAACTAGCGCACTGAAGCCACTTCACACTATGTGTTCATGGCTTAGAGGGCTATGTAAGGAGCTAGCCCAAAAATAAGTGACCTAACCTATATTCTCTCACCTTGCAAACAGGAGCCCCACGCAACCCAGATTTGGAAACTCCACCCTCCCAGCCAAGATCACAACTAACGACCCCAAACACTACACCAAGGAGGGAAAGCCTGCATTCATGGCAGACAAGGTGCACCTTGAAGAGGAAGGAACATATTAGCAATGATCCATAGATGAGTAAAAGTAGGACCTCATCTTAGGTTTAGGGCATCTTCTACACACCAACCGTGAGGACTGGCTTAGGAGGTGCTAGGTTCAGGGTCCCTAAATTGATTGGAAGAACATTTTTATTTATTTTATTTCTAAAATTAAATAAATTTAGTTTCTTTTTATTTTTTACTTTAAATTCTTTAATTTTTATTTTTTTATTAAAATATTTGGGATTTGTCATGGATTTAGAATACAAAATAATTTTAAAATAGTTTAATTACTTATTTGGTCCCTATAGTTACAAAAACTTTCCTTTTTAGTCCCTATACTTAAAAAATCCCCTTTTAGTCCCCATATATACCATTTTTAATCCCTTTAGTCCTCGTTGTAGGGACTAAAAGGAATTAAAATGATATGTGTATGGACTAAAAAGAATTAAAAATAGTAAATGTGTAGGGACTAAAAGGGGGATGTTTTTAAGTATAGGGACTAAAAGAGAAAATTTTTGTAATTATAGAGACTAAATGAGTAATTAAACCTTTTAAAATTTTAGAAATATGAAATTTAGTGAAATATTGACAAAATTAATAGTTTAATGTTATGGTTAGTAACCGTCAAAAAAAATGTTATGCTTAGTACATTTTGAGTGAAAGAAGATTTGAAATATTTTAATTAATTCAATTTATAAAGATTTCAAATAAAAAGTAAGAATTTGAGGAATTTATGAAAAAAAATATACAAATCAATATTTTTCCTAATTCTAAAATATAAAGACTTGACGATTTACACAAAAGAATTTAGAAGACTAAAAGTACAATTAACGATCCCCTCACAGAATATAAGAATTTCAATCATTGAATTTTTTATTAATTAATAATTATATCTATATTTTTTTTCTTCTATAGGGCATTTTGTAGTTTAAAGGAGCCAACTTTTGATTGATATTATGAAAGGGGTTATCTAACTTATTCTAAGTAAAAATGGAGTTAAATAACTCCATCAAAGATATATGATTGATACAATTCTTTATATTGTACCAACCATCTTTAAGTACATATTATGAAGATGTGTATTAAATTATAATACTGAAAATATAATTAAAGTAAGATAGTCTTACATTTTATAAAACTGAGATAGTATTCATTAACAAATATTATTTTTTTTTGCACCAAAAAAAAATGAATTGAAAACCCTTGTGGAAACAAATAAACAGCACAGATGCACACACTGTTACACATTAATCTCCTGGTCAAGGAGAAAATCACTCCAAGTTTCACCTTCTGTAAGAAAGTGACAAGCAATTGAAGTAAGCTCTTCCTCCCAAAGGTCAAGCGCTCCATCTACCCCACCAAAGAAGCATGTGTTGTTGTTACCTGCATTGTCTTCCTTGTCACTTAACAAAGTTTCCCACCAATTCCCAGACCCTGATGAAGCTGCACCTGCTTCACTAACACCAACTTTGGAACCACTAATGAATTTCCTTTGCAACCACGGGGATGATTTTGACAAAGCTAGAGGTACAGGCTTTATCACTTCGGGGGGTTTTATTGTTGATTCGGCCTCTTTCTGCTTTACGTTGTTGTCTTCCTTGTGAGGGTTTACTTTACGGCGCATGTAGGTGTTCCAGTAATTTTTCACACCATTTGAAGTTCTTCCCGGAAGTCTTCCTGCAATCATGGACCACCTACATGGACAAACAATTGTTGTTTAATGAAATGCCGTTGAAAAGTTAATTATTTTTCTTATAAGCCAAATATTTTATTGATAATATAAATACTTAAATTTGATGTGTCCAATTCAAAACTCCAATACAATTGGTAACACACCAAGAATTAGTGAAAAAGATAGCCATTTGCATCTGTTAAGGTATGGGGAGCGTACGTACATAATAAAAGACGGAGCTTTAACATTTGTTCTTGCTTCATGTCATTGAGGTTTTATTCCTTGGTGTAACCAAACCTGTACGACTTGTGCTGGGATTGGCTCTTTTGTGATTAACAAAATTTTTTGCTTTTTCAAAAAAGAAAAATAAAATTATACTATCATCCAATCATAAATTATCATATATAATAAAATTATTAATTTTTACAATAATTATTTTAAAAAGAATTTTTACTTATATAGCTAACAATGATAACTGCATAAAAATTAAACTCATAATATACGAAGTATAAAAAATTATTTGTTTCTCTGGTCTTCTTTATGTTTCTAAATAACTCTTTCACGGCATATATACAAACCATCTTGCTTTTTGAATAAATATTTTATGCCTATAATATGTATTTAGATATCAAATATATACACAACATATATATTTTTTTTATTTGGATAAAGATCCATGGACACTCCATGCTATTTGATACCTTGAGAGAGAAAGAGGCAGAAATATAAGTATAATAAGTGATATGATTTGATAGGAAAAGAGAGATAGAGAAAAAGAATGAGTATCAAATAAGTATTTATGATATATAAGTATTTATATATCATTATCCTTAGTATTTTTCCTTGTGTCTTTTGCAACAGGTGTCACTACATTCAGTATGATTTAATTAAGAGCACATGCACACCTGTTTCCCAAAAGCTTATGCAATCTGATCAGCATATCTATCTCATCTTCACTAAAATCTCCTCGTTTGATATTTGGTTTTAGATAGTTCAACCATCTCATTCTACAACTCTTGCGGCATCTGTTCAAGCCTACGTACCAAACGCAAGAAGATATAAAAATGTTTATTACAATATATTTTGTTTTTCCTGGTGCAAGGAGGGCGCATGCACACAACCATGGTTCTAAATTGCGGTTGCGGTCGCAGTTGCGGTTTTGTCGCGATCCTTGACATTGTGGCAAACTGTGGGAAAATGCGGCTGATGCAACTGTAATTGCAGTCGCGATGCGGTTGTGGTAAGTCGAAAGATCTTTACGTTGCGGCCGCAATTGCAGTTGTGGACCGCAAATTAGAACCATGCACACAACTGATGCGAGGATCTCTCAGTTATATAATTAGATCTGTGCCACAAGCAATGAAAAAAACGAAAAGAGAAAATAAATAGATAGAAACACCTGCTCTTTCAGGAACAAGGTGCCATTTTCCTTCCCCGTAAAGTTGCACGCAAGCTTTGAGAAGGTCATCTTCACATTTACTCCATGCGCCTTTCCTCACACCTGATGATCCTTCCATGAAACCGAGGTGGTTGCACTGTAGGGCAAGAATATAACTGGCCTTAGTTTCACAAAAATTTGTTCAGTTGTATTTCAATTCCTTCAGCTCTTTAAAGTGAGTAACATCAGTACAGTACATATACTGAGATACACGTATCTAACAATTTATGGGGAAAACAGACAGACGTATCTTACTGTCAAAACCCACCAATCCAGACCCTCTCCGTAGAGTGCTTTCTCTAATAAAATCGTAACCATACATTACATTTAATGGTCCACAGCTATTGGTTTTGCAATTGATCAACGTTAATGAAGATTAATTAATGTTTTTGAATGTTTATTAGTATTGATTAATTTTGATGCCAATTGACTAATCTTATAAACTATTCGATGTAGTAGACAGCAGCGATTTGGCCGAAAAGAGACGTGGCTGAAGAAGATCCACATTGCAAAAGTATGGACTGTAGTTATCATGTAAGCACTTATATATAATTAAATTGTTTTTATCTAATCAAAGGACTGAAGGAGAGATAATTAAAACTGTTTTTATAGAAGATGTAAACTGTTTCTATAAGCTATTTTTAAGAACTTAATGAAATGAGCTAATAACATCTTATATATGAACACATTATAAGTTATATACAAGTACTTATATTATAAGATAAGTCCAAATAAATTACAAACAAACCTTTTCAAATGGAACCTTTATACAAAATATTATACTGTCTTATTAGGAACCAACTTTATTTCAGCTTTTTCTTTGTTTTTATTTTATTTTTTATATATATATTTTAGTTGATTTGACCTTATATTATAGGTGTAAAACTTACTCGATCCAAAATAAATATTATAGTTTGTATATATAAACTGAAGTATGATAAATAAAATGAATGTTCAACACTATTTTGAGTTATACAATATTTGTACTGGTGTTACGATGCCTACTGTAAAGCACCTGACCACCTACTTAATATAATCATATGTATAATAGTGCTCCACAAATATGTTTATTATGTCAAGTACCACCCACTGTCAAGCTAATGCAAGTTAAGCTAATATGAGTTGATCTATATAATTCTAGAATCAAACATACACAGAAAGAATGCAGAATTTTGTTGGTGTGCAAATATGAGTAAGATAACCAAAAAGTTCCACATTGGATAAAGATGAGTATGTTGAGTATCATATTAGTGACAAAGACTCATAGACCTAATATCTTAAGGTTTTAGGTAAAATATGATGCTAAGTTCACTTGTGTGGTTGACTTTTGACCTATTCTTGGAGTTCTCGCTAGTGCTTTCCCGATAGATATGTAGAATACAAGATGCTCTCCAGATCTGTGTATGAAAGATCTTCTGTTGAGAGAAATCAGCCCCTTCTGACTGAAGGATACCTTGCTAATTAGTCTTCCAAAAAAAATAGAAAAAATAGTAGCTAGGTGTTGGAATGTCTTTAATTATCTTCCAAAGTAATCAGATTCTTTAGTAACTCCATTCAATTACATATATATGATTGACATCCAAGTCCACAAATTCAGATTAACCTTAATTCCTTAGCAATTAATCCCTTCATCCATAATTAAAACTCTAATTTCTTAGATGCAATTAATCATGAACAAGGTTTATGATTAGGAAATCAGAGATGCATAGGTTCATGATCTTATTCCTCAGAATCACATAAATGGTTCCAACTCTAACTACTAACTCAAATTCCTACTTTACAATTGAGATTTAAGTCAAGAAATCATTCAATTGATTGCTAATCAAGAGAAAGCAATACATATAGGATTAATCAAATCACATTCAATTAATTAAATTGAAATTACACAAAGGAATCCATTACAAGGAATCAAATCAAAGTGCAACCTAACCCAGCCTAAACCTATAAATTAATAAACCCATAGCAAAATGAACAAAAATATTGAAAATGGAGAAGGAAGGAGATGAATCCATAGAAGATTCACAATCTATCCCCTGTGAATCTCCACCGGAAGAAAGCAAAATTGAGGAGTTTTGGTTGTTTAATTTCTTACGTAGAAGCTCGCAAAATAAGATTTAAATCACATTTTTATACTATATAGAAAATTGTCATTGCTCAGTGAAGGTCTGTTCATCATTGAGTGATGACTTTATTTAACTCTCAGCGTTCGATGATTTAGTATTTTCTCTTAAGTTCGTAACTCGTCACCGGGCAATGATCTGACAGCAGTTTATTAGAGTGATTTCATTGAGAAAAATGGTCATTTACTTAACAATCTTGTGGCAAAATCAACCCTGGGGATTTCGTCGAGCAGTTTATAATTAGAATGATTTCATTGAGAAAAATTCATTTACTTAATGAATTTGTGACAGTGGCATTTGGGTTGAGGGATCCATACCCGACGTATCCACTGTTGTTCAAGCAAAGATCGCAACGTATTGATATGATTAACAGCAGTGCTATATATTACAAATACTATATGCACGAACCTGATACGAAAACATGTCTAAGGTTATTGGCTGAATATAAAATTAAAATAAAAAATAAAAAATAAAATTATTGACAGAAATCAACGGCGATTGCAGGGATAAGAGCTTTCGTACATATACGAATTCGTAATGCATAGCATTTTCCTATGACTAATTCATTTAATTTATCTTTCAATATAATTGATTTCAAATAAAATTTAAATAATTTTAATTTTAATTTTTTTTAAGTAATAATAATAATTACAAGTATTGTTAATAGTATTTTATAAATAATACATGCATTTGGATTTTTTTTAATATAATATAACTTCTGAAAGATTACTATAATAACACTTATTATTTAATTATTTGAATCCAAACATTTTGTAACCTTTTAAAGTATTAAAAGTTGGTTTTTCGAAGGTTTCCGAAGTTGGGGACCTACCTTGATGGCGAAAAGAAAACACGGAGAGTGACGAGTCACGTGGTTGACACAAACGACGTTATCTATATGTCTTTTCCGACGGCTTGGATCGCACAACGAACAACCCCATGGTCCCATGGACCATGGTATTCATTTAGTACATGACATCTGCACTCGGTCGTAGACATATAGGTAACATGAACATCAAGTTCGGGTTTTTTTTTTCAAAAAAAAAAAACTAACAGCTCTATGGTAGCTATAGGCCGAATAGCAAATCGTCCGAAACTTTTTCAATCACATGTCTCAAGGTGTGATTGTAAAATCGATAGAAGTCGTGAATCGATGAAAAAACTCCACTCATGTCCAAGCTGATAAACAACCTATGCCATTCTCGATTCAAAGCTCTGTATTTTTCTAATGTTATGTTTAGAAATGAGAAAAGAAAATAAAAAAAAAATACGAATAACCATGTATTCTTTTGTTTTTAGTTGGAGAGAAGGTAAAAAAATTAAATAAAGAGAAAAGTTGAATTCTAAAAATAAATTTTTAAAAAATAAAAATTCCATATTTTCTCTTCCATTCAAATTTTAAACGTTTATAACTTCCTTCATTCTCTTTGCACCTTACCAAAATACCCTTAATGTTTTATATTATTATTAGTAGAAAGAAATATTATTTTGTATAACAAATACTATAACAAATTTTACAATTAAGAGAAAGAAAAAGAAAAGATAGAGAAGTATGAGATATAAAAAATGATGTAATGGAAAGAGATAAAACATAAAATGTTGTTGTATAAATAACATTTATTTTTTATGCTTTTTATTGCTATAAATTGTTTGGAGGAACAAAATATTTTCTAGAAAGTGTGTCTCCAATTTTGTTATTTTATTTAACATGAAAGTGGCATCAAATGGTATAATGAAAATTGAAATTAGAATTTTATGTTGTTCCGTCTTTCATATTATTTAGCAAACCCGAAAGAAAATAAGCAAAGGATAAACTCTTGTTCAACAAGATCCAAGAAAAATGTATGGTTGGTGAAGCTATTGAGCTATTTTAAGAGGAAGTTCAATTAAATTAGTTGTAATTATGACATATGATATAACTTGATAATTTCTTCTCATTCGGTATAACTTTTCTCCTTTGGTGCATGTGGTTGCTAATTTTTGTCCAAGGCTATAGCTTCGTTTGAATGAAGTGAGAAAATAGAAAAAAGAAAAGAAAAGAAAAGAAATTGAAGAGAATGAGAGGGGAAAAGGAAAGAAGGAAAAAAGAAAATTATAAAAATTCATGAGTTTCAGTATGTCTAATTTTTTAGACCCCTAAAAGTTTTGATGATTCTATAATTTCAAATGAATAGATGAACAAGTTATTAGAATTAACATTTATATCTAGTGTGTGGTATAAATGTCTCTTAGATAGTAATAGTTAAAATTTTCCTGATAATGCATCTTAAGGTAAACTAGTTTAAAATATGAAAGTAGAATACGCATCTTAAGGTAAACTAGTTTGAAATATGAAGGTAGAATACTAGATGGTCTCAAGGATGATTAATATGAAGTAATTTTTTACTTCAAAAGATAGCAAATCTAAAAACTTTAAAAGATCTAATAAGGATACCTTATTAAAATAAATTAAGGTTATATTTGAAGCAAAATACATCTTGAGATGTGCAATCGTACACAAAAATAGTTGAACAAAAAGAAGATTATGTTACTACAATATTTGGTTATCACAAAAGAAGAAAAAGCGTTGACATTAGTACACCTACTCCCAGAAACGTTGTCTGCACTTCAAATGGGTTACCTAATGCTATAATGCTACAAAAGAATGTGTCCAATGATTTCATGCATTTAATACAAACTCAAAATGTTCACTTTCCTTCTAGAACTCTACAATATTTGGTTTTTAGGAGCACTATACATTAAAACTACAAGAAAAAGTATAAATAGCGATAGTAACAGAACAACATCAGTCACTAACTGCAATTGGCTTTGCTTCTTATATGATTTGGCTTCAAGTAATGATTTAGCGATTGATTTTTGATCTGTATGTGTGGTCACAAAACAATTTGTCACTAATTGCGTTGCTAAATGACAAGTTTTAAAAGTCAAATTTATCTCATTTAGCAATAAATTACGCTTGGTTGCAAAATAGCATTCAACTTTGTGCCATTTAGGGATCAAACAATTGTCGTACACTAAACTGCACTGTTGAAGTTTACCATTTAGATACCCAATCTTTGTCGATCTCTAAACTACATCGATTGGTGTGTGTTGTAGTTTATAGTAATTGAATTGACGATGAATTTAAAGTTTAGTAAATAGCAACCAATTTAACGACTAATTTAATTTGATCACTAAGCCCTAATACATAACCCGAGTCCCCTTCTCCATTTTCATTTTGCACTTTTCCTTTGTCCTGCCTCCCTCTCCCCTCGTTTTGTCATTGATCGATCCCCCCACTCTTTTTCTCCTCGCTCTGTTGTGGCTCTCCCTTACTCTCTGTCACGAGTGAGTCTCCCCCCATCGGTATTACAATCTCTCTCTGTCTCTCATCTTTGTCTCTGTGTTTGAAATTTTGTTTCTCCCCTTATAGATTTTTCTCTTTTCATCTCTTTATTTTTTCTCTCTTGTCACTACCTTCCTCTCCTAACAACCAACATGAGCTTCTATTGTTTTTTCCATAATTATTGTTAAGACTTTTTTTTTTTTTTTTATTATTATTATTATGATAATGATGATGACGATAATGATGATGTTGTTGTTGTTATCGTTGTCATCCTAATTTAATGTGACATAAATAATTAAGGTGCACATGATACTGTTAATTTTATTGTATTATTTTGTACTTTGTATCCTTTTCTCATAGTGGGTCTGATATCTACCGAGTTGTCAAAGATAGATTTAAAAAGTAGATTTTAAATAATTCCGTTTAAATTTTGCTTCTTTTATTGGGTTTGTATTTTTTTTATTTAAATTTCTATGTTTGATTATATTTAGATAACTTGGTTGAGACTATATTTTGTTATTCATATTGCTATGTTTGTACAAACTATACTAATTTACATTAGGTTTTTATCAAAAGGTAAAAAATATATTTAAACTTGTAAAAATGATATTAAAAGGTAATATAATATAAATAAGTTAAAATAATAATTCTTATACCATATGGGTGTATATTTTTATTTTTTATATTTATCATAAATATAAGCATTAAAATATATATTTTTATGATTTAAAAAGATTGATGAATTTTTAATTGTTATTTCTTATACAAATTAAAAAAAAATTCAAATGTAAAATTTTAAAAATTAAAAGTATAAAATTATGTAGTATTATTTTATATTTAGCATTAATATATGAAATAAAATCTGTATATGTTTTTAATTTATTAAAAATTAAAATATTTTTTTATCGCTATTTGCATAATTTTTTTTATAATAATTATACAAATTTGAAAGGTAAGGAAACTAAAAATAAAAAATATATTAAGATAGATAAAAAAAATGAATGAAGTAATAAATTTAAAAAATTAGAAAAAATATCACGTGGCAATTGTAGTGAAAAAAATTTAATACTATATATTTACTACGGGTATATTAGATTCCTTTTTCTGACAGATTTTATTTGATTCTGCATCTTTACATTTATTTGTCAATTTATTTTTTTAACATTAAATATTTATAAAAATATATTATCAATTATTTGTATTGTAAATATAAAGCAATAAGTTGAAAAGTATTTACAATTAATTATAACTAGTATTGTAGTTTTTGCATTATACATGATAAATGTTTATTTTTATATAATTAAAATTAAAATTCATAATAAATAAATATTTTTTAATATATAAATTTTATTATAATTGAAATTCATAATAAATAAATGTTTTGATTATGATACTTCAACAGATTTTTTATTTAACGATATAACGTCCAAGAATAGAACTTATAGAAGCCTGTCTTCGCACTAGACAATATGAGACCCTACTAATAATATCAACCTTTGTCAATTTCTCCAAATTCAAGCAATTAATCCTGTCATTCCCGTGGCTTGATTGGAACATGAAGCATCAATAATTTCAGTAAATCTGACAACAGATTGTGAATATCCGAATAAAAATTTTATTCGGATGAACAAAATAAATATATAAAAAATGAGAAAATTTGAAAAAAAAAATGAAACGACAAAACAATGAATATTTAAAGAAAAAAGCACAAAATTGCAATCAGCACAAGGAAAAAAAAAGAGGAAATATAACGCAGAAATATCAAATGATACAAAAATACAAAACAAAAAGAAGAAGAAAAAGAAACAAAACATAAGGGAACACCGTGCATGCCACTTTTAGTTTGAGCCAAATGCTTCTTTTTAGGTGTCTCCATTTTTTTTTTGTATTTCTGGCACAACACAACACTGTTGCCCGCATGCCTCACTCTCATGTTCTCTCTTAGACACACATACAATACAAGCACGACACTGCACGTACTCCTCCTTCACCTACTAACTCTTTGCTACCTTTGTCTCTTCCTCACCACAACACGCCGGTACACACACTTCTTTAAAAAGGAGCACCCAAGCCCCCATTGCACACTCATATAACTCTCGCTCACTCCCACTCTTCTAACCTCACGTAACAGACCCCATCACACTTCCTCATTAACAAAAACCTTCTTAATAAACCTGCAGAAGCACACTCCACGTATATAACACTACATAGCACACTCGCTCTCTCACTCAACAAAATACAAACACAGAAACATTGATATTCTCCCCCCTCTCATTTCTCTAAAACACTCATTCTCTAATTTCTCACACACATGTTCTCTTATTTTCGCTCTTAAAAACCGATATCGAAGAAACAAAGGAGAGTCATGGCGAAGAAGCACCTCGGTGATAATTCTGATCATGGTTCTAAATTGCATTTACAGTTTCATCGCAATCCTTAACATTGCGGGAAATTGTAGGAAAATGCGGTTGATGCAGCCACAATTGCGGTTGCGGTGAGTTAAGAAACCTTTATGTTGCGAGCACAATTGAGGTTGTGAACTGCAATTTAGAATCATGGGCTTCTGATGGAGGAGGCCAGGTAAGATACAGACTGGTCATGGTTGCCATGTGGTGGAAGAGCGACGGTGGCTCGCATGCGTGGTGGTTAATCCATGGCTTGCTGCTGGCTATTAACCGATGGTTATTTATTAGTGCTTGCAGATGGCTTTGGCTTGCAGTGAGGCTTCAAGGATGTGAAGGTGGTGTTCATGGAGGTTTAAAGGAGGTTTAAAGGAGGTTGTCATCATTTATTGAGCCTGAAAGAACTAGAGGAATGAAGGGACGAGGTTGTGCGAGAGGGTCTGTGATTGAGAAAAGAAATGGGGTGAGGGTTGTTCTTTAGAGCAAATGAGTGTGTGCTGATTTTTGTTTAATGTTTGTTTGTATGAGAGAGAGAGAAGGGGTTTACAATTTTTGGTGCTGTTATGAAAACAGATCCCCTCTTACCTTTCCAGCCTCTCCAGCAAAGAAAATTAAAAATTGGAACACACAAAACATAAAAAAGAAAATAGATGATGGAGAAAAAAAAAAGTAGAGAGTTATAGGGGCTGGAGAGAGTTTGGGTCAAAGAAGATCTAGGTCCTATTGTTATGCAATGTAGAGAAAATGTTTGGTTTGTGAATGTGTGGGGGTTTTATATATATAATTTTTGAACCTAGGGATAGGAAGAGAGGTTGTATGCCTTCGTGTTAATTTCTTGCTCTTAATGCTTGTGACTAAGTTTGCTCACCTGAGGGATTAGGGTGTGAAATTAAGAACAAAGGCTTTGCCGCCTAATGAATTAGGGTTGAACTAATTTAAAGAAATTAAAAGTAAATTGCGTAATAGGAATATGTTTAGAAGGGAAAGAAATTACATTGGGGGAATATCATTGGGGATTTCGAAACCTAACCGTTTTATTCATTAATTTTCTAAATATCTTTAAATTTCATTCTTTGTTCTTTATTTTTATTAATCCAAATAAAATCCAAAAATCTCTAATTCTTTTTTTAATTCTTAAGTTCGTAAGTAATTACTTGATTGCATTGGTATTAAACCACAATTCCTGTAAAGACCATAACTCATACTTTCACTTTATTATTTGTACGACTGGTACACTTGCCGTGATCTAAACAAGTTTTTGGCACCGTTGTCGGGGATTGTGTATCTAATATCAATCCTACCGAATAATTACTTGTTTATTTTCTTTTATTTATTTATTTTTTGTTTTATTTTATTTTATTTATTTCTACTCTTGTTTTTAATTCTTTATTTTTTTTAATTTATTCTACACCTTTGCTTCTCATGGTTTCTATTTTTTAGTATGTGCATAGGCGCAGTCAGGGTCCCAAAGGACTAGTCCTTGATTCAGATATTGAGAAAACTGCAAGGGGTTTCACGAAAGAAACCAAAGAAAGGAAACAACAAGAAAGGCTTCTAGCTCAAAAGGGTGAAGCCAGTTCCTTTCATGCCTTTGGGGAGATTCTTGAGGTAGAGATTGACAAAGCAATGGAAGAGGAGCAACCATAGGAGCAGCCACAAGGGCGGCCACAGCCATAGCCCAGGCGCACTCTGGGTGATTTCTGCAACAGTAGGGGTCTTCATGGACTTACTATTGTTAGTCCTCCTATCAATGCTAACTTCCAAGTTAATCCAGTACTCCTGAGTTTGTTGTGATAGAACCAATTTGTTGGAGGAAGGATGGAGGATCCCAACACTCATGTCTCTAATTTCTTAGAGATTTGTGAGACAGTGAAATTTAAGGACGTCTTAGAGGAGGCCATCAAACTCAGATTGTTCCCTTTAACCTTAAAGGATGATGCTAAGGAGTGGCTCTTGACTCAGCCACAGAGAGTCCTTGCTTTCTAGGACGGGATGATCTCTCGGTTCATTGACACTTAGGAGGGGTATAAGTCTCTCCTTAAAAAATGTCCCAATCATGGTTTTAATGATCTTGAGCAGGTGCACTACTTTCTTGTTGTTCTGAAGGGCCAAACTCGGATGATGCTTGATGCTTCAGCTGGAGGCACCATGAACACAAAGACTATAGTGGAGGCCATAAAAATCATTGAGTCTGTGGCTTCTAATGAGTACAGCATCCAATATGATAGAGGCTCAAGTTCAAAGAGAGGAGTACTAGAACTGGATACAGGAAGTGCTCTGCTAGCACAATAGAAGCTTATGTCAAACCAATTGGAATCTCTCATCGAGCAACTGAAGCTCATGCAAACTAAATACTAGAGATCAGAGGCTGCCCCTATTCAATCAGTCCAGGAGTTGCACTGTGCTTTCTATGGAGGCCCACATGCTGATGGGGAATGTGCTCCTGAAGGAAGTTCTCAAGAGAATGTAAATTATGTCCAGAACTCTGGGAGGTAACAATACAATCCCTACTCCAACACATACAATCTAGTATGGAGAGATAACCCAATTTTTCATAGAGGCAGGATGGGGTTCAACCAAACAGGGGGCCCCGTCAATAATAGCAACAAAGTGAGAGAAACCTTCTCTGGAGGAGATGATGAAGGAATTTATGCAGACAATTAATGCCTCCATAAAAAATATGGAGACTCAAGTGGGACAGTTGGCTAAGCAGATGGCAGAAAAGTCTAGTGGTGGTTTTTCCAGTAACACCACCAACAATCCCAAGGAGCATTGTAATGCTATCGCTTTAAGGAGTGGTAGAACTATTGATTTTGCAAGTGCAAGCTCTAACATTAGAGATACTGATGTCTTTAATGAAAAAGTCTCAAAAGAAGAGGAAGAGGCAAAGAAAGAAGTAGGGATTCTGAAAAAAAGAGAGGCTAAAATTAGTGGATGAGAAGTCTATCCTCAGAAAAAGTAAAAAAGTAGCTTTTGGAAGATGGAGACAAGCCATAGGAGATTCCTTCTTATGTTAAAATGCCATATCCTCCTAAGAAAAAGAAGGACAAGGATGAAGCCTTTGTCAAGTTTCTTGATATTTTTAACAGGCTCCAAATCAACATTCCTTTTGCAGAAGCTCTTAAGTAAATGCCCACCTATGTTCGTTTCATGAAGGACATCTTTACGAATAAAAGACGATGGAAAGATGAGGAGGTGGTAGCTTTGACAGAATCATGCAATGCTGTATTACAAAAGAAGCTATCTCCTAAGCTCAAAGATCTTGGGAGCTTCACTATTCCCTGTACTATGGGGAATATGTGGCTATTGATAAGGCCCTTTATGATTTGGGGGCTAGTATCAATCTTATGCCACTATCTATGATAAAGAAGCTTGGCAGATATGGCATTAAGCCTACAAATATGACCATATAGTTAGCTAATAGATCTATCAAACATCCTTGTCAAGGTTGATAAATTTGTCTTCCCTACTGATTTTGTTATTCTTGACATGGAGGAGGATTTTGAAGTGCCTTTGATTCTTGGAAGGCCATTCTTAGCCACACGGAGAGCTCTCATTGATGTTCAGAGGGGGAAATTAATCCTCTAGTTGAATGAAGACTCCATCACCTTTGACGTCTTTGAGGTTATGAAGCACCCTAGTGACACAAGATGGTGCTTTATGATAGAGGTAGTGGATGAGATGACTCAGGACGCCTTCAGGCAAGGTACACCTCATGTACTCCTTGAGAGGGTGAATGTGAATTTTATTGAGCATTGTGATGATGAGATTGAAAGCAACATTGAGGAGTGCCTATTGAATTTATAGATATGGTTACATACACATGTTGAGAAGAGCCAAGAGAAAAAAGTGGAGAAAGAGAAGGAGAAGCCAATGGACGTACCTAAGGAGCACAAGACGACCCTCCAAGAGAAAGTCTTCTACCCAGGCCAACAGGTATATCATTTTAAATCTAAATTTCATTTTTTGCAGGAAAATGAAAGTCCAAATGGTCGAGGCCCTTTGTAGTTAAAGGAATTACAACTAAAGGAAGGGTGGAGATAGAAGATCCAATTTCAAGGAGGTGTCTCAAAGTCAAAAGAGACAACTGAAGCCTTATCATGAAGGGGAGATAGAGAAGATAAATGCTCCTTTTATTCTAAAGGAACCTTAAGCAGCATTGGACTGTCAGGCTCAAGACGTTAAACAAGCGCTACTTGGGAGGCAACCAAGAACTTTTACTTTTTTTGGTTTTTGTTAATTTTGATTTTAGATTTTTTTTCTTCTCCCTCTTTCGTATTCTTTCCTTTTAGGAATTCAAAGACTGAGGGGTGTGGTGATACTTCACATAACAGCTTTCTTGGGGTCCCTCTGGATGCTCCACGCTTACTTGAATCAGGGAAGTCCTTCTTACTCTCTTTACTTCTCTATTACCTATTTTGTATAATATGCTTTAAACTGAATCCTATGTGCTATTGTGATATTATGTGATTTATCCTCTTTTGCTCCTTCTATTTCTTGGATGTCACATTTTGGTATTGCCTATTTTTTTTTTAAAAAGGTTTGTTTTCTAAAATTACTTGGTTGTCACTCTTTTTTGTATGTCACTCATACTTTGATGATTGTGAACCCTTTAAGTAATGCATGACAACACTTGCTAGTTTTGAAATTATCTATGCTTTGTGGTTTCCTTACTCTCAACCTTTGTGAGACTTTGAGCCTAAACAACTTATTTTTTTTCATTGTGTTGCTTCATTGCATGTTGTTTGCTTTAGAACTTGCCTTGATTTTTATTGTTATTGCTTGACCTTTTCACACATATATGATAGAGGCAAATTTTTCTCTAAGCCAAGGCCAAATATAAGCCACCCTCATAATTATCCTTTGCTAACGCCTTTGAGCCTTAACCCTTTGTTCTTTATATTAGCTCATTATAAGCCAAAAAGTGAAAAACAATATTGTCCCTCTTGATTGGAATTAAGGGATTGCTCTCTTGTAGGATACTTATGGCTTAATCTTAAGTTTGAGGTTATATGTTTGTTTGAGGACAAGCAAAGATTTTAAGTTTGGGGCGGGTATATAACAAATTTTTGTTCTGTCTGCTTTGTTTTATTTTGTAATGAATATGTAAAAAAAAAATGAAAAAAAAGAAGAAGAGCAAAATAAATCAAAAGATGTATTGCTTTCTTTACTCTGTTTCAAATAATACTATGAATAAGTGGATGTGAGAAATTTAGCAGGCATAAATATTAATGCTAAAGGATGATTTGTGACATGAATATATGATTTTTGTAACAATCCCTTAATTCCAATTGCTTAGCCTAGATCCAAATATTTTTCCACCTATGTCCCTAACCTCAATACAACCTGTAAAAGACCTCTTGAGTGTGTGCACTTGTTTTGTGATGATAATTTTAGAATCTTGTTAAGCATATTGTAAGGATAACATGTGATGATGTTGAGTGTAAACAAAACCCATCTTTGGTGAGTTGAATGAAGCACTTAATCCCATAAGGAGAGTGAAATAGGCAGAGAGTGCAGGCAGTGAAAGTACTATCTTGTGTTGGCTTGTTTTACTTTAGAGGGGAATCATGACCCTTAGGATTGAATTGAATAAATTTGTTTTGTGCAACCATTTTGAAAGCAACATTGATGTGTGATTGGCTTGAGATTGATTGAGTTGATGCAAGAAGATTGACTCTGATCCCTAATGTCTAACTATTTGTTGCTTCGGGACAAGCAAAATTCTAAGTTTGGGGTTGTGATAAATCTATAGCTTACGTAGATTTATAGAGCTAATTCACATGATTTTTGGCTATAGTTTAAAGAAAATAAATGAGAAAATAACCCAATGATATGAAATGCCATGTAATTTGTGTTCTTGAGATTTTTTATTAAAAACTACATGATTTTACTTAGTTATTTGGGTTTATTAATGTAGGAAACTTAAGCAAAGAAAATGGATAATGTTAGATATACAAAAAGCTAATTTCGGCTATAAAGCACAAGAAGAAGCGAGTCAGCTTGGTGCCTAGCGGAGCAGCGCCCAACGTTGGCAGGAATCTGAAGAGTGGGCGCCTAGTGAATGGTGCGCCTAGCGCCAGCACGTTGATGAACATTCAAAGAAAGAAGCGCCTAGTGTAGGGGTGCCTAGCGCCAACACATTTTTAGCTTTTGTGAACTTTCTTTTTTATTGGGCTTGGCACGTTTTGTGGTCTAGAAAGCCCAAATACATTATAAAAAAGGTAGAACTACATGTTTGGGAGCATTCTTGGACTCATCTAAGGACCGAAAGCGAGGAAGAGCTTGAAGATTCATCTCTAGCTTTGGATCTTGAAGAATTGTGGTTTGATTCTCAATATGTATAGCTGCCTTTCTATCTTCTTTTTATTTTCTTTGTGTGTTTAGTTTTTCTATGAGTTTCTAAACCCTTTTGGGATTAGGTTAGGATGAACCATGATTGAAATCCTTTGTAATTTGTTTTTCCTTCTGAATCTTTTGATTATTAATGAAGTTCAGTTGTTAACTTTATGCTTAATGCTTTTTCTATGTGTGGCACCCATTAGAAATTGATTTGTGATTCAAACCTTGCAACTAGGAAATTGCGGCTTGAACTATTCCATTTTAGCAACTATATAATTCTTGAACCTAGGGATAGGAATAGAGGTTGTATGCCTTCGTGTTAATTTCTTACTCTTAATGCTTTTGACTAAGTTTGCTCACCTAAGGGATTAGGGTGTGAAATTAGGAACAAAGGGTTTACTGCCTAATGAATTAGGGTTGAGCTAATTTAAAGAAATTGAAGGTAAATTGCTTAATAGGAACATGCTTAGAAAGGAAAGAAATTACATTGGGAAAATATCACTGGGGATTTCGAAACCTAACTGTTTTATTCATTAATTTTCTAAATATCTTTAGATTGCATTCTTTGTTCTTTATTTTTATTAATCCAAATAAAATCTAAAAATCTTTAATTCTTTCTTTAATTCTTAAATTCGTAAGTAATTACTTGATTGTGTTGGTATTAAACCACAATCCCTGTGGAGATGATATTTCATACTTTCACTTTATTACTTGTATGATTGGTATACTTGTCGTGATCTTAACAATATCTAGACAAAGGGACTAAGTTACATGAGAACATATGTTATCAAAAGGTTATGTCAAATCACAAGATATTCTTATTACTTGAGTAATAATGATGTATAGCTAGATACCACTCACAATTTATAGTATTAAATCAGATTTAATATTATTGCCAATGTAATAAGAACTTATAGGGTCACACACATAGAGTAGATTAAAGGAGAAAAAAAATAAGTATATATGACTATAATATTAATGGGTTAGGCTTATAAGGTATGAGTCCATTTAAAAAAAAAAGTCTAAATGATGAGAAATAGTATGTCAAGCTTCTCATGGGCCAGACTTTTAATGTAAGAGTTTGATACTACTAGGTTAAAGTGTTAAGGAGCTCCTATATATAGGTATCGCCTAAATGTGCATATACTACACTTAATGTGTGTGAGAAACCTAACCGTCGTGGACTTTTCTGAAGGCACAGCTAGCACTACCCTCCCTTCCTCAATTGTAAGACGATAGAGGAGTTTGTTCGTGTGGAATTAGTAAAGGTTTAGCTCTTGATTGCTAGACTACATGGTTGAAAGCAATATCATACTCCAAGAGGTAAAACCTTAAACACAGTTTTATGCATGTTTACAATGATTTAATGATGGGAAATTTTTCTATTGTGATTGTTTTGTTATGCATTTCCCAACAGACAAAATATCAACTTCCATTTCCTACTTCCACAACAATTCCAAACCTCCTCTTTAAGACCACCCATACCCTTCACAATCAACTCCAAACATATTAGATGGACCTGTATATTTCTCAACACATTCAACTCACCACAAATTTCCTGATCACCCTAAAAAAACTAGGTCAGGAACTTCAGATACTAAGAGCTTTCTCAAAGCTCTTACTACACATGGGTTCCCAAGACCACAACAGTTCCAACTTATACACCTAATGGCTCTTGGTGGGGCTGATCAATAGCCTTCACCGAAGAAGAAACATTGCATTTCTTTGCATTCCTCTTTGATTCTGCTTCCACCATTTCCACATCTTCCACGTCATCTGCCTTCTTTTTATCAGTGCTAAGATGGGACTGACTGCTTGCCTTAACCCCCTCCCTAGCTTAGTGTTTCCACCTTTTCACATTATTAGGTCCTTCTTTTTTCTCCAATGCTACTTCCCCCATATTGTTATTTTCCACTGGGCTCAACATCCTACTAGGGTCAACCTCTAAAAGGCACTGCTTTTCCTCTTTGTCTCGACCCAAAATTTGGGCATGTGTTAGGACCGTACTAGTACCACACTCCCATCCTTTTTTAGAGTAGCAATGCCTGATGTGTCTTTATCTAAAACAACAATAGGAACTTTCGTTACTACTGTCAGTTGGCAATTATTTAATGAAGTAACCACATCCTCTACCATAATAGGCCCATCCACATGTGTTGCTTCTGATTGTATATGTTTCTGGACAAGTGGGTCCTCTTTATTTTTTTCCTTCTTAAAAATTCTTTATTAGCAATTTAAACCCCTAAAATATACTTCTCTATTAAAACCAACAACCACAGTATTTTTCACTGGAGGTGCACGAAGCAATGGGCCAAAATGCATTTTGCTTGCATCATCATTCGTATGTTCTTCATGTTGGGCATCATAATCCTGTATCATATGATCTAGGTGTCCTCAAATGTAACAATATTTGCTCAACCTCTCATACCATAAAAACACCTTGAAAACATTCTTCTCCCCCACTTGAATCCTCAAACCTCTACACAACAGTTTGGTAATATTCAACCTTATTCGTACGCGCACATATTTCCCAAGCTTGTTCTCATCATATTCATCCCATTCACAAACCATCCCATTGTATCACAAATGAGTCGAGCAATTTCCAAGTTTTTTGAACTTATAGGTAATTCATAGACCCTAACCCAAAACTGACTATGTGAGAGATAAGCTTGGTTAGGGTTTGTGCTTTTATCAAACTCTTGAATGATCACCAGCCTATGATCAAAATTCCAAGGGCTTGATTTGAGTATATAATCCTGATTTTCCTTGGTGAAAACACAAATCGTGAAGAGATTCTTATAGACATCTAGGATTTTAATACCATTTTTAATTCTCTAGGACTGAATCATCGTAGTTTTGAAAGCTCAAGCATTTACTGGTCCTATTGTCGCGACCTTATAGATCAACCAAAAATCATCATCCTTTTGTGTACCACCACCCTTCGATAATTTTGGTAATTTAATCACCAAATCTTCCTCCTCAAAAAACTCATCTGCTTTCTACTTCTCCATCTCCTATCCACACAATAGTGATCCTGCTACAAACAAGGGGAAACAAAAAAACAAGAGTTTGCTGGGCAGTCCCTTACAGTTCTACTAGCGTTTTACAAAATCCCTAGTAGAGCAATTCAAAGGAGACCCTTCTAAAGAAGCTTCTTATTTGGTCAACCTTCTGAAGTTCTATGAGTAGGCATCTGACTAGAAAATAAATCTACACATGTTGGAGATCTCCCGTAGCCGAAATGTACTTAGTACTGGGATTTATAAGCTTGAATAGAGGCTTGGTATAAAGGTAGTGGAGTATCACCATAAGTACTTAGGGTTACCTACTATGATTGGTAGGTCCAAATCCCAAATTTTCTCTTTGTTCAACAGGTCTAGAAAAAAGTTAAGGGATGGAAAGAGAAGGCTTTCTCAAGAGTGGTTAGAGAAATGTTAATAAAGGCAGTGGTACAGGCGATCCCAACATATGTGATAGGCTGTTGTAAGTTACCTTTATCTCTCTACAGAGAGATAGAAGGTTTGATTTCTAGGTTTTTTGGGGAGGAAATATCGAGTCCAAAAAGATGCATTGGCTCATTTGGAAGAAGCTAGCAAGATCGAAGTCAAAAGGTGGCATGGGTTTCAGGATTATTTCATATTTTCAATAATGCTTTGTTGGCCAAGCAGTGGTGGAGAATTCTACACCAGACAGACCCTTTGCTTGTGAAGGTATTAAAACTGAAATATTTCCCACGACTAGCTCTGATGGACGCAAAAAAAGTTCATAACACTACGCTAAAATCGCGTATAGACTGCGTCATTTATATAATGCTTATTTAAATAAGCATTTTATTATAAGACCTAGAACTATAAAAAATGCTTGTTTAAATAAGCGTTGTATATTAACTTACATTAGAGAGTGCTTATTTAGATAAGCGTTTTCTTATTTATGTTTGATTTTAAAAATATATATATATATAATAAAACACTTTTTAAAAGAAACACTCTCTTTATCAACTTAAAATTTTTCCCCTCGCGCGTAGTCTCGGTCTCTCCCTTCCACTTAACACAAAAAAAGTCTTTCCTTCCTATGATTCTGATCACTTTCTATCTAGGTTGCCTTCGTCGACAGTAGTGGTAAGCTAACTCTCCTCTCTAATATCTTTTTCTTTCAACTTCCCTTTAGGGTTAGGGTTTCTCTTTCTTTTTCTTTTCTCTTATTCTTCAATTTGCTAGGTTTTAATTGCAGGCAGGTGTGGGGTTGATATTGCTCTAAAGGTCACTCATGGTAGCACAAGCAAGTTAGAGAAAGAAGGAGAAAGTCTGAGAGCAAGGGGAAGGATGGATAGAGGTGGTGAATAGCGATGTGTTGAAGCTTGTGGTGGTTTGTGGCAGAGGGTATTGGATGATGGTGGTGTGCGGTAGTTCCAATTGGAGATGTACAATACAAGGGTTCGCTGCCCGATTTGTTCAGGGAAGGGCACTCCGTGATTGTCGAAGGGTTCGTGAAGTTGTTCGTAGAGGAGATCAAGAAGGAGGTGTCGGTGAAGAACGTATGAGGACACATCAACTATCTATCATCGGCACATAAAAAGTAGCCTTTTTCCTTTCAGGTATGGTTTGTTTGAAAACCAGTTATTTGTTTCATTTCTCGTTAGCTCGAGATGCCCACTCCTTAAAACTACTTAATGTATTCACCTAAAAGCTATTTATTGTTAAGATATTCTGAGCCTATTTTTTTGGTTAAATTTATTTGATTCTGATGATTTTATTATAAATTTAAGATTTAATTGCAATTTTAATCCCTCTAATATAATATAATTCTTGGATTATTTCTGTTTGTACAGGTTTGGAAAAAAATGAGAATGAACCAAACCAGTGTTAAAAAAAAAAACTACATAGAAAGTGCTTGTTCAAGAAAGTGCTTTATATTGAGTATCACAAAGAGAGCGCTTGTTTGAGAAAATGCTCTTCATCTTCTACAAAATATATAACACTTTTTAAAACAAGCATTATTTATCTATATGTAAATATACAATGCTTTTTTAAACAAGTACTATCTATTTGCGTGTCAATATACAACGTTTTTTCAAAATCGCTCTCTTTAAATATACAGAATCTAAATAGATAACACTTTTTAAATATACAACGTTTAAATAGATAGTGCTTAAAAAGTGCTATCTAATGGCAAAATAAACACTTTCTATAACAATTTCTGGCATAGTGTAACCCAAGTTTTACTTGGAGCAGCATTTTCTCTTCTAAATGGCTGATTGAAAGGGCATGTTTTGGCGGGTTGGTAATGGCCAGAAGATTAGAATATGGAAAGATTGTTGGATTCCTGGTGGTTCAACACCCTTGTCGCAGGTGGTAGGGTCCTATAACCATGATGAGGAGGCACAAGTTTATGAGTTATAGTATCTAAATATGCGTGTATCGGATGTTACAAAGGTGAAAGCTCTATTTCCTCCACATGTGGCGCAGTCAATTCTCTCTATTCTTCTGTCTCGGCATATTATGGAGGATGAGATTGCATGGAAATTTAATACGAATGGTGAATATTCGGTTAAGTTGGGCTATCATTTGGCCCATAGTTACTAGGTATGTGGTACGGGTATGGGTTCATGGTATATGTAGGTATACGGTTTGTCACTTTTTAAGTTTTTATTACAAGACTTCTATTAAGGAGAACTTGGAATGTGGTACGTGGTACGGTGAATTCGGTATGCGAAGGGTTATTGAGAGAATTATGTAACTATGATTTGACCATTTCTGAACAAGAAAATTCAGCAGCAACTACGACCTATATAAATGGAGGCTTCTGGAAGCGACTATGGTCTGCTAAATCCGTTCCCAGGTTTAAAAATCTGGTTTGGAGAGTTTGCCAAAATGCTTTCCCTGTACGTTCAGTTCTGCAGAACCGGGGATTTGATATTGACCCAATGTGTCCATGTTGTGGGGAGGATGTTGAGACACCTACTCATGCCCTCTTCTTGTGTCCTTTGGCAAAAGGGATTTTGTTTGCATCCCTGTTGGGTCTTCACGTTGAGGATCAACAGTTTTCCAACCTCCCACAGTGGTTGGCGAGATGCATGCAGTTGATGGATAAGGAGGGTCTGGGCTTACTGTTTAGTGTTACGTGGGTGATTTGGGAGAGGACGAATGCATGGTGTTTCCAAAGTAAGCAGCTGACTATTGATCAAGTCATTGATAAAGCGCCTAAGGCAGTTTCACAGCCGCAGTTGTCGAAAGTTTCGAGTGGCGTTGGTCAGAGTTATAGAGCTGGTGGTTGGACCCTTCCCCCAGGTCCTAAGCTAAAGCTAAATGTGGAGGGAGATGTTCTTGTGGCTGCTACAAACTTTATACCGCACAGCACAGCTATGAACCTGTTATTTTCACGGTGGTGTCTAGAGCTTATCCCATTGTTGTGTCTCATGAATATGGAGCTTTTAATTTAGTTGAGCTGGATTGCCACCAAGTGTGTGAGATTTGGAAGTGGAGATCTGCCAGATGTGCATCTTATCTGCATGCGATTAATGAAGATTGTAGGGAGCTTGCAAGGTTTGCGAATATCCGTGATATGGTTTTCACCAGAAGAGAGGGAATATGGTAGCACATAATTTGGCAAAGTTGTCCTTTACATGTAAGGAGAGAATCTGTTAGAGGAATTTCCCCCTCAGATTGCTGCTTTCGTTAATAATAATGTAATGGCTCTCTCTCTTTTTGAGCAATAAAATTACACTTACCCTCTTCAAAAAAAAAAAAAACAAAAAAGAACGGAAAAAAAAAGAGAAAAAAGAAAAGAAAAGCATGAATTTAAAACCACATTAAATACATGTTAAAACTGCCTTTTTAAATGGAGGCTCAGGTGACTAAATTTATATATGTTTATTGTTTTTCTAATTCGATGATTTTTTTATTTATTTTTGTTATAACTAGATGTTTGGTTGAAAATAATAAGTACAATTTACATAAAGCAAATAAATCCTTATATTAAAACACTCAATTAGACTATTTTTTTTTTTGGGTAGAATATTTTCATAAATTTTGCTTAACATCATACTCAACACGTTAAATTAAGGAGTTTAATAACTACATAAATACGATTTACTTAGGATTATTGAATTCATTTAGACAATAAATTTATACTTTATTGTAGACCCATTAGATTGTAACTCCTCATCAACATCAAGAATTGCATACAATTTTTATGTTGTATGCTCATTATATAAATCAAAAGAATATCCTTAATCCTTATCATATTTCTTCATCTACTGCAGTGGAGAAACAAATACAAAAAAGAACATTATCTGGCTTACCATGTCTGGCATCATTTATATGATGCTTCATGGAAGTTGAAGTTGAAATCCCATTGCTACCAAGATTTCTGAATCCCACCATATCCACCTTTATCCTGAGAGCAATCAGAACACTCATTTGCTTAATCAGCTCTTCTGCCTCCTCAACCACCTCCTTCCTTCACCATATTCTTATAGAAGTTATTGACCTTGTTAAACTCATGATCAAGTTTCTTGAAAAACACAAGATCTTGTTCTGCCCCTTCTTCAGAAGGCTTGAGGAACATGGTCTGGTACAACCCTTCTGAGCCTTCACCCTCCTCAGTACGAACAAGTACAACTTCATCCTCACTCTTCCTAGGAGACCCTCTTTGTCTACCAGTAAGACCACTGAAGGCTCTATAGAGGGTTAACCTTCTCTTTAGAGACCCTTTTGGGGGGGATGTCATTGGTGCTGACTCATTTAACTCCCTAAATTAACCGTGACGTGTTTCAGAATAGCTTTGAGAAAGTTGCATGTAATCCATGTATGCTTCTTCCCATTCTGGCACCATTTGTGAGAGAAATTCTTTCCCAAGCTTCATCCTTTTTTTTTTCTTTTTTTTTTCTGAGAAACTTATACTTCTGGCCAAAACATAAAAGGTATAAATTTCAATTTTCAAGGAAGCTTAGTGAAACATCGTTTCTGAGATGCAATGGGGATACAGCTTGAGAAGATAAACAACAAAGGAAATTTGACAAGAGATCTAATAGGAGAGATTGAAGGTTCTTTTTGTGTTTTATAGTGTCACTTACCTACTTGTTTCGCTTTTCCCCTTTTAAGTATTGAGCATCTAAGGATCTTGTAAGTATTCACCTTTACAATGCAAAGTACGCCCAAATTCACATTATGGAAAATTATTTTGATGAATTTTTTTTTTCTCCTTTTAAGTCTTGACAACTATTTATCTATTTATCTATCTATCTATCAAACTATCTAAGTAAATTAAACTTGAAAAGAAAATTTAATATAGTATTTAATGTTAATAATATAACATTTATACAAATGTATAAATAAATAGTTTTTTTCATATATAATATGACAAATTTTTGTTATTCAATTAAATTTTATAAAACCTAGTTTATAAAGCATATTAAAAAAATTCAAATATATATTAATATACTATACAAAGATATATATATATATATATGTATGTATGTATGTATGTATGTATATATAAATTAAGTTTGAGAAGAAATATTAAAGTAATATTTTTTTTTGGTATAGATTATAGATATCTTTCACTAAAGACAATCTTGTTCGATCTGAGTAGAACCATTATAGGCAGTAAAACTCTTCCTCCAAGTATTTAAGACAATTAACTGCATACCAAGAACTTGAACTTGAAAAATATTAATGTGGCATTTAATGTTATCAATGTAATATTTATATAAATAAAAAAATAAATTTTCCTTATAAAAAATGAAAGAATTTTGTTAATTTATTAAGATTTAAAAAAATTTATTTTATAAAATATATTCTAAAAATCTATATACATAAGTAAACTAGAGTTGAGAAGAAATATTAATGTAACATTTAATGCTATTAATGTAATATTTATACAAATATATAAATAAATAAATTTTTGATTATATAGCATGAGACAGTTTTGCTGTTTAATTAAGATTTTATAAAAATTAGTTTATAAAAAATATTTTAAAAATAAAAATTCAAATGTATATTAATATAATATAATATGCAGAAATTGATAAATTTATATAAGTAAATTAAACTTGAGAAGAAATATTAATGTAGCATTTAAGGTTATTAATATTTTTCAAATATATAAATAAATAGATTTTTTTCTTATATAATATGATCCAGTTTTTCTAATTAATTAAGATATATATATATATATGTTGTGTGTGTGGTGTTTTTAAATTATTTTCAAATTATCTGTATATTTAAAAAATAATACATATTTTAATATAACCAAGTTAAAATACATATTAATATAATTTTAAAGTTATTTTAAAAAATTTATATGTTAATAGTTAATTTTAGCTAATCATTTTTTACTTATTATATTTTTATTTTATGCATATAATATAGTAAGTTGAATTTTATTTATCACAAATAATTAAATTAACAAATAAAATCATAAATGTTATGCATTTTATAACATATTTTATACATCATATAATTTAAGTCACTTCATTTATCTAAATGGAATTGAAAATTCTAATTTATAAATCTTGCATGCAACATTGACTTTATTAAAAGAAAATAATTATTGTAAAATTTAGGATGATTATTATACTTATATTATAAAATGAAGTATTCTATAGTATTTGTTCATACGAATTATATTTTTTGTAATAATTATTGCATTCCAATGTAATAATTTTATATAGGAACAAAAGTATATTAAAGTAGAAGTCCTATAAAAGATAAAAGCTAAAACAATGTTTATACATTTTAAGCCATGAAAACAATATTATTTTAAATAAGTTCTTTTTAAATTAATTTAAACACATTAAAGTCAAAACTTAACTTGAGCCATGAAGTGGGACTCCTAAAGCCAAAGACTATTGACAGTAAAATATATAAACATTGGTTTAGTTTTTAGCTTTTGTAGGACTTCAGCTTTAATATTTTTTTTTGTTCGAGCATGTTGGTTCTTAAATTCTAAATCCATGCAAAATCATAGTTAAATTATATAGTCAAATTATAGAACTTACGCAAAGAAAGTCTAAAATTGGTAGAGCAAAGACAATTATAAGCTAAGTGAAGTGTGGAGTTACAATTGATGAAGTAAAAAATAAGATAATCAATTTAAGGAGAACTTATCATGTGTTCAAATAAGACTTTGTTTTCTTATTATATAGTAATAGATTGAGTTTTAATATTAATTTTGAAATTTTACAATATTTCTTTCAATTAATAATTTTTCTTTATAATAAATAGTTAATATAAATTTTCCTTTCTATTAATAATGGATAAAAAAGATATATTTTGTAATTTTATTATAATTTTTTTTAATAAATCAATACAAATTTATGATAACATTATATATAACATACATTTCCATACATTGCGTGTGTAGAATTTTATTAAAATTTTACTATTTTTACTTCAAAAATTTTAACATTATTTTATATTTATAATTTATAATTTACTATATAGCTCAAATATTTAGATAAAAAATTAAAATTCAATAGTTTTTGGTAGAAAAATTTATCAAAGTAAATTTTAAAAATAGAACTTAATTGTCTTTTAAAAAATTAAGAAATCAAAATCTTATACAATTCAAATGAAAAGAATAAAAAATATAATTAAATCTCATTATTTTATATCAAAGTCCTTAATCTTCTTTTTCTTTTGTAAAAGATAAATAGTCCAAGAAAAGAAAATGTACACTTGGTTTAGACATCTCAAAGCCAACATACTAGTGTTCAAATTTGAAAAGAAATTTTTATAGTCGATGATAATTACACAACTTGATTAGGATTAATTAGGTGTCTAACTTGATTTAAGATTTTAATGTTCTTAAAAAAAAATCAAAAGGGAAATGGGATCCTGTTGACCTATTGTTTGACTGGATGCCAGCCCCCTAGAGGATTGATTAAGTAAAAAATATGTAGGAAATAATTCAGAAAAAAGTTACCACATGTTTAAATGGAATTATTTTATTATATAGTAATAGATAGTAGATAATAGACAACAAAAACTTCTAATACTTCAAAAAATAACAGCAATCAAAATTTAGCTCATTGACTTTAAATAATAATGAAAACATATCATTGTATTCAATTATTCATGTTAGATATTTTACCGAAAAAAATTATTCATATTAGATAAAGATTGGACTAGGTGAAAATCAAGTTTCTAAATAAAATATTAAATCAAATAAACCATACTTATTTTTTTTGAAAAGGAGATAAACCATGTTTATAACCTACATATAAGTAATTCATGATATTGTGTTCTAAAAGAAAAAAAGAAAAAATATTAGTATAAATCATTTGATCACTTCTTTACATTTTATGTTTATAAAGAACTCATCTCACAATTGAAGCATGTAAACATAATGACTTTTAGTTTTAAACAAACATACAAAATTAGTTCTACAATTAAAGAAACAACCATTGACCTTGTAGAGTTATTTATGAAACTCTTATATATGAAAATACAATTACAAAATTGTGGCACACATACACCTTTTGGCAGTGAAGACGATTCTCTAGTTCAAGATCCTCAATTTCTTCTTGAATTAGCAACATCTTGCATACAAACCCCGAAACAATCAAAATGCATTTCCCCATAGATTTTGACAATTCAAATCAATCTCAAAACCAGTTATGGGAAATAAAAAGAATACTTGCAAATAGATTTTAATTTTTAAAGATTACCTAATTTGGGATGCTTTCACTACCAAAAAAAAAAAGATTGGAATGGTTTCCTTTCCTCTAGCTGACTCAAAATACTAATAATATTCTTGCTTGGAAGACACAGTAAAAGTTGATATATCAATGTACAGTTGAAGAAATGAAGTAGCAATATGAACAATTGAAAGGTCTAAATTTTTATATAATATAATATCAAGTACCAATAGAAAAAGATGAAGACGATAATTGTAATCCACAACAATAATTTGTGCAAACTATCATGAGATATTTTAATAAGCGGACATTGAAACTCAAGTTTTAACATTCCATTTTTATAAAATATATTATCAAGCACCAATGAGAAAAGATCAAGGACTTACTTTTCAACTTCTCAATCCTATAAATAGAAGGCCAAAGCAATCAATGTACATGATCAACCAACTAAAAATATATTATTTCTCAAAAGGAAATAATCAACCAACTAAAAATACTTACCTTAAAATCAGTCGATAAATGCAAAAAACCATAAGTTCCATTATATTACTCATCCATGGTAGGAAGAAGAATCGTATGACTATAAAAAAATAGTGAATAAAAATGAAAATTTACAAAAATATATTTATGATTTCTTCTTGATGAAAGAATCAAACTAAAATCACTTACCTTGAATTCAAAATTGATAAATACAATAAATCAAAAGTTCCATACATTACTCATCCACGACAGCAGAAGCATCTTTAAAGTATATATACCTACAAAAAAATAGTAAATAAAAAATAGAAATAGGCCAAATCAAAAGACTCATGCAAAAGAGTATGAATTATTTCCTGCCTCTAAGCAATAAACAAAGTTGTCGGTGATGAAAGAGGACTAGCGATGTTGGTGATGGTGGTGGCGCACCATGCTTCTTCTTCCTTTGTCATTTTTCAAATGAAAGGATCTGATGAATCTAATTGAAGAGAAGTAGGGGAAGAAGAAATTGAGAGAGGAGGAATAAAAATAGGGTCCATAGAAAACAATCATATGAGCAAAGTAGAAGGAAGATGAGGGGGTGACGAGAGAAGGAATAAAAATGAAAAATAAACTAACAATGTGAGAGTTATCCTCAATAACTTAAAGGGTGGAGACAAATTCTTAATTATTATAAACTAATTATGAAAAAAAATAATTAAATAAAATAAGATGGAAAATTAATAGATTATAGGTTAAGTATTCAAATTCAAATATTTGATTTATCTAAATAATCAAACATTAATTATTAAGGATAGTTAATATTTATTACATGTATTAATTAATGGGAGCTGAATTTTCATTTTTAAAGGTTAAGTATTCAAATTCAAATATTTGATTTACATTGACCATAATAAATATGCATGGAAAATCAAAAATTAATTATTAGGAGTAGTCAATATTTATTACAGATATCAATGAGAGTTGAATTTTTGTTTTTAAAGGTTAAGTATTCAAATTCAAATATTTGATTTATATTAACCGTAATAATATGTACAAAAAATTGGAAATTAATTATTAAGGATAGTCAATATTTATTACGGGTATTAATGGGAGTTAAATTTTCGTTTTTAAGTGATAATTTAGTTTTATTTGTAAATATGTTTTAATTTAAATTTTCTTTTTTTAGCAAGGTATAAAGAAGAGTACCCTAGAATGCATTACACCATATGAGGACAAG